>CM077156.1:168017700-168617700 GCA_039583875.1 Platanthera guangdongensis | reverse complement strand
AAATCAAAGCTTCTCCATTGATCATCCCCAGCTGATTTATAAAGAACAAGTGATTCCTTTCATCCAAGGGTTTGGTGAAAATATCAGCTCTTTGTAAATCAGTATAGATATAGACAGGTTTGATTTTGTTTTTGTCTACACACTCTCTAATGAAATGATGTCTAATGTCTATATGCTTAGTGCTACTATGATGGACTGGATTTTGTGTTATTGCTATAGCACTTGTGTTATCACATAAGAGAGTTGAATCATTTAAGTTGAATCCATAGTCCAGTAGTTGGTTTTGATCCACAGCATCTAGGAACAGCAACTGCCAGCTGCTATATATTCTGCTTTAGCATTTGATGTGGACACAGATGACTGCTTCTTACAAAACCAGGATACTAATCTCATACCAAGGAACTGGCAGGTTCCTGAGGTACTTTTTCTGTCCACCCTGCATCCAGCAAAGTCAGCATCTGAGTATCCAGTTAACTCAAATTCTGACTCAGTAGGATACCAAAGGCCTAAACTAGGACAACTCTTTATATATCTCAAAATTCTTTTTAAGAAAATTGGGTGAGATTCTTTAGGGTTCACTTGGAACCTAGAACAAAGGCATATGGAAAACATGATATCAGGTTTGCTAGCTATAAGATATAATAGTGACCTAATAATGCCCCTGTATAACTTCTGGTCAATAGGTTTCCCATGTGGATCAGAATCTATTGCAGCATTAGTTGTCATAGGTGTTTTCTTTGCTGAGGAATCAGCCATCCCAAACTTCTTGATAAGCTCCTTAGCATATTTAGCCTGGGAGATGAAGATGTCATCAGGTAGTTGCTTCACTTGGAGACCAAGGAAGTAGGAGAGCTTACCCACACTACTCATCCCAAACTTTGAATGCATGAGGTCAGAGAACCTCTTGCATAGTTTGGAATCAGTATACCCAAATATAATGTCATCCACATATATTTGTACTAATAAGGTTTGATCCTTATGATGTGTAGTGAATAAGGTTTTATCTACTATGCCTCTAATGAATTTATGCTCTATCAGAAAGTTAGCAAAGGTCTCATACCAAGCTCTTGGAGCTTGCTTTAGACCATAGAGGGCTTTATGCAATTTAAATACATGATAAGGATAGGTTGGAGAGATAAAACCTGAAGGTTGTTCAACATTGACTTCTTCTTTTAGTACTCCATTCAGAAAAGCACTCTTTACATCCATCTGATATACCTTGAACTTCTGTAAGCAGCATAGGCCAAAAAGATTTTGATTGCCTCTAACCTTAAAACTGGTGCAAATGTTTGATCATAGTCTATTCCTTCTTCTTGCCTATAACCTTAAGCAACAAGCCTAACCTTGTTTCTCACAATTACACCTTGGGTATCTAGTTTGTTTCTATATACCCATTTGGTTCTAATGACTGGGTAGTCTTTGGGTCTTGGAACCAAATCCCAAACTCTACATCTCTCAAATTGGCTGAGTTCCTCTTACATTACAATGATCTAGTGGGGATCCTACTCAGCATCATGTATGTATTGAGGCTCAACTTGAGAGAGAAAACAGGCATGTATCAAGTCTTGATTGAGTTGATGCCTTGTTTGTACACCTGCTGACATGTCTCCAATCACTTGAGATCTAGAGTGATCCCTTAGTGTGATAAAGTCAGTGGGTGGAGTTGGTTCAGCAATAACATTTGGAATTAATTCCTCTTGTGGAATTATATTTGTTGTTGACTGAGATTCAACTTCTTCCAAAGGTTCTTCTTCACTATCTTCATCAACCTGTGGAGAAGGATGTATTGGAGCCTCTTAGGTGAGGCTTAGTCCATCCAAATTCTCACACAAGTGAGGTACCTGCAAAGGATTACTGGTAGAAATTTCTTTCTCCTTGCAAGACATGTTAGCATCATCAAAAGTAACATGAATTGATTCTTCAATTTTTAAAGATGATTTATTAAATACCCTATAAGCTTTGCTTACTCGGGAATATCCTAGAAAAATTCCCTCTTCAGCCTTAGCTTCAAACTTTCTAATGTATTTCTTATTGTTATTATGTATATAACATACACATCCAAATACTTTAAAATATATGATTTTAGGTTTCTTCCCTTTAAGTAATTCATAGGGAGTCCTATTCTTTAGTTTATGTATCAAACTTCTGTTCAGTACATAATTTGTTGTGCTTAAAGCCTCTGCCCAAAAGGATAGGGGCATGTAAGCATCTGCAAGTAATGTATCTGCAGCTTCAATTAGGGTCCTATTATTCTTTTAAGCTACCCCATTTTGTTGGGGAGTTCTAGGAGCTGAGAAGCAGTGCCTGATACCTTCCTTCTCACAGAACTCATGCATAAGAAGAGACTCAAACTCTGTACCATGATCACTTTTGATCAATGCAACATGAGTAGAGTACTCAATTTGTATGGTCCTGAAAAAATCTATAAGAACTTTAAAGGTATCTGACTTAGATCTCAGAAAGAACACCCAAGTGAATCTTGAGAAGTCATCTACAATAACTAGGGTATAGGATTTCCCTCCTAGACTTTGTACAGCAATGGGTCCAAAGAGGTCCATATGTAGCAAGTACAAAATCCTAGGTGAATCACTTTTATTTAGTGACTTAAAGCTAGATTTAGTTTGCTTGCCTAGTTGACAAGCCCTGCAAAGGTCTTCCTTCTTGTAGGGACCAGAAGGTAAGCCTCTTACAAGGTTGTCTTTAGATAGCCTAGCAATGTTTTTCGTATTTACATGTCCTAACCTTTTATGTCATAATTCATTTTGATTGCAAACTATATTAAGCAGACAAATATCTGAATTGGCAAGTTAGAAATCAACTAAATAAATGTTTCCTTATTTATTTCCAATTAAAACATTTTGTTTTTCTTTATTAGAAATAATACAAGTTTTTGAGTTGAAATGTACATGATAACCTTCATCACATAATTGGCTTATTAAGATGAGGTTATGCTTGAGTCCTCTTACATAAGTGACTTTTTTGAATGTGACTGCTCCAATCCTTACTTCTCCATAGCCTTCAGACTGGCCACACTTTGAATCACCAAAGATTTCCTTTGGTCCCAGCTTGGACTTGTAATTGTATAAGTTGTCCTTGTTGCCAGTCATGTGCTTGGAGCATCCACTGTCCAGATTCCATGTTTGATTAACCATAGGACAACCCTTTTCTTGCAGTGAAAATAGTTAGTTGTTCTTGACCCAGGTTACCATCTGTCCTTTGTATTTTTGATAGAAAAGTATTGAAATCACAGAATACTCAGGTTGTGATTTATATCCTAATGGATGATGTCTTCTGGGAGGTATTATCCAATCTGCAAGTGGGCTAAATGGTTTCTTAGTTTGATTGGAGTTGGTGTTATAGTTATAATTTTTGTTAAGTATGACTGGGTTCGACGAATTGTGGTGAGTTCTTCGACCAGAGTTCAACGAAATGGAATGAGATCGTCGATCTCTGCATAGAGAATGAACAAGTTCATTTTCTATGCCCCAAGTTCGTCGATCTCTGTGCGACGAACCATACACAGTTTGTCGAGCGCAGTAAGACGAATGGTTATTGTATAAATTTGCGTTCAGCGTTCGTCGTATTGAGCTCGACGAACTGCCCACATCTCGTTGATCTAAGTTCGACGAAATCTGCTGAACTTTGTTTTTACTTGTTTTCTGATTTCTGTTATTTTGACCTTTTAAGTTGGGCATTTCTTTTATGGTTTGTTTAATGGTTGTTACTTCTTTGACTGTGCTTGTAATGTCCATCAGCTTGAGGCTTCTCCCATTGTGAGATTTCTCAAGTTGTTTGGCCTCACATAGTTCAGTTTTTAATGAGTTAATTTGTTCATTAGCTAGATTTAATTCTTCCTTTAACCTAGTGTTTTCAGCAATTAGAGTTTCTTGACTAGCTAGCTTTTCCCTAAGTGTTTTGATTTCCTTTTCAGAATTTATTAAATCAATACACATAGTTTTAAATTCAAATTTTAAAGCATCAGAATTATAGTCAAAGGATAAAAGTACCTGATCAGCTTCTGTCTCTGAAGCTTCATCATTGTCAGAATCTTCTTCTTCTGATTGACTTCCAGAGGCATCAATTGCCATAAGACATACTTCCTTGGCACTTGTGTCACAACCCGCATTTTCTCCAAATTTAAGAAGTATCAGAGTAGGAGAAAACATGCGTCGTGATGCCACGTCGAGCAGGGGATAACTGTCGACGCTCAGGTGAACACCATCTAACTAGACTATGAAAATTCATAAGTTTAATGATTAGAAAATCAGTTACATTTTAAAGGCCGTATCCCTCGGCTCAGGGGATCATCTAGTCCACAGTTTTAAAACTATACTTATACGCAGCGGAAAATACTTTATTTATATTTGACATCCTATGAGAGTGCAGAAGTGACCCCCGAGGATAACTTATACTATGCAAGACTCTAGATTTATTCTATATTATAAGTAAAAAAATGATCTTTTTTACGTTGCTTGGAAAGTAGTGTATGAGTTTTATAAACATGCTGATCATGAGATATACTTATAATAGTGTTTTTTAGGTTTAAAAGTAACTAGCAACCTAGCATAAATTTTCCCAAGAGCAAATAGACTATCTCCAGAAAGGTAGCAGTAAAAGAAACATATCTAGTATCATAAGCAAAAACCACCAGCGGGCGTCAACAACCTGACACGAACCCACTAGCGAGCATGTATGTCTGTAAGAAAAGCAAAAAACTACCTCACAAGACCAAGAAACGGATCTCTACAGTACAAGAGATCACCAGCAACAGCACAGCAAAACTAGCCGCCTACTCGGCTACTAATCAGAACCTGAGGCATTCAGAGAGGAAAAGAATACCTCAGCAAGTAAAATAAGAAAATCTGAATACGAGCATTATATCAAAATGGAACCAAGGATAGTAAGTAAACATGACAGTAAAAACAAAGGCTGTCCAAAGTATGCCAAAGTACACCAAGTATAAGGAAACAACAACAAGCCCTGCTCAAATCCTGTAGAGGCTACAAGGCACAAGTATACCAACAACATTGTGCAATCTATAAAGGAAGAAAACATCTAACAATCCTAGCTTGTGAGTAATGGAAGTAGTAAAAAAATAACATGGAGTTGAGTTGGTGACCAAAAACAGTCCCCCAAATAAATAGTTCCAACAAAAAAAATTCACTGCATCAGCACAAGGCCACCACATACCCAGCCTGTACCTGGGATCAAAAGGTGGCGGCCACGGCAATACCTAGCCCGTACCTGGGATCAAAAGGTGGCGGCCACGGCTCGCACACAAAACCATCCTACTCCTTTAGTGTGTCAAAACACCACTACCTGCCATAACCCACGATTCGGCGTTCAGAAAATAGCCGACAAACAACCCCAAGCCCAACGGGATTCACTCGGGAAAACAAGGGAAGATAGCGGGAAAAATCGTCGAACACAGCTTACAGGAATCGTTGACCTCAGTTCGATGATTTTGTCGAACTCTGATCACAGGGAAACGGAGATCGTCGATCACAGTTCGACGATTTTCGTCGAACTCAGATCGACGATCTTCGTCGATCACATGCAACCGGAGATCGTCGATCTTAGTTCGACGATTTTTGTCGAACTCAGATCGACGATCTTCGTCGATCTAAGGCAATCGGAGATCGTCGATCTCAGTTCGATGATTTTCGTCGAACTCAGATCGATGATCTTCGTCGATCTAAGGCAACCAGAGATCGTCGATCTCAGTTCGACAATTTTCGTCGAACTCAGATCGACGATCGTCGTCAATCTCAGGCAACCGACGATCGTTGATCTCCGTTCGAGGATCTTCGTCGAACTCAGATCCATGATCTTCGTCGAACACAGACAGCCGGGGATCGTCGATCCCAGTTCGACGATTATCGTCGAACTCAGATCGACGATCTTCGTCGAACTCAGATAGCAGGGGACCGTTGATCCCAGTTCGACGATTGTCGTCGAACTCAGATCGACGATCTTCATCGATCTAAGGCAGCCAGAGATCGTCGATCTCAGTTCGACGATTTCCGTCGAACTCAGATCGACGATCTTCGTCGATCTGGCAGCGTTGAGTACACTCAACGCTTTCAACACTTCTAATAGAACTTCTGTAAAACATTAAAATCCAATGCTACCTAACTTATCGAGCAACGATTACCATATAGGAAGGTCAAATCCAACACTCATCTACACAACTCCCAGCACCCGAACTGGGCAAACCTTAACAGCAGGGGAAGATTAAGAATTAGGCTAAAATACTACCCAATCCGAGATCTAATAAGGAACAATTTGATAAAAGACAAGACTACAACAGCCCAGCCAAAAAACTTGAAGTTTCAGAACTTGAGAAAGTAAAAGAAAAACGCAAAGGAGCATTCATGATTCAAGATCCGATGATTTTGACGGGAAAACAGGGCAAAATAAATGATCTCTGGAAAATGAATGATAACTGCAATGTGAACATAAAAGGAGAAAAACTTGGCAAGGGTAGGAACACCACTTGCCTCAAATTCCAGCGAAGCTTGGTCGGCCCCTTCCTCCCACTCGGCACCAGCAGCACAGAACAAGACGAAAATTTCATCGGAGTGTAGGTCTAGGCGAGAGAAATCCAAATCCGCCTTCTAAATCGAATTCCGCCTGCTAAAACTACGGGAATCGGCGGTGGAAGGCAAGGGCAGCCCGCCGGTTTTCCTCTCTTGCACAGGGACGGCGGTTGTATTCCGAAAAGACAAAGAACATCAACAGTGGCTTTTCTAAATAAGGCTATATATAGATAGCGGCTAGATCCCAAATATTTTCTATTCTTAGCCAAACCAAATACTGCCATCCCCCTATTCACCGTAACTGCTACTATCTAAACAAAATATCAATATATAATATATAATAACACCTTATTATAAATAAAATACAAAACGACGCGAAACCCGAACATCCTCGGAATTCGACGAAATTTGCACCGTAGCTAAATACCCATGCTATGAATGCAACGGCGAAGTCGAAATCAACTTTCGACGAACAAAACTCGGGTTATCACCACCCGAAGCCAAAATACAAGCATCCCTCGAGAGGCCTCACCGGTCACCAAAACAGACCCAGCTTGCTAGGGAATCTTGCCAAAAAGGCTACCCACAACCACACAAGGAACCTAAAGAGCTAAGACCACGCTTTAACAAACAGCACATGCTGGAAACGCGTCAACATAATGCCAAACGAGAATTAAATAATCGCAGAACAATCGGGGGCGTTACAGTCACTCCCTCTAAAAGAAAGTTTCGTCCCGAAACTTTACAAACACAACTTCTACTGTAGAAGGAAAGTAACAAAACAAGAGCTACTAGAAAGAACACGTACCAATCAAGTCAAGGGAACAGATGAAGGTGAGCCTCCCTCATAGCCGACTCTAGCTCCCAAGTCGCGCTTTCCAAATCCTGATTCTTCCATAGAACTTTCACCATCGGGATTGACTTTGTCCGCAGCACCCAATCTTGAGTATCCAAGATGCGGACCGGCACCTCAACATATGAAAGATTAGGCTCCAACTGGGGCACAACATCCAATATTTGCCCACTGCTTCGCACACACTTCCGTAATTGGCTTACATGAAATACATTATGAACAACTGGGAAGTTTGCTGGCAAATCCAGCCTATATGCTGACACGCCAATCCGCTCAACAATCTTAAACGGGCCCACATACCTCGGATCCAATTTCCGATTCTTACAGAACCTCTTAACACCAACCATCGGGGAAACCTTAAGAAACACAAGGTCCCCTACAGAAAACTCCAAGTCAGACCTACGCCGGTTGGCGTTCTTCTCATATCTCTCCTGAGCTATATGAAGCTTTTCTCGAATAAGCTTCAATGCGACTTCCATTTCTTCGAGCCCGTCCGGACCCAACACAGGCCTCTCACCGACCTCGGTCCAAAACAAGGGAGTTCTGCAGTGCCACCCATACAAAGCTTCAAATAGAGCCATTTGCAAGCTCTCCTGGTAACTGTTATTGTATGCAAATTCCATAAGCCGCAAACGCTCATCCCACGCTCCACCGTGGTCCAAGATGTAGCACCTGATCATATCCTCAACTATCTGGTTCACTCGCTCAGTCTGACCATTGTTCTGCGGGTGGTAAGCTGTAGAATACCTCAAATCTGTACCCAAACCCTCTTGCAGACTCCTCCAGAAGCGAGATGTAAAACGGGAGTCTCGATCCGAAATGATGCTAACTGGCACACCGTGTAATTTGATGACCTCGTTCAAGTACAGCTCTGCTATCTTCTTCATCGGGTAATCTATCGTATAGGGTACGAAGTGCGCACACTTCGTCAATCGGTCCACGATCACCCCAACTTGAATCAAATCCCCTTGGAGGTCTCGGTAAGCCTATAATGAAGTCCATAGAAATACTCTCCCACTTCCAAGTCGGAATCTCCAACGGAGTCAACTTGCCACCAGGCCTTCCATGATCGGCCTTCATACGCTTGCAAGTGTGGCACTCAGCAACAAATTGGGCTATATCACCCTTCATCCCATACCACCAGGCAATCTGCTTCAATTCATGATACATCTTTGTAGATCCTGAATGGTAGGCAATGCTGGATTCATGAGCCTCTCTGCAAATCATAACCCTGATGTCTCCAACAGCGGGGATGCAAAACCTATCGCGGTACTTCTGTTGGAGCATGCATTCCACGCTTCCTAGTTTGCGAATAACAAATCTTGTTTGTATTTGATATTTGGATATTTTTTTGGTTTGCAGATAACACAGGTGTATAACTAATATTCGTTTGGTGCTGAAGCGGGTCAAAATTGAACAAGGGCAATATCGCCAGACGATATTGGGTATCGCGCCTAGGCAATAACGCCACTCGACACAATACCGCTCGACACTCGACGCAATTTCGCTCGACGAAATCATGGCTTGGAGATGTCGTCAGGCGATAGTAGGTATCGCCACAGGCGATAGCGCCACTCGACAATTTTTGCTCGACATTCGACGATTTCGTGGATACTATTATTTCGTTATCGCTAGATGGCGAAATCTAGTGTCTCTCGGCGATAGCACCACTCGACGATTTTCACTCGACATTTGACGAATTCGTGGCTACCATTATTTCGTTATCTCCAGATGGCGATATCCAATGTCGCTCGGCGATAGTGCACGATTCGGTCCTCAACATTTGTCCGATGCGAAAATGAGGAGTTCGTGGGACACGTGGCAGCAGTTACCACTATCGCCCGATGGCGATACCCAGTATCGCCCGGCGATAGCGCCAGAATATAAAAGCCTCTCATTTTCTGAGAAAGGGATGGATTTTTCATTACCTGGAGTGCACTTACCTTCATAGATGATCCAGAGAGCTCCAGAACTGAGAGATACTCCATACTTCTAAGAAGGCCAAATAGCACGAAAGATTGACGACACGTGTGAAGCATTCAAAGCATCACTTGCATGGATTCATCGGCATCTTCAGCGCTTTGTTTGAAGGGAGTGTCTAGCCTAAAGTGCTCAAGTTGTTTTTGTTATTTTTCATTTATTTTCACATTGTAATCGGAAGGGAAATCGCTGCCTTGTGGTCCAAGTCCTTGTGTGGCTTAGGGAGAAATCGCCGCCTTGTGAGTGGCGTCCAAGTCCTTGTGTGGGTTAGGTAGAAATCATTGCATTGTGTGCAGCGTCTAGATCGGGGTTAGATCTAGGGGGAGGCTAGTAGCAAGATATAGGGAGAGATATGCTTTAGCCTGCCGGTTTTTGGTAGAAGAGCCGGCGAATACACTAGCAAATTATTTATTTCATGAGTCTTTGTCTCTAGCTCTACAGAGACACATTGTATTCATTGTAATTCTTTTGAAATATATCATTGTTGTTTCTAGCTTGTGTTCATTTTCTCTCTTCCATTACTTTGTTGTTGTTCATTTTGTAAAGGTTGCTTAGATTGTGTAAGAAAATTAAAAAGTACCCTTATTCACCCCCCCCCTCTAAGGGCGCCGTAAGATCCAACACTTGGTATCAGAGGTAGGTTACTCCAAAAACGGTTTCACCACCGGGAGTAATGGCGCAAAACACGCAAGCATTTTCTGAGGGGCAAGGTATTAGTAGACCTCTGTTATTCATGGGCACTGACTACAACTATTGGAAAGCTCGAATGTGATGCTTTCTAATAGCACTAGATATTGATGTTTGGGGCATGTTAGAAACATGCTACACTGCCCCTATTACTGTT
Source organism: Platanthera guangdongensis (assembly GCA_039583875.1). NCBI lineage: Eukaryota > Viridiplantae > Streptophyta > Magnoliopsida > Asparagales > Orchidaceae > Platanthera > Platanthera guangdongensis. Next base: position 168,607,484 of record CM077156.1, on the reverse strand, counting down.
GTAGGAAGTGTTTCTATGGAGAAACCCAAGGACAAATGGGACGAAGCTGATAAGTTTCGATGTAAAAATAACGCTAAGGCAATGTACGCTTTATTTTGTGCGCTAGATAGGACTGAATTTAGCCGTGTTTGTGCATGTGATACTGCATATGATATTTGGAATCTCCTTGAAGTTACTCACGAAGGAACATCACAGGTAAAGGACTCGAAGCTTTTCCAGCTAGAATCGGAGTTTGAGAAGTTCAAGATGGAGGTTGATGAAGATATAGACTCCATGTACACGAGGTTTAGCAAGATATTAAATGACTCGAGGATTCTAGGGAAGAATTTCTCAAATGGAGATTTGGTGAAGAAAATACTTATATTGCTTCCCCCAAAGTTTAATCCTAAAGTGACTGCCATCTCGGAGTCACACGATCTAAAGTATCTCCAAATTGAGAATCTAATAGGCAACTTGAAAACTCATGAAGCAGAGTTGAGGATTCAACAAGAGTATAGCTTAGAGCCAAGAAAGAAAGCTTTAGCGTTGAAGTCCAAGAAGGAGAAGGAAAGAGAGTCTGATGAAAGTGATGATGAAGATGAAGAGAGTCTGTTTGTGAAGAAATTCAGGAGATTTATGAGAAATCCTGAAAGAAGAAATTCTTTCAAGAAATTTTTCAAGAAGAAAGAGTATGGGAATAGGAAAGGAAAATCCCAAGCTGATGAAGAGGATGATGAAGATAGATCACCACCTGAATGCTATCATTGCAGGAAGATTGGTCACATAAAGAGCAAGTGCCCAAAGTATCTGAAAGAGCTGAAGGAGAAGCGGCACGGAAAGAAAGATAGGAAGAAGGTCCTAAAGGCTGAAACGTGGGATGAAGCCACTTATGAGGGGTCAAGTAGTTCTGGGTCAAAAACAGAAGAGGAGGCCGACATGTGCTTGATGGGAAAGAGTGCTTCATCTTATGAAGGAAGCAGTGTCCATAGCGACACTGAGGTACCTCCTCAAACCTTTGATGATTTATATTCCGAATTTTTGAGTACTTGTGAGTATTTGGATAAAAAATTGCATGAAATTAAACTGATCAAATCTAAAAATAAAGTTTTAATTAAAGAAAATAAAAAACTAAAAAATGAAATAAAAGTTCTTGGAAAGAAGAAAGTGTCTTGTCAAGAGGATTGTCCCTCTTTGACAAAGATAGTGGAACTTGAGAAAGATCTCTCTAAGACTCAGACTCGGGTTGAAACTCTTACAAAAGAGAAAGAAGCCTTAGAGAGATCTCTAAAATTCTCTTAATCTCAAGTGGAAGGCAGCAAGAAGTCCTTCACTAATCGTTGCAGCACCATAGTTGTCGAAAATAATGTGTTAAGGGGATAAGTCCAAAATTTAGAAATGTCCACAAACAAATTTGGAGTGGGCCAAAAATCTCTAAATATGATTTTGGGAAACCAGTACTATGATTCTGGAAAATTCAGACTTGGATACTCTCAAGAGCACTATCGCCCGACGACATCCACTATCGTCGGTGATAGGAAAAATTCCAGAAAATTTAATTTTCAGGATAAAAACAATAAATCAAATGTCCCTATAACTTCCAGGTCAAAATTTATTTTAAAAAACCTGTCGTCTCCTTTCATCAAGTGTACTAAATGTTATAAGTTTGGTCACACAACACATACATGTAAGAAGACGGGATACTATTCAGTTAAACAAATCTGGGTGCCTAAGATTTCCACATATTCTATGGGAGGAACCACTTGGGTAGCCATATCTTTACTCTTATCCTCTTTCTAGGTGTGTTGGCAGGCTAGGGATAAAGAATACGTGTGGTACTTGGACTCAGGGTGTTCCAAGCACATGACGGGCAATAAATCAAAGTTCCTTAGCCTAGAGATGAAGAAAGGAGGAGTAGTTACTTTTGGAGACAACGAAAAGGGGAAAATCATCGGCATTGGTGTAGTAGGTAACAAATCATTTTCTATCTCAAATGTTTTATATGTTAAAGGTTTAAAGCATAATTTAATTTCAATCAGTCAACTATGTGATATTGGCTTAAATGTATTGTTTGATTCATCCTCAAACCTATACAAAATTATTAACTCTAAAACAAATGATATTGTTATTACCGCTCCTAGATTTCAAAATGTTTACATGATTAGATTTAATGACTTATCACATCTTCGGTAAAATGTTTTATTTCTAAAAATGAGGAATTAGATTTGTGGCATAGACGTCTTGGACATTCTAGTTCCAAACTTATCAAAAAATTGTCTCAAAATCAACTTGTTAAAGGTTTACCTTCTTTGCATGGAAATTTATCATCCTTATGTTCACCATGTCAAAAAGGAAAGTTTACGAAATCTTCCTTTAAAAGCAAAAATATCGTTTCCACCACTAGGCCTTTAGAATTGATACATATGGATTTGTTTGGTCCTGTTAATACACTAAGCCTAGGAGGTAGAAAGTATAGTTTTGTTTTGATTGATGATTTCTCTCGTTTTAGTTGGACAATTTTCATATCGTCTAAATCTGATGCATTTTTAGAATTTTCCAGATTATGTTTACATGTTCAAAATGAAATAGAATTAAAAATAAAATGCATTCGTTCAGATCATGGAGGTGAATTTGATAATGAGAAATTTGTTTCTTTTTGCAATGAGTTAGGAATTAAACATGAATTTTCTGCTCCTCGTACACCGCAACAAAATGGTGTGGTGGAAAGGAAAAATAGAACTTTGCAAGAACTAGCTCGCACTATGTTATTTGAATACAAATTACCTCGATCATTTTGTGCTGAAGCTGTTAGTACTTCTTGTTATGTTATTAATTTTGTTATGCTTCGACCCATCTTAAAATTAACACCTTATGAGTTGTATTTTCAAAAGAAACCGAATGTGTCTTATTTTAAAGTTTTTGGATGTAAATGTTTTGTTTTGAACACTAAGGATAATTTAGGCAAGTTTGATGAGAAGTGTGATAAATGCATTTTTATTGGTTATTCTTCTACAAGTAAAGCTTATAGAGTTTACAATAAGAGGACAAAGTAGTTGAAGAATCAATACATGTTAAATTTGATGAGTTTTCTCCTTGTGTAGAAGCTAATAATACAGGTAAAAATGAAGAGCTCTCCCCTCTACAAAGGGTGGATGACGATGACAACCTTGGAGACAAAAATGAATAAAAAGGGGTTGAACAAGAAGAAGAAGAAGAAGAGTAAGGATATGTGCTTCCGAGTGAACTAAAGTTTTCAAAAGATCATCCCCAAAATTTGGTTATTAGAGAACCATCAAGAGGGGTAAGTACTCGTTCATCCGTACCTGAATTATGTTCAGATATGTGCTTTATTTCTGATATAGAACCTAAAAGCGTTGAAGCTGCTTTAAATGATAATTCTTGGTTTTTAGCTATGAATGACGAGCTTAATCAATTTGAACGTAATAAAGTTTGGAAGTTAGTAGAAAGACCGTCAAATCATCCTGTTGTAGGGGTTAAATGGATTTTTAAAAATAAACTTGATAGTAAATCTAGGGTCACTAGGAACAAAGCCAGACTCGTAGCAAAAGGATATTCACAAATAGAAGGAATATATTTTGATGAAACTTTTGCACCTATAGCACGTTTAGAAGCAGTTAGAATATTTCTTGCATTTGCAAGTTTTAAGAAGTTTAAGTTATTTCAAATGGATGTTAAAACTACTTTTCTTAATGGGTATATTAAGGAGGAGGTTTATGTAGAACAACCTCCAGACTTTGTTGATGTTAGATTTCCTGATCATGTTTATAAATTAGAAAAACCCTTGTATGGTTTGAAACAAGCACCCAGAGCATGGTGTGATAGATTGACTATTTATTTATTGAAAATGATTACAAATTGGGCAGTGCTGATTGTACTTTATTTGTTAAACATATCCATGATGATCTTATCGTTTTACAAATATATGTTGATGATATTATTTTTGGATCCACCAATGAGAAATTATGTGATAGTGTTATTTAAATCATGAAAAATGAATTTGAAATGAGCATAGTAGGCGAACTCACTTATTTTCTTGGTTTCCAAATCTCTCAAAAGCAAGATGACATTTTTATTTGTCAATCTAAATATATTCATGATGTTTTAAAAAGATTTGGATTTGAAAATCTCAAACAAGCAAATACCCTCATGAGTGTCTCATTAAAGTTAGGAAAAGATGAAAATGGAATATCCATAGATCAAATACTTTATAGAGGAATGATAGGATCATTATTATATTTGACTGCATCTAGGCCTGATATTATGTTCGCTGTATGTTTATGTGTTAGATTTCAAGCTAATCCCAAAGAATCACATTTAAAAGAAGTTAAACGCATTTTTAGATATCTTATTGGCACATCTAAGTTACGATTGTGGTATCCACATAACGATACATTTATATTACATGGTTTTTCTGATTCTGATTATGCTAGGTGTTCATTAGATCGTAAAAGCACCAATGGCACCTGTCATTTTCTTGGGCCTTCACTTATCACTTAGTCGAGTAGGAAACAGAATTCTGTTGCCTTATCTACCACTCAGGCAACCGGCGATCGTTGAACTCCGTTCGAGGATCTTCGTCGAACTTAGATCCATGATCTTCGTCGAACACAGACAGCCGGGGATCGTCAATCCCAGTTCGACGATTATCGTCGAACTCAGATCGACGATCTTCGTCGAACTCAGATAGCAGGGGATCGTTGATCCCAGTTCGACGATTGTCGTCGAACTCAGATCGACGATCTTCGTCGATCTAAGGCAGCCAGAGATCGTCGATCTCAGTTCGACGATTTTCGTCGAACTCAGATCGACGATCTTCGTCGATCTGGCAGCGTTGAGTATACTCAACGCTTTCAACACTTCTAATAGAACTTCTGTAAAACATTAAAATCCAATGCTACCTAACTTATCGAGCAACGACTACCATATAGGAAGGTCAAATCCAACACTCATCTACACAACTCCCAGCACCCGAACTGGGCAAACCTTAACAGCAGGGGAAGATTAAGAATTAGGATAAAATACTACCCAATCCGAGATCTAATAAGGAACAATTTGATAAAAGACAAGACTACAACAGCCCAGCCAAAAAACTTGAAGTTTCAGAACTTGAGAAAGTAAAAGAAAAACGCAAAGGAGCATTCATGATTCAAGATCCGATGATTTTGACGGGAAAACAGGGCAAAATAAATGATCTCTAGAAAATGAATGATAACTGCAATGTGAACATAAAAGGAGAAAAACTTGGCAAGAGTAGGAACACCACTTGCCTCAAATTCCAGCGAAGCTTGGTCGGCCCCTTCCTCCCACTCGGCACCAGCAGCACAGAACAAGACGAAAATTTCATCGGAGTGTAGGTCTAGGCGAGAGAAATCCAAATCCGCCTTCTAAATCGAATTCCGCCCGCTAAAACTACGGGAATCGGCGGTGGAAGGCAAGGGCAGCCCGCCGGTTTTCCTCTCTTGCACAGGGACGGCGGTTGTATTCCGAAAAGACAAAGAACATCAACAGTGGCTTTTCTAAATAAGGCTATATATAGATAGCGGCTAGATCCCAAATATTTTCTATTCTGAGGCAAACCAAATACTGCCAGCCCCCTATTCACCGTAACTGCTACTATCTAAACAAAATATCAATATATAATATATAATAACACCTTATTATAAATAAAATACAAAACGACGCGAAACCCGAACATCCTCGGAATTCGACGAAATTTGCACCGTAGCTAAATACCCATGCTATGAATGCAACGACGAAGTCGAAATCAACTTTCGACGAACAAAACTCGGGTTATCACCACCCGAAGCCAAAATACAAGCATCCCTCGAGAGGCCTCACCGGTCACCAAAACAGACCCAGCTTGCTAGGGAATCTTGCCAAAAAGGCTACCCACAACCACAGAAGGAACCTAAAGAGCTAAGACCACGCTTTAACAAACAGCACATGCTGGAAACGCGTCAACATAACGCCAAACGAGAATTAAATAATCGCAGAACAATCGGGGGTGTTACAGTCACTCCCTCTAAAAGAAAGTTTCGTCCCAAAACTTTACATACACAACTTCTACTATAGAAGGAAAGTAACAAAACAAGAGCTACTAGAAAGAACACGTACCAATCAAATCAAGGGAACAGATGAAGGTGAGCCTCCCTCATAGCCGACTCTAGATCCCAAGTCGCGCTTTCGAAATCCTGATTCTTCCATAGAACTTTCACCATCGGGATTGACTTTGTCCGCAGCACCCGATCTTGAGTATCCAAGATGCGGACCGGCACCTCAACATATGAAAGATTAGGCTCCAACTGGGGCACAACATCCAATATTTGCCCACTGCTTCGCACACACTTCCGTAATTAGCTTACATGAAATACATTATGAACAACTGGGAAGTTTGCTGGCAAATCCAACCTATATGCTGACACGCCAATCTGCTCAACAATCTTAAACGGGCCCACATACCTCGGATCCAATTTCCGATTCTTACAGAACCTCTTAACACCAACCATCGGGGAAACCTTAAGAAACACAAGGTCCCCTATAGAAAACTCCAAGTCAGACCTACGCCGGTTGGCGTTCTTCTCATATCTCTCCTGAGCTATATGAAGCTTTTCTCGAATAAGCTTCAATGCGACTTCCATTTCTTCGAGCGCGTCCGGACCCAACACAGGCCTCTCACCGACCTCGATCCAAAACAAGGGAGTTCTGCAGTGCCACCCATACAAAGCTTCAAATAGAGCCATTTGCAAGCTCTCCTGGTAACTGTTATTGTATGCAAATTCCATAAGCCGCAAATGCTCATCCCACGCTCCACCGTTGTCCAAGATGTAGCACCTGATCATATCCTCAACTATCTAGTTCACTCGCTCAGTCTGACAATTGTTCTGCGGGTGGTAAGCTGTAGAATACCTCAAATCTGTACCCAAACCCTCTTGCAGACTCCTCCAGAAGAGAGATGTAAAACGGGAGTCTCGATCCGAAATGATTCTAACTGGCACACAGTGTAATTTGATGACCTCGTTCAAGTACAGCTCTGCTATCTTCTTCATCGGGTAATCTATCGTATAGGGTACGAAGTGCGCACACTTCGTCAATCGGTCCACGATCACCCCAACTTGAATCAAATCCCCTTGGAGGTCTCGGTAAGCCTATAATGAAGTCCATAGAAATACTCTCCCACTTCCAATTCGGAATCTCCAACGGAGTCAACTTGCCACCAGGCCTTCCATGATCGGCCTTCATACGCTTGCAAGTGTGGCACTCAGAAACAAATTGGGCTATATCACCCTTCATCCCATACCACCAGGCAATCTGCTTCAATTCATGATACATCTTTGTAGATCCTGAATGGTAGGCAATGCTGGATTCATGAGCCTCTCTGCAAATCATAACCCTGATGTCTCCAACAGCGGGGATGCAAAACCTGTCGCGGTACTTCTGTTGGAGCATGCATTCCACGCTTCCTAGTTTGCGAATAACAAATCTTGTTTGTATTTGATATTTGGATATTTTTTTGGTTTGCAGATAACACAGGTGTATAACTAATATTCGTTTGGTGCTGAAGCGGGTCAAAATTGAACAAGGGCAATATCGCCAGACGATATTGGGTATCGCGCCTAGGTAATAGCGCCACTCGACACAATACCGCTCGACACTCGACGCAATTTCGCTCGACGAAATCATGGCTTGGAGATGTCGTCAGGCGATAGTAGGTATCGCCACAGGCGATAGCGCCACTCGACAATTTTTGCTCGACATTCGACGATTTCGTGGATACTATTATTTCGTTATCGCCAGATGGCGAAATCTAGTGTCTCTCGGCGATAGCACCACTCGACGATTTTCACTCGACATTTGACGAATTCGTGGCTACCATTATTTCGTTATCTCCAGATGGCGATATCCAGTGTCGCTCGGCGATAGTGCACGATTCGGTCCTCAACATTTGTCTGATGCGAAAATGAGGAGTTCGTGGGACACGTGGCAGCAGTTACCACTATCGCCCGATGGCGATACCCAGTATCGCCCGGCGATAGCGCCAGAATATAAAAGCCTCTCATTTTCTGAGAAAGGGATGGATTTTTCATTACCTGGAGTGCACTTACCTTCATAGATGATCCAGAGAGCTCCAGAACTGAGAGATACTCCATACTTCTAAGAAGGCCAAATAGCACGGAAGATTGACGACACATGTGAAGCATTCAAAGCATCACTTGCATGGATTCATCGGCATCTTCAGCGCTTTGTTTGAAGGGAGTGTCTAGCCTAAAGTGCTCAAGTTGTTTTTGTTATTTTTCATTTATTTTCACATTGTAATCGGAAGGGAAATCGCCTCCTTGTGTGGCTTAGGGAGAAATCGCCGCCTTGTGAGTGGCGTCCAAGTCCTTGTGTGGGTTAGGTAGAAATCATTGCATTGTGTGCAGCGTCTAGATCGGGGTTAGATCTAGGGGGAGGCTAGTAGCAAGATATAGGGAGAGATATGCTTTAGCCTGCCGGTTTTTGGTAGAAGAGCCGGCGAATACACTAGCAAATTATTTATTTCATGAGTCTTTGTCTCTAGCTCTACAGAGACACATTGTATTCATTGTAATTCTTTTGAAATATATCATTGTTGTTTCTAGCTTGTGTTCATTTTCTCTCTTCCATTACTTTGTTGTTGTTCATTTTGTAAAGGTTGCTTAGATTGTGTAAGAAAATTAAAAAGTACCCTTATTCACCCCCCCCTCTAAGGGCGCCGTAAGATCCAACACTTGGTATCAGAGGTAGGTTACTCCAAAAACGGTTTCACCACCGGGAGTAATGGCGCAAAAAACGTACGCGTTTTCTGAGGGGCAAGGTATTAGTAGACCTCTATTATTCATGGGCACTGACTACAACTATTGGAAAGCTCGAATGTGATGCTTTCTAATAGCACTAGATATTGATGTTTGGGGCATGTTAGAAACATGCTACACTGCCCCTATTACTGTTGTAGGAAGTGTTTCTATGGAGAAACCCAAGGACAAATGGGACGAAGCTGATAAGTTTCGATGTAAAAATAACGCTAAGGCAATGTACGCTTTATTTTGTGCGCTAGATAGGACTGAATTTAGCCGTGTTTGTGCATGTGATACTGCATATGATATTTTGGAATCTTCTTGAAGTTACTCACGAAGGAACATCACAGGTAAAGGACTCGAAGCTTTTCCAGCTAGAATCGGAGTTTGAGAAGTTCAAGATGGAGGTTGATGAAGATATAGACTCCATGTACACGAGGTTTAGCAAGATATTAAATGACTCGAGGATTCTAGGGAAGAATTTCTCAAATGGAGATTTGGTGAAGAAAATACTTATATTGCTTCCCCCAAAGTTTAATCCTAAAGTGACTGCCATCTCGGAGTCACACGATCTAAAGTATCTCCAAATTGAGAATCTAATAGGCAACTTGAAAACTCATGAAGCAGAGTTGAGGATTCAACAAGAGTATAGCTTAGAGCCAAGAAAGAAAGCTTTGGCGTTGAAGTCCAAGAAGGAGAAGGAAAGAGAGTCTGATGAAAGTGATGATGAAGATGAAGAGAGTCTGTTTGTGAAGAAATTCAGGAGATTTATGAGAAATCCTGAAAGAAGAAATTCTTTCAAGAAATTTTTCAAGAAGAAAGAGTATGGGAATAGGAAAGGAAAATCCCAAGCTGAAGAAGAGGATGATGAAGATAGATCACCACCTGAATGCTATCATTGCAGGAAGATTGGTCACATAAATAGCAAGTGCCCAAAGTATCTGAAAGAGCTGAAGGAGAAGCGGCACGGAAAGAAAGATAGGAAGAAGGTCCTAAAGGCTGAAACGTGGGATGAAGCCACTTATGAGGGGTCAAGTAGTTCTGGGTCAAAAACAGAAGAGGAGGCCGACATGTGCTTGATGGGAAAGAGTGCTTCATCTTATGATGAAGGAAGTAGTGTCCATAGCGACACTGAGGTACCTCCTGAAACCTTTGATGATTTATATTCCGAATTTTTGAGTACTTGTGAGTATTTGGATAAAAAATTGCATGAAATTAAACTGATCAAATCTGAAAATAAAGTTTTAATTAAAGAAAATAAAAAACTAAAAAATGAAATAAAAGTTCTTGGAAACAAGAAAGTGTCTTGTCAAGAGGATTGTCCCTCTTTGACAAAGATAGTGGAACTTGAGAAAGATCTCTCTAAGACTCAGACTCGGGTTGAAACTCTTACAAAAGAGAAAGAAGCCTTAGAGAGATCTCTAAAATTCTCTTAATCTCAAGTGGAAGGCAGCAAGAAGTCCTTCACTAATCGTTGCAGCACCATAGTTGTCGAAAATAATGTGTTAAGGGGATAAGTCCGAAATTTAGAAATGGCCACAAACAAATTTGGAGTGGGCCAAAAATCTCTAAATATGATTTTGGGAAACCAGTACTATGATTCTGGAAAATTCAGACTTGGATACTCTCAAGAGCACTATCGCCCGACGACATCCACTATCGTCGGTGATAGGAAAAATTCCAGAAAATTTAATTTTCAGGATAAAAACAATAAATCAAATGTCCCTGTAACTTCCAGGTCAAAATTTATTTTAAAAAACCTGTCGTCTCCTTTCATCAAGTGTACTAAATGTTATAAGTTTGGTCACACAACACATACATGTAAGAAGACGGGATACTATTCAGTTAAACAAATCTGGGTGCCTAAGATTTCCACATATTCTATGGGAGGAACCACTTGGGTAGCCATATCTTTACTCTTATCCTCTTTCTAGGTGTGTTGGTAGGCTAGGGACAAAGAATACGTGTGGTACTTGGACTCAGGGTGTTCCAAGCACATGACGGGCAATAAATCAAAGTTCCTTAGCCTAGAGATGAAGAAAGGAGGAGTAGTTACTTTTGGAGACAACGAAAAGGGGAAAATCATCGGCATTGGAGTAGTATGTAACAAATCATTTTCTATCTCAAATGTTTTATATGTTAAAGGTTTAAAGCATAATTTAATTTCAATCAGTCAACTATGTGATATTGGCTTAAATGTATTGTTTGATTCATCCTCAAACCTATACAAAATTATTAACTCTAAAACAAATGATATTGTTATTACCGCTCCTAGATTTCAAAATGTTTACATGATTAGATTTAATGACTTATCACATCTTCGTTAAAATGTTTTATTTCTAAAAATGAGGAATTAGATTTGTGGCATAGACGTCTTGGACATTCTAGTTCCAAACTTATCAAAAAATTGTCTCAAAATCAACTTGTTAAAGGTTTACCTTCTTTGCATGGAAATTTATCATCCTTATGTTCACCATGTCAAAAAGGAAAGTTTACGAAATCTTCCTTTAAAAGCAAAAATATCGTTTCCACCACTAGGCCTTTAGAATTGATACATATGGATTTGTTTGGTCCTGTTAATACACTAAGCCTAGGAGGTAGAAAGTATACTTTTGTTTTGATTGATGATTTCTCTCGTTTTAGTTGGACAATTTTCATATCGTCTAAATCTGATGCATTTTTAGAATTTTCCAGATTATGTTTACATGTTCAAAATGAAATAGAATTAAAAATAAAATGCATTCGTTCATATCATGGAGGTGAATTTGATAATGAGAAATTTGTTTCTTTTTGCAATGAGTTAGAAATTAAACATGAATTTTCTGCTCCTCGTACACCGCAACAAAATGGTGTGGTGGAAAGGAAAAATAGAACTTTGCAAGAACTAGCTCGCACTATGTTATTTGAATACAAATTACCTCGATCATCTTGTGCTGAAGCTATTAGTACTTCTTATTATGTTATTAATTTTGTTATGCTTCGACCCATCTTAAAATTAACACCTTATGAGTTGTATTTTCAAAAGAAACCGAATGTGTCTTATTTTAAAGTTTTTGGATGTAAATGTTTTGTTTTGAACACTAAGGATAATTTAGGCAAGTTTGATGAGAAGTGTGATGAATGCATTTTTATTGGTTATTCTTCTACAAGTAAAGCTTATAGAGTTTACAATAAGAGGACAAAGTAGTTGAAGAATCAATACATGTTAAATTTGATGAGTTTTCTCCTTGTGTAGAAGCTAATAATACAGGTAAAAATGAAGAGCTCTCCCCTCTACAAAGGGTGGATGACGATGACAACCTTGGAGACAAAAATGAATAAAAAGGGGTTGAACAAGAAGAAGAAGAAGAAGAGCAAGGATATGTGCCTCCGAGTGAACTAAAGTTTTCAAAAGATCATCCCCAAAATTTGGTTATTGGAGAACCATCAAGAGGGGTAAGTACTCGTTCATCCGTACCTGAATTATGTTCAGATATGTGCTTTATTTCTGATATAGAACCTAAAAGCGTTGAAGCTGCTTTAAATGATAATTCTTGGTTTTTAGCTATGAATGACGAGCTTAATCAATTTGAACGTAATAAAGTTTGGAAGTTAGTAGAAAGACCGTCAAATCATCCTGTTGTAGGGGTTAAATGGATTTTTAAAAATAAACTTGATAGTAAATCTAGGGTCACTAGGAACAAAGCCAGACTCGTAGCAAAAGGATATTCACAAATAGAAGGAATAGATTTTGATGAAACTTTTGCACCCATAACACGTTTAGAAGCAGTTAGAATATTTCTTGCATTTGCAAGTTTTAAGAAGTTTAAGTTATTTCAAATGGATGTTAAAACTACTTTTCTTAATGGGTATATTAAGGAGGAGGTTTATGTAGAACAACCTCCAGACTTTGTTGATGTTAGATTTCCTGATCATGTTTATAAATTAGAAAAACCCTTGTATGGTTTGAAACAAGCACCCAGAGCATGGTATGATAGATTGACTATTTATTTAATGAAAATGATTACAAATTGGGCAGTGCTGATTGTACTTTATTTGTTAAACATATCCATGATGATCTTATCGTTTTACAAATATATGTTGATGATATTATTTTTGGATCCACCAATGAGAAATTATGTGATAGTGTTATTTAAATCATGAAAAATGAATTTGAAATGAGCATGGTAGGCGAACTCACTTATTTTCTTGGTTTCCAAATCTCTCAAAATCAAGATGACATTTTTATTTGTCAATCTAAATATATTCATGATGTTTTAAAAAGATTTGGATTTGAAAATCTCAAACAAGCAAATACCCTCATGAGTGTCTCATTAAAGTTAGGAAAAGATGAAAATGGAATATCCATAGATCAAATACTTTATAAAGGAATGATAGGATCATTATTATATTTGACTGCCTCTAGGCCTGATATTATGTTCGCTGTATGTTTATGTGTTAGATTTCAAGCTAATCCCAAAGAATCACATTTAAAAGAAGTTAAACGCATTTTTAGATATCTTATTGGCACATCTAAATTAGGATTGTGGTATCCACATAACGATACATTTATATTACATGGTTTTTCTGATTCTGATTATGCTAGGTGTTCATTAGATCGTAAAAGCACCAATGGCACCTGTCATTTTCTTGGGCCTTCACTTATCACTTGGTCGAGTAGGAAATAGAATTCTGTTGCATTATCTACCACTGAGGCCGAGTACATAGCACTAGACAGTTGTTGTGCACAAGCTTTATGGATGAAGCAAACATTAGAAGATTTTGGTATAGTTCATGAAACCATTGAATTAAAATGTGATAATAAAAGTGCAACTGACTTAACGTATAATCCAGTTCATCATTCTAGATCCAAACACATTGATATACGTCACCATTTCATACGAGATCACATAAAACAAAATACAATCAAAGTCAATTTTATAAGCACTGATTCACAACTTGCGGATATTTTTACTAAAGCACTTCCAGATTCCCATTTTTCACTCTTACGATTAGAACTAGGAATTCTAGACTTGTCAAATTACTAAATTACCATCACAAGCCACACAAAAACTTAACAAAATTCCATTATTAACATCATTAACATTACACCAAAATAAGCGTTCCATATATCATAAGAAAAAAACACAATTTCAACGTTCCATACTGAGTCTTACATTCTTCTAGAAGAATTACCACATAACATTATAAGATCAATAATATTACAGCATGAAATCAACATCTAAGAAAATTCCAGAAATTTCACTTTCGCCGGCGATAGTGACTGTCGCCCGGCGATAGTGGCAAAATGTCCAGCATTCCAGAAATCTTCAAAACTTTCTGCTGTCCCCTCCACTGGTCTCTCCTTGATCATCTGCAGAACTGTGCTCGCTGCTTCACGTCTGACGTGCTCTGCGAGTCGATGTACGGGGCGGCTCCGTGACCGGATCTTCCCATTTTGCGGCTTCGGCTGGAGTAGGCTTCAACTTCAAACTTTTGGTCAGAAATTTAAAGAATTTATGGATTCCCAAAAAGTTTTTCTTCACTTCCCTATTATGTTCTTTGAACGACTCTCGCAAGTCGTCTAACCCTTCTTGCAATGATCCACCTCTAGGAATTGGTGGGTTTCGGATAGTGGACACCAGTTCACTCCTCCTTGATGACCCTCCTCATGTTGATCGGCCGATGGAAGGTGTTCCACTCGTCGAATATATCAATGGGATACAATCATTGACGTACAATTCGCGGTCAATCCACGTGTATTTCTTATATAAGATCTGTTGGATGACGGCTCCAAGTGGTAGGGTGCTCAATTTCTTCCAATTCAGACTTTTCAATCTGAATGAGTTGCGTACTATCGAGTGAACAAAATATGTCACGTCAAATGGCTCACGCTCCAAAATCATATATGTCACATAACTAAGTTGGGCCGTTATTTTACGTGTGTCTCCGGATTTCAATAGGACGGTATGCCTCAGTATTTCTTGCACTTGTCGTGCATTCTCCGTCAGGGTGGCCGTTGATTGGATTAGTGTTTTGATGGAATTTCCATGCAAAATCATGTTCAATAATGTCCAATCCCTATCCTTCTGATAGTTCTCTGCGACGTCTAGCGTGGTTTCATGCTCTATTAGTCCAAATTCATCTCTCAAATCATAATGTGTTATTTCTACCATCTGTCCTTGAATTTTTGATCGAACTCTGCCATTCAATTCCGTGAATCACGGATCTTTGAGATAATTGTAAAATTCTCGGATGAGCATGGAGGAGAATGTGTCTGGAATAATAATTGACATTATTCCCGCCATTGCTAACAAGTCCTGAATATGAGCATGCCAGGCCGGGTCGAATTCAATCACCCGTCCGATTCCTATGTTAGCGTTCTCTATTCCAGGGAATGTTTGATATGATGAGTATGAGTCACTCCCTGTGCTTCTTCAAGCCTTCAAACTGGAAGCCATTTCTGCATATAACATTTTTGGTTTCAGAAACCGAAATTTTTTTACTATCGCCATCCGGCGACACCCACTGTCGCCGGGCGATAGTGGAAATTCAGTTTTCTTCATTTCCGCTTTCAGATCTGGTTTTCCCCTTCATCCAAAATACCAGATCTACAAGTGTGTGTTCTTCAAATCAGTTTTTCAAGGACATCTTCACATATTTCACTCATACAATCCTAGTCTCTTAAGATCCCCAAATCAACATTTTCACAGTTGAAAATCTTGAAATATTTAATCTACACTCACATGCTACACTCTCCTAACTCTTATACCCATAAAAAGAAAAAAAGGAACCAAGCATTCAAGGAAAAATCCAAGTTTTCATACCTAGGTTTAGGGTTTCGTTGTCTTCTCCTCCGCGTTCCGCACTCAGACTTCAGGAAAAATGATTCACTTTGATGGCCTTGACTGACTGCGCCCTTTTTTAAACAAAATTCTGAATATCGCCGACCGGCGATACCCGGTATCGCCCGGCGATAGTGCCTTTTTTTGCTGCTTCTTCACACTGTCTTGCTGACTCAGCTTTAGGCCAGGTGGAATGTTTTTTTGTTTTTATACTAACTTAGTTCTCACGTTCACCACTCTTATATCTGTTCTACATATTTCAGTACTAGTGTTCTTAAACTCGTGAAATTGTTTTCGCATGCCTCTAAGTATGAGAAATCTTTTAGTTATGATAATGTTCTTTCACTCACGGTTGTGCAAATCTCTGTATGCCTCCATCTTACAAAGTGTGAATTGTGAATGTTTTTACCATAACCACTTGTGATGCATGCTTTCGGCTTCTGCTTTATCCGAGTTTAGTCCAGTGCACCATAATATTAAATTATTTTATTTTCCTTCACAAGTGAATTCGGACTCCTTTGTTCAGCCAAAGAAAAAAATGCGTAACCACAGTGTATCATCCCAAAAGTACAAACCTTTGGTGATTGATTCACTTCACAAAAAAAAAAACAAATACTACATGGCTGACAAGGACCCTCCACCAAGCACTACTTACCCTCCTGATAAGTCTTCATGAGCATTGTGAGGTTGAGCACCTTGGACAAAATTGTAAAGTGTCTTGTGCGCATTGTACATGAATAATTTTGTTATTATGGGTGCTGCCCTCTTGGGTACGAGTATAGCTCCTCATGTATACCTCTATGTTATGTTGTTGTTTTTTTAACATTCGCATGTTAATTTTTTTTGTAAGACTACGCATCAGTTTCAGCACACCATCTCACATGTACACAACATTATCCTCTCTAAACGTTCTTCTTATGAGAATTGGACTGAGAACTGTTTCACCAAACCTATTCACTAGTGTATGTGTTTGTGATATAGTTTGTTGAACGTTGCCATAGTTACTGTTTACTCATTTTATTTGTTCTACATTGCTCACCTGTCCTCTATGAGTCTCTCTTTTGTGTTTTTCCTTCTTTCGCTTCCGCCGCACTTTTCTCTCTCTTTTGACAATACCAAAGGGGGAGAAACTTTTCAAAAGAAAGCAATCATTTACCGCAGTCTGTTCTTATATCTTTGTGCACCCTTGGAAGACACATTATTTGTATGAGTTATTTTTAATTACACTACACGAATTTCCCTATGCTTCACTTTAGGGGGAGATCACATGTAGGGGGAATGTTTCATCCAAGAGCAATTGTGCACATACACTTGTTTCGTCATGATACTCAAATTGGGTGGACTTTTTAACATTCATGATTTCTTTCTTAATGAATTTTTTATTATCAAAAGGGGGAGATTGTTGGAGCATGCATTCCACGCTTCCTAGTTTGCTAATAACAAATCTTGTTTGTATTTGATATTTGGATGTTTTTTTTGGTGTGCAGATAACACAGGTGTATAACTAATATTTGTTTGGCGCTGAATTGGGTCAGAATTGAACAAGGGCAATATCGTCAGGCGATATTGGTTATCGCGCCTAGGCGATAGCGCCACTCGACATAATACCGCTCGACACTCGACGCAATTCCGCTCGACAAAATCACATTTTCATGCGTACGCCACTCATAACATGCATTAGGGCCTTTTTTTAAAATGCATAGCACAATCATGCATAGCATAACATTGCATAAGCACAACGTGCCACGCTAAAGATTTGCAGGATGACATATGTACACACACGGTTTTAAATCAGAAAAAGAATATAAATTCATGCATTCCCGATCTAGGCACAAGAGTTAGTTGATGGTGGTTAACCATCCTAGGTTAAGCATAGCATCACTTTTGTAAAAAATAAAATAAAATCCCAGAGCAAGTATAGCAGTTAAAAGTTCATATTACTACATAACATTCTCATGCAACGAAAAAGAAACGTGCTAGCCGCATTCAAGTGGTGGGGTTATGCATCCCATACTACATAACCTTCACATGTTGCCCCTATGGTGGATCCATATACAGACACATATTATGCATCCCATACTACATAATATGCCTGTATACTTCATGTTATGCTATGAGTATAGTGTTCGTGCTTCAGCCAAGACGTGTTGATGACATATCGGTGTGTGTATGATATGATGCTAAACATCTAATACCTATAAGGAAAGGTTGCCCGACAAATTATCAAGCAACCTCCCTCTGATACCAACTGTCACAACCCGTATTTTCTCCGAATTTAAGAAGTATCAGAGTAGGAGAAAACACGCGTCGTGATGCCACGTCGAGCAGGGGATAACTGTCGACGCTTAGGTGAACACCATCTAACTAGACTATGAAAATTCATAAGTTTAATGATTAGAAAATCAGTTACATTTTAAAGGCCGTATCCCTCAGCTTAGTGGATCATCTAGTCCACAGTTTTAAAACTATACTTATACGCAGCGGATAATACTTTATTTATATTTGACATCGTATGAGAGTGCAGAAGTGACCCCCGAGGTCAACTTATAATATGCAAGACTCTAGATTTATTTTATATTATAAGTAAGAAAATGATCTTTTTTACGTTGCTTGGAAAGTAGTGTATGAGTTTTATAAACATGCTGATCATGAGATATACTTATAATAGTGTTTTTTAGGTTTAAAAGTAACTAGCAACCTAGCATAAATCTTTCCAAGAGCAAACTGACTATCTCCAGAAAGGTAGCAGTAAAAGAAACATATCTAGTATCATAAGCAAAAACCACCAGCGGGCGTCAACAACCTGACACGAACCCACTGGCGAGCATGTATGTCTCTAAGAAAAGCAGAAAACTACCTCACAAGACCAAGAAACTGATCTCTACAGTACAAGAGATCACCAGCAACAGCACAGCAAAACTAGCCGCCTACTCGGCTACTAATCAGAACCTGAGGCATTCAGAGAAGAAAAGAATACCTCAGCAAGTAAAATAAGAAAATCTGAATAAGAGCATTATATCAAAATGGAACCAAGGAGAGTAAGTAAACATGACAGTAAAAACAAAAGCTGTCCAAAGTAAGCCAAAGTACACCAAGTATAAGGAAACAACAACATGCCCTGCTCAAATCCTGCAGAGGCTACAAGGCACAAGTATACCAACAACATGTTGCATTCTATAAAGGAAGAAAACATCTAACAATCCTAGCTTGTGAGTAATGGCAGTAGTAAAAAAAACAACATGGAGCTGAGTTGGTGACCAAAAACAGTACCCCATACAAACAGTTCCAACAAAAAAAAATTCACTGCATCAGCACAAGGCCACCACATACCCAGCTCGTACGTGGGATCAAAAGGTGGCGGCCACGACAATACCCAGCCCATACCTGAGATCAAAAGGTGGCGGCCACGGCTCGCACACAAAACCATCCCACTCCTTTAGAGTGTCAAAACAACATTACCTGCCATAACCCACGATTCGGCGTTCAGAAAATAGCCGACAAACAACCCCAAGCCCAACGGGATTCACTCGAGAAAACAAGGGAAGACAGAGGGAAAAATCGTCGAACACAGCTTACAGGAATCGTCGAGCTCAGTTCGACGATTTTGTCGAACTCTGATCACAGGGAAACGGAGATCGTCGATCTCAGTTCGATGATTTTCGTCGAAATCAGATCGACGATCTTCGTCAATCACAGGCAACCGGAGATCGTCGATCTCAGTTCGATGATTTTCGTCGAACTCAGATCAATGATCTTCGTCGATCTAAGGCAACCAGAGATCGTCGATCTCAGTTCGACGATTTTCATCGAACTCAGATCGACGATCTTCGTCGATCTAAGGCAACCAGATATCGTCGATCTCAGTTCGACGATTTTTGTCGAACTCAGATCGATGATCTTCGTCAATCTCAGTCAACCGGAGATCGTCGATCTTCGTTCGACGATCTTCGTCGAACTCAGATCGACGATCTTCGTCGAACACAGATAGCCTGGGATCGTCGATCCCAGTTCGATGATTGTCATCGAACTCAGATCGACGATCTTCGTCGAACTCAGACAGTCGGGGATCATCGATCCCAGTTCGACGATTGTCGTCGAACTCAGATCGACGATCTTCGTCGATCTAATGCAGCCAGAGATCGTCGATCTCAGTTCGAAGATTTCCGTAGAACTCAGATCGACAATCTTCGTCGATCTGGCAGCGTTGAGTGCACTCAACGCTGTCAACACTTCCAACAGAACTTCTATAAAACATTAAAATCCAATTTTACCTAACTAACCGGGCAACGACTACCATACGGAAGGTCAAATCCAACACTCATCTACACAACTCCCAGCACCCGAACTGGGCAAACCTTAATAGCAGGGGAAGATTAAGAATTAGGCAAAAATACTTCCCAATCTGAGATCTAATAAGGAACAATTTGATAAAAGACAAGACTACAACAGCCCAGCCGAAAAACTTGAAGTTTCAAAACTTGAGAAAGTAAAAGAAAAACACAAAGGAGCATTCATGATTCAAGATCCAATGATTTTGACGGGAAAACAGGGCAAAATAAATGATCTCTGGAAAATGTATGATAACTGCAATGTGAACATAAAAGGTGAAAAACTTGGTAAGGGTAGGAGCACCACTTGTCTCAAATTCCAGCGAAGCTTGGTCGGCCCCTTCCTCCCACTCGGCACCAGCAGCACAGAACAAGACGAAAATTTCGTCGGAGTGTAGGTCTAGGCGAGAGAAATCCAAATCTGCCTTCGAAATCGAATTCCGCCACCTAAAACTCCGGGAATCGGCAGAGGAAGGCAAGGGCAGCCCGCCGGTTTTCCTCTCTTGCACAGGGACGGCGGTTTGTATTCTGAAAAGACAAAGAACATCAACAGTGGCTTTTTTAAATAAGGCTATATATAGATAGCGGCTAGATCCCAAATATTTTCTATTCTTAGCCAAATCAAACGCTGCCAGCCCCCTATTCAACGTAACTGCTACTATCTAAACAAAATATCCATATATAATATATAATAACACCTTATTATAAATAAAATACAAAACGACACAAAACCCGAACATCCTCGGAATTCGACGAAATTTGCACCGTAGCTAAATACCCACGCTACGAACGCAACGACAAATTCGAAATCAACTTTTGACGAACAAAACTCGGGTTATCACCACCCGAAGACAAAATACAAGCATCCCTCGAGAGTCCTCACCGGTCACCAAAACAGACCCGGCTTGCTAGGGAATCTTTCCAAAAGGCTACCAACAACCACACAAGGAACCTAAAGGGCTAAGACCACGCTCTAACAAACGGCACATGCTGGAAACGCGTCAACATAATGCCAAATGAGAATTAAATAATCGCAGAAAAATCGGGGGTGTTACACCTTGCCTCTTCTTCATCTTCACTGGAGCTGGAGGATGTGGATTCATCCTCAGTTTCACTCCAGAATTCGGCTACAAAGCCTTTCTTATATTTGCTGGAAGAAGGCCTACTGCTATGCTGTCTTCTAGAATCCTTCTCTCTTCTCTTTTACTTCTTTTGATTTTCTGGACACTCTGAGATGAAGTGTCCAGGTTTCCTGCAACCAAAGCAAACCACTTCTTTAGTGGGGGTTTTGTCATACATTGGCTTGTCATCCTGCCTGGATGACTTTCTTCTGAAATCCTTCCTTGTCATTTTATAGAATCTCTTGGCAAAGAGACTCATCAGCTCTTCATTAACAGTTGAGGCTTCAGCTTCTTCAACAGCTTTAAAAGCTATGATGTGCTCCTTCCTTGTTGGTGCAGGTGTTCTCTGCTCAGCTGCTTCTCTGGATTTGAAGAGCTGCTCATAAGACTTGAGCTTTTCTAAAAGTGATTTTGTGGAAATCTCATTTAGGCTCCTAGCCTCATTGATTAGCCATATCCTTGAATCACATGAGCTTGGGAAGCACATGAGAATTTTGTCATTCACCTCAGTGAGGGTGATGTCCTTGTCCAAAGTTTTCAGCTCATTGATGATTGAGCTAAGTCTATTGTACATATCTGCAACCGATTCTGCTTCCTCCTTGAAGTTCTCATATTGTGATATGAGATTGGATCTCCTGTCTTTTCTTTCATCAGCAGATCCAGCCACCATTTGATTTAGAGAATCCCAGATGGCCTGGGCTGATGTGCATTTAGCCACTTTCTGGAAAATGTCATCTGACATTATTTGGGCCAGAATATTCATGGCTTTGGCATCAGCAACTTTAGCCTTCTTTTGAGCCTCAATCCACTCAGGTGGTGGAACTGCATTAGTGCTGGATGTTGTTGTAGAGGTAGATGATTGAGGAGGACCTGTTACAATGGAATTATAGATATCCTCATCAATAGAGTTCATATATAACTTAATTCTTGTCTTCCAGATGGCAAACTTATTTAGATTGCATATTGGAGATCTGGTGCTTGCATAGTCTTTGTTCTGTGCCATGTTGTGTGTATAATCTGAATAGAAATAAAATCAGATCTAACTCAGGATCTTTGGCTCAAGGGTTAGCTTGTACAACCGAAGGAACCTTGCTCTAATACCAATTGAAAGTAAGTGTTAGATCTGAAATACTCTAGAGGGGGGGTGAATAGGGTATTTAGGGTTTATAAAATTTATGCTGATTAATTTAATCTATTACTAGTGCTGTAGAAATTAAATTAAATACACAAACACAGTAACCTAGCTAGCACAGCCATAGCAAGAACAAAAGAAAAGGAGCAACCCAGACAACACAAGAATTTTATAGTGGTTCCCCAAAACATGGGTACATCCACTCTACTACCGCCCTGGTAGGAATCCACTCAGGTTTTTGATCAGGTGACTGCCACCAATGAGCTTTTGATCAGGTGCTCAAAAACTAATCCTCAAGTATTTTGGTCAGGTGACTTGCAACCAGGAATAACTTTTGAAGGGAGTTAAGAACCCTTTATACAGTGGAGGATTAGAGAATGATTTTTTCTTCTCTTTCTCAGATACAACTGTGAAGACTCTAGTGGAAAAATGATGTTAGTAAAGGCTCCCCCTAAGATATAGAATGGTTCAGGAAGTTGAAGCCTTGCTGCAGGGTGATAGGTCTTCAAACGTTTGCTTTGACCAGAAGAACTCCAGGAAATTCTTGACAGATAGAGTGTTTGTTGTCCTTTGAAGAATCCTAGGATGTAGAAGGAAGAAGACTCTTGATCTTAATGTATGTTCTTCTTCTTCTTCAGCTTGCTGTTCTTTTCTCTGGTCAAGAGCTAGGGCTTCTTGTCTCTTGACAGTGTTGTTGCCCTGTGAGCTCTGTATTCTGTATATTCTCTGTGTGAGTCTTTTTTTTATTCTCCTGTAATGCTATATCTTCTGTCGAGAGAGATGAAGAAAATCCCTTTTATATTTTCCATATAATTTCCCGTTGAAATTTGAATTCCTTTCTTCATTTAATGTTGACGGCCTGAAGAATATTTACATTGATTGATTTCCCCAACTGTCCCATGGAAAAACGGCATGCAATAATCCTGATGGAGACCGTAATCAATGCTTGCTTCTAACGGTAATATTCAGAGAATATTTATGCATTGATTACTCAGGAATTGTTACAATAGAAAAGAGACAGAGGGAGGGAAAATTCTAATTCTGGAACTTTACAGAATTCGTTGAACAGAGAATAAAATTCGTCGAGCTGGGTACAGAGTTCGTCGAGCTGAGAGGTCAAGTTTGTCGACCAGATAATTTTTGTTCGTCGAGCTGAGATCCAAGATCGTCGACCTGAGGACAGAACTGCTTTCTCTGGAACCATGGTAATTCTGTGCATCAAGATCGTCGAGCTGAGAATAAAACTTCATCGACTGGAGTTCATGAAAGTGAAAGTTAGATCTGATACACTCTAGATGGAGGGTGAATAGAGTATGGTGCTTGCTGAAAACTTTTTACAACAGTTGTTGTATTCCTAAGTGAACAACGAAGCTAATAATAAATAGTAAATCTAAACACAACAACTATCTAATCACAGAGCAATCTAGTCACAAACCACAGCCAAAAACAAAAAGAAAGACAAGCAACCAGATGACACAAGGAGCTATAGTGGTTCCCCAATCAACCTGGGTACATCCACTCTTCTACCACCCTAGGTAGGAATCCACTGCAGGATGAGTTGATCAGGTGTCCTGGGCACCAATGAGCTTTTGATAAGGTGCTCAAAAACCAAACCAGATTTTTTGATCAAGTGTCTTGCCACCACTGAGTGTTGATAAGGTCTCATAAACCAAACACAAACTTTTGAAGGGAGTTTGAAAAACCCTTTACAACAGAGAGAGGGAGAGAGGGAGAGATGATCTTCTCTATCAACAAGCAGAGAGAAGAAAGTGGATGTTGTCAAAGCTCCCCCTGATATCTTGAGTTGTTCAGGAAATGAAGCTTTGCAGTAGGGTGATAGGTCTTCAAATGATTTGATCTCCAGCAATAGATGATTTCAGCAGCAACTGAAATGTGTGGTGTCTGGAGTCTTGAATGATGATGGCCTTGAACACTTGAATCAAAAGAGATCTGGAGATTTTCAGTTAGTTGATCTCCTTTTGTGATGATGTTCTTGTATGAATTCTTGAGACTGAGAGAGTCTGGAACCCTTTTTCTTTCTCTTGTGTGATTGTTGTTGTTCTCTTTCTCAGAGTCCTTGATTCATAAAATTGATATTACAGAAGTTGAAGAATATATCTTTTATTCCTTCTGTCTGAATAGAAATGATCCTCTATCCAAGATAGTCGTTAGTCTATCATTAATTACTTCCTTAATTTCTTTTGTCCTCTGGAGGAAAGTCCAATAAACATTCCTTGAAAATTCCTTGAAACTTGCTCCAGATTAAATGAAAAACGGCTACAAGATCTCTGAATTAAATGCTGAGAATAATTCCTCAACTGTCTGAATTTGAATTTTGAAAATCATTTAACTCTTCAGAAAAGCGTCAAACTGAGCTCCACTATCGTCGAACTGAGCTCAGAGATTTGGACTTAGACAGAAACAGAGATCGTCGATCTGAGCTCAACTATCGTCGAACTGAGCTCAGAGATAGAGAATCAAACTGGAGTCAAGGTCGTCGATCTGAGCTCGAAGATCGTCGAATGGAGTTCGACGACTTGTTGAAGTTGAGCTCAGCGATCGTCGAATGGAGTTCTATGATCCGTCGAAGTGAGCTCAACGATCGTCGAATGGAGTTCGCCGATTCGTCGTACTGAGCTCGACGAATTAACTAAGTCTCCAAAAACTAAAAAACCTGGTCTTGAGGGCAGCTTCCAAACCTAACTACTAACCCTTAGACTCAATTCTAATTGACCTTTAGATCTATACAATGAGGTCAAAATAGGTTTCCTAAGAGACATAGTGATCCTTGCCCAAATCAGTAATAGAGTGTTCCAACAATCTCCCCCTATTTGGGTTAGGATTACTATTTATAGATATTG
Source organism: Platanthera guangdongensis (assembly GCA_039583875.1). Lineage (NCBI taxonomy): Eukaryota > Viridiplantae > Streptophyta > Magnoliopsida > Asparagales > Orchidaceae > Platanthera > Platanthera guangdongensis. The sequence continues at coordinate 168,582,408 of CM077156.1, read as the reverse complement.
GAGAAATTAAAAACATACACAGCAACAATATAACAACAAAACATTGCAGAAACACAGATATTGTCTCAGATAGAAATCAAAATAACTGTCACCTTACAGAATTACTCTTTTTCCTTGCTCTTTATCAGTACTATTTTCCTGTTTGGATTGAGAGCTTCCTTTTTAGATCTTCTGTCATCAGCTGCACCTAAAGAAGTTTGTTGCTTAGGCCTGGGCACTACAGCTTCAGGGTGCAACTTCATGTAGCTTTCAGAATCAAAAAACTTGCTGGAGGAGTATCTTTCAAGTTCCTTTTTCCTCTGATCTGACAATGTAGTTATACTGGAAGTGTCTTTGCCTAGCTCTCTGGCTTTCTTGATCTGATCTAGGGCAGCCAATTCTTTCATCCTAGCAGTCCATGAGGTAGGGTTGTTCTCTGGATCCTCAAAAGGAACTGGAGGTTGATATCTATTGGAGGGATTGTCTGGAGGAGCTCTGGAGGAGACTAAGTCTTTCAACTTGTAAGGAAATGGACCTGAAGTTGTATCAGATGGACCTTGTCCTTCCCTTGAATATGGGTGTTGCCTGGAATGACCTTTTGAATAAACTTGAAGTTCTCTTTGGTTTCCTCTATAGCTTCCTCTTCTTGACTAATAGCCTCTAGATTGGCTTCCTCTGTATTGAGATCTACCTTGAGGTTGATAGGAGGATTGGCTTCTGGCAGAGGGTTGAGATGTAGAGCTTCCACTTGCACCTGCACCTGGTGAAGGAGGAGGAGGAGGAGGAGGATTATTGAACTGGGTTGATCCTTTCTCATACTTTCTCGTTTTCTTCATAGCCTTTAATTGGTTTTTGGAGTATTGCATCCAATGTTCTGTTATAGGGCAGTTATGCAGAATGTAGTAAGGTATGTCATTGGTATCTTTGACTTTAGCTGGAGGAACCCTTTTCATAGCCTTGCTTCTGGCTATTCTTTTTCTTGCAACAGTAGCAGAAGAATCATCTGAGTCAGTCCTATACTCATCACTTTCTGAGCTTTGATCATCATAAAGTGCATCAATCCTTTTAAGATAGTCTAACTGTTGTTGAGATAAAGCAGAAGTAGCAGTAGTGACAGCAATAGTAACAGCAGCAATAGCAGAAAGAGGGGTGGCAGCAGTAGATACAGCAGTAGCAACAGCAGATACAGCTGATTCAGATACAACATATTCAACAACAATAGTTTCAGCAACAGAAACAACAGTAGCAGTAGTATCAGTTGAAGCTGGAAAATCATTACTAGAAGGGGCAACAGCAGCAATAACAGCAGGCTCAAGAATAAGTGCCTCTGTCATATGTATATCCTCAGATATTAAAACATCAGAATCATCAAATTCAACAATATCAGTGACAGCAATAGAAACAGCAGGAGCAGCAGCATAAATTGAATTTACAAAGGAATGTATAATATTGGTGTCACAGCTTGAAATGGGCACAATGGCCTTAGATAGATCTTCAGATGGCTGGATTGCAGTATGCTCTGGAAGACAGTTGAAATATATAGAGTCAAAAACTGATAAAAGAGATCTGAGATTCACTGAGAAAACAACAACTGGAGGTGTTGAGGCTTGAGCTTGAATTGAGGATACAGTAGCAGCAGCAGGCAATCTATCCAGTTCATGAGGCATCTCCCCCTGCCTAGATTCAGTCAGGACTGGATCAAGACACCCAGAGGAAGGGATTGCCTGAGGAGGAAGGAGAGAAGATAGCCTGGCAGACAGGTCTGCAACTGACTGTAGCAGTGGAGCCAAGGAGGTCTCCAACAAGAGTGATAGCCTGGGAGCTATCAGCTCATAGAGTCTGTCAGCTAAGGCTGGAAGATCTACATGCTCAAGAGGGGCTTGAGCAGAGGTAGGGACTGAAGGTGGAGCAGCTGGAGATGTGGGTGGAGAGCTGGTGGATGGTGGAAATGAGGGTTCAGATATGGGTATTGTCGAAATGGAAGATAATGGAAGTGAAATAGAAGGTGTGAAGGAGGGTTGTGCAATGATATCTTGCAGTAGTTGTTGATATGAGGTGGATGAAGATGGTAGGTCAGGTGGGGATGAGGGAGAATCATCCATAAAGGAATCATCTATCAGATTGAAGGATGGAATATGGGAGAAGGAATCAATGTCTTGGTGAGGGTAGTGATGTAAAGGATGGAAGATTTCTTCTGTTATTGAAGGAATTGGAGATGGAATTGATGTTGGAGATGGGGTGGAAATGATGATGGTGGAGGAAACTGAAATGGTGGATGTGACTGGTGTAGATGAAATAAGAGGTGGAGGAGGAGGAAGAGAAACAGGCAAGTCTTCTGCAGGGGCAGAAGCTTGTGGGGAAGTGACTGCAGCAGTCCTTGTGCCTGAAGTGGTAGATGCAGAGGGCCTGCTGGGCTTCATTATTTGCATGTCCCACTTTCCAAACAGGGTACAGGTGAGCCTCTTGGAGGCATTAATGTGCACTCCACTGGAGACTAGCAGAGCAGGGCATCTGTTCTGAAGAAACAGCCCTAATATTCTCCCATAATTAACAAAAATTTTGTTGATCTTCTTCTTGATCAGATCAAAGAATATTTCTCCCCAGTTCAAATGTTTCTTATCTTCAAGAGCTCCCATCAAACACAGCTGATACCTGGAGATGGTATCATGTGCTGAGTGCTTGGCCAACCGCACCTTTCCCACAACATCAGCTAAAAATCTGTATTCCACAAATAAATTCTTCTTCAGAAGCTTGCTAGGGTTTGCATCTGAATGTCCCATTCTATCAAGCATAGTAGAAAATTCTTCTCCAGACAGTTCAACAGAATCCTCTCCAGAATTTAATCCAAAAATTTCTGTCAGGGCAGCAAGTGTTAGATATACCTGGGTTCCTGAAATTGTTCCAACTACTGTGTTCTGATCCTGGTTGTGGGCAGTATACACCCACTCTTTGATTTCATCTGCTGCTAACTTGATTCTGGTAGACATTATTGTAACTAGATTTTGTTCCTTGAATAGTTCGAGAATATCTTGGAAAATTTGATCACTGGTGCTGAAAAGAATCCATGTCAATGTCAAAACCTGCATCAAATTTCATCGCGGCCAGGACTGCAACTGAGACGGCCATGGATTCCTGCAAAAATAACAAATAACCAAACGACCAAGTGTAGAGAAGTTTGGAGGGAAAGAGAAAATTTGCAGAGAGAATGAAAGCGCAAAGGGAGAACGACGGCCGAAAAATGAATTTTATATTAGGGTTCGACGCAGAAAAGGAAAGATCGTTGAACTCAGTTCGACGATCGGGGCTTATAAAGGAAACTGAAAGGTCATCAACATCATCGATCTCCGTTCGACGATATTGGAGAGCGTCGAGCTCCGTTCGACGATAGTTCAGAGAACAAAATCGTCGAGCGCCGTTCGACGATTGCTGACCAGGAGAGATAGTTTAGCACTATCTGAGAAGCGCTGAACTCTGGTCGATGATTTCGGAAAGCGTCGATCTCCGTTCGACGATCGGGGGGAAAATCGTCGAGCGCAGTTCAGAGACCAGAAACACTCTAGACACTAGAAAAATTAAGAAGTTTGCCTAGTCTTGGTCATTTTTAGAGTTTTAAAATCTTGGACATTATTTTAGACTTCCTTCATCTAACGTTCCTAACTGATTCAGGAAGAAGGTGTGTTTCTTTTCATCCAAGGGTTTGGTGAAAATATCTCCCCTTTGCAAATTAGTTGGGATATATTGAAGTTCAATTTTATTTTTCTCAACATTATCCCTTAAAAAGTGATGCCTAATTTCTATGTGTTTTGTCCTACTATGGAGGACTGGATTTTGGGCTATAGAAATAGCACTGGTATTATCACAAAAGATTTTTGACTTCTCTAAGTTGTAGCCATAGTCTAGGAGTTGGTTTTGAATCCACAAGATTTGTGAACAACAACTACCTGCAGCCATATATTCAGCTTCAGCAGTTGAAGTTGACACAGATGTTTGCTTCTTGCAAAACCAAGAGACAAGTCTGTCACCAAGAAACTGACAAGTTCCACTGGTGCTTTTCCTGTCAATTCTGCATCCAGCATAATCAGTATCAGAAAATCCAGTTAAGTCAAATGCTGAGTCTTTTGGATACCAGAGACCTAGATTTGGACAACTTTTTACATACCTGAGAATCCTTTTTACTAAGGTTAGGTGTGACTCTCTAGGGTTCACTTGGAATCTAGCACATATACATGTAGCAAACATTATGTCAGGTCTACTAGCTGTAAGTTACAATAAAGAGCCAATCATTGCTCTATATGTTGTCTGATCAACAGGTTTCCCATGTTCATCAGCATCCAATACAGCATTAGTAGGCATAGGTGTTTTCATACAAGATGCTTCAGACATACCAAATTTCTTAACCAATTCTTTAGCATACTTGGTTTGAGAAATAAATATGCCTTCAGCATGTTGTTTGACTTGCAATCCTAGAAAGAAGGATAGCTCACCCATGCTACTCATTTCAAATTTAGAATGCATTAGATTGGAGAACCTTCTGCACAAGTTTGAATCAGTAGAACCAAATATAATATCGTCTACATAGATTTGTACTAGTAGGGTATGGGACTTATGGGTTCTAATAAAAAGAGTTTGGTCTACTCTACCCCTTATAAATTCATTTTTCAGAAGAAAGAATGCTAGGGTCTCATACCATGCTCTAGGAGCTTGCTTGAGACCATATAATGCTTTATGCAATTTGAAAACATAATCAGGATGAGTTAGGAGAGATAAAACCTGAAGGTTGTCTAACATAGACTTCTTCTTTGATATCTCCATTGAGAAAAGCACTCTTTACATCCATCTGGTACACTTTGAAACCTTTGTGTGCTGCATATGCTAAGACGATTCTTATAGCCTCCAACCTTGCAACTGGTGCAAAAGTCTGGTCATAGTCTATCCCTTCTTCTTGAGAGTACCCTTGAGCAACTAGCCTTGCCTTATTCCTTACAATTACTCCTTGATCATCCAATTTGTTTCTGAACACCCACTTTGTTCCAACAATGGAGTGATCCTTAGGCCTTGGTACTAGTTCCCAAACTTTGTTCCTTTCAAATTGATGGAACTCTTCTTGCATTGCAATGATCTAGTGTGGATCTTTCTCTGCATCTTGAATGGATTGAGGTTCAATTTGAGAAAGGAAGCAAGTGTGCATCAGGTTTTGGTTGACCTGATTTCTGGTTTGCACACCAGCTGAGATGTCTCCAATCACTTGGGAGATTGGATGGTCTCTTGATGTTACTAAATCAACATGGGGTGTTGATTGTTCACCAACCTGTGTTGTTGTTTCATCTTGTGGTACAACAACTGGCTCTTCAAGATGTTTCTCTTCAAGATGTTGAATGTCTTCTTCATCTTCACTTATTTCCTCTTTTTGAATGATTTGTAACCTGTTCAGGTCTTCTGCAAGAGAGTGTACCTGTAAAGGTTCTATGGTAGAAGTATTCTTCTACTTGAAAAACATGTTAGTCTCATCAAAAGATATATGAACAGATTCTTCTATTTTAAGAGTTGATTGATTATATACCCTATAAACCTTACTGATCATGGAGTATCCCAGAAACACTCCTTCATCAGCTTTAGCTTGAAATTTTGCTAAATATTTCTTGTCATTATTATGTATATAACAAATACACCCAAAAATTCTAAATAAATCTACTTTAGGTTTATTCCCTTTGAGTAATTCATAGGGAGTCTTGCCCTTCAGTTTATGTATTAAACTTCTATTCAGCACATAGTTGGAGGTGTTCACTGCATCTTCCCAAAAAGATAGAGGAAGGTGAGCATCTGACAACAATGTAGTGGCAGATTCAATAAGGGTTCTATTTTTCCTTTCAGCTACCCCATTTTGTTGAGGAGTTCTAGGAGCTGAGAAAGCATGCCTGATCACTTCACTCTGACAGAACTCTTGCATAAGAAGAGAATCAAATTCTCTCCCATGATCACTTTTGATCAGGGCAATGTGAGTATTGAACTCAGTCTGTATGCATTTGAGAAACTCTGTCAAACACTTAAAGTTATCAGACTTCTTCCTCAGAAAGAACACCCATGTGAATCTAGAGAAGTCATCTACAATTACTAAAGTGTAAGATTTCCCTCCTAGGCTTTGAACTGTAATGGGTCCAAAAAGATCCATGTGTAACAGATACAAGATCCTAGGTGAATCACTCTTATTAAGTGACTTGAAACTATTTTTAGTTTACTTGCCTAATTGACAAACCCTGCAGAGTCCTTCCTTCTTGTAGGGGCCAGAAGGTAGTCCTCTAACAAGATTGTCCTTGGATAGCCTAGCAATGGTTCTAAGGTTTATATGTCCTAATCTCTTATGTCATAATACATTAGGTCTACTAACAGAGTTAAACAGGCAAATATCTACATCAGTTGAATGAAAGTCTGTTAAATAGATGTTACCTTTCCTTTTACCTGTCAACACAGTTGTGTTGTCCTCTGACTTGATCTTGCATAATGATTTGCTGAAAGTCACCCGGTAGCCTTCATCACATAGCTGACTGATACTGATCAAGTTGTGCTTCAGTCCTTCCACATAGGCTACCTTCTTGAATGTGACTGTGCCAATCTGGACTGCACCATATCATTTTGTTAGTCCAAAGTTTGAATCACCAAATATGACTTTGGGTCCAAGCTTGGCTTTAAAGGATGTGAGGTTGTCCCTATTTCCTATCATGTGTTTGGAGCACCCACTATCAAAATACCATTGCTGGTTTGATGTTGGATAGGTCTTCACCTGCACATAAAATAATTTACTTGTTTTTGACCCAGTTTACCTTGGGCCTAGGTTGATAACCTTTAAATTCAGAAATAAATGACATCCCTGGTTGACTCTTATAACCTTCAGGATGATATATCCTTGGAGGTATTATCCATTCAGTATAAGGGTTAAATCTGGATGAAGGACCCCTAGGACTGGATTTTGATTTACCCTTGAAGAAGTTTTCAAATATCTGATCTCTGCTTGGCGATCGTGGAGCTGAGTTCGACGATCTTGGGTTAGATCATCGAACTCCGTTCGACGATCGACTGTGGCAAAGTTCAGGGTTTAAAGATCGTCGACCTGAGTTCGACGATTTTGCCTGAGATCGTCGATCTGCATTCGACGATCGTCTAGCTCCGTTCGACGATGTTTGTTGAACACTTGATTTCTTGGCTAAGTCAGAATTTTTCCTCGCTACCTCCACAACTCCCTTCCCTTTATCAGAGATAAATTTAATTGGGGTTGTTAGAACTATAGGTTGGCTGGATGAAGCACCCAAGCCCAGTGTACTATTAAACCTTGAGTTCACTGTGCTTGTGATGTCCATTAGCTTGATGCTTCTCCCATTAAGGGATTCTTCAAGCTTTTTAGCCTCTGATAGCTCACTTTTCAGTGAAGCAATCTGCTCCCTACAGCACTCCAACTCCTCAGAGAGTTTGAGGTTATCTGATTTTAAGGTACCGTGTTCAGACAATTGATTTCTGAGAGAAATAATTTCCTTCTCAGATTTTAGTAAGTCTAAACATAATGCTTTAAATTCATACTTAAAGTCCTCAGAATTGAAATCAAATGAGTATATTACCTGGTCTTCTTCAGGTTGAGTCTCTGATTCAGATTCAGACTCTTCTGCATCAGAATTATGTTGTGAGGCATTGATTGCCATCATGCAGAATTATTTCTCTTCAGCATCATCTTCATCATCACTGGAGCTGGATGAAGCTTCAGATTCTTCTTCTGTCTCACTCCAAGATTCAGCAACAAATCCCTTCCTTATGTGTTTGTTCTTGCTTGAGGAGGGTTTGTTAGTGCTATTCTTCTTGAAGTCCTTGTCTTTTCTTCTTTCTTTCCTGTCCTTTCTGTCCTTGTTTTTGTTCTCTGGACAGTCAGGCACAATGCGGCCTGGTTTCCTACAACCAAAGCAAATAATTTCTTTATTATTTGATTTATCATACCTTGGCTTATCATGTTCTTTGTATGATCTCTTCCTGAAGTCCTTTCTGGCCATTTTGTAAAATCTTTTGGCCAGTAGACTAAGCAGCTCATCATTGCCTGTGACCTTGTCTTCAGGATGATCTTCAGTGGCTTTGAAGGCTATTGTCTTTTCCTTTCTTGTGGCTGGTGAGGCAGCCTTATACTCTTCTTCTCTATTTTTGATGAGCAGCTCATAAGATTTGAGCTTGCCCAAGAGAGCTTCTATTGTAATCTCATTCAGACTTCTGGCATCCTTGATTGGCCATATCCTTGAGTCTCAAGTGCTTGGGAAGCATATTAGGATTTTATCATTTAGCTCAGTCAATGAGATCTCTTTATCCAAAGTTTTCAGCTCATTGACTATCAGGCTGAGTCTGTTATACATATCTGCAACTGACTTAGCTTCTACTTTCTTGAAATTCTCATATTAGTTTATGAGGTGAGATCTTCTGTCTTTTCTTTCATCAGCAGATCCTGAGACAATTTCAAATAGCTTGTCCCAGATGTCCTTTGCTGAGTTGCATTCAGCTACCTTTTGGAATATGTCATCAGACATAGTCTGGGCTAAGATATTCATAGTCTTTGCATCTACTAATTTCCATTTCTTGATCTCTGCATCTGTTCCTGAGGGAGGTGGAACAACATTTGTACTTGTGTTCTCTGGAGGTCTTGGACAAACTGTCAAAACAGAATTAAAAATGTCCTCATCAATAGAATTCATGTATATATAGTCTAATCCTTGCTTTCCAAAGTGCAAACTTGGACAGATTGCACACTGGAGGTCTGGTGCTAGCATAATCTTTGTTTTGGGCCATGTTTTGTGAAGAAATAATTCTAATAACAAAACTTAAAACAAACAGATCTAACTGGAGGGATCTTTGGGTTCAGGTGTTAGCCTGTGCAATCACTAAGGTATGGTATATTTAACCAACCTCGCTCTGATACCAATTGAAAGTGAAAGTTAGATCTGATATACTCTAGAGGGGGGGTGAATAGAGTATGGTGCTTGCTAAAAACTTTTTACAACAGTTGTTGTATTCCTAAGTGAACAGGGAAGCTAATAATAAATAGTAAATCTAAACACAGCAACTATTTAATCACAGAGCAATCTAGTCACAAACCACAGCCAGAAACAAAAAGAAAGACAAGCAACCAGATGACACAAGGAGCTATAGTGGTTCCTCAATCAACCTGGGTACATCCACTCTTCTACCACCCTAGGTAGGAATCCACTGCAGGATGAGTTGATCAGGTGTCCGGGGCACCAATGAGCTTTTGATAAGGTGCTCAAAAACCAAACCAAATTTTTTGATCAGGTGTCTTGCCACCACTGAGTGTTGATAAGGTCTCAGAAACCAAACACAAACTTTTGAAGGGAGTTTGAAAAACCCTTTACAGCAGAGAGAGGGAGAGAGGGAGAGATGATCTTCTCTATCAACAAGCAGAGAGATGAAAGTGGATGTTGTCAAAGCTCCCCCTGAGATCTTGAGTTGTTCAGGAAATGAAGCTTTGCAGTAGGGTGATAGGCCTTCAAATGATTTGATCTCCAGCAATAGATGATTTCAGCAGCAACTGAAATGTGTGGTGTCTGGAGTCTTGAATGATGAAGGCCTTGAACACTTGAATCAAAAGAGATCTGGTGATTTTCAGTTAGTTGAGCTCCTTTTGTGATGATATTCTTGTATGAATTCTTGAGACTGAGAGAGTCTGGAACCCTTTTTCTTTCTCTTGTGTGATTGTTGTTGTTCTCTTTCTCAGAGTCCTTGATTCATAAAATTGATATTATAGAAGTTGAAGAATATATCTTTTATTCCTTCTGTCTGAATAGAAATGATCCTCTGTCCAAGATAGCCGTTAGTCTATCATTAATTACTTCCTTAATTACTTTTGTCCTCCGGAGGAAAGTATAATAAACATTCCTTGAAAATTCCTTGAAACTTGCTGCAGATTAAATGAAAAACGGCTACAAGATCTCTGAATTAAATGCTGAGAATAATTCCTCAACTGTCTGAATTTGAATTTTGAAAATCATTTAACTCTTCAGAAAAGCATCGAACTGAGCTCAACTATCGTCGAACTGAGCTCAGATATTTGGACTTAGACAGAAACAGAGATCGTCGATCTGAGCTCAACTATCGTCGAACTGAGCTCAGAGATAGAGAATCAAACTGGAGTCAAGGTCGTCGATCTGAGCTCGAAGATCGTCGAATGGAGTTCGACGACTTGTTGAAGTTGAGCTCAACGATCGTCGAATGGAGTTCGACGATCCATCGAAGTGAGCTCAACGATCGTCGAATGGAGTTCGACAATTCGTCATATTGAGCTCGACGAATTGACTAAGTCTCCAAAAAATGAAAAACCTGGTCTTGAGGGTGTTGGGTATTGTATCCACGATCACCTAGATTTGAGGAAGCCACCTGTCAAGCTAAGATGAATTCACAATGTATTTGATAAACTCTTTCAAGTTGTACTTGCAGTTCCTCCACGCTAAGTGCACACCAATGTCAGGGTGCAGTAGGTCAATATACACGGGTCTGCACGACGTAATCCCTCGTTGAGCAGATCAGTGTGTTGGCCTATGTGTACTCTCTCTATTGGAGTGCACTTACTTTCAAGTACAGGGCCGTTCATATGCAAGCAAAGACAAGGAGCATGGAGGATCAAGGAGCAGCTCCTAAGTGGAAGACGAAAAATCGTCCAAGGCAAATTCGACGAGAATCACCAAGTGATTCTCGCCGAATCGGCGAGAATCACTAGTGATTCTCGCCGAATCGACGAGAATCATCAGTGATTCTTGCCGACTCCTTCTGGCCATCTCAAAATGGTGCCAAGTAAGATTCGGCGAGAATCACTTGTAATTCCCGCCGAACCAGTGGTCAAGCAGCCCATGAATACAAAGTAAAATTCGTTGAGAATCGACAAGTGATTCGACGAGAATCACAAACGATTCTCGACGAATCGTCGAGAATCACTTGGTGATTCTCGCCGATTCGTCGAGAATCGTCTGCGATTCTCGCCGATTTTTCCTTGGCGTTTTCTCAGTTAATTTCCTGAACCGGATTCTGTCTCAGCTAATTTCCTGAACCGGATTCTGCCGCTGTTTAATATCTGGACCGGGATTTGGGGATTACTTCTGTGGGTCCCACAAACGGTCTTATTGGGGGTAGCTACAGTATTTATACTCGGGTATTTTGAACGGAGAAAAGAAACAGAAAGAAGCCGAGCAAGCGGAAACCCTAAAATCGCGATTTCTCTCCTCCGCCGCCGTCGCGCTCGAGCAAGTACGTCGCCGTCACTGATCGATCTTCTTCCCGATCTCCGGCGACAGTAGCTTAGAAAGGCCTGAGTCTCACGCGTCTATCCAGAGATCCTTTGTCTCTCGATTTGTTGATCGGAAACACTTCCCATCCGAATCGATCGAGACGACCGATCCTCGTGTGACCGTTGGAAGACCGAGCTTGCTTCACAACGAAGTTTGGATCTCCAAGTTCAGCAGCTGCTCTTCATCGTAGCCGCCGATCCCGAAGCTAGCCGCCGCTCGTGTGCCGCCGCCGGTTCCGGGGAAATCCTCTCCAAGAGAGACCAAGGTCGTAGACTCTTCATCGACTTCAAGAACACGTCGTCGAACAAAGAGGAACACCGTCGTCTCCAAAAGAAATTTGTATCACGTGTACATTCTACATTTAATTTCGTTGTAAAGGAACTTTTGTTCCGTGTTGTAAGGGTTGGGTGCAACCCGTTTTGTGGGAGTGTTGACTCTCACGTGTGGAAGGGCTCCTTCCGTTAGTGCAGGGATTGGATTTCAATCCCGTTGTAGAAGTGACCGAGTCGTCCCTTGTTGGGGAGATAGGTCGAAGGGGGAAAGTGGATGTACCCAAGTCGGGGAACCACTATAAATTTGCTGTGTATTCTGTGTGCTGTGGTTTTTGTGTTTATTGTGCAGGTACATCCGTAAATTCCGCAGAAGAACCACACGTCACCTATTCCCCCCCCCCCCATAGGTGCACATAGTTGACACTAGGTGGACTTTCAAGTGGTATCAGAGCCAGGTTACTCATCTAAAAGGTTAACACCTTGAGTAAAATCCTGCCACCAGTGTCAGAAGCATGGAGCTAGAGTATGAGATGCCGCCACTCAAACTCCCCGCCTGCACAAAGGATTATTATCCCATCTGGCGAATGAGAGTGTCATGTCACCTTGATGCTATCGATCCTCGAGCATCCTTCATCCTGGAGGAGGGTCCGTTTATTCCCATGAAGACCTCCGACTCTGGGATCCAGGTGCCCATGTGCATTGCAGAGATGACAGAGATGGAACTCTCATTTTTTCAACTGGACCAGAGGATTCGACAAATTATCATGGATGTCTGGTCTGGAGCCTCTCGCTCCAGGTTGGAAAAATGTAAAACGGCTAAATCTCTGTGGATGATGATCTCAGAGCTGATGGGGGGGTCAGAGAAAGCTGAAATATGCTGCCAATCAGAGGATGAAGCGTATGTGGGGGTCCTCACTTCTGAAGATGAATGCAAGGATCCTTCGGATTGCATCAGAGCTCCAGTATCCTTGTCAGAGACTGAAGAAGATAGTGAGGAAAGCAGCTTCGACGAGGACGAAACATTGGTCACTGATTCTAATGACAATAACCCAGATGAGCAGGTATCATCTTCATCCTGCCCCATATCTTTTGACTTTTCTGAAGACAGAAACTGCTCTCCTCCAGAAAATACTGACTCCCTGAAGAGAGCCCTTCAGGAAAGCAATCTACTTGCTGAGGAGCAAGCTCGAGAGATTGCTCGACTGAAGATCTTGTTGGTTCTCCAATTGGCGTCCAACAAGGTCAAGGACTCTAAGATCTCAGCTCTAGAGAATAGTCTAGATAATGAGAAACGTATAGTATCTAACTTTTCCAAAGTTGATGCTATAAAGAGAAAACAAGAAACCGGGTGGATCTCCCGGATTATCCAGGGATGGAGAAATGGGGAAACGGTGTTCCAACCTCCCCCTACAAGCGGGAAGGCAACTCATCATGCCTTCAGGTATGACCACAGGAATAATCGTGGTCACTGCAAGGGTGAATTGTCCCCATGTGGAAACGTCCATAGTGCAAGAGGCGTCATGGCCACCCATGAGGAAATACCTAAGGCTCATTCTGAGCCCTTTGTATTCACGGCCACTGCCACAACAAAGTGTGGATTTGCATGTCCTAGTTCACAGAAGAATTCTCTCCATTCGAGGACACGGGATAGGGAGAATAGAAGTCATGATGTCAGGCGTCATGGAGCCTCGGCAAGGAAGATGCCTGAAAGAATGGCACCACCTTCTCGGCCTCATAACGCTCACATCATGCATTCATTCCACCCTTCATCATGCCTCGATGGAAGAGGAATTTGTGCAACAAGAACATGCTCTATCCCTTTGAGACCTAGGACCGTGACTACATCAGTCACTAGATCAGGTCAAAAACGGCGATACAACATTCACTCTTGTTGGTGCTGCGGCAAAGTGGGACACTTTGCCATTGACTGTTGGCACAACCTCTCTGTGCCCACAGCAAGGGCTTATCCACATTATAGGGACAGAGGCAGTCTTCCAGACAGGTTTTCTCAAGGAAGGCAGTTGCATGCTTATGCTAATAGAAACCTAGGACCCAATATGATTTGGGTTCCTAAGGTAAAGTAATTCTGTCTTGCAGGGTAGTCTAGGTCCCCGTGAATACTATGGGAACTAGACAGTAGGTGGGTCAAGGCTAACTTGGAACAAGCGTCTGCAATAACAGATGTGCTACCTGTTGAGCATACTCACTTTAAGCTACTAATATGTTCTACCTGTGGGACTAAGACGATGACTCTCCAAATCCCAGGTAATTTTGATCAGTTCAAGGACTTGTGTCATGATGCATCCTCATTCAAAGTAAATATTTATATATATATTTCTATCATTGTGTATACGTATACTTATGCTTATCACGAGGCATGCAAACCATTACACATCAATAAAAGGTTAACAAAGATATGTCATTGCGAATTTCGACACATCACAATTGACATCAAGAAGTGTCTGGAGAAGTCTCGCTCAAATCCGAATAGATTGTCGCTATAAAAAACATGTATTTATTAATCTTGTATTAACTTGACATTCGAAGAATTTGAAAATGGTGCAATGCTTCCCAAAGTAGTCAAGAAAAACATCAATATATACTCTGAATCCCGCCGACCCATTTTATATCTCGCCGAATTAGACAAACGGTATTAGAAACCAAATTAGACAAATCCCGCCGAAGGAGCTCGCCGACCGCTCGGCTTCCTTAAGTATCCCGCGGCATCAGAAATCTTCTTCTCCCCGAATCCCGACGTCCATTACGAGATGACCTAGCCATTCACACTGTACATATAATTCAGGGCATCGTGAATGAGCTTAAAACCTCTTTTGATAAAGCTCAGAAAACAATGCTGCAAGAGATTAAGACTTCTGAAGATCTCATGCTGAAGAATATGGTGGAAATCAACCACAAACTGGATGTGATGGAGAAGAAATTTGAAGAAAAGTATACCGCGGCCGGCGAAGCTGTCACACTGTTAATGGCCGGCTTGAAAAAGAATACTGATACTCTGGCTGTTGTAAATCAGAATGCACACGTTGTCGCCAACAATATTCAGAAATTTGATGGTAATATGGTCATTTTAAATGCAAATCAGCAGGCCCTGATCACTGAATTCACCAAGACAACTAAGAATATTGATGACTCCCTGCACTCATATGCCAACTGCATAGCTGACGAAGCCAAAAAGGGGGAGAAAGAGTATATTGCTAAGTTGGCCGAGCTTCAAAAAGGCATGGATGCAAACTTTGCACAATCCAGCAAATACGTCTATGAGAGTTGCTGGTGGATGCTCCAACAGGCACTGGGTACGTTAGGCGTCGTCCTACCTGACCATCCTGCTGGCATTCAGGTTCCTGAGACATCTAAGGCCGCTGAGGAAGTAAATATTGCTGAGGATATAAGTACAAGTGCTGCAGATATTTTCACAGATGAAGCTGATGCTAGGGCCCTCTCCAAATCGAAGCTGAGGAGTATGTTTGACCAGGAGGCTTTAGCAAAAGCCAGGGGAAAGAGGAAAGTTCAAGAAGGGACATCCAAGGAGACACAGGCTGCAAAGAGAACTCGAATGAATGAGGAGGATGTACGAAATGAAAGGTGGAGTCCAGTTTCAAGGAACATCATCTTAGACACCTTCCGGCTGCAAGAAAGAGGAGAAATCAATCGAAATGAAGCTTATAGCCAGTATGAATGGGAAACGCACAAAGCATTTGAAGCGAAACGCAACATCTTTTTCCGAAACAACAAGGATCCCGATAAAGTTGCTCCTCCTAGGTACTACCCGAAGCCCAAGGAATACATGGAAAGGCAAAGCAAAAAGTACTTGGCTCAAACTCTTAAGGGTGACGTAGCTAAGGACAAATAGTCATTATTTTATAGTTGGTCACTGTGTCTTAAGAACATTTAATGATTAGTACTGTCGTATGAACGATTCTGGATTATATGTGAATATATTTCTCTTGGTATATATATATATTTGAATGTGTGAATGACTCAAGTCCTGTTCTGATTGCATATGTTCTCTTGTGTGGCTTGTTTAATTTTTGAATGCTATGTTATTATTTGATAGGTGTTATTCATCTTAGCTAGTAGGGTTTTAGCTTCGTCAAATAGGGGGAGATTGTTGGGTATTGTATCCACGATCACCTAGATTTGAGGAAGCCACCTGTCAAGCTAAGATGAATTCACAATGTATTTGATAAACTCTTTCAAGTTGTACTTGCAGTTCCTCCACGCTAAGTGCACACCAATGTCAGGGTGCAGTAGGTCAATATACACGGGTCTGCACGACGTAATCCCTCGTTGAGCAGATCAGTGTGTTGGCCTATGTGTACTCTCTCTATTGGAGTGCACTTACTTTCAAGTACAGGGCCGTTCATATGCAAGCAAAGATAAGGAGCATGGAGGATCAAGGAGCAGCTCCTAAGTGGAAGACGAAAAATCGTCCAAGGCAAATTCGACGAGAATCACCAAGTGATTCTCGCCGAATCGGCGAGAATCACTAGTGATTCTCGCCGAATCGACGAGAATCATCAGTGATTCTCGCCGACTCCTTCTGGCCATCTCAAAATGGTGCCAAGTAAGATTCGGCGAGAATCACTTGTAATTCCCGCCGAACCAGTGGTCAAGCAGCCCATGAATACAAAGTAAAATTCGTTGAGAATCGACAAGTGATTCGACGAGAATCACAAACGATTCTCGACGAATCGTCGAGAATCACTTGGTGATTCTCGCCGATTCGTCGAGAATCGTTTGCGATTCTCGCCGATTTTTCCTTGGCGTTTTCTCAGTTAATTTCCTGAACCGGATTCTATCTCAGCTAATTTCCTGAACCGGATTCTGCCGCTGTTTAATATCTGGACCGGGATTTGGGGATTACTTCTGTGGGTCCCACAAACGGTCTTATTGGGGGTAGCTACAGTATTTATACTCGGGTATTTTGAACGGAGAAAAGAAACAGAAAGAAGCCGAGCAAGCGGAAACCCTAAAATCGCGATTTCTCTCCTCCGCCGCTGTCGCGCTCGAGCAAGTACGTCGCCGCCACTGATCGATCTTCTTCCCGATCTCCGGCGACAGTAGCTTAGCAAGGCCTGAGTCTCACGCGTCTATCCAGAGATCCTTTGTCTCTCGATTTGTTGATCGGAAACACTTCCCATCCGAATCGATCGAGACGACCGATCCTCGTGTGACCGTTGGAAGACCGAGCTTGCTTCGCAACGAAGTTTGGATCTCCAAGTTCAGCAGCTGCTCTTCATCGTAGCCGCCGATCCCGAAGCTAGCCGCCGCTCGTGTGCCGCCGCCGGTTCCGGGGAAATCCTCTCCAAGAGAGACCAAGGTCGTAGACTCTTCATCGACTTCAAGAACACGTCGTCGAACAAAGAGGAACACCGTCGTCTCCAAAAGAAGTTTGTATCACGTGTACATTCTACATTTAATTTCGTTGTAAAGGAACTTTTGTTCCGTGTTGTAAGGGTTGGGTGCAACCCATTTTGTGGGAGTGTTGACTCTCACGTGTGGAAGGGCTCCTTCCGTTAGTGCAGGGATTGGATTTCAATCCCGTTGTAGAAGTGACCGAGTCGTCCCTTGTTGGGGAGATAGGTCGAAGGGGGAAAGTGGATGTACCCAAGTCGGGGAACCACTATAAATTTGCTGTGTATTCTGTGTGCTGTGGTTTTTGTGTTTATTGTGCAGGTACATCCGTAAACTCCGCAGAAGAACCACACGTCACCTATTCCCCCCCCCCATAGGTGCACATAGTTGACACTAGGTGGACTTTCAGAGGGCATCTTCCAAACCTAACTACTAACCCTTAGACTCAATTCTAATTGACCTTTAGATCTATACAATGAGGTCAAAACAGGTTTCCTAAGAGACATAGTGATCCTTACCCAAATCAGTAATAGGGTGTTCCAACAGTTCAGAATTCCATGTTTCTTGGACTCAAGAATGTTTTAAGTAATGTTTCCAGAAATCGTCGACCTTAGAACTAGTTTCGTCAAGCTGAGAACTTCTAACTACTAGATAAGTCTTGCCAGAAATATTGTCTAAGTTCATCGAGCTGAGAAGATGAATTCATCGACTGGATTATGATCCTGGACTTAGAATACTTAGTTGTTTCTGGAATAAGATATTAAAGTAGAATACCCAACAATCGTCGACCTGAGAACTAAGTTCGTCGACTAGAGATAAGAGAAGTTCTGGACTTGTAATGTTTGAAATATAGTGTCCATAAATCATCGACCTGAGTACCAAGTTCGTTGAGCTCAGCTCGGGGAATTTTCTCTAAGTTCGTCAAGCTGAGCACGGCTTTCGTCGACCTGAGTTCGACGAACGTCGAACTCATTTTCCTGAGTCTTTGAAATCTCTAAGTCTTTAGTCTTTTTTGCAGTCTGTTGATGGTTGGTCCAAGAGTGCTGATTCTAAGGACATGGCCTAAACTCTAGGACACAATCATGACCCTGGCTATACATGATGGGTTAAACATCCTAATTTAGTAAACCTGGCCCAAATCCAACTAGTGATCCAACAGAAGCATAATTGTATCCTTGCTCTATCCTACTGCTAGTAGACTAGACATAATGTATTCAACATGTGTGTGTGCTAGATTTTAAGTGAACTCTAAGAAATATCACTACGCTGCCGCAAAGCGGATTTTGAGATACCTTAAAGGTACACCAAATCTTAGCTTATGCTACCCAAGAAGTAATGACAGCAAACTAATTGGTTTCTCAGATGCAGATTTTGCAGGAAGCAAAAATGATAGAAAGAGCACTTCCGGGACATGTCAATTCCTTGAAAGGAGGCTCATTTCATAGAGCAGCAAAAAGCAAAATTGTGTCGCAATCTCAACGGGTGAGCCAGAATACATTTCTGCCGGTAGTTGTTGTGTACAATTGCTTTGGATAAAGAACCAACTTGAAGACTACAACTTGGAGGTCAAGGACATTCCTTTGTTTTGCGACTCCTCCTGTGCAATTGCAATAGCCAACAATCCAGTCTCTCACAGCCGGACAAAGCACATAGAGTTACAATACCACTTCATCAGGGAGTATGCGGAGCATGGTGACATAAATCTCCAATGTCCCAACTGACAGGAAGATTGCAGATATATTCACAAAGCCGCTGGACGAGGCCAATTTCCCGTTCTTCATAACAGAACTTAGCATGCTCAACAAGGATGAAGAAGAATGAAGATAAAGGTGACAGCAAGTTCAAGTTCTGGTTTTACAGCAAAATCAGAAAATTTCAAAGTATGGACTTCATTTCTCGAGTGCAATACTTGTACTTGAGTACAGCAGATTTAATTCTCGAGATCAATAATTACTTCTCGAGAACAAAAGCACCTCTCGAGAACAAGAAATTACTTCTCGAGAACAATTGTTCTACTCGAGAACGGCGATATCATTTCTCGATAAGAAGTTCAAATTCGTCGATCGGATTTCGACGTTCATCAATCGGTTTCCGCCATATTACAGGTATTTTTTAATGATATTTATATCTTTTATCATCAAAATTAAAGGTAAATATAAATAGACTTAGGTCCAAGAAATTTTATTCCCGATTTTAAATCCCTCTCTTGAGAAAAGACACTTCACCTTCTCTGTCTCCGCTGATTGCCGCACTCAAGGTCAATTCTCCCTTTGTCGGCTTGCTAACAGTTCTTTCTCCTCAATGTCATCATCTTCTAAAGTCGGGATCGGTAGTGAACTAGTATCAACCGGGATTGGCGAACTTTCAGACGATTTCACATGGATGCATTCCAATGGTGCCTTGCTCCTCGTCCATGACTTATCAAACGGAAGGCGATGAGCCTTACCGTACTGACATCCCGCGAAAACGTGGCCATCTGTGTAGGAGGACAACTTCGATAAGCTTTTAACCAGGCTCCTCATCGACATAGCTTTCATCTTGTCCTCCTACGTGCCCTAGTCTCTCATGCCAGATAGTCGTTCTATCATTGGCCCTCATCCAATCAACATAAGAGCTCGTTGATAAGACATACAAGTCTCTTGCCCTTCTCCCTACATGAGCAACATCAACCTTTACCGCTGATACGTCGCGGATAAACCTAACTTCTGTTGGGCCAAACAGAACATGAAAACCCGCATTGACTGCATTAGTTACTGAGAAGATGTTCTTCTTCATGTCACGTACGTGATACACACTCCTTAGAGTAAGCGGACCCTGAGCACTATCCAAAGAAACTACACCATCGTTCTCTACAAAATGAACAGAATCATCAGCTGTAATAATTTCTTCATTTCCTGAGAACGGTTGCAGCGAAGAGAACTTCGACTCATCTCCAGTGAGGTGATGACCACATCCCGAGTCGACTATTTAGTCATATTGGTAGTCAACGGTGGAAAGAGCACGAACATACGTGCTTGTTAAGAAAGTTCCTCCCCACCTGGCTTCCTCAGAAATAGAACAAGCTCCCTCCTTGCCAGCAACATGTCCAGGTTGTAACTTGACCTTGCAGTCGCGCTTGAAATGGCCTGCTTGATTACACATGTAGCACTTCAAATCTTTCTTCCAGATCTTCTTAGTAGCAGAGCTCCTCTCTTGCTGATAAGAGGTTGGAGGCCCTTCTTCAGCAACAGGCTTCTTCTTCTTCTCCCATCTCTTCTTCTACTTCTCAGTGATGAGAGCTTCACTACCTCCATCAGAGATAGTCACACCGGCCATCTGCCTGTCCAAGGTTTCCTGCGACGCTAGCAAGTTTTCCAGCTCCAGTAGAGAAGGTTGAGTTGTCCATCCTTGCACGGAAGTCACAAAGGCAATATATTCCTTCCGCAACCCGCGGACAATGTATCTCTTCAACTTTTCTTCAAAGATGGGCTCATTAGGATCCAATGCTGATATTTCAGCGCACAGATTCTTCATCTTGAGAAAGAACTTTGAAACAGAGATATCTCCTTAAGTTTCCTTAGCTAACTCATTTTCCAGAAACTGTAGCCTTTCCACATTCTTCTTATTGAACAAACCATCAATGGATGTCCAAATCTCTGTAGCAGTCTCACATCCTAAGATGTGATCAAAGAGCTCATGTGATATAGCCCGTTTCAGAGCAAACTCTGTCTTACCATTAGTTCTTCTCCAAACTCTCACTTCCTCAGCAGTACCAGTAGCAGCAGTAACCTCTTGCTTTTCGTCACCACCGACGACCTCCCACAACCCCCCGCCCAAGATAGCTCTTCATACACGACTTCCACTTTTTGAAGTTAGTCAATGTAAGAAGTTTCATGCCAAGACCTCTTCTGTATATTCCTTCCATTGCAGGTCACCACTGAACACAAAGCTTCCAGAAGCGCCAAGCACAATCTGAGGTTGATCACAGCTCACTGCTCAAGCCACTGTTCCCTCTGATACCATGTTGAAATCTCACAAGCCGATCAAATGGTAGTTCTTGTATCAAGAAACGCTTCCAAAACTATCAAACTGATCACTTGATCAAGCAGAAAATAGGAACTAGGCGCAGGAACACTCCAACCATAAACTGAGCTATGTATTAGTAGCAATGAAGAACAACACAGATCTGCATTAATCCACTATCAACTTTACAAGGCAAGGTATACATGGAGAGACATGATTTTGCCAAGTACAAGTGAGAAACAAACTAGCAAAAGTAAACTTCAAGTCGAGCGGACTGCACTTGGAGACCGCTGAGTCCGCCAAGTTCACTGAGACCGCCAAGTCGCTGCTGCTACTTTGATTTTATGGAGTCCGCACAAACCGTGCGGACAACCTGTTATTCTGCTGACTCCCGCTCTACAAGCTGCCGCCAAACTGGATGAACAGACCGCCAAGCCCGCAGAGATCGCGACTTGGTTATTGAACTTAGACTTCAATTGATTGAGAGAAGACTGGTCGGCCGCCACATGCGACCTGCTGCAACTGCTGATTGTAAACCGCAAGCTTCACTGCTTCCTGACCTTGATCTGAACCAGACACCCGGCTTCACAGTGCTAGCCGCATAACCTATACACATCAACCAATTAATTCTCAAACCGCGCGACCTAGAAAACCGAATCCGCAACAACTGATCTATGCCCAACTTAGTGTTCACTCAGTTACTGTAGACATGTCGGGGCGTCTATTTATAGGCAGGGTGAGGAGTGTGGTCACCGTCCTAGTGAATATAGTCACCACCCCAGCTCGCAGCTAGCACAACCCAGTCCGCCGAGTCCGCAAGGACATGGCAGGACTCCAAAGAAATCTCCAGGCGCCAAGTCAAGGTCAGTCCGCCACCAGGCAGACACGCATTAGCCCGTATCCAATGCAGCATGCGGACACAGCAATATCTCAATCACTGCGACAGTCTGCACGGTACATGCAGACATGTCATTAGTCTGCCCAGCCCACAATCACCGTGCCAGTCCGCCACACTACACAGCACCCGTTCAAAGCCAGTCACATACTACATGTAACGCCTCCATTCGTCACATGGAATATAATGGTGGGTCCGCCCGGGGCCCCACGCCATATTTCACAGACAAACGGCAGAATTACGTGTGGATATCAAAATCTCATTCTACTCGTATCCTAACTCAAAGCATTCAAGCGGAGCATTTTAAGTTATATGAACTCATCACAATGAATGTCCACTAAATATATAAACTCCACATTTATATATAAACCAGGAATGTATGCAACTACACACGCTCATGGCCTTAAGGCTTTACAAGTTGCTTTTTACAAAATATACAGTTTCATACATCGGCACGCAGGCCGGCCACACATGAAATCCAAGCATTCTTTGCACGGCCTTCAAGGGCATTAAACAGCACGGCTTCATTCCGCTCAATTCAATTCAACCATCATCACCTGTAATTAGACATCCACCCGAAGAGCGGTAAACAAAGCAACGGTCAGTATTAGCTGACCAATTATAACGATCCTACCCCTTACCCGAGGCAGTGGTTCCTTCCCTGTATTCATTGCAATCATAATAGTTACCAATCACAACAAGTGCTCTCAGGCACAACAATATCACAAACGCCGATCTCCACCATACGTTTCGTGAACTCAGGGCACCTTATGGTGTACCAGACTCCATGGCAACACCACCGATCAGAGAATTATTAACATATTGGCTGGCCGATCCTAGTCACCCCAAACCGCAGACTGGGGGCATTCCGCCCAAACCACTTAGAGGTGATAACGTCACGGCAAACTTGAGCATTTCGATAAAAGATCGATTCACCCTAGTGGTGTAGCAAGCCGGGTTTATCTTGCGCTCTCCAGGCATTGCCACCAATCGACCTCTCAAAAAAACCAAGGGCAGGTCAGCCTTTTTTGTGCTCAAACCGTCAGTAGCGCACCACTAGATGCGGGTCGGCCTTCCCTCCTGATTAGCCGCAGCTTTCTGCTCTCCCAGAGCAATTAGCTCCCAAAGCGCTCACACCACAAGGAGCTTACGCAAAGCATCCCAGATCAACATATAGCTCACGCAGAGCATACCACCAAAAGAGATCACATTCATAACTCATATGCGTCACATCATACACGGAGTCTTCTCTGTTTCATAACATAACCATCATCAATCTAGACTAACCATCCGGCTGGGCTTCACACAGCATGCCTATGTCGTACTCCACACTTTCGGCTCTAGATGTAGACTCAACTGGGAAGCACTTGCGCTTTCCACCTCTTGGTGGAGGATTCCATGCTATGCATAAAGAAATGACTTCGATTGTCCAAGAAGGAGATCGTTACCCTTGATGATCGCTTTGGAGCCATGAACTAGCCAGATGGAAATCACCGCCTCGGCTTTGCCTCAACAAATCTGAACTCGGATCTCGATTCTGCACTCCGCAGCTCCTCCAACAGCTGGCTTCCTCCTCCCTTTCCTTCCTCTCTCTCTCTCTCTTTCTCTTTGAGAAGAAGGAGAAAGGTTAAGCATGAATGAAGAGAATCCATACAACCTCAGCCTTCGAATAAGCAGGGAAGGTCCTGGACCCTTGGATCCAGGATAAGGGAAATGGACGGCCTTGATTTGCCCAGAAAAAGGCTGAACACGGCCTGACACGCCCAGTGACATGCCCGTGTCACAGGCCGTGTCCCTTAAGCGGCACACAACCAACTCAAACCTAGAAAGTACACGGCCGTGTGACACGCCCGTGTCACATCCTACATGCCCATGTCATGGCCGACACGCCTGTGTCTAGAAGCTGTGTACCTCACACAACACAACATTAACTTGACCCGAGCGGGACATGACAATGGGACACGACCGTGTCCCAGACCCTGTAACCCAAGACACACCCATGTCCACCTATACACGCATCTCTGGTTGATCCCACGAAGGACACGCCCTGTGACATGCCCGTGTCATAGGTCATGTACTCAACTTGCTTGCCACTCAATGATTGTCGAGCGCAGTTTGTTGACCAGAGGGGGACACGCCCGTGTCTTACGGCGTGTTCCCTCTTGAGAACCTCTTGAGTGCATTTCATCGAGCACTCGAGTGCCTGCTCAACCCGAGCACGACACGGCCTGGGACACGCCCGTGTCCCAGGCCGTGTACTCCATCCTGAACCCAAATTGGGATTTGGGTTATTACAACCCTCCCCTCCTTCAAAACAAATTTCGTCCCGAAATTTAGCTCGCTATAGGTATTAACAGAATCACACCATGCCTTATAAAAACGATTCGGGTTAGAGCTCAGAGGCCGCAACTTGTCTTGCCCCATGACATCGCAAAAAAACAAATCATAACATGTCGTACATACACTCATACACACCACCATACTCATCTCATTCATCAGAGGTACATTCTATGTACACCCATATATCCATATATCCAAACATCATATCCAAATATCATATACCATCCACATTGATTAATTGATCACCTGCGTAACATAAGGTGTACACAAACATCTCATTATTCATGCCTTATATACAACATTTATCACATCACCAAAATGATATGGGTCACTATTCTATGCTTACTTCCGCTCACCCGCATCATCATTCATAAGTCATTTGATAGCCTCTCAAAGTTCCAAATTAAACACGTGAGGCTGAACTTTACCGATTGAGCTTTGCGGCTCTTGCACTTCAAGATTATGCAGTCGAGGTTGCGTCCAGGATGCAGATGACTCGGCCACTACTTTACCCTTTTCTTCATAAGATGCACCTGCATTTTTCTCACCTGTTGAAGAGCCACTCCAACAATATTTGGCTATATGTCCTTTCTTGCCACAGTTAAAACATGTGTGTGTCTCTACACGTCCTTATCCATAGGTTTCCCCCGAAGAAACAGTCGACGGAGTTGATTTGGCAGGCCTAAACCTTTTCTTATCTCGTCTCCTAAACTCCGACTGTTCCGATTGCAGAACTTTGAATTCATCAAGTGAGATCTCCTCTAATCCTCGACCAGCCAAGTGATGCACTTCCATGTCATCCCACCAAAGCCTTGCATCTCCTTCCAACAGAAACGTGGCTAAGGTAACTTTCTGCGCTTCCGCAGTCCTGATTGCGGTCAGGATCCTTTTCACTTTCGCAAGCCAATCTTCTGCCTGCGTTGGGGAACCTGTTCCGCCAAATGTAGGTGGATGAAACTCCATAAGCTGCTTCAACTTCTCGTCCGCTGCTTGCTCATCCACCACAGCTTCAGCGCGCTCTTGCCTTGCACCAGGCCATACTAGCACCCTTGCAGGCCTTGCCTGCCCAGTAGGCTGTGCCTGTAACACTGCGAGCACCATCTCAGTCACCACATGTATGGTCTCCTTCGAGGGAGGTGTAGGCGCTTCAACTGGTGTCGCACTCTCATCGGACCACTGGGGCTCAGACTGCCCAGCCCCACTCCTCGTCACCTAACAATGTACAAAACACCATTAATCATCCATTTCATAACGACAAGTATACATTGAATATATGGTGACGCTTCTCACGTACATCTATAACATTCCTAGTGGACATTCTTGAGTTCAATTATGTTCTCCTTCCCACAAATCTCAAACCTGGCTCTGATACCACTTTATAACGGCTCCATTCGTCACATGGAATATAACGGTGGGTTCGGCCGGGGCCCCATGCCATATTTCACAGACAAACGGCAGAATTACATGTGGATATCAAAATCTCATTCTACTCGTATCCTAACTCAAAGCATTCTAGCGCAGCATTTTAAGTTATATGAACTTATCACAACGAATGCCCACTAAATATATAAAATCCACATTTATATATAAACCAGGAATGTATATAACTACACACGCTCATGGCCTTAAGGCTTTACAAGTTGCTCTTTACAAAATATACATCTTCATACATCGGCATGCAGGCCGGCCACACATGAAATCCAAGCATTCTTCGCACGGACTTCAAGGGCCTTAAGTAGCACGACTTCATTCCGCTAAATTCAATTCAACCATCAGCACCTCCAATTAGACATCCTCCCCAAGAGCGGTAAACAAAGCAACGGTCAGCATTAGCTGACCAATTATAACGACCCTACCCCTTACCCGGGGTTGTGGTTCCTTCCCTGTATGCATTGCAATCATAATAGTTACCAATCACAACAAGTGATCTCAGGAACAATAATATCACAAATGCCGGTCTCCACCAGATGTTCCGTGCACTCAGGGTACCTTACGGTGTACTGGACTCCGTGGAAACACCACCGATCAGAGAATTATTAACATGTTGGTTGGCCGGTCCTAGTCACCCAAACCCGCAGACTGGAAGCATTCCGCCCAAACCACTCAGAGGTGATAACCTCATGTCAAACTTGAGCATTTCCACTGTAGATCGACCCACCCTAGTGGTGTAGCAAGCCATGTTTATCTTGCGCTCTCCAGGCATTGCCACCAATCGACCTCTCAAAACAACTAGGGGCAGGTCAGCCTTTCCCGTGCTCAAACTGTCAGTAGCGCACCACTAAATGCGGGTCGGCCTTCCCTCCTGATTAGTCGCAGCTTTCTGCTCACCCAGAGCAATTAGCACCCAACGCACTCACACTACAAGGAGCTTACGCAAAGCATCCCAGATCGACATATAACTCACGCAGAGCATACCACCAAAAAAGATTATATTCCCAAGTCATAAGTGTCACATCATACACGTAGTCTTCTCCGTTTCATAACATAACCATCACCAATCCAGACTAACCATCCGGATGAGTTTCACACAGCATGCTTATGCCATACTGCACACTTCCAGCTCTAGATGCAGACTCAACTGGGAATCACTTGCGCTTTCCACCTCTTGGTGGAGGATTCCATGCTATGCATAAAAAAGGACTTCGATTATCTAAGAAGGAGATCGTTACCCTTGACGATCGATTTG
The DNA here is from genome assembly GCA_039583875.1 of Platanthera guangdongensis. Taxonomy (NCBI): domain Eukaryota; kingdom Viridiplantae; phylum Streptophyta; class Magnoliopsida; order Asparagales; family Orchidaceae; genus Platanthera; species Platanthera guangdongensis. The sequence goes on along the minus strand of CM077156.1, from coordinate 168,555,543 downwards.
GAGCCATGAACTAGCCAGATGGAAATCACCGCCTCGGCCTTGCCTCCACAAATCTGAACTCAGATCTCGATTCCGCACTCTGCAGGTCCTCCACCAGCTGGCTTCCTCCTCCCTGTCCTTCCTCTCTCTCTCTCTCTCTTTCTCTTTGAGAAGAAGGAGAAAGGTTAAGCATGAATGAAGAGAATCCATCCATCCTAAGCTTTTGAATGAGCAGGGAGGGGCCTGGACCCTTAGATCCAGGATAAGGAAAATGGACGGCCTTAACTTGCACAGAAAAAGGCTAAACACGGCCTGACACGCCCTGTGACAGGCCCATGTCACAGGCCATGTCCCATAAGCGACACACAACTGACTCAAACCTAGATAGTACACGGCCGTGTGACACGCTCATGTCACATCCTGCACACCCGTGTCATGGCCTACATGCCCGTGTCTAGAAGCCATGTACCTCACACAGCACAATATCAACTTGACCCGAGCGAGACACGGCCATGGGTCACGCCCGTGTCCCAGGCCGTGTACCCCAAGACACACCCATGTCCACCAGTGCACTCATCTCTGGTTGATCCCGCGAAAGACATGCCATATGACACACCCGTGTAACAGACCGTGTACTCAACTTGCTTGCCACTCGACGATTATCGAGCACAGTTCGTCGACCAGAGGGGGACACGCCCGCGTCTCCGGGTGTAACGCCCCAAAAATTGTATTTGAGTCGGTCGCGAAAAAGGGATTTTTGGTACCTGTATAAGGGTACACAGCATAGGACACGGGCGTGTCCAAGGCCGTGTCTAGCTGGTGATTTTTTGGCCATTTTCATCCCGAGAAGGACACGGCCAGGAATACGGCTTGAAAACACGGGTGTGTCATTTGACACGGGCGTGTGCCTAACCGTGTCTCTGCCTGTGTTTTGCGTTCAGCGATCGACGTTAGTTGCTCGATGATTTTCGGGTGACATGGGCGTGTGCCTACCCGTGTCCCTACCCGTGTTCTTTTGGGTCGTGTCCATTGCCGTGGTGATTATGAGTGACACGCCCCCAAACACGGGCATGTCAAGAGACCCGACACGGGCGTGTCAGGTGAGACATGTGCGTGTCTTTGACCGTGTGTCTTTTCTTTGGTCAACGATCGTGCCTGGATCGAGGCACACGGCCTGGAACACTGCTGTGTGCCAAGCCATGTCCGGCCCAGGTTTGGAGATTTTTGAGTGGATCTGAGCCGTTCGTTTTCTTTAAATAAGATCCAACGACCCAGATGGTTCCCTGCTCTGTTAAGGCCGGGAATAGGGGGAGTTAATCCTTCATTTCTCTCCAACCATTCTCTCTCTCAAGGAGTTGGAAAGAGGAGGAAGAAGGAAGGGTTTCTGGCCGCCGGTGGAGCATCGGAGCGCCGTTTCGAAATCTGAGAGTGGATCCGTGGAGGAAAGTTCGTTGCGAAGATTTCCATCCGTATAGTTTTTCCATGGCGCCAAAATGGACTACAAGGGTAACGATTCTCTACTTGATCATGTGAAACTCTTTCCTTTTACATAGGGAATCCCGCTCCCGCGAGTGTGCGGTGAGTGCGTGGTGTTCGTTGGGGTTGATGTGAATAGTCCCCCTTGTGTTTCATATAGAGTCCGGAATCGAAGTACGGGCATAGGCATTGTGTGTGAAGCCTACCCGGACATGTTGGTCTGGATCGGTGATGTTGCATTTGATATGTTATGTCGAAGAAGACTTCGTGCTTTGGGTTTTTCGGGTTTCTACGCGGTAGATTGCAACAGAGATCCTTGGAGTATGACTTCAAGGCGTACCCGGAAAACTGAGTGGAATCGTTGTTCTACTAACTTGGCGGTCTAGGAACCGGCCTTGAACATAACTGGTTTATGTGATTGTTTGGAAAATTTTGGGATCCGAGAGAAGCTTGGCCCGCGCGTAGGACTTAAATTGTATATGCGGCGTGAGCAACGGGCAAGTGGAATTGGACCTAGGCTATATGGTTCAGTGTGAGAGACCCGAAAAAGGGACTAGCCGTTGGCATAGTTGGGAGCCTTAGACGGTGGTAAGAAAGGCTAAATGCTCACATGTTGTTGCCATCCTGGGGGTGGTGGTGAAAACGTTGATTGGTCAGGATTCACCGTTAATGTGCCCTGAGTGCACGGGGTGTTTGGCCGTACGAGCCTACACTTGTGGCGTAGTATAGTTGCGCTTGATTATGTTATTGGACTAATGATATGCAGGGGAAGAGCACCGCCGTCCCGAGTAAGGGGCGGGGTCATTATAATTTGGTCGGCTTTTGGCTGACCGTTGCTTTGTTTGCCACCGTGCGGTGGAATGTGCTTGCAGGTGCTACGGAGCCGAGTACCAAATAGCGGGCTGGAGCCCATGTTGTTGTGCTGGCCCTAGAAGGCCGTAAAAGAATAGTTGTTTTTATTTTATCATGTGTGGCCGGCCTGTGAGCCGATGTATGTAAGACATGTTTTTATTAAGTGAACATTTGTAAGGCCATACAGCCATGTACCATTTTAGTGTATTTTGGGTTTCATTCCAGTAGTGTGGTTGTGGATATTCGTGTTTATTGGATTTAAGTTTTGGGTTCTTTCAACTTTAAAAGCTTCCGCTAGAATGCTCTGTGTAGGACGTGTAGTCTTAATTGGATAGTTTGAATATTCTTATGTAACCCTTCCGACTGTCTCTGGTATATGGCGTCTGGTTCCAGCTGGACCTTCGGTTATATGCCATGCGATGGATGGGGGTGTTACAATTTGGTATCAGACTTCTGGTTACGGTCAGGCTTAAATGAATTCGTGGGCGAATTCTTTTAAGAGGTGCTGAGCACATGTATACGTCATCGTTATAACATTAAAAAGAACCCATGAATGTCCACTTAGGAATGAAAAATACACTTGTTTTGTGGAATCTGAGTGTTCCAATTATTGTTTTTAGCAATTTGGTTGTCATCTAATCGTGTGTATTTGCTTCTATAGGCAGCTAGGAGCAGTGCTGGTCAATCAGGGCGTCCGCAATCGGCGGAAAGTAGTGCACCGAGAGACATGTATACTACTCCTCCTTCAGCAGAAACCATCAGGATGGTGGCTGAAGCCATATTTATGATGATAAATGCCCAACCTGCAGGGCAAATGCATCACGCACCTCCTGCGAATGAGCAAGAACCGGTTAGGGCGGCAGGGCTGAGAGTGGTGGAGCGCACATTAGTTGATCTGGTAGAGCCGAGGAGAGCTACGGAGAAGCAGCTCAAGCATGTAATGGGCTTTAATCCTCCGAGGTTCGATGGGGTTGGAACGCCAGCTCAAGCTGAGGACTGGCTCTCTTCGATAAAGAGGGTGTTGACAGCCACGTTAACTGAGGAATGGAAGAAGACCACCATAGCGACTTTTCTTTTGGTGGGTGAAGCGAGGATGTGGTGGGATGAGTTGGATTTTCATCTCTTAGTGGGTAGGCAGCTTGCTGATGTGCCTATGGAGGAATTTTCAACATTGTTCCTAGCCAGATTTGTACCCTCTGCTCAGAAGTTGGAGATGGAGAACCAATTTCTTGGGTTGACTCAGGTATCCAGAAGCGTGGACGAGTATCTGCATGAGTTCACACGGTTGGGTCGTTATGCTGGGGCTACGTTTATGGAAGAAGAAAGGGAGACCAACTGATTTTATGAGGGTCTACGCGGCGATCTACAGTTACTACTTGTTGGGCCTAAGGCGGGCTTCCTAGCCTTGGTCAATTCGGCCCGATCATTGGAAAAGGTTGCGAAGAAAGTTCAAGAGAAGAAGGACTTAGGAGAAAAGAAGTGCGAGTTCAAGGTGCCAAATAATAAGTCAGGATTTCGCAGATGGAACAAGAAGCAGAAGACTTCGAACTCAGCCCCTTCGACTGGTTCGTCGGGGGCAAGTACAAGTCGAGTCCCAGGAGCTTGCTATAACTGCGGGAAGACGGGGCATTTTGCTCGTGAGTGTTGGAGCGGACGTTCAAATTCCGAGAGGAAGTCTGGAGTGACTTATGAGGAGAAAGGGAAGGCGGTGGAGTCAACCGCGTCCCATCATGCTCCAGTCCAGCCTAAAGTCTACAACCTTTGCCTGCAAGAGGCCATAAAGCAAACGAACGTGGTGACAGGTATGAGTTAAATTACAGTGGTTTAACTTTCATAGTTGTTACTTTCATATTTGTTAGCTTACTTTTGTTGGTGTTAGGATTTGTGTTGATGTTTGAGTTTCCGGCGAGAGCCCTGTTTGATTCGGGAGCATCGCATTCCTTCTTGTCCGAAAAATTCTTACCGCGCATCGGGGTTCCGTCTTCGATGGCAAAAGACAGGTTGGATGTGTTGTTGCCCAATGGGTGCTCAATGCGTGCGGATAGGGTCTGCGTAGTGAAAATTCGGGTTGGAGACCAGGAGTTTGATTTGCGAGCGTTGGTTCTACCGTTAGTAGAGTTCTACGTAATATTCGATATGGATTGGCTCTCGGAGCAGGGTGCATGCATTGATTGCAACCGTAAGGATGTTAAGTTGGGTCTGAACACTGATCGGGAGACTACTTTTTTGGGCATGAAGGGGTCAGGGAAAGTTTTGATGTCGGCCCTTCAGGTGTTTAAGGCAGTTCGGTCTAGGGCAGAGCTGCTTGTCACTCTAGTGCAGACTTCGACGCCTAAGCCTAGTTTGGACAGCATCCCAGTTGTGTCCGAGTATCCTGATGTGTTCCCAGATGATCTCCTAGGAGCCCCTCCTCAGCGGGAGATAGACTTTACTATAGAGCTGGTACCAGGTGCTAAACCGGTGTCATGCTCTCCATATCGGATAGCACCAAGAGAGATGACAGAGTTGAAGGTGCAACTGCAAGAGTTGCTAGAGCAAGGTTATGTGCGTCCAAGTTCATCGCCTTGGAGCGCACCAGTTCTCTTTGTTAAGAAGAAAGATGGGAGCTTGCGGCTTTGTATCGACTACAGGGAATTGAACAAGCTTACGGAAAATAATAAGTATCCGATTCCGAGGATTGACGATCTATTTGATCAGTTGGTTGGGTCAACAGTATATTCGGAGTTAGATCTGAAGTCCGGTTAATATCAATTGAGGATAAGGGGGAGAGACATCCCAAAGATACCATTCAGTACGCGGTTTGGGCATTACGAGTTCACGGTCATGCCGTTTGGTTTGACTAATGTGCCATCCGTGTTTATGGATTTGATGAACAGGACGTTCAGAGAGTACCTGGATCGTTTCATGATAGTATTTATCGATGATATCCTGGTGTACTCACAGTGCGAGGAGGATCACTACAATCATCTGCACATGGTGTTGGAGATGTTGAGGAGGAATCAGTTGTATGCTAAGTTTTCCAAGTGTGAATTCTGGTTATCCTCGATAGCGTTCCTTGGTCATGTCGTCAATGGAGAAGGGATAGCTGTGGATCCAGCGAAGATAGTGGCGATACGAGAGTGGCCTGCTTTGACTTTAGTGGCAGAGGTCCGGAGTTTTCTGGGGCTTGCTGGCTACTACAGGCGCTTCGTAGAAAACTTTTCGCGGATAGCACTTACACTCATGATGTTGACAAGGAAGGATCAAAAGTTTGTGTGGTCTCCAGAGTGCGAACAGGCTTTTGAAGAGTTGAAGAGGCGGTTGACTACGGCGCCTATTTTATGTTCGCCCAATGGAACCGAAGGGTTCAAGATCTATAGTGATGATTCGGGTAATGGTTTGGGCTGTGTTCTGTTACAGCATGGGAGAGTGATAGTCTATGGTTCGCGACAATTGAAGGCTCACGAGAGAAATTATCTGGTCCACGACTTGGAGTTAGCGGCCGTGATATTTGCTCTAAAGCTTTGGAGGCACTATCTGTACGGTGTGAAGGTCGATATTTACACCGATCATAAGAGCTTGAAGTACCTGTTGGACCAAAAAGATTTGAACATGAGGCAGCGGAGGTGGATGGAGTTCTTAGGGGACTACACCTTTAAGATACATTATGTGCCTGGGAAGGGAAATGCAGTGGCGAATGTGTTGAGTCGTAGGATTCCCGCACAGGCCAACTGGTTATCGATACATGATGAGAGATTGGTCCAAGAGTTGGAGGTTTTGGAGATATCTTGCATTGACAAGCAATCTAGTGCTGAGGCGAAACTATTTTGGATAGAGGTGCAGTATGACCTAGCTGATAGAGTTCAGCGGGCTTTGGTTCAGGATAACAGCATGAAGCAGATCCTGGATGAATCGTTGGATGAGTCAAATTCCCAGTTTACTGTTGAGGATGGGTTGCTAAGGAAGGACGGTCGTCTATGCGTCCCTAGTGCAGATAATATTCGGGAGGAGTTGATGTATGAGGCTCATCATACTAAGTACTCAATCCACCTGGGAAGCACGAAGATGTATAGAGATATGAAGAAATTATTCTGGTGGCCAGGATTGAAGAAAGATGTAGCACTTTATGTGGCCAAGTGTCGTACTTGCGCATTGGTGAAGGCGGAGTGCCAGAAGCCCGGAGGTTTCTTGAAATCCCTACCTATCCCAGAATGGAAATTCGACGACATATCTATGGATTTTGTGCATGGCTTGCCGAAGTCACAGAAGGGAAACGACGTCATCTGGGTGTTCGTGGATAGGTTGACAAAGGTGTCGCACTTTATTCCGAACTGGATGGAAGATCCGGTGGAAAAGTTAGCCAAAATCTATGTGGAGAATATTGTACGATTGCATGGTGTGCCCCGCAGTATTGTTAGTGATCGAGATGGACGCTTCACGTCGAATGACTGGAGGTTGGTGCATAGTCTGTTGGGTACTAAGCTAAAGTTCAGCACAGCCTTTCACCCGCAAACGGATGGCCAGGCCGAGAGGGTCAACCGGACGTTGGAGGACATGCTTCGCATGTGCGTCCTAGATTTTGGAAAGCAGTGGGAAGATCACCTGTACATGGTGGAGTTTGCGTACAACAACAGCTTTCAGACAAGTATTGGAATGGCACCTTTTGAAGCCTTGTACGGGAAGAAGTGTTGTACGTCGTTGTCTTTGTTGGAGGCAGGAGAATCGAAGTTGTACAAACGTCAAGCAGTGGAAGACGCCACTTCAATGATGCATACAGTTCAGGAAAGGTTGAAGGTCACTCGGGACAGGCAGGCAAAGTATTACAACGCCAAGCATAGGAACGTGGAGTTCAATGTTGGCGACATGATGTATCTAAAAATCAAGCCGTTCAAGGGTGTATCGCGAGTTCGACGCTTGAAGAAGCTGAGTCTGAGATACCTTGAACCATTTAAGATCCTGGAGCGTGTTGGCGAGGCGGCATATAGATTGAAACTGTCGGTGGAATTGAGTGGGCTACATGACGTATTCCACGTGTCGGTGTTGCGTAAGGCAGTGCAAGAGCCTTCGCAGATCATTACGGACAATCAAGTACCGGTTGATTATGAGTTGACAACAAAGGGTCAAGCCAGTATGTATTGAAGACGTTGCTGTCAAACGACTCCGCAACAAGGAAGTCTGAATGGTTAAAGTCCGTTGGGATAACTGCGGACGGGAGGAGCTTTCTTGGGAGTGAGAGCAGGCTATGTTGGAGGAATACCCCGAGTTATTCCACTCAGGTATTATTTAGATTTGTGTACCTTTGCTTAATTTCGGGACGAAATTCCTTAAGTGGGCGAGATTTGTAACGCCCCAAAAATTATATTTGAGTCGGTCGCGAAAAAGGGATTTTTGGTGCCTATATAGGGGTACACGGCCTAGGACACGGGTGTGTCCAAGGCCGTGTCTAGCTGGTGATTTTTTGGCTGTTTTCATCCCGAGAAGGACACAGCCAGGAACAGGCTTGAAGACACGAGCGTGTCATTTGACACGGGCATGTGCCTAACCGTGTCTCAGCCCGTATTTTGCGTTCGGCGATCGACGTTAGTTGCTCGATGATTTTCGGGTGACACGGGCATGTGCCTACCCGTGTCCCTACTCGTGTTATTTTGGGTCGTGTCCGCTGCCGTGGCGGTTATGAGTGACACGCCCCCGAACACGGGCGTGTCGAGAGACCCGACACGGGCATGTCAGGTGAGACACGGGCGTGTATTTGGCCGTGTGTCTTTTCTTTGGTCGACGATCGTGCCTGGATTGAGGCACACGGACTGGAACACGGCCGTGTGCCAAGCCGTATCCAGCCCAGGTTTGGAGATTTTTGAGCGGATCTGAGCCGTTCGTTTTCTTTAAATAAGATCCAACGGCCCAGATTGTTTCCTGCTCTTTTAAGGCCGGGAATAGGGGGAGTTAATCCTTCATTTCTCTCCAACCATTCACTCTCTCAAGGAGTTGGAAAGAGGAGGAAGAAGGAAGGGTTTTCCGGCCGCCGGCGGAGCATCGGAGCGTCGTTTCGAAATCTGAGAGTGGATCCGTGGAGGAAAGTTCGTTGCGAAGATTTCCATCAGTATAGTTTTTCCATGGTGCCAAAACGGACTACAAGGGTAACGATTCTCTACTTGAGCATGTGAAGCTCTTTCATTTTGCATAGGGAATCCCGCTCCCGTGAGTGTGCGGTGAGTGTATGGTGTTCCTTGGGGTTGATGTGAATAGTCCCCCTTGTGTTGCATATAGAGTTCGGAATCGAAGTACGGGCATAGGCATTGTGTGTGAAGCCTACCCGGACATGTTGGTCTGGATCGGTGATGTTGCATTTGATATGTTATGCCGGAGAAGACTCCGTGCTTTGGGTTTTTCGGGTTTCTACGTGGTAGATTGCAGCAGGGATCCTTGGAGGATAGCTCCAAGGCGCACCCGGAAAACTGAGTGGAATCATTATTCTGCTAACTTGGCGGTCTGGGAACCGACCTTGAACATAAATGAGTTATGTGATTGTTTGCAAAATTTTGGGATCCGAGAGAAGCTTGGCCCGCGCGTAGGACTTATATTGTATATGCGGCGTGAGCAACGGGCAAGTGGAATTGGACCTAGGCTATGTGGTTCGGTGCGAGAGACCCGAAAAGGGGACTGGCCATTGCCATAGTTGGGAGCCTTAGATGGTGGTCAGAAAGGCTAAATGCTCACATGTTGTTGCCATCCTGGGGGTGGTGGTGAAGACGCTGATTGGTCAGGATTCACCGTTAATGTGCCCTGAGTGCACAGTGTGTTTGGCTGTGCGAGCCTACATATGTGGCGTAGTATAGTTGCGCTTGATTATGTTATTGGACTAATGATATATAGGGGAAGAGCACCGCCGTCCCGAGTAAGGGGCGGGGTCGTTATAATTTGGTCGGCTTTTGGCTGACCGTTGCTTTGTTTCCACCGTGCGGTGGAATGTGCTTGCAGGTGCTGCGGAGCCGAGTACCAAATAGCGGGCTGGAGCCCATGTTGCTATGCTGGCCCTAGAAGGCCGTAAAAGAATAGTTGTTTTTATTTTATCATGTGTGGCCGGCCTGCGAGCCGATGTATGTAAAACATGTTTTTATTAAGTGAACATTTGTAAGGCCATACGGCCATGTACCTTTTTTGTGTATTTTGGGATTCATTCCAGTAGTGTGGTTGTGGACATTCATGTTTATTTTATTTAAGTTTTGGGTTCTTTCAACTTTAAAAGCTTCCGCTAGAATTCTCTGTGTAGAACGTGTAGTCTTAATTGGATAGTTTAAATATTCTTTTGTAACCCTTCCGACTGTCTGTGGTATATGGCGTCGGTTTCCAGCTGGACCTTCGGTTATATGCCATACGACGGATGAGGGTGTTACACTGGGTGTGTTCCCTCTTGAGAACCTCTCGAGTGCATTTTGTCGAGCACTCAAGTGCCTGCTCAACCCGAGCATGACACGCCCTGGGACACGCCCGTATACCAGGCCGTGTACTCCATCCTGAACCCAAATTGGGATTTGGGGTGTTACACTGTATCAGTCCGCATGTTATACGCGGACAAAGAACCAGTCTTCACAACTTGCGAACACGACTTCACCCCGCCACACGAGTCCACGACCAACAGACAGATTGGCCGGTCAACAGCGGACTCTGCGGACACCACAGACACAGCGAACAACCTAGACTTGTCACAATGTGACCAAGTACACTCCACCAAACAGCACGAGCTGGCGGACACGAACCAGACTGCCAAACTCCATGGACAGTCCGCCACATGAATGCGGCTATCACCCGCCGCATCACCAGAGAACTCGGCAAGAACCAATGCCGATCTTGTTATCTCCAAAACCAGTCCGCCATAGCGAACTCCGCGGACACAATCGAGTCCGCCACATCTCTGCGGATTAACCACCAATCCGCCTGGTTACTCCAAGAACCGGCTATCTGCAAGACCGCGAACCGAGCTGAGCACCACCATCAGACCGCAATATACAGTCTGCTCAGGCCGCTCCACTAGACGCCCAAGCCGCCAAGTCTACCCTGGCCACTGACCACCCGGGCCGCAACACCAATCCACCCAGGCCGCAAACTCAGACCGCCCAGACTGCCCGGCCTGCACCATCACCCACTTTCACTTCATAACTTTCAACATAATCAACCTCCCAATCATCTCCACACTCAGATCAATAACCTCCTTTCCTCTATCCCTGCAACCCTTGGTCAAGCGCTTTGTTGAAGCCAGGAAAAATCCTAACCTCAGAATTCCGACCAATGGAGCCTAAGGTTACCAGCTCAGAAGCTAGATCAGACGGCTAGGGTGACTAGGAGGAAGAATAAGATCAAACAAGACCCCAGATGTTGCGGTAAGAAGGTCCCACCACGTACCCGGATGCTCGAAAGTAGCAGCCCCTTCTCAACCAAAGATGGCCAAATTGAGTATGATGGAAGCTAGTTGACAAAGTCGCAAGGTCGTGACTTCATCTCTAAGGAAAAGGAATCCAAAGGCTTGGCTAGTATCCCGAAGATGAAGCTTGCGAGTATCCTGCAGAGGATTTCCAGTGCCTCACCTCGTACCCCTGAGGTTCTATTTATAGGCAAATCCAAGGAGGGGGGGGGGTCATATTTATACCCCACCCCCTGGCGACTAGGCGACTTTCAGGGGAACTCCCACGAGTTGGGCGAGTATCTCGCCTAGTTTCCTACTTGTCGAGTTTGCGAGGGGAGCTCGCCATACTCGCCCAGGCCTTTTATGCTCTTGCCTGCTGATGTTGACTTCTGTCTTGACTTGTTGACCTTGACTACTGCTGACCTGGCTGTAATAGAGCTCATCCTCGATGAATACGGGTTGTACACAATCCCCACTCTTTTCAAGCGACGTAGGAACTCGGATAGAAACATCCAACACTTATTCGGCGAGTTGTTGTGCCGAGTATCTGGGTTGCTCGTGTCTGATAACTTCCTGCTGATTTCTATAAATAGGGGGGCCTGGTTTTTCAGCCGGATTTTCAGAGCTCGCGCATAATGTCGGATGCCGAGAAATTTCTTCACGACAGCCTCGCCGCGCTAACTAGCGTTCTCGATGTTACTAAGACTAAAAGGTCGTGCGAGCAAGATGCCGTCGCTGACTTACACCTCCTCAAGAAGAAGAAAATCAAGAAGTCCAAGAAGAAACCAACTTCCGGGGATGATAATCTGCCGCCACCTCCTGTGCAGGTCACGGCTTCCACTAGCAATCCTGCGCGCTCTGCTAGTACGCAACAGCTGCTCAGCAACCTGGGGCTTGACGACATCCCCAATATCGTCGTCTCTGACGTGAGCCTCCTAGGCTCGCACGACATCCCGGAACTCGCCACTACCCTAGCCCAGGAACTCGGCTCCACCCCGGCACCGCGGCAGGTTGAAGTCGTCTCACTATCAAGTTGCCATGTTCACGAGACATTCTTTTTCCCTTGTTGGTCGCTACCTTCTTCTCGCTGATTCTATTTTCATACTCATAGATTCTCTGCCAGAGAGTACCGACATTGTTCTAAATGTCGCCCCGCTGAACTCCGCGTCGATGCTCGCCCTCTCAGCCGAGAGACCACTCAGGACCGCGCACACGGTTTGGATCAATGTTGGCGCCAAGAGGATATCTGAGACCTCGGTTCCTGCGACGAGCAAGGAACCATCGCTGAAGGATCCTTCGCCAAAGAAGGTGGTGCCGGCGAGCGAGGACCTTCCGGCGAGTAAGGCCCCGCCGGCCCATGCATTAGATTCTATGCTACCGACGGCGAGTTCTGCGCTTCTGCGGCCACCGCCTCTGCCTCCGAGCGACACTACCATCCCTGCGGTGAATGTTTCCTTGCCGCCGCCGCCTTTGGTCGCCCAGCTGCAAACAGTCACTTCGTGAGCTCCTCCTCCGCTGAAGACCTCGCACCAGCTGGCGAGTTCGTCGCAGCCTCCTCCACCTCTGTCAAAGCATGTGGCCGGGAAGCCAGTTAAGCCGCGGCTGAGCTACTTCTTGCTGAGAGTGGGGGATCCTGGCCATGGAGGTCTCGGCCAGGGCAAGGCGGCCGAGCATGCTGGTGGCCCATCTTCTGACCGACGAGATGCTCCAACTCGCGGCTCTTCTCCTCGCTGATCAAGGTCTCCTCGCCGTGGTGAGTGCCGTCACTGGTGCTATGTCTTTGGCGACTAAGTGTTCTATCCCTAATCTGGCAAATTTCTTATTCTGTCAGATCACCCGGCGACTCTAGAGGTGGCCTTCATCGACGCCATCGGGTTGTCGGGCAGCGAGTATCGCCACGCCGCTGCTCGCGCCTACCTGGAGCTGGAGAGCAAGTTCGATCAGCTGGAGATTTGCGAACCACATCGACGAATATCATCTCTGGAAGTGTGGGTATCAAAGATTGAAGAGCTCTGGAGTACTTTGGAGAGCAATGAATCCCGCTTCCACATGGTGAAGGAGAATGATCGCCAGCTGGCGATCAACAATCATCGCCTCCAGCTTGTCCTCGATGAGTTGGTCGACATCGGTACGAGTATGGGCTCCTTTGGACGGCTAACGAGGATGGAGGAGCAACTGCGGCTTGGCGACGATGCGATGTCGCTGGCGACGGAGCACTATTGGCGGGCGCGCGAGATGGGCTGGGCTGGGCTACATCCTCACCCTCCGAAGAGACCTCCTAGGACTTAGCTTTTCTTTTCTTTTATTTGAAGCTCGTCACGTGCGATTTGTAATGAACAATTATTTATTGTAATAAGCGAGTATGGATCTCGCACTTTATTCATTTTTTCCTGTAGTTTTTGTTGATGTCTTTGCGCTATCTTATCTGCGATATGCCGAGTTTTTTATGTAGGTTTTGATCATCATTGCGACAAACTTCCTCTGCGACACGTAATCTAGCCGCCGAGATCCACTTGCTCGCCCAGATATATTCTGTGATGTGCCGAGTTTATCATGCTGGCTCTGATTATCGACGCGATATCCTTTCACTGTGTCGCGCGATATAGGTGTCGAGATCCATTGTTCGCCTAGATTGCGACTTAGGTCGATACTCGCCCAGGTGAATATATACCCCCCCCCCCCTTGTCATCGCCTATAAATATAGGGTAGGACATTACTACGATGTTGCGCTTTTCAACCCCTAGCTCGCAAGTATCTTTATCTGCCCGCGTGCTTCGGCCTTTCTCCCTTTCTCGCCCTTCTATCTTCTTCATCTCGCCACTCTTCTTCAGCTCACCAAACTCGCAGAAATGGTTGGAGACGACCCCGGTGCTCGCCGACAAGCCCATGCCGCCAACTTCGCTGATGCGGCTTTCAAGAAGTCGATCACCATAGAGCGAGATTTGGAGAATTTCAGGGAGAGACTTTTGCCGGACGGATACTCGGCGAGGCTCCCTAGTCGCAGCGAGCGACTAAACACCCACATAGAGGGTGCGCTGGTCCTGCCACTCCGCCACTTCAACGCCGGCCTGCAACTTCCACTATGGCCGTAGTATTGCAAGATCCTGTGATACTTCGGCATCGTCCCTACGCAGATCAACCCCAACGGCATCGCGATCATCTTGGGGTTCCTCTGCTACTTGCGAGAAGAGAGGGTCGCCTTTGACCTTTCCATCTTCCGCAAGATCTTCGCCTTCGCCGCGACTGCCGAGGGAGTGGTGTACTTCAGTAGCCACGTCTGCACCATGGTGGGGACGGCGAATAAATTCCACCGCTGGAGCGAGCTACTAGTCATCGTCAAAGGCGACTTCGGGGGCATCCTGGGAAGGCCGCATCAACCTGCCAATGTCGCCTTCATCCCGCTGATATTGGAGGGCGTCCGCGAGCAGCTGGTGGAGTCATTCTGTGGTCGCAGGTTTGACGTCATCGTCTAGCAGCTTAACGTCAACATACTCCTAGAGATCCACCCCAACGAGGGTAAGTTTTGTGCGAGGATCATTCCTTACATACTCTCCTCGCTAGTTGTAGCTTGATACTGATATTTTCTCGGCATTTTGCAGTGGCGTGCGAGCTCCCGGAGAAGCCGCTCCCTCCGGCGAAGGAAGTTGTCACCTCGCTCCATGAGCCCAACCCTCCGCCTGATGTCTGCGAGAAGAAAAGGCTCGCCAAAGGAAAGGGAAATGCAAGGTCACCAGGTCCCGCGACCAAGAAGGCGAAAGTGTCGTCGCTGCAGCTTGACGACCACGAATCGCCGCCTAATGTTTGGCTCCCCCACTTCCACCCCAACTTCAACTTGGGGCTAGGGGCGGTGGATTCCTATGGTTGCCCGCTGGTGACCTGGTCGGAGGATGAACATTCGGTGACGCTGAGCACCAACCTCCCACCCTGGTCGGTGGACTGGGAGGACAAGGGGGGGGGGCCTTCGCCATCCTCCATGCGCTGTACAGGCGAGCCGACGTTGAGTCGATGCTGGATCTCAGCACGGAGGATCTCACCCAGCAGGCCTCATGCTCGCTTGCACGAGCTGTCGAGCTGAACCACTACTCTGCGAGGAAACTGCTGGACACGACCAAGGCCCTAAAGATCGCCAGCAAGAAGGCGATTGATCTCGGCATGGAGTCTGTCTGCTGGAGAGACTATGAGGTAAGTCACCCCCTGCCCACGACGTTGGTGCTGTCAGACTTGGATTTTTTACTAATTCTCTGTTCTTTGTCGCAGGCTGCCGAGATTGAAACCGCCATGAAGTTTTCTGAGTATGAGGCGAAACTCGCCAAGTCTCAGGCTGAGTTAGAGGCAGCCCAAATCAGCGCAGTCGAGATGGAGTCTCGCCCAGCCGTCTTAGAAGTCGGCGTGAGTTATTCAGCCCCTTCACCACGGCCGGAGGACGTCCCTCACTACGCGATCAAGAGATCTCGCGTCCTCTGGAAGGATAGGTCGTTTGTCCGCCGTGAGATAGCCCGTGTGGCGGGCAATGTCGTGCTCGCGAGGCTGAGTATCAGCGGAAAACTTGACGAGGGGGAGAAGCAGTTCACTGTGGACGAGCTCATCCCTGAGCTGCTCACCAACGAATCAACCTCGCCAGATCACCTACCTTCATCGTCGTCGGGCTCCAGCAGCAGCGACAGCGGTAGCAGCAGCAGCGGTAGTAGTGGCAGCGGCGAGGAGGAGAGCGAGGAGAGTGGCGAGGAAGAGGAGGGTGCCGACATCGAAGGTGAGTAATATCGGCCCGATACTGGCGACGATGAGTCCTAGTTGCTCGCCGATACTTGTCGTACTCGCACATAGCAGTTAGCGACATTTTGTAATAGCCAACTTTTGTAACTTGTAACAATTTTAAAATATATATATACAAGTCTCAATTATCATGTTGTCGTTCTCTGCTTTCATGTATGTTTGTTGATGATGCTTGCTAGGCTCATATGCTCAAGGAGAATGAGTGATCGTGACGCTTTATTCGCACGTCGACACCATGCATAATCGTGTTGTCATTGCTCGCACGATCATAGTCATTCCAACAATTCGCATCTCAATAGTCGCCTATATCCTGCGCATGTACTCGCACGTTTGCTATGTCATGCTCGTATACTCGCTAGTACCTGCACACATACTCACCCAATTATGCTCGCACCTGCACAACTTACATATTTTTTCAGAGTTGATTCTGACTGGCTTGATCACCAAAGCCGACACCCTGTGAAGAGCTGAGCTTGGTTTGTGATTGGGAGTAGTCGACACCGAGCAGGACCCAAGCTCAACTGGGGGTGGTAATCAGTCGACACCGTGCAGTAGACAAGCTCAACTGGGGTGGGAATCAGTCGACTCGAGGAGGCAAGTAGTCGGTCTGCAGGAGAGAATCTCGTACAGAGATCTCGGACTATGGCATCACTCCAACGAGGAACTTGATTTCACTTGAGGAGGTCTTTGGCCAATACACAGGAGAGGTGCTTGTGTAGGGACTTGGACTTACGGCGATACTACCACTCGAGGACTTCAAATGTTGGAGTCGACAGCTCTCAGGAGCCTTGCTCAACTAGAGTGGTGTATGTTGACTCGGGGAGGCAAGTAGTCGGTCTGCAGGAGAGAAGCTCATACAGAGACCTCGGACTACAGCATCACTCCAACGAGGAACTCGATCTCACTCGAGGAGGTTCTTGGCCAATATACAGGAGAGAAGCTCATTCAGGGACTTGGACTTACAGAGACATTACCACTCGAGGTCTTCAAATGTTGGAGTCGACAGCTCTCAGGAGCCTTGCTCAACTAGAGTGGTGTAAGTTGACTCGGGGAGGCAAGTAGTCGGTCTGCAAGAGAGGAGCTCGTACAGAGATCTCGGACTACAGTATCCCTCGAACGAGGAACTCGATCTCACTCGAGGAGGTCCTTGGCCAATATGTAGGAGAGAAGCTCGTGCAGGGACTTGGACTTACGGCGACACTACCACTCGAGGACTTCAAATATTAGAGTCGACAGCTCTTAGGAGCCTTGCTCAACTAGAGTGGTGTAAGTCGACTCGAGGAGGCAAATAGTCGGTCTGCAGGAGAGGAGCTCGTACAAAGATCTCGGACTACGTCATCACTCCAACGAGGAACTCGATCTCACTTGAGGAGGTCCTTGGCCAATATGCAGGAGAGAAGCTTGTGCAGGGACTTGGAATTATGACGACACTACCACTCGAGGACTTGATACACTGTTGGAGTCGTTTTTCCTGTTGCTTTAAGATATTGGCAATGAATCAAGTGCATCAATATCTTTGACGACGAAAAAATTTATAAAGAGAGCGATGATCTCGTTGACGTCGAGTTGGGAGGTTGGCGTCCTACCCTGTTCCTGATAGTTCCTCCAGTCGGAGGAGAGATGCAATCGGGGATAGCTAGGCCGACATGCAATGGTGGAGCTGATCTCGGCCATCAATGCAGGGGTCCGATCTTATAAGGTCGCTTATATCCCGAGGTATCGTCTCATCGTCTGAACTGGGCTATCTAGGAGAAACAGGTTGAAGGCACGTTTCCCAATCCAACCGTTGAAATCGCTTTCAGCTCTGCTAATTGGCTATGAGCGTAAACGCATGAGCGAGGGGTAATGTTCTTCCGAGGGTCCTCCAGGATGCACTCGCGACTAACATTTCCCTTGGGCCTATCCCTGCTCTTTGGCTGGTTATCCTGCCTTTGGAAATAATCGAAGGGTCGTTGCCTAAAAGGAGAGTTTGGCAAGGTTGATCCTTCCTCGAATCCAATAGGTTGGAATCCAAACCTGTTCCCTCTAGTTCCTCCAGTCGGAGGAGAGATGCAATCGGGGGTAGCTAGGCCGATATGCAAGGGGGGGGCTGATCTCGGCCGTCAATGCAAGGGTCCGGTCTTACAAGGACGCTTATATCCCGAGGCATCGTCCCATCGCCCGCACTGGGCTATCCAGGCGGAACAAGTTGACAGACGGTTTCTAGGATCGATCTTGGAGCAGAACCCTGAGTCCTCAGAAAACTTGAGATGAAAAAAGAATGAACAGAAGCCAAATAGTTGCCATTGTATGTATATGTATATCTAAAAACATATATAAGTACAAGTACAGCATGAACCGCTAGGGATAGAACCTTTTCTGGTCATCCCCGCTCCAAGTACCTCCTAGTTGCTCTCCAATCTGATCCTGGAGATAATAGCCTCTGGTAGCCAAGGCTTCCTGGACAATGAAGGGACCTTCCCAATTTGTATGCAGCTTGCCAACTATGGCTCCTCTTCCTGCGGCATCCACCTTCTTCATAACCAGATCTCCTGCGAGGAAATGCTTTAGGCGGACATTTTTGTCGAAGTGCTTCGCCATGCACCGCTTGATCTCCTCTTGGTGGATGGAGGCCAAGTCACGAAGCTCTTCCACGAAATCCAGCGAGAGCCTTAGGGCGTCTTCATTTTCCAAGCGTCATTCTTCACTACCATATTCTGCTGCTATGAGTCTCGTGTTTCGAACAACGAACTTTACTGGGATGAGTTCCTCAGACCCGTGAGATAACTTGAAAGGATTTTCCCTGGTGGCTGAGTTCAAAGTCGTTCTCAGAGCCCAAAGGACCGAGGGTAGCTGCTCTGCCCAATTGCCTTTCAAGTTGGTGAATTTCCTCTCGAGGAGGTTGATGATCAACTTGTTGGCGTCTTCCACTTGTCCGTTACTGCGAGGATGATGCACAGAGGCGAATCGAAGATCTGTCCCTAGCTGCTTGCAGAAGTCCTCTAACTCCAAGCTGGCAAATTGCGGTCCATTATCGGTGATGATGGCGAGAGGAATACCGAACTTGCATGCAATTAATCCCCAAATGAAGTTATTTACAATCTGCGAAGTAGTCTTGGACAGAGCTTTTGCCTCGATCCATTTGGAGAAGTAGTCGATCATGATAAGGACGAACTTCCTCTGTCTGCTGGCCTGAGGAAAGGGGCCGATCAAGTCCATCCCCCAAATGGCGAAGGGCCATGGAGCAGTGATCGAGCAAAGGTGTTGAGCTAGCTGTAGTTGAAGAGGCGCGAAGAGCTGTCACTGGGGAAATTTTTTGGAGAAGGCTTCTGCATCCTTTCGAATGGTGGGCCAGAAATACCCATGCCTTAGAATTCTTTGTTCTAGAGTGCGAGTCCCTGAATGACTGCCACACCCTCCTGAGTGAATCTCCTCCAGAACACGAGGGACTTCAATCTCCGACAAGCAGCGGGCCAGAGGGCCTAAGATGGTCTTGCGGTAGAGCTCTCCTTCCTGAAGCAAATAGTATGCGGCTTTGTAGCGAAACTTCCTCTGATCCCCCTCGCTGGTAGGAATTTGACCTGTTGTCAGGAAAGAAACAAACGGATCCCTCCAGGACACCCTCTGCTCGATCTCCATCATCTCCCCTTCTTCAATGGATGGTCGGAATAGTTCAGTCACGGTTCCCCCGGCCTGGGGACCGTACCTAGCAAGGTAGTCGGCTTCTGAATTCTCCTCTCGGGGTACATGCTCGACGAAGAAAGATTGAAACCTCCCGATCAGACCTTTCACTTTGATCAAGTATCTCTGCAGAATCAGATCATTCACCTAGAACTTGCCTCTGATCTGGGATGCTACTACCATCGAGTCAGTGAAGGCCCTGATATCCCGAATTGCCAACTCCTTGGCAAGACGCAAGCCGGCCACCATGGCTTCGTACTCCGCCTGATTATTTGTAACTGGGAAGATAATCTTGACCACTTGCTCGATCCTGGTTCCCTAAGGGCTTACAAGCATGACTCCGGCTCCCACGGAATATCTGACTAAAGCTCCATCCACAAACATCTTCTAGGAGATTATGCTAGAAGAGCCTTCCTCTCCTTCCACCTCGGCCGAGAAGTTGGCAAGGAAATCTGCCACCGCCTGCACCTTGATTGACACCCTTGGAGAGTAAGAAATATCGAACTCGCTAAGCTTCACTGTCCACTTTCCCAGCATGTCATAGTGCTCCACTCCATCCAGGATACTCTGTAAAGGATGATCGTAGACGACCCTGATGGAGTGCACTTGAAAATACGGACGAAGCCTCCGAGCCGAAACCACCAAGGCAAACACCAACTGCTCCAAAAAAGGGTATCTCGCCTCCGCTTGCCGCAGCACTCTGCTAACATAGTAGACAGGGAGCTACCTCTTGAATTTCTCTCGGACCAACACCGAGCTAACCGCTTCCACCCCGACTCCCAGATAGAGAAAGAGATCTTCGTTACCCCTCGGGCCTTGGAGGAGAGGAGCATGGGTTAGTTGTTACTTGAGCTTTCCGAAGGCCTCCTCACACTCCGCCATCCACTCGAACTTTTGATTCCCCCGAAGGGTCTTGAAGAACGGAGAGCACTTCTCTCCTGCCTTGGACAAGAAACGGCTGAGGACTTCCAGCCTTCCAGTCATCCTTTAAACTTCCTTGGGATCCCTTGGTGATGTCATCTCCAAAATGGCCTTCATCTTGTCTCGATTAAGTTCCACCCCCTGGGAGTGAGGAGGTGACCTAGGAACTTTCCTCTTCCTACACCGAAGATGCACTTGGCCGGGTTGAGTCGCATCTTGTACTTCCTCAGAGTAGCGAAGGTGTTCACCAGATCCGTTATGTACTCCGCGACACTTTTACTCTTGACGGGGAGGTCATCCACATATACCTCCAAGTTCCGCCCCTTCTGCTCCTTGAAGATTTGAAACATCATCCTTTGGTAAGTTTCACCTGCATTCTTGAGCCCAAAGGGCATCATCTTGTAGCTATAGCAGCCATCGCTGGTTATGAAGTAAGCGTCCCGGCAGTTGGGGATGTATCCGGATCTGGTGATACCCTGAAAAAGCATCAAGAAAACTCATCACAGGAAACCCGACGGCTGAATCAACCAGCGCGTCGATTTGAGGCAAGGGGTAGTAATCCTTTGGGCAAGCTTTATTCAACATTGAAAAGTCAATACATAGACGCCAGCCCCCTATGGGCTTCTTCACCATTACAACATTGGATACCCAACCTGGATACTGGATCTCCGAGACAAAACCTGCCTCCAGCAGCTTCTTTACCTCCTCCTTGATCGGCTCGGCCAGCATGGCGGCACTCTTTCTCTACATCTGATGAACAGGAGACACCACGGGATCCAGGTTGAGGCAATGGCAGGCAACATCAGCATTGACCACTGGAATCTCGGCGGTGCTCCAAGCAAAGACATCGACGTTGTCCTGCAGGAAAGCAGCCATCTCTATCTTCCCTCCTAGCGGCAGGGGTCCTCCAACCTTCTGCAGTCCCGGCTCTCCTCCTCGATAGATCACCTCTACCTCCTCCACCTCTTCAGCAGCACACATTCCTTCTCCTTCCCCAGCAACTCCTCCAACTTCTTCGCGTCACCCATCCAGCTGATGGTGTTGATGACATTCAGGTATCATTCCCTGGAGGCCTTGGGATCTCCCCTGATCCTGATCTGAACATCTCTGCGGTAGTACTTCAGGTACTAGTGGTAAGACGACGGAACAACCCTGAAGTAGTTGATGAGGGGCCGCCTGAAGATGGCGTTGTACCCGCTCAGCGCGTCGATGATGATGAAGTGCCATCGGATCGATGTCCCGCAGAGTGTGACCAGCAGTTCCACTGCTCCCTCCACCTCTTTCTTCTCTCCTGAGAAGCCAAAGAGCGGTCCATCTACAGCTTGGACCCGGGACGCTTCTGCCTGAAGCCCGACGAAGGTTCTCTTGAAAATGACATTCACCGAGCTATCATTGTCTGCGAGGATTTGGTCGACGATGAAGTCCTCAATGACAGCTTGAATGACTAAGGTGTCGTGGAAGGGGTTCTCATTCCCCAGCATGTCCTCCTCTGAGAACGTGATCTCCTCCAATGGCGGCGGGGTCTGTGACGTCGAGGCGACGTTCTTCCGATAGATCTGGTGGAGACTCCCCTTGCAGGAAGCTCCAAGCCCGGCCCCTCCATTGATCACGCCTACATGCCGACCTCCTGGGCCATGTATCACTTCCCCGCGATCTCCCAGGTCGACTCGGTCATCATTCCTCCTCCTTGCCGGAGCTTGGAATGTTACCTACCCCATCGGGGCCTCCTGCCTCTTCTGCTCTCTATCCGCTGCTCCTGCCTCCAGCCTCCTCATTGCTTCCCAAAACTCAGGGCAAGCCAAGGTCCCGTGCCCCTCTACTCGATGGATATCGCAGTAGAGGGGAATCTCCGCTTCCTGACGCATCGCCCACTGCTCCCTCCTGCGGTGTTTGTTGTCTTGGCGAGCGATGACCATCGTCTCCCATCTTCCTCCTCCTCGGCCTCCCTCCTACCGGTTACCGTTCCTCCTCTCCTTCTGGTAGTGTTGCCTTGCTGGTGGTATCCACTAGGGGCGATTCTCGGGATACTGGAATCGCATTTCCTCCCTTCCTCCTGCATGGGCCTCCGCTGGCCTCCTCTCTTCCTGTCTCCGAGGCCTCTCCTGCCTCCTCTCTTCAAACCTCCTGGGTTCCTCTCTCTTCCTCCTCTCCTCTCTCATTGGTTCTTCCTTCTTCCTCTCCTCCCGTCTTTCTGGCGTCCTCCTTGTCTTCAACCGCAAAGGTCCTGCTCTTCCCCTCTCTATCGTATCCTCCCCATCCAGCCTTTCCAGGAAGTCCTTGTTCTTCTCCTCTCCCCGAACAAAAGTTTTCGTCTTCTCTATCATATCTTCAAAAGATCTCGGGGGATTGGACCCCATCACCAGACTGAACAGTCCCTGCTTCAACCCGAACTTCAGGGCCACCATCAAAGTGAAGTTATCCACCTCCTATACCCCCAAAATCTCCTGCTGGAAGCGATCGATGTAATGACCCAAGCTCTCATACTGCCCTTGGATGATTTTGAATAGAGCCGTCGTTTCCTTCTTCCACTTCTTCGATGTCGCGAACCTCGCCATGAGGCCCCGATGTAGGTCTAAGAAGTAGTACACGGACCCTGCTGGCAGTTGATGGAACCAATCTCTGGCGTTGCCCTTGAGGGTGATGGAGAAGAACCTGCACTTGAAGGCGTCGGACATGTTGAGGATGGAGACGACTTCTTCGAACCAGTGGAGATGTCTGACAGGGTTGTCTCTACTGGAGTAATAGGTGAGAATGGTTTCCCTGAACCCTTCCGGAACTGGGGCGGCGAGGATCTTGTCACAGAAGGGGCTCCTCCCTCCCTAACGATGGCGAGTTTCATCCTTGCTGGATACGTCATACTCGATGTAGTGCCGAGTATCTCTGTATCTCATCGGCGACATTGGATCCCGAAAGCGGACCCCTTGGCTGCTCGCCGGGTAATATCGCGACTGCATCAGCCGCTCTTTCCTTGCCCAAGCGAGCTCCTTCCCAGCTCGCCTCGGCAGCGCTTCCTCTTCTAGCGGTGTTAGGCGACGGGGAGAGGTCGTCATGACATCGGGGCGATGAGCAAACCCGGCGAGGATGGTTTGCTCGATCCTCTTCGCGAACTCTTCAAATGCAGCAACCGTCACAAACTCGCCACCTCGCGGGGCGTATCCTCCTCCTGCCGAGTTACCGACCAACTCTCCTTGCTCGCCACCATTGGCCATCCCACTCAACCTCTAAACTTTCCTCCTTGGCTGCGATCCACGCTCACCGCAGCAAGTGTTGAAGCCAGGAAAAATCCTAACCTCAGAATTCGGACCAATGCCGCCTAAGGTACCGGCTCAGAAGCTAAATCAGACGGCTAGGGTGACTAGGATGAAGAATAAGGTCATTCATGACCTACCCCAGATGTTGCGGCAAGAAGGTCCCACCACGCACCTGAATTCCCTAAAGGAGCAGCCCCTTCTCAACCAAAGATGACCAAACTGGGTACGAGGGAAGCTAGCTGACAAAGTCGCAAGGTCGCGACTTGATTTATATGGAAAAGGAATCCAAAGGCTTGGCTAGTGTCACGAAGATGAAGCTCGCGAGTATCCTGTAGAGGATTTCCAGTGCCTCACCTCGTACCCCTGGGGTCCTATTTATAGGCAAATGCAAGGAGGGGGTCATATTTATACCCCACCCCCTGGCGATTAGGCGACTTCCAGGGGAACTCACACGGGCTTGGCGAGTATCTCGCCTAGTCGCCTACCTGACGAGTATGCGAGGGGAGCTCGCCATACTCGCCTAGGCCTTCTATGCTCTTGTGCGCTGATGTTGACTTCTGTCTTGACTTGTTGACATTGACTTCTGCTGACCTGGCTGTGGTAGTGCCCATCCACACTCACCACACCAAGTGTTGAAGCCAGAAAAAATCCTAACCTCAGAATTCAGACCAATGCCGCCTAAGGTTACCAGCTCAGAAGCTAGATCAGACGGCTAGGGTGACTAGGATGAAGAATAAGGTCAAACAGGACCCCGGGTGTTGCGACAAGAAGGCCCCACCACGTACCCGGATGCTCGAAAGGAGCAGCCCCTTCTCAACAAAAGATGGCCGAACTGGGTACGAGGGAAGCTAGCTGACAAAGTCGTAAGGTCGCGACTTGATCTCTAAGGAAAAGGAATCCAAAGGCTTGACTAGTATCCCGAAGATGAAGCTCGCGAGTATCCTGCAGAGGATTTCCAGTGCCTCACCTCGTACCCCTGAGGTCCTATTTATAGGCAAATCCAAGGAGAGGGGGTCATATTTATACCCCACCCCCTGGCGACTAGGCGACTTCCAGGAGAACTCGTATGGGTTGGGCGAGTATCTCGCCTAGTCGCCTACCTGGTGAGTAAGTGAGGGGAGATCGCCATACTCGCCCAGGCCTTCTATGCTCTTGCGCGCTGATATTGACTTCTGTCTTGACTTGTTGACCTTGACTTCTGCTGACCTGGCTGTGGTAGGGCCCATCCTCGATGAATACAGGTTGTACACGCTTGCTCCACTCTCGAGCACTCAGAAGCTTTTCCTTACATCCTCAACAACCTTCTTCCTCAATCATCCCGCTCGTGAGACCGAACACACCCGTTAGCTGTTGGTGCCCACGACAACCTCTCCTCTCCTTTCTATTTTAGCGCATCAATAGTTAACATGGGGCCTTCAGATCTCAAACAAACGATGAAAACCAACAGTTAGCCATATCAGATCATCAATCAGTCGAGAACTTTGCTCTAAGTCCTAGTAAGGACCCACTATGGGAAGCCTTGGGGTAATCACACCGTAAAACTGCACAATAATTTCACGCAATCAACCACATTCTAGCTATAATCGCGCAGCGATTACAGATACAATCTGCATCAGCACCAGTTCCTCCAGTCAATCTAACACCAATATTGGAGAATCAGCAATCCTATCCTCCATCTTATCCGTTGGTCTATCCTCCTTACACACCAACCTTTCCGCAAGGGCCTGCATCCCCTTTGCGGCCTCAAAGTGATGAGTTTGCAGCTCATCAAAACTTCTTCCGTGAAGCTGTCGGGGGAAGCCCTGCAAGATTTCTGAACTTTCAGGGAAGTCATCCTTACCCATCAACTCCTGCCTTTGCTCCTCCTACAGCAGCTTTTCCCTTCTATCCACTTGCTCCTTTTGAAGCTACAACTTATGCTCCCTTCTTTCCTTATGTTGTAGGAGAGCAGGAAGAGCCGTCACCATTTTCAGAAAATATTTGATATGAACCAACTCCAGCTAATTTCAGAGAGCCTCAGTTACCAACTTACACTAGAGAGACTGATCCAATGAAGCACCTTCAAGATTTTGAATCAGCCGTAGCTCTCAAGACTCTCTCAGATGCTACTAAGTACAAGCTCCTTGTAGCAACCTTTGATGGACAAGTGAGGGATTGGTTTTATGGTCTGCACCCTCATTCCATCACTTCCTTTGCTGATCTGCAAAGGGAGTTCTTGCTCAGGTTTTCTACTTCAACAAAGAGAAAGGGTGGTCCAGAAGCCCTCTTTGAGATCAGGCAATGAGAGAATGAGACTTGGTCTCAGTTTGTAGATCGATTCTAGAAAGAAATCTTGAACATTGAGATCGTTGATCAAGAAATATGTCGGTGGCTCTAATACACGGCCTACATGAAGGGCCACTCAAGTTTGAAGCTAATGTCCAAACACCAAGAACATATCAAGACTTGATTGGCTTAGCCAACTCATACATTCGAGTTGAAAAGATCAACCCCAGCTTCATCTTCAGTCTTATAACATAGAAGGATTCTCCTTCTTACAAGCTACCTCCGAGGTCTCCTCGGAAAGATTTTCCATCCCAGTCAAGGAAGGGAAGAAGATTTCAACGTCATCGACACCTCTTCCCGAGTCATGATCGTGCCCAAGATCAATTGTTACTGCTACCAGCCACAGCTACACAAACAACTTCGGTTTATCAGCAGCAAGATGATAACTTGCCAGAGTTTGAACTCGATGAGGCCATGCAAGAAGTAAGCCAAGTCATGAAGGGTAGGGCTAATTTCAAAAGGCCTTACCAGTCGGTTGATCAAAGATCTTAAGACTTGGATCCATATTGCGAATTCCATAAAGAGGAAGGGCACTCAACTAAAAACTGTCGGGCACTTCGTCAACTGGTACAAAGGATGCTAAGGCAAGGAAAGATGCATGACTTGTTCCTGAAAGATGACCACCCTAATCCATCATCTTCAAAAGGCACGGAAGCAACGAACATTCCTTGTTGCTCAAAGGGAGTGAGCCAAATTAACTACCCTAGCCTCATTCTGACAACACCATTGATGTCGAAGACGAGGGCGCCCTCAGAAGACTATTCTGAGCTGAAGAAGAACAACGCAAAATCCTCAAAGCTCCACACAATCAAGGCCGGTTGTTTCTACTTTACTCTTTGAACATTTTCTCTCTAAAGCACTTCTAAGTGTTGTTTCTTTCATTTCAATAAATTTTACGTTAGAAATCCCGTACTGACACATTTTCCTTTTTTGCAGTGCTTCCTCCTCTATTTTCCCTTTGCCAAAGAGATCACTGAACCATCGAGATATCGTCGAGTCTTGTTGTTTCCTTCCATAGATTATTCTCGGGCTTAAGGCCACGACGACAACATATAATGGGGAGTGTTTGTGTATGTGCAGTGGGTGCCACTCAATCTATAAGGTGAACTTCAGGACTTCGGATCCTGGTAGGTATCTAACACAAAGCGGTTATCAAGGGAGGTCCCATGTGTTAGCTCTGTTGTGCTTCACAAAGGATACATTACAGTTACGATGATCTTTGTTGACAAGTAATGGCAATCAAGTGTAGCCTTATCTCTTCGATCATCTCATGATTGTAATAGTCGAATACTCTATGGTACTCTCAATCCGGGCTTTCACGGGGCCCACAACTCTGCTTATCTTTCCAACAGACGAGCAATGTTATAGACCACTTGGCACACCTGGCCTGATTGATCAGCGATGTTGTAACCTGAGGCATGAGAGCAGTGTATCTAACGATCCTTCTCAGGATTTCATTTGCTTTATCTCTTATACCCTTCTAAAGCATGCACGGCCAGCCTGCTCTAAGTAGGACTATACCCGTAATGACCTTTCTCGGGCAAGCGATATATAAGGCCCACGGGTGGTCCCCTGTGGCAGCATCCAGCCTTTCTTGGTCATCTCCGAGTATAGACCTCTTTTTATCAACTGCCTCCTTTATAGGTGAATAGCTTAAATCTGAACTATCAACAGGATTTGCAACATTCATTTTTGCGTATACTCATCTTATATGCACTGCTTGCATGAAGCTCTATCATGTGATGATTTACAAGCTCTCTATTACTCTTATCGGATATTAATGACACTATTCATTGATCAAAGTATCTGGTTCTCCTTGATTAACAAGCCTCACTATTGGAGTCTAATTAAGATGGTTTCTTCTTATTGATCTGGACTTCATATTCAATATAAGATCACTATCGCAATTTGGTCTTTATTTGGTTATCAGCAATATCCGTCAGACATTTTTTCTATTATCTGATCATATCTATATTATCATATCAACAGATAGTATTTGCAAGTTCTCTTCAGGTACTTGCAGCTTAGCTTTTCTCTCATATCTGCTTATAACTCTTTTCTTGCAGAGTTTAGCAGATACATGCAAGTTCCTTTCAGGTACTTGCAACTTACTTTCATATATCATATCTACTTCTAACTCATTTCTTGCAGAGACTAGCAGGTATTTGCAAGTTCCCTCCAGGTACTTGCATCTTAGCTTTACTTTCATATCTGCTTCCAACTTCTATTTTGCAGAGATTAGCAAGTATTTGCAAGCTCCCTCCAGGTACTTGCATCTTATCTTTACTTTCATATCTGCTTCCAACTTCTCTTTTGCAGAAATTAGCAGATATTTGCAAGTTCCCTCCAGGTACTTGCGACCTACTTTCTTTCATATCTGCTTCTAACTCTTTTCTTGCAGAGTTCAGCAGATACTTACAAGTTCCCTTCAGGTACTCGCATCTTACTTTCATATATCATATCTGCTTCTAACTCTTTTCTCGCAGAGATTAGCAGGTATTTGCAGGTTCCCTCCAGGGACTTGTATCATAGCTTTTTTTTTCATATCTGTTTCTAACTCTTTTCTTGCAGAGATTAGCAGATACCTGCAAGTTCCCTCCAAGTACTTGCAGCTTACTTTCATATATCATATCTGCTTCTAACTCTTTTCTCGCAGAGATTAGCTGGTGCTTGCAGCTTACTTTCATATATACCATCATATCTGCGTATAACTTCTCTTTTGCAGAAACTAACAGACGCTTGCAAGTCTCCTTCAGGTTCTTGGCACCTATTTTTCTTTCACGCCTACTACTTACTCTTCCTTTTGTAGAGGATAAAAGGTGCTTGCAAGCCTCCATCAGGTACTTGCAAGTTATTACTCTTTTGTGCCTTTCTTCGCATCTTTGTTTTGTAGAGCTCAATGGAAGACATTCATGTCTTCTTCATCTTGCGAAGGCAATTCAGATACACATAAGATGTATCCCCCTTTCTTTGCTTACATTAACTTTGCCTTTGCAGGAAAAAGATAGGCATTGATAAATTCATTCTAAGGAGAGACATCAGGTTCTATCTCTCCATACCTCTTACTTTTCTAAGGGGTGGATCACGATTTTCGTGGGTCTCCTACTTTTTCGAAGTTCCCTTCGAGACTTAAAAAACTGCGGGGATTATGTTAACCCAGAAATCGGTGATCCCTCCCAAGGTAGCTAGCTTATTAGTCGCGGCCTGCTTTAGGTTCTCCCTGGAGGTCGCGACTAGTCTAAGTATGGGCGAATAGACTTCACTGTTCGCTCAGGCTGCGCGTCTAGGGCGGTCTCCACAATCTGACCTCCCAGGTCATGCAGCAGCCGCTTGTTCTGCAGGGGCTGTGGACTGCTTCCTCAGTCCATCCCTGCAGGCCGCGTGGTTTGATCAGCTAACCGCACAGATTCACTTTGCCCAAATAGATGCGAACTACACAATTATGGCAGACTCGGACTCCTATCCGCTCAGACCGCCATGTAGCTGCATGCTCAGCGGGAGTCAGGGTATTCACCAGCCCATTCCTACAAGTTGCACAACAAGAAAAGCAAACCGCCACTTCACTAGGCGACCTGCCTCCAGGTCGCTCAACGCTAGGCGACCTGCCTCCAAGTCGCTCAACAACAAGAATACTCTCAAGGCCACCCACTAGAGGGCGACAACCTCTAGGCCGCCAGCAGGGGCGCCAAGCCTGACCATTCTAGCAGAGAGGCGGACTTCAGCAAAGGTAGCGACCTGCTTATTCTGTCCGCCAGGTCGCCCAGTCGACCAGCTCGCCCGCCTACAGTTCGCGGACTCTAGCTCAGTCTGCACAAGGAGCGTGGACTTGCTCCAGCTCTCTGTAAAACCGCACAACATTCAGCAGACTCATCCCATCCACCGCAGGCTAGGCGGACTCGTTATGTCGTTCAACCCTTCAGTCTGCCTGCAATAGACGGACTTCTTCAGTAATAAGACAACCTGCTCTATTCAGTCCGCCAGGTCGCCAACCTCTGACCCAACGACAAGCCTCCAATAGAGGAGGCCTTGTCTCATCCACCGCGGGCTGGGCGAACTCTTCCAGTCCGCCATTGAGCCCTCCAGCTTTCCACCAACACGCTTCCCTGTAACAGAGGCGGACTCACTATAAAGTCTGCCAATCAGCTTTCCAACCGCTTCTTCCCAACAGCGGGCAGATATCTCCTCAGCCTGCATATCTTGGCTCGGGTTCCCTCAACATAGAAGAGGCGGACTCATCTCAGTCCGCCAACATCAGAATCAACTCTAGAAGACAAGTCCCCTGACCGCACGGCATGGTGCGGACTCGGCGGACTTCCAGTTCTACTAGCACAAATCACTAACTCACCGGGGGTGATGTTACCAAAGCTGTTACCTCCTCGGGCCTATAAATACCCCCACATACCTCTCTTTACGGAGCACACATACACGAGCGCAACTGATGACAAGGTCAAGGCATCAGACCTTGCGGACTCCACTTTTCAGTCCACGCCACTTCACCTGTCCTCTTTGCCTGATCGCGCAGCCCGCTCGGCTTGCTCCAGCGTGCTGCGGGATCAGTTACTCGCACGGTCTAGCGACCTCTCTTCTCAATCCGCGTGGCCTCCTCTGACAACTTCTTTCCTTAGCCGCCAGCTTACCCCTATGTACCCTTTATTTGCTTTTCATATAAAGGTACAACTCAAGCTATAACACTGAATTATAATCAAAGTAAAGCCCATTGCAAGAGTGACATTTAAGCTGCGGCGGGCGAAGTCTGTTGTTATCGCTGCTAGCGGCCCCTCTTCTTCTCAACTCACTTCTCTCGGCATCAACCTACAAACCCAACCATCAAAGTAACCGTCTACTTGACAGTTCTTAATCAACCTCCGGACCATCTCTACACTCTGATCAATAACCTCCTTTCCTTTATCCCTGCAACCCTTGATCAAGTGCTTGCTCCACTCTCGAGCACTCAGAAGCTTTTCCATGCATCCTCAACAACCTCTCTGTTATCCCCGCAACCTTCTTCCTCATTCATCCCGCTTGTGAGACCGAACACACCCATTAGCTGTTGGTGCCCGCGACAACCTCTCCTCTCATCTCGTTTCCGCGCATCAACATGAACAACATCAAAACTATAGTTGAAATCTAAAGATTAGATTAGGATCTAACCTGAAATCACTTGGGTGGAAGTCTGCACTTCTTATCTGGTCACCACATTCAACTTACCCTTCCCTTTATCCAAATGTTGTGGCGGAGGCGGCAAGGCTTGAAGTGGAACTGGTTTCAACGGGGGCTGAGACCGCGGGCACCTATACTTCAAATGTCCTTTCTACCCATAATTGAAACAGACCTTATCCTTCGACCAACATCGGCTCACATCATACCCCTTTTGCTTACATGAAGCACAAACCAGGTCTCTTTTGGGTGTGCTCTGAATTGCAAGCACTTGCTGCTGCTTTTGTGCTCCTAACCTCTTGAAACATTTCTCGAAGGGGTGGCCATAGCGACCAAAAATACTATATGCTTTGCCTCTTCTTTTCTTCGAAGCGAGGCCAGATTCCCTAGAGCTTACACCGTTATCAACCTTTCTCTTTTCCGTTCTCATCAATGAACCTCAGTTCTTGGTATTTTTGATCGCCTTGACTTTCAGGGTATCTTCTGCCACTTCAGCATAACTCTCTGATTTATACGTGCTAGCGAACTGCTGGACGTCGCAATGAAGTCCTCCTAGAAACCGCTTTATTCTACCTGCCTCAGAGGCTACCAAGTCTGGAGAAAACCTGCTCAACTTGCTAAATTCTATCTTATACTCACTAACTATGAGCTATCTCTGTTTCAGGTGTAGAAAATTATTCATCAGACGGTCTAACTCGATCGATAGCAAGAACTTCTTGAGCAACATCTCCTTGAAATATTCCCACGAACATCCCTCTATAAGGCTCTCTTTCTCTCGGATCCACCTGCTCTTAGCAAGGCCCTTTAGCTGGTAAGTGGCGACCATCACCTACTGGTCCGTAGAGATTCCCGAATACGAAAATATCTCTTCGATGGCAATGATCCAATCATCCAAGGCCATGAAATTGAATCGCCCACCGTAGGTAGGAGGTCCTAATCGCAGGAAGTAAGAAATGAAATTCATCTCCGGTGGAAGCAAAACTAGAGGCACCAGAGGAGTAGGAGGAACAGGTATAGTCTGGCCCATTGCAGGGTCCTGCACCCCAGGCGGCTACCCTAAGGTGGCAGTCAACAACGCCTGAATATGCAATTGTATTGTAACTATCTGGCTTGATAGAGCCTCATTCCTCTGTCACAGCCCTTCAATCATGGCTTCACTTTGAGCACCCGACGACTCACCCTCAGACTGGGGAGTCGACCTCATCGCAATAAGCTTTGGCGACATTCCTAATAATACAAATGAACAACTCATCAAAACCAAGATTAAAACTAAAACTACTCATCTAAGTTCAGACCAAAAATATGTAGATACTTGCTCTTGCTGCTACCTTGCTCAGATATTTTCATAAGTAATGTTATGCTTTAACTTAGGATGATATTCCATCATCTTATTGACTCATGTGCATATAATATGAATGCATGAATTCTTATTCTTTTATTTAAAACCATGTGTGTGTATGTCATCATGTAGATCTTAACTTGGCATGTATGCTAATGCTATGTTATGTCATGCGTGTTGTGCTATACATTCTAATAAATGCCTTAATGCATGTTATGAGCGGCGTGCACATGAAATATTATGCATCTCATACTACATAATATCGCATGTAATGAAAAATAAGATCTAATGAGCATCCATATGAAAATGTTAAGTCGCTTATTTCAACTTAACAAGTCATATGTTGTTATGCCTCTGAGGATCCATATTCAAACACATATTATGTATCTCATACTACATAATATGTCATGTATACTTCTATCATGCTTATGAGTGTAATGTTCATGCTTCAGCCAAAACGTATTGATGACACATCGTTGTGTGTATGAAATGAACCAAAACAACTAAAACTTTACCATAGATAATCGTTCGACCAACTTATCGAACAAACCTGACTCTGATACCAACTGTCACAACCCACATTTTCTCAACATCAAATAATTCATCAGAGTAAGAGAAAGTATGTGTCGTGATGTCACGTCGTGCAGGGGACAACTGCAGGTGCTCAAGCAAGAACATACTCCTAATACTTTTCATGAAATTCATAAATTGTTATGATGAAAACATAGTTTGAGTTTAAGTTTTTGTGACTATGTCCCTCGGTTCAGTGGAACAATTAGTGCACGAGTAAAAATATACATATATGCATCGGAAAATACTTGGTTAAATTCATTTATTAGCCAACATGAGCATGAAGACTCAATGGACAACTCATGATATGCATCCATCTATGTTTAGCATAAGTATGAAAAGAGCTTTTATAATCCTTTAAAATATGATGATATTTGATTGAAAAATATGGTATGAGTATGAGATAAGAATATTGATTTTTTATTCTTTAAAAATAACTAACATGCAAGCTAGCATTAAACCTTCTCAGAGAGCAAGTAGATAAACCAAATCAGCAAGTAATAGCATAAAAGCTAGCAAATAGTCTAAACATCTACTAATCAAATCACTATGGGCATCAACATCCTGACACGAACCAACATGATCAAAATGTATGTCTGAACACGAAGAAAACAAAAAGCTACCTCACAAGATGAGGAGGAAACCATAGCTATTAAAGCCAACGCCCGAAACCACCAACTCTAGCTCCTCAGATTGCTACTGCTCCGAGTCTAAGGCATTCAAAAGAAAAGAACGTCTCAACAAGAAAGTACATGTGGAGGTAAAAAAATCAAATGTAAATAAACAAGAGAAGTCAAAAGGATTACCAACGCAAGACATAACAGCTGAAAGAAAAGCATCACCACTCAACCATAATATAATAAGTAAGAAGGAACTCACATGGGGTTTAAAAATACCCAGCTGCACCAAGTGCGATAACAAAAAAAATCTGTGCTTTAATAAAACATAAGCATGAGTAAGTATATTTTTATATATATGAGACTGATCAGCTCATCATTGAACAAGCATTAACTACGGAAAATAACTGGTACATGCGGTGGTGGAAACCTCCCCCACACACCGACAGTCACAAATATTCACAAGGACCCAAGGAAGGTGGTCTTCTTTCTTGATACACCCAGAACCGGGGAAAGACCGGCACCCGCGGTGGTGGTAACCTTCCCCACACAGCCAGTCACAAACCAACACCAAGGAAACCCCGCAAGTGTACTGATTTACAAAACAGGAACTGTGGTGATGGTACATTGCACTAACAGCCACAACCCAAAATAGTCTATAGTATAATATCATAAATATCAAAAATAGTTCAAATAACTAGACTAGCTGCAATGCTAATCTTATGAAACGAGAATCATAAAACAAATTTATCTCTCGACGAGCTTCACTATTCACTCACCGATTTCACTATTCATTCACAAAATTTGTTGTTCGCTGACACAATTCACTGTTCACTCGCAGAATTCATTGTCTATTCACTGAATGCACTGTTCACTCGCAGAATTTACTGTTCACTCACTGAATTTATGGTTCACTCGACGAATTCACTGTTAACTCGACGAATTTTACTTAATTCCATGCGATCACTCGCCGAATTCACTATTCGCTCACCGAAATTACTTTTCACTAGGCGAATTCGCAGTTCACTCGACAAATTTTACTTAAATCCACAAGATCACTCGCCGAATTCACTATTCACTTATCGAATTTATTGTTCACTCGACGAATTCACTGTTCACTCGACGAATTTTACTTAACTCCACGAGATCACTCGTCAAATTCACTATTCACTCACCGAATTTATTGTTCACTAGCCTAAAATTTGACAACCAGAACCGAGGACCTTATTCAAAAGAGGAGAAAGAAATGGGTAAGGGAAAAAGAATGCAAACCACCACTTGACTCGATTTCACCAGATTTCTGACCTCTCAAGCACTCCACACCAAGGATCGGCACAAACGAAGGCTCGACAAAGCAAATCTGGGAAGAAATGGCAAAAATCACGTATATGGCCATTTACCCTAATGACAAAAATCCACGAAACAGAAAAATCTTACCGCGCATGCGTAGTGCTCGGCGAGAATTTTCCGGATCTATGCTCCGTCGAAAATTTCGTCCACCGGAACTCCCGAAACAACGGCTGAAAGGCTTACGATGAATATTCCTTTATTTCTTTCGCCGTTCTCCAGTCGATGAAAGTGTTTAGGTGTGATAAATAGTGTTTAGGTTATATATATATATATTGATATATATATTTATATACAACATTATATTATTATATTATAGATATTTATAAATTAGGAAATCTTATTTGACGAGAGTGACTAGATCACTTCGGTTTTCGATGAAATTCGCTCCAAAGCTGAATGTCGGTGTTATGAATCCAACGACGACGTCAAGATCTGGATTTGACGAGCCGATCTCTAGATAAGAATTTTTAAAGTTTGCGACAACGATAATTTCTTAAATCTTTGAAAATTCACCGAACCTCAAATATAACTAGGATCACAAAGAAACTTGACACCCATGACTAAAATTAAATACTTTAATTTCCTAACGAACGAAATCAAGCACTAACGACGACACACCATTAACTACGTGTCAACGTAACACCCTTACACCATTAGTACGTCACTAAAAAGATTAAAATAATTATTGAAAATTCAGGGGCGTCCTCCAGAAGATTGGTGGACTTACAGAATTTCTTAGCTGGAATGGTCCCTCTCAGGTTCCGCAAGCTCAGCAACACTCTAAGGCCGGAGCACTAATATCGAGGTTCCGAGAATTTAGCCGTTTTTCATCATGTTCTGTACTTGTAAAGGATTAGCGCTCTGTCGCCCTCCGGGATCAAATCAAACTCTGTAAAACTCCAAGAAGATAGTAGATTTTGACTCGGCACAGTTCCAGACGCGTGATTTTTCACCATTTCCGGGTTTTCCACGTTAAAAAAATGTAACTTGTCATTTGTTGTGGTTCTTTTTGACTGTTTGCGCGCCCGATCTGATTCCAAGCTAAGGTGCATGGTACGATTTTTCTGGAGTAGGGAAAGAACGAGCGACCCGCAATAGTAATGATATATGAAGTTAATGTTAAAATGGTAATGTTTTTGCATCCTGATAAATCATGATCTATCACAAGAACTAAATTATGGGCATCTGTTATTTTCTCTATTATTTCCGGCTCAATTTCTCTTCTATTAATTTTAATTTATAGAAGAGAAATTAAAATAGTCAAACACTTATGACTAGGTGCAATCATATAGAGTTTTAGATTTTTCATGAGTGTTGATATTTGCAGGCCCGCAATAATTATTTGCAACCCCAAAATTTGAAGTCGGATCACTTCACCCCTCCCATCTTGCTCTGCCTTAACTCAGGGTTCCGCCTGGAACATTAGTTCACGCAGTCGTCGTCTGAAATAGCAGTTCAGGCCGCCGCTTGGAATAGCAATTCACGCCGCCGCCGCCTGGAACAGCCCGAAGCGTTGTTCCCGCCACCTGGAACAACCTGATTACTTGGCCCCTCCCACTCTGCCCTAACTTGCGAGTCGCGACTCCCAGCAAACATATTCCGGCAATTCATGTCGTCGTCATCTGGAATAGCCCAAATCGCCGTGGGAGCTCCACCATAAGCGTAACAGCTTAAAGCACAGGCTCAAGGGATAGGATCAGGTCAGCTCATCAATTCATGGCATTATCAATTAAATTACCAGATGACGACATGTGTCTCTGCCAAATGGCTCATTGTTGGTAGCTCAACGGCTCTTTTTATATTCACTTATTTGGCTTTGTTTCCGGTTATGTATTTCCTAAGCATAGTATAAATATCAATGGGAAGATGTAAGACTCGTGTCTTTGAATTTAATAAAATTAGTATTGTTTTCTTCATTAGCTACTATTAGTCGATAAACTCGCCGGACTTCTCGCCGGCGAGGTTACATTGGTGCTCTCGTTGAGAGACTCGCCATGGAGGGCACAGAACCACCGCCGAATATGCGATTAAAGGAGATTTCCAATAGACAACAAGAAATCCTGAATACCATGGACCAACGTCAAGCGGAGCAGGCTCAAAATTTCAACAAATTGGAGGCAGAAATGCTGAAACTGACCATGACGATTCAACAATCTACCAAACAATCATCTCAAGATTTATGTTTATTACGACAAGTAATGAGTTCCTTGCTAAAAGCACCTCCACCCCACACGCCGGTGGGAGGATTTGATTCTCTCCAGTCATTGTCAAAAGTTCTTTTAAATGGCCCTTCATCATCATCTACCGGGATGTCCGCACCGGTCACATTGTCGTTCACACCGCCTCGAAATCTCACTAATTCTGGCATAATGAATCCATCTCAATGCGTCATCGATGGAAACATGTTAAGCCCGGACACCCAGTTTCCAAGGAACGGTACATGGACTTAATATCAGATCACGAGGACCGCTCGTCGCACAGCATCTGGAAACATTATCACTATCCCAGCAATTGCTCCCAGGACAATCCATCCATTTCGGCACAACGGGGTTTTTGCCCAACCCGCGATTTCCCCATCTGGCCACGGGGGGAACCACAACATCACAGTTCAATCAGGACTCCACTCTTCCACCGGGCGGCTTCGGGGGACCAGCCTCTAATCTATTCCAGTCGAGACATGGTCTACCACCGTAATCTTGGAATTTTGGCAACGCACAACCACCAAACAACCCGTATAAGGATGGCAGTGAGCATTCCCCTGCAATTTTTCCAGATGCTACTTCTACGCCCCCTTTTTCCTCATTCAGTCCGATAAAATTTCATTTCCCTCGATTCAAAAATGGAAACCCAACAGATTGGATTAAAAAAGCCGAACATTACTTTCGATTTTATAATATACCATATTCAATGTATGTCAATTATAGCAATGCACTTGGACCCACCAGCCTCACATTGGTATGAATCCTTGAATCCTAACGGGGCTTATTTCAATTGGAACGAATTCAAATTCGCTTTCTTTACACGGTTTGGCACATCAGCGTTCGAAGATCTCACGATTAAACTCACACAATTAAGACAAATAACCACTGTTATGACTTTTAAGGATAAGTTTGAAGAATTAACAAACAAAATAAATGGAAAACCTCTGGAGTTATTAAAATCTATATTCATTGTTAGACTAAAAGCAACAATCCAAAGAAGCGTTATTACTCAACGACCATATACATAAGACGAAGCCTTCAATCTCGCAAAATTGTTGAAAGAGCAATGGTTAGAGGAGACTAAGACAACCTGGCCCACATTTCACGTCGCGTCAGATATAGCTCCTAGACTCCACGCCCCCAAACAACCCAACACTTTTAAACCTGGATACAAACGTCTCACACCCGCTTAACTACAACAAAAACGAGAGAAAGGATTATGTTATACTTGTGACGAACTCTACTTACCTGGACACCAATGCAAAAATAAATTCTCATGTCTATTTATGGAGGATGAAATCACAGGCATCATTGACACAGTAGACCCATGTGAAGCCGGGGAGACTCCGAACCAACCTCCACCACCCCAAGGGTATGAGATTGACTATCATGCACTAATAGGAACATTCTCTAGCCAATCTATCAATTTGAGGATAGCAGTGAGGGACTGGTTAGGTAATTGAGGGGAACTGTCACCTGTGTTAAATGTGGACCCTTGCGTGCCTTGGAGCACGGCGTTGGTTATAATGTGAAGGGACTCGTTGGAGCCCTTAAATGTGTGACGACATGATAAATGTGAATGATATGGGTTGGGTGTGTGTGTTGACACATGACATAAGATCATATGAAGAGGACTTGGTGGCAGGTCTACGAGCTCGCCAGTCATCATACCGACGGAAGCAGACAGTTAGACTTTGGACGGTTGGGCTTGGTCCTTCAGTGCTCACTCCCGAAGGCTCCTACCATGCCAATGGGCGGTTCGGCCGTGTGTTAGGGTCGAGTAGCGTTTCTGGCCAAGTTTGGTTTCTGGCAGGGGGCACACGGCCTGGGACACGGGCGTGTCCCAGGGCGTGTCAGGCTCCAGTCGACATTTTGGTCGTGAGGTCGACGATTTTGTAGTCGACGATCGTCGAGCAGAGAACACGGCCTGAGACACGGGCGTGTATCAGGGCGTGTCGAGGCCGTGTCGACAATCGGCTCGGGGAGTCGACGATTTTCGCTCGACGATGTGTCGAGGCAAGGCACACGGCCAAGGACACGGCCGTGTCCAAGGCCGTGTCGGTCGGTCGACGAACTTCGCTCGACGTTTTTTCGTGGTGTCGACACAAAGGCAGTCGACGAGTGTCGAGACTTCGCACATGGCTTGGGACACGGGCGTGTCCCAGGCCGTGTCCTTCTCGGGTTGAAAACCGGGACGTGTGGGGGGTGGACATGGCCGGGATTCCAGGCGTGTTCAGACGGACACGGTCATATCAAATGTGACACAGGCGTTTCAGTTACCCGTGTTCTGTCACGGGTGCGATGGTTTCGGCATCGCTTGGGGAACACGGTCTTGGACATGGCTGTGTCGCAAGCCGTGTTCAGCCCAGGTATTTTATTTTTTAGACGGATCGTGGCCGCTCTTTCCCTTATTTTGGGATCTGATGGTCCAGGACTGCTCTTGGGGAGTTAAGTCCGAGGATAGGGTTGGAAACCCTCATTCTTCTCCAAGCTTTCTCTTACTAAAGTTCTAGAGAGGGGGGAGAGCAAGGAAGAAGGTGAAGGAGAGATTGGGCTGTAGGAGAGGCTTCGGTGCTCCAAATCGCGAGCCGAGTCCAGATCCGTGGAGGCTAGATCTTTGTGAAGGTTTTAATCCAGATAATCTTCCATGGCTAGGAAGAGGAGTCAGAAGGTAACGACACTTCTCCTCTCGGTTTTAGGATGCATGTTTTAGCATCTTTTCTTTTCTAGTTTTTGGGCACCAAATACTCAAATGAGAGGGGTTTGGGTCACCAAGGTTCAAGAGGAACCTCCGGGTCGATTGAGTCCGTCCCCGACATGATTATTGCATTAGAGATCCGCTCCGTTAGTGGATTAGGCATGGTGGGTGAAGCCGCAGTCGCGACCATTAGTCCGACTCGGTGATGTTGCATTCGAGGTTTAAGGATTCGTAGAAATCCGCTGCGGCAAGAGGCCGTTTGAGATGTTTGTGTTATTTGTGACGTTCTTCCCTTTACCTTGCATGAGTACGTGTAGGCGGTACCGGACAAGGTTAGCTCCTCATTGGCGGTAGATGGTTTCCTTGGTGAACAAGGTTAGCTCCGCATAAGTGGAAGATGGTTTCCTTGGTGCGCGGGAACGCTGCAGTACGTATGAGGGATTATGGAGGAAATGTCTTGGTTTGTGATGTGCCAAGGCGTGGCTGTGTCTCCGTGGTCGGCTGGCTATCCCGTGACGTGCAAGTCATGTGTGGAAAGTGTCCCGGCGAGACTAGTCCCCTTCTGTGAGACTGACGAGAATGTCAAGCATGGGGCAAGCCCGGGCAATGAGTTCATGAGCGGGTGGGGTCCAGTAAGGCTTCTTAGAATCGGTCAGTTGTGTTTGTTGGAATCCTGACATGAGACGTCAGAGCTTGCAGGCAAGCCCGTGTCTAAGAACTTGAGCGGGTGGGGCCTTAGTAAGAGTTCCATGTGGTGGCTTGTGTGCCGTTGGGGGGATTGTGTTACCCCTTTGTTTGTGGCTTTATGCCAATGGGGAAATGATGAGTACCCAATTGATGTGATGATGTGCTAGATGCATACGCGATAGGGTGCCTTGGGTGAAGCCCGGGTTGTTGCATACATGTTGCATAAGTAGGCCCCTTTTTATTATATGCTCAACCAGTAGAGAACGTGTATGTTGTTTGAGACATCCAAGCCTGTTCTTAATGCATTTCTTGTTTATATTTATATATTGCATACGATGTGCTGACTTGCAGGTTGGAGGGTTCCCCGGGGTCCGTTAGGGGCGGCCGGGAGGAGATGTGTTGGTTACACAGTTTGAGGTCAGCCTTTGCTGACCCACGTTACTAATAATTTTTACAGGGCAAGGATCGCAAGCAGGAGCTAGCTCGCCGGCCAGAAAGGACTAAGCCTCATGAAGTGTTCCCCTCTTTTGTAACTCTACTTATGATATTGTATCTTTAAGACTCTTGTTGTCCGGCTTGCACGCCGAGGTAGACTAGGAGTGCTTATGCACTTTCATGATTGTTGTATTATTGGAGTTTGGACTCTCTTGTGTGGTAAGGTCATAAGGTCCATCTTTATTACTCTTGTAGTGGTGGATAACTTCTAGTATTGCTAGTGTTTCCGCTGTGATGTGCAAAGAGTTTTGAGTGTGGGTAGTTATATCATCTTATAATGCTAAAACTGTGGCGTCCGTATGTTGTGGGGCCCCAACCGGACCCATATTATACGGTCATTATAGGGGAGGTGTTACAATTTGGTATCAGAGCCAGGTTCGATTCAAGGTCAGTGCGTAGAGAAGTTATCCACATAAGAGTAATGCGGGACCTTGAGTGTCCTTATGTTTAAGTCTTGAGATTATAGACTGACCCCTTGTTTCTTGTTTTCTTGAAGAATGCGAGCAACGAGGCGGGAACATCGAGAGCAAGAGAAGAACTTTCGGCGAGTAGTGCCACTGTTATAGGTCTTTTGGGCACGGGTGTAAACCCGGCCGACTTCTGTCGCATGCTTGCAGAAGCGATGGTGGCAGCCCAAGCTGCAGCGACAGCTCAGGTAGCAACCTCTGCTACACCGGACACGGCGACGGCCGTGCCAGGAGGAGAAGCCAGGCTAGTGGAGCCTTTGGCGGAAAGGGTGGTTGTCGGACATGGAGACCGGCACATGAAGTATTTCTTGAGCTTCCATCCCCCGTCGTTCAAGGGAGTTGGTACGCCAACGGATGCGGAGGATTGGTGGGTTCGAATTCAAGAGCTTTTGAGGGCGGCAGAGATGCCAGAAGAAACGAAATCGGTGTATGCGGCGTTCATGTTGGAAGGAGATGCCAAGTTGTGGTGGGTGAACCAGAGCGGCCGCCAGTTACCTGGACGCACTCCGTCGATGGAGGAATTTGGGGATGCTTTTCTAAAGAGGTACATTCCCATTTCTACACGGTTGGCCCTTCAGAGGCAGTTTCTGCACTTAATGTAGCGGGACAAGACGGTGGACGAGTATGTGCAGGAGTTCACCCGTTTGGGTCGTTACACGGGAACGACGATGGCAGACGATGTAGAGAGGGATAACCTCTTCTACCAGGGGCTGAGGGAGAATCTGAGGCAACCCCTCATTTCCATGAAGAGAGCTGGTTTTAATGAACTAGTTGAGGCTACCAGGATATTGGAAAGTGATCTAGAGCGAACCCAACGTCGTAAGGGTTTCACTCCCAAGCTAAGGGAAGGGAAGCCTCCCCAATCCCAGGGAAAGTCTGAAGGGAGTAGGTGGAGGAAAAAGCCTCACACTTCCAAGTCTAGAGAGAAGAGCAAGTGGACGCCTGGAGGTTCTCACTCTAGGGGACCGTCGACGTGCTACAACTACGGCAAGGTGGGGCACATAGCTCGTGGTTGTCCTCAAGGAGGAGCGGAGCAAGAGGCAAGGCAAGAGCAGACTTTGCGCTCCGGCCCAGTGCTGCAGAGAAAGGGAAGATGGCGGAGTCGAGTGCTTCTCGGTTCCAACCGGTGCAACCAAGGGCCTACAACCTTGGATAGCAGGAAGCGATCCGCCGAACCGATGTGGTGACAGGTATGAAGAAAATTGAAGTTTAAATTTTGTGCTTCATACTTTTAGACCTTTTGTGTGATGTTTATGTTGTAGGCTTCGTATTAGTTTCCGGATACCCCGCTCGGGTATTGTTCTATACAGGAGCATCGCACTCCTTTCTTGCGGAGAGCTTCATCCGAAGAATAGGGGTTGAGTCCTTCTCGGCAGACGCGGAGCTGAAAGTGCGCATGCCTAATGGGTCATCGATGACCACCGAGGCCAAAGGACGCATCTGTTGGGAGCTGGACGGAGTTGACTTCATTTTGGTAGCAGCGGTTTTACCATTGGTTGAGTTCGATGTTATTATGGACTGGCTTGCAGAGCAGCGCGCCAGTATTGACTGCCTATCTAAGGTAGTGACCCTAAGGAGTAAAGGGAAGGCGGAAGTCAAATTTGAGGGCCTTTGCGGAGTGGCCTATTCCCTGATTTCGGCCATGCAATTGATACGGGTGGTTAACCAGGGTGGTGTAGCGCTGGTAGCGTTATTGGAGGTTTGCCTCTCCCAGTTATCTATTGAGGAAGTGCCCGTAGTGGCAGAGTTCAAGGATGTGTTTCCGGATGAACTTCCTGGAGCGCCTCCTCGGCGGGAGATCGACTTCTTGATCGAGTTAGTGCCGGAGGCTAGGCCGATGTCACGTCCTCCGTTTAGGATGGCACCAAAGGAGTTGGCTGAACTCAAAGTACAGTTACAGGAACTGTTGGAGCAAGGGTATATCAGATCTAGTTCTTCGTCGTGGAGCGTGCCGGTGTTGTTTGTAAAGAAGAAAGACGGTAGTATGCGGCTGAGCATAGACTACCAAGAGCTGAATAAACTGACCGTTAAGAATAAGTATCCGATTTCTCGGATAGACGACTTGTTCGACCAGTTGGTGGGGTCGGTGGTGTACTCAAAATTGGACTTAAAGTCAGGCTATTATCAGTTGCGAATTCGGGACGAGGACATCCCCAAGACTGCCTTTGGTACGAGGTACGGACACTTTGAGTTTACGGTAATGTCGTTCGGGCTGACGAACACGCCATTTGTGTTTATGGACCTTATGAATCGAGTATTTCGGGAATACTTGGACTCTTTTGTGGTTGTCTTCATTGATGACATCCTGGTGTATTCCAAATCAGAAGTGGAACATGAGACCCACTTAAGAGTGGTCTTGCAAGTGTTGAGGGAGAATCAGTTGTATGCAAAGTTCTCAAAGTGCGAGTTCTGGTTAGCGAAGGTGGCATTTTTGGGCCACGTGATTAGAGGGGATGGGGTGGCAGTGGATCCGAAAAAAGTGGAAGCCATCAGAAATTGGCCGGTTTTGAGGACCGTGGCGGAAGTCCAAAGTTTTCTTGGACTAGTCGGGTATTATAGGAGATTCATGGAGATTTTTTCGCGGATAGCTCTACCCCTCACCTCACTCACTCGTAAAGATCATAAGTTCGTGTGGACTCAAGAGTGCAGTCAAGCATTTGAGGCACTGAAGGAGAGACTTATGATGGCTCCAATCCTAAGTCTACCGCAAGGGACCGAGGGATTTCAGATCTTCAGTGACGCATCGGGATGCTGTTTGGGTTGCGTTTTGGTGCAACATGGCAAGGTGATAGCTTTTGGGTCTGGACAGTTGAAGCCTAATGAGAGGAATTACCCCGTCCATGACTTGAAGTTGGCAGCGGTAATTTTTGCGTTGAAAATATGGCGACATTATGTGTATGGTGCAAAGGTGGAGATCTTCACGGATCATAAAAGCCTGAAGTATCTCTTGGATCAAAAGGACTTGAACATGCGGCAACGCAGGTGGGTTGAGTTTCTTGGAGACTACAAGGTGGCGATTCAGTATACGCCAAGTAAAGCCAATGTGGTGGCGGATGCCTTGAGTAAAAAGTACTCGGGGCAAGGGAATTGGATCGAAGCTCATGATGAGCGGTTGGTATGGGAATGAGAGTCCCTTGGTTTGGAATGTGTGGTGAGAGGCGAGTCCGGCGTGGCTCGGTTGAACTGGATTGAAATGCAGAACGACTTGTCTGATCACATTCGGGAAGCACCCGTTTGGATGTGGAGTTTCAACCATTTGTGTTGGAGGCTCAAAAGGGCGAGAGCAGCGCCTGGGAAATGATTGATGAGATTCTGTGGAAGGACGGAAGGGTTTGTATACCGCAGTTCGGCAAACTCCGTGAGGAGTTGATGTTTGAGGCTCACTTCACAAAGTACTCCATTCACCCGGGCAGTACAAAAATGTACTTGGATATGAAGAAATCCTTTTGGTGGCCGGGGCTGAAGCGGGACGTAGCTTTGTATGTGAATCGTTGCCAAACTTACGCCTTGGTGAAGGCCGAATGTCAGAAGCCGGGCTGGTTCCTGAAGCCCCTTCCAATCCCTGAGTGGAAATTTGATGACATTTCCATGGATTTTGTACATGGTTTGCCTAGATCGCAGCAGGGTAATAATGCTATTTGGGTGATTGTGGATCGCTTAACCAAGGTGGCCCACTTCA
Organism: Platanthera guangdongensis; assembly: GCA_039583875.1. Lineage (NCBI taxonomy): Eukaryota > Viridiplantae > Streptophyta > Magnoliopsida > Asparagales > Orchidaceae > Platanthera > Platanthera guangdongensis. Next base: position 168,510,666 of record CM077156.1, on the reverse strand, counting down.
TCCCAAATCGGAAGGAGGACAGCGTGGAGAAGCTGGTGGAGTTGTATGTTCGCAACATTGTGCGGCTGTATGGGATTCCTAAGAGCATAATCAGCGATCGAGATGGACGATTTACGTCCAAGGACTGGAGATTGGTTCAAAAGAGTTTGGGCACAAAGCTAAAGTTCAGTACGGCATTCCATCCTCAAACTGACGGGCAAACCGAAAGAACGAACCGTACTATGGAGGATATGCTGAGAATGTGCGTTCTTGACTTCGGCAAGAAGTGGGAAGATCACCTCTTCATGGTGGAATTCGCGTACAATAACAGTTATCAAGCAAGTATAAAAATGGCGCCATACGAAGCTTTGTATGGGAGACGGTGTCGAACACCGATGTCTTGGACAGAGGCGGGAGACACCAAAATTTTGGGAAAAGAGGTGGTAGTTGACGCTTGTGAGTTGGTACGGACCATTCAAGAGCGTATGAAGGTGGCGCAAGACCGGCAAGCAAAATACTTTAATGCTCGTCACAGGAAGTTGGATTTTGCGGTAGGTGATTGGGTTTATTTGAAGATCAAGCCGTTCAAAGGCGTTTCACGGATTCGCCGACTCAAGAAGTTGAGTCCAAGGATTTTGTGGCCTTTTGAAGTTGTTGAATGGGTGGGAGAAGCAGCCTACCGGTTGGCGTTGTCCGCAGAGCTGAGTGGATTGCACGACGTCTTCCATGTCTCCGTCTTGAGGAAAGCCTTGGTGGAGGCTAGTGTGGTGATCGAGCCAGCATCGGTGCCGATAGAGGAAGACTTGAGGACGCGAGTCCTTCCAATTGCTATAGAGGATTCGGAGACTCGGCAGTTGCGGAATAAAAAGGTTAAACTCGTGAAAGTCCGATGGGACAACTGCGGTCGTGAGGAGCTCTCTTGGGAGCGAGAACAAGCCATGCTAGAAGAGTATCCAGAGCTCTTCAATTCAGGTACCATTTAAGCTTTGTTTCCTTTTGCTTTGGAATTTCGGGACGAAATTCTTTTAAGAGGGGGAGAGTTGTAACACCCCAAAATTTGAGAGAGGGTCGAGTAGCGTTTCTGGCCAAGTTTGGTTTCTGGCAGGGGGCACAGGGCCTGGGACACGGGCGTGTCCCAAGGTGTGTCAGGCTCCAGTCGACGTTTTGGTCGTGAGGTCGACGATTTTGGAGTCGACGATCGTCGAGCAGAGAACACGGCCTGAGATACGAGCGTGTCTAAGGGCGTGTCGTGGCCGTGTCGACAATCAGCCCGGGGAGTCGACGATTTTCGCTCGACGATGTGTCGAGACAAGGCACACGGCCAAGGACACGGGCGTGTCCAAGGCCGTGTCGGTCGGTCGACGAACTTCGCTCGACGTTTTTTCCGCGGTGTCGACACAAAGGCAGTCGACGAGTGTCGAGACTTCGCACATGTCTTGGGACACGGTCGTGTCCCAGGCCGTGTCCTTCTCGAGTTGAAAACCGGGACATGTGGGGGGTGGACACGGCCGGGATTCCATGCGTGTTCAGTCTGACACGGTCGTATCAAATGTGACACGGGCGTGTCAGTTACCCGTGTTCTGTCACAGGTGCGGCGGTTTCGGCATCGTTTGGGGAACACGGCCTTGGACACGGCCGTGTTGCAAGCCGTGTTCGGCTCAGGTATTTTATTTTTCAGACGGATCGTGGCCCTCTTTCCCTTATTTTAGGATCTGATGGTCCAGGAATGCTCTTAGGGAGTTAAGTCCGAGGATCGGGTTGGAAACCCTCATTCTTCTCCAAGCTTTCTCTTACTAAAGTTCTAGAGAGAGGGGAGAGCAAGGAAGAAGGTGAAGGAGAGATTGGGCTGTAGGAGAGGCTTAGGTGCTCCAAATCGCGAGCCGAGTCCAGATCCGTGGAGGCTAGATCTTTGTGAAGGTTTTCATCCAGATAATCTTCCATGGCTAGGAAGAGGAGTCAGAAGGTAACGACACTTCTCCTCTGGGTTTTAGGATGCATGTTTTAGCATCTTTTCTTTTCTAGTTTTTGGGCACCAAACACTCAAATGAGAGGGGTTTGGGTCGCCAAGGTTCAAGAGGAACCTCCGGGTCGATTGAGTCCGTCCCCGACATGATTATTGCATTAGAGATCCGCCCCGTTAGTGGATTAGGCATGGTGGGTGAAGCCGCAGTCGCGACCGTTAGTCCGACTCGGTGATGTTGCATTCGAGGTTTAAGGATTCGTAGAAATCCGCTGCGGCAATGAGGCCGTTTGTGATGTTCGTGTTGTTTGTGACGTTCTTCCCTTTACCTTGCATGAGTACGTGTGTCCGGTACCGGACAAGGTTAGCTCCTCATTGGCGGTAGATGGTTTCCTTGGTGAACAAGGTTAGCTCCGCGTGAGTGGAAGATGGTTTCCTTGGTGCGCGAGAATGCTGCAATACGTATGAGGGATTATGGAGGAAATGTCCTGGTTTGTGATGTGCCAAGGCATGGCTGTGTCTCCGTGGTCGGCTGGCAATCCCGTGACGTGCAAGTCATGTGTGGAAAGTGTCCCGGCAAGACTAGTCCCCTTCTGTGAGACTGACGAGAATGTCAAGCATGGGGCAAGCCCGGGCAATGAGGCCATGAGCAGGTGGGGTCCAGTAAGGCTTCTTAGAATCGGTCAGTTGTGTTTGTTGGAATCCTGACATGAGACGTCAGAGCTTGCAGGCAAGCCCGGGTCTAAGACCTTGAGCGGGTGGGGCCTTAGCAAGAGTTCCATGTGGCGGCTTGTGTGCCATTGGGGGGATTGTGGTACCCCTTTGTTTGTGGCTTTATGCCAATGGGGAAACGATGAGTACCCAATTGATGTGATGATGCGCTAGATGCATACGCGATAGGGTGCCTTGGGTGAAGCCCGGGTTGTTGCATACATGTTGCATAAGTAGGCCCCTTTTTATTATATACTCAACCAGTAGAGAACGTGTATGTTGTTTGAGACATCCAAGCCTATTCTTAATGCATTTCTTGTTTATATTTATATATTGCATATGAAGTGCTGACTTGCAGGTTGGAGGGTTCCCCGGGGTCCGTTAGGGGCGGCCGGGAGGAGATGTGTTGGTTACACAGTTTGAGGCAGCCTTTGCTGACCCACGTTACTAATAATTTTTACAGGGCAAGGATCGCAAGCAGGAGCTAGCTCGCCGGCCAGAAAGGCCTAAGCCTCATGAAGTGTTCCCCTCTATTGTAACTCTACTTATGATATTGTATCTTTGAGACTCTTGTTGTTCGGCTTGCACGCCGAGGTAGACTAGGAGTGCTTATGCACTTTCATGATTGTTGTATTTTTGGAGTTTGGACTCTCTTGTGTGGTAAGGCCATAGGGCCATCTTTATTACTCTTGTAGTGGTGGATAACTTCTAGTCTTGCTTGTGTTTTCGCTGTGATGTGCAAAGAGTTTTGAGTGTGGGTAGTTATATCATCTTATAATGCTAAAACTGTGGCGTCCATATGTTGTGGGGCCCCGGCCGGATCCATATTATACGGTCATTACAGAGGAGGTGTTACACCGTGTTCTTCGGTGATACGATCTCGAAGACCCTTTCTGTGCTAGTTGTAGGCCAGTTGGGCTGTGTTCTTAGTGCACATTTACCCAAGACCCCTTCTGAGCCGTAATACGCAGGGGCTCCGCAGTTGTGTTCTTAGCATTGAGGCGTACGGAGGCCTATGCTTGGTAGTGTGTATGCTTTCCCAGTAGTGGAGATGCCCTCTCTACTGTCACCGTTTGGCCACGACGGTTGACGCCGAAGAGGTTAGCTACCTGCTTGAAAATGTGGGAACTGCAGGTCTATGTTGGCATAGCAGTGTGCGTGAGCATGGGTGAGTCATCATATTACATCCATATCTGATGAATCCCGACACTAAGCTTTCGTCTTATTAACTCACCCTGTGCAGATCCTGGTAGACTGCGACAGTTCAACAAACTTTATTTCTCAACCGTAGCTAGTTTCCTACGCGCACCCCTTACGTCATTACGCCTTTAAAGATGCACGTAGGGAACAGAGAACTATAAACATGTGTTGGAATATACCTTAACGCCAAACTCACAATTCAGAAACACAACTTTTCAACAAACCTCTTTGTCCTAGATTTATATGGGCCAGATATTGTTCTAAGGATGGTTTGGTTGGAGTCACTAGGCAATGTCACCACAAACTATAAAGACAAACAAATGTCATTTCAACATACCAATCAGACAATATGCCATCAGGGCATTCGACCGATCGTGACGAACCCAATCACCCCGAGCCAAATAAACAAATTGGTTTCCCATGACTCCGTTTCAGCATCAGTTTTATGCTTCTTTTCTCACCAAACCGAAAACTAGATCCTACAATTCAGGAAACAAACCACCCGACCTTACCACTTTACTAAGTAACTTTAAAGACATTTTTTAAAACCAACGAGACTACCCACACTAAGAGACTGTGATAAAAAAATATTGTTACAAACCCTCGGGACAATTATCAAGGTAAGGCCAGACTATTATCCGCACTACCAGAAAACAAAAATCGATCGCTTTCCCAGTGCCGACGACAGATGAACTATTCGACGAACTACACGGTTCAACATTATTTCCCAAACTAGATTTACAGTCGGGATATCATCAGGTGTGTATGCATCCAGATGAAATAAACAATACAGCCTTTCCTACCCCACAAGGATCCTATGATTTTCTAGTTATGCCCTTTAGTCTCACTAACGCACCTGCAACGTTTCAATCCTTAATGAATACGATTTTCAAGCCCTATCTAAGGAAATTTGTCATTATCTTCTTCGACGATATCCTAATATATAGTCGGGATCTGCAGAGTCATTTGAGTCATCTAAACATCATCCTGTCAACAATGCGCACGAACTCCTTCTATGTCAAACTCTCCAAATGCCAATTTATGACATCCACGGTAGACTTCTTAGGCCATGTCATTACTGCTTCAGGAGTAAGTCCCCACCCAAAAAAGGTAGCCACCAATTTAAAATGGCCAAGACCAACAACAACTAAACAATTAAAATCCTTTTTAGTGCTCTCGGGTTATTATAGACGATTTATTAAACACTACGCCACAGTGACAACACCACTAACAGATCTTTTAACAAAGGAAGGATTTAAGTGGAATGAGTAGGAAACCAGGGCATTCGAACAACTTAAGACACAACTAACGGCGGGCCTAGTACTAGCGCTGCCTGATTTTACACAACCTTTTACACTAGAAACTGACGCATCTGGTTGCAGAATCGTAGCAATGTTGTCACAAAATAAACACCCATTGGTATATTTTAGTAAAAAACTTACGACGAGGGAGCAACATAAATCAACATATGACATAGTTATTAGCCATTTCTACGGCTTTGGAGAAATGACGTCAATATCTTTTGGGAGCCCCCTTTATAATACGTACGAATCATCAGACACTTCATCATTTGACCATCCAAATCCTAAACAGTCCATCTCAACAACATTTTCTTTCAAAAATATTAGGCTTAATTTGATTTTAAAATCGAATATAAGTCGGGACGATTAAATTCAGCAGTTGACGCCTTGTCGAGACTACCATACCAAACATTAAACAGTCTAACTTGTTCTTATAATATATGTAAAAAATTTCAGAAGTTGTCGACTGGTATCCCTCAGACCATTTAGCTAAAAAGATAAACCATGTACTGCGATAGGATTCGACCACACCAACCAATTGGATGATTTCCGACCAAAATTTATTTTTTAAAATATTTTAAACATTTCACTTTGCCCACTATGACATCAATTAATCCAGGAAGCTCATGCTTCCCGTTCAAGCGGAAACCCCACAACTAAACCAACTTATTATCGCTTATGGTCTAACTATTACTGGCCTCAAATGATAAACGACATTAAGCAGTATATCAAAGTATGCGATTTATGTCAAAAAGGGAAGGGACTGAATCACAGCCCTTTCGCGCTTCTTCAACCTTTACCCATCCCCACACAAATGGCCTAAAATGATAAACGACATTAAGCAGTATATCAAAACATGCGATTTATGTCAAAAAGGAAAGGGACTGAATTACGGCCCTTTCGAGCTTCTTCAGCCTTTACTCATCCTCCCCACACAAATCTGGACAGAATTGTGTATGGATGTTATAACACATTTGCCTCCCTCTGAGGGATACACTAACATATTGTAGGTAGTAGATCGCCTCACAAAAGGGGCTCATTTTGCACCACTAACAACACTAACGCGGCAGGTCGTCACTCGAGTATTTTGGGATAATATTGGGAAATTGCATTGTCTAAAGTATTTTTATGCAAATTTTGGATGGCACTGTTCACACAGCAAGGCACCAAGCTTAGTTATAGCTCTGCCTATCATCCAGAAACGGATGCACAGACAGAGCGGGTGAACAGGTGCCTGAACTATTATCTTAGGATATTCGCACACCAAAATCCTAAGAACTGGTCCAAATTACTGAGTTGGGTAGAATTCTATTACAACACCACATACAATTCATCGGCTGATATGACACCCTTTGAAGCCATATTCGGTCGACGACCACCTGCTATTGCTCGGCACTATAATAACAATAATGCAATACAAGCTGTAAAAGCAGAGTTAAGTGACAGGTACAAGTTGTTGAAGCAACTTCGCCTAAATCTTCAAAGGGCCCAACATCGCATCCAGGCTACAACAAACAAAAAAGAACACCAATTCAGCTTACTGAGGGCGATTTAGTGCTATTGAAACTACATCCTTACAAACAACTGTCATTAAAACGACAAAAATCGGCATGATTCAACTTACAGTATTACGGGCCAATTAAAATCATTCAAAAAATTAACCCGTCGCGTACAAATTACAACTACTCGAATACTCACGGATTCACCCAGTGTTTCATGTCACTTTACTAAAACCTTATTATGAATCAGATTAACATATTGTCCATCATTTACCACCGTTGGACGCCAATAAAGCTCCAATACATGGAATTTTGGCAGTTCTGGACGAACAATGCATCTGGCATCAGAACAAGCAGGTCCATCAAGCGTTAATCCAGTGGGAAGGATTAGCACAGGAAGATAGCTCTTGGGAAGACGTGGACTCCCTTCCTAACCAGGTACGCCTATCCTTAATTTTACAACAACATGCTCACACACATCTGTTTGATGGAGGTACTAAAGACCGTTCAACCTAGCACACTGGAAATGAAGAGCAAGGGGAACAAGAAGCAAAGAATGACTTATCTGTGGCCACCCCGGTAATCGATGGGATGGGGGAACCTCCAGTACTATGGCACAACATTGGGACATCGGGATCACAAGCTCCTCACTGCTTGCGGCGTCTTCACCAACGACAGTCCCATCAACTGCCCGTGCTTCCATTCGTACCGTGGCACACTCGTTCTCTCCGTCGTTGCCCTCCAATATTTCAGCTCAAACGACGCAGCAGTGAGGAAGAAGCTAATGTTTTAAGCAACGTGGATGTTGTTAACGAGGCTGGGGACTGATGTAACAGCTAAAAGCACATGTTCAAGGGATAGGATCTTGCCAGCTCATCAATCCATGGCATTAGCAAATAAATTACCATATGGTGACACGTGTCCCTGTTGAATTTTCTCAAGATGATCAGCGAGATAGTCTGACACCAAATTAATATTCTCAGAGCTATCAAGATCACACCTTGATCAAGCGAAACTAGGAAAGCAATCTCAAACACCAAATGCAGGCAGAAGGCACAAGCAGATCAAATATTTATTCACTTCTTTACAGTACGAGGTATATGTGGCGAGACATGATTTCGCCAGTACACAAAAAACAGGAAAGATACAAATATCAATTCAGGCTAACATAATTGAAGACCGCCGAGACCGCCCAGTCCGCCGAAATAGCCGAGACCGCCTGAACTGCTGCTAGAAGATGAATAGAACACAGAGTCCACAGAGACCGCGATATCGCGCGGACACACCATTATTCACTGACTGCTACAAGCTGCTGCCGAACTGAAGAACAGACTGCCTAACCGCGAGTACGGCGGACAGGTTATTGAACTTGGAAAAGCTGAAGCAGAGAAACTGACAAGCCGCAGAAGCGACCTGCTGAGACCGCCAATTGTAACCGCAAACTTCACTGAATGTGACCGAAGTCAAAGCCAAACTCCTGGCTCCACAGTGCTAGCAGCACAACCTGCAAACAGCAACCAATAATTGTTCACTCAGTTACTGTAAACGTGTCAGGGGGTCTATTTATTGGCAGGGTGAGGAGTGTGGTCACCGCCCTAATGAATAGAGTCACCACCCCAGCCCGCAGCTAGCAAAACCCCGTCCGCCAAGTCCGCGTGGACTTAGCCGGATTTCAACCAACCCGCCAGGAGCCAAGACAAGGTGTCCAAGACCAGGCGGACTCCGCTCCAGACCGCACAAACTATGCGGACAAGGCAACAACCCATATAGCTCGAAATCACATCACCAGTCCACACGCACACTGCATCAGTCTGCCATAGAAGTCCACGACCACAGGCAGATCGCCCGGTCAACACCAGACTCTGCGGACACTACGGACACCTCAGACATGTCACAGAGTGTGACCAAGTCCAGCAAACCAACAAGAGCCTGATGCGAGCTCGGCGGCCACAAAAACCAGACCGTCAATTCCATGGACAGTCCGCCACAAAGAATGCAGCAACATCCACTGCAATACCGGAGAAATCGACAAGGGCCAAAGCCGATCTCCAAAACTAGTCCGCAATAGCGAACTCCGCGGACTCAACCAAGTCTGCCACAACTCCAGTGGATAACCATCAATCCGCCGTGTTACCATAAGAAACGGCTTAACTGTAGAACCGCAGGACGAGCAGAGCACCACCACCAGACCGCCAAATACTGGCCGCACAAGCTGCTCCACAAGAACAACCAAGCCACCAAGTCCAACCAGGCCAGTCACCCAGGCCGCAACATCAGTCCGCCCAGGCCGCGAACTCAGTCCGCCCAAACCGCACGGTCTGCTCCATCACCCACTTTCACTTCATAAATTTCAACACTCCCCCTTGAAGTGAGAAATGATGATCAAGCCCAACAATCCTCGTAGACGTAGAAATGGCCCCTTCGACAGCGGTTTTGTGAAAATGTCAGCAATGATGTTGAAAGATATGGTACCTAAACACCTAGAGGGGGGGTGAATAGGTGACCTAATCCTTATTAAACTTTAATGGCAGCAATCAGTTATATCACAGAAAACTAACTAGTTTATCACAGCAAACACAGCAATAATCACAGCACAGCATACACAGTGGTTTATAGTGGTTCCCCAAGATATGGGTACATCCACTTTCCCCCTTCGCCTATCTAGCAGTGTACTAGATTCGGCCAAACTCCTCCACTGTCTCAGAACCCAAATTGGTTCCTACACCTCAGGCCCAAGGCCTTACAACTCAGCTTTATCCCAAAGCCTACACTCAGCCAATCAAGGCCTACACTCAGCCAACCAAGGCCTACACTCAGCCAACCAAGGCCTACACTCAGCCAACAAGGCCTACGCTCAGAGATCTCAATCTCCTACACTCAGGCTCACAAGCCCTACCCTCAGCCTTTATAATTATAGGCTTACAATTCACTCAGATCCAAAGGATCCTACAAGTTAAAAATGTATTACAGATATTAACTCTACAACTCAGAAATAAAAGAGGGGAGTTGAGAGTTTCTTGATGAGTTCTTGGAAGAACTCAGCTGGATTCAATCTGACTTAGCTTTCTTCAAAGCTTCTTGAGTAGAACTGAATAAGACTGAATCCTCCTGCAGTTGTTCCTTGACCTCTGCCACTTAAGATCCAGAATGAATCTGAATCCTTCTTCTCAGCCTAGTTCCAGAGGCTGATTTCTTGGAAGGAGCCCTCTCTCTTCAACTTCTTAGATCTGCACTTGGACTGCAAGATCTTCTTGTGTTGATACTCTTGGTACCACTTTTATAACTTGTTCTTCAATAATGTGCACTCTTTTTTTAACAACAGTTTCTGTAAACTGTAGGTGCCTATTTATAGGACTTCTTCATGGTAACCGGCTGGTCCGGTCCATAACTGACTTCTGATATCTCTGACAGGTGCTGTAGACCGGCTGGAACGGCAGCTGTCAAGTCATCCAGTCATTTCTTGAAAATCTCTAACTGTTTGTAAGTGTCGAGACTTTCTGTCTTTAAGTGTCGACACTTATAGACCAAGTGTCGACACATGCTGTGTAAGTGTCGACACAAGTCTACAAGGTGTCGACACAACTCCTTGTATGTCTCGACACAGTTTCTTCTGCATGTGTCGACACTGAAATTGAGTGTCGACACAAGTACTTGTTCTTCTAGCTTTTGCTGAATTCTTCTAAGTGTCGACACATCACCTTTGTGTCGACACATCTTCTTGTGTTGTAGCTGTTAAGTGTCGACACTGCTTCTTGGTGTCGACACATAGTCTTCAATGTCGATACTTGCTGAGTGTCGACACAGCTCCTTGTGTCGACACACCTTCTTCTTGTTTAGACTTCAGCTGAGTGTCGACACATTCCCTTAGTGTCGACACTTGTACTTAGAATAATTTTGTTGATCTTTCTGATCTTTGCTAAGTGTCGACACAGCTCCTTGTGTCGACACTTTCTTCAAGTGTAGAGTCTTTACCTAAGTGTCGACACATTGTGCTGGGTGTCAACACTTACTTCATGTGTTGACTCTTCTGGTTGTGTGTCGACACATTGTGTTGGGTGTCGACACATACTTCAAGTGATGACTCTTCTGTTGAGTGTCGACACATTGTTCTGAGTGTCGACACTTTAACTTAGTCTCTGCACACTTTTGCTGAGTGTCGACACAGCTCCAAGTGTCGACACTTTCTGGTGTAGACACAGCTTCACTGGGTGTCGACACAGCTCCTTGTGTCGACACTTTCTGTCTGCACTTTTCTTCACTGAGTGTCGACACAGCTCCAAGTGTCGACACTTTCTGTCTGGTGTCGACTCTGCATCCCAGGTGTCGACACAATGACTCCAAGTGTCGACACTGCTTGTCTGGGTGTTGACACAAGTCTTCTTAAGTGTCGACACTTTCCCTCTAGGTGTCGACACATGGACTTAGAAACTTTTTGTTTCAGTCCAGTGATTTCTTAACCTGCACAAGTAAACTCAACATACATCAAATACATTATGATGTATATCATTGAGTTGGGTGAGGCTTCTTCAAATCAGGTACATTTTACCAATGTACCAACAATCTCCCCCTATTTGGAGAAGTCATAACCCTTAGTCAATGATATACACCATTCATAATTAAAAATTACAAAATGATGTAAAGCAGATTATATTCAGCAGGTTAAACATAAACATGTATTAATTCACACATGTATACACATTCATCATTTCAGAACAAATAAGAAATAGACACATTCACATAACAACCATGAAATATATTGATCATATATTGTTCTAACAATTGTCTTATACATTTTCAGTAATTTGCAACAATGTTTTACATTTAAAGGATTACAAAATATTCTTCAAGTAAAATCTTAATCTATTTCTGATCAGGTTCCTTGATAACTATTCCCTTGCCAGCTTGGACTTTAGCTTTGACAGGGGCTTCAACAGTTTCAGCATCAGCAGGCTTCTTGCCTTTTAGATCTTTCTTTTTGAGTTCTTCTGCCTTGATCTTCTGCCTCTCAAAATAATGATATGGCTTAGGGAAGTACTTGCTAGGCTCCACTGCAGTAGGAGGTAGCTTTCCCATCTTAGCCTTCCTTCTGAATTGAACAATGGCTTCTTGTCTTATTTCATGTTTTCTCCATTCAGCTTCTGAGAACCACTTGTTCCTGTCATGAGTATTGTCCTTGGCAGCTTTCCAGGCAGTTAAAATTATAATTCTAGAGGTAGGGCTCCATTGTTCAAAGTCTGGCCTTTGTTCTGCTTGTTCCCTAAACCTCTTCTTGGACAATCTTGTCTCTTCCTCCTTTTGTAATGCCTCTTGCATGGCTTCAGATATAGGTTGAAGTTCATGTTGAGGTTCACTACCTCAAAGAAGAGGAAGAAGGAGTCTGAGTCCCTGTTCCACATAAAGCAGGGGGTGAACGAGACGTTGGGGAGCTATGTGGATCGGTTCCAGGAGGAGGTTACCCAGGTCCAGGAGATGCCGGGCCACAGTCTGATGATGGCCTTCACCCTGGGCCTGCAGCAGGGTTTCTTCCGCATGGAGCTGAAGAGAATTCCCCCCCTCTCCTACGAGGAGCTGATGGAGAGGGCGGCGAGAGAGGTCGACGGGGAGGCGTCGAACCCGGAATTTGCAAGGAAGTTGGCCAGGTGGGCGACTGAGGAGGAAAAGGAGTCAAAGGGAGGAAGAGGACAGGAAGAGAGAAGGGGGGAGCCTAGGCAAAGGGAACAGAGGGAGCAGAGGCAGCCCCAATGGCAGCAGCCGCCGAGGTGGGGGCACCAGGAGCCCGACCGTCGGCTGGGCTGGAGGCCTGAGTGGCAAGGGCAGGGGCCACAGAGGGGGAACTTCGGAAGGGGTCACTATCAGGAAAGACAGGACCAGTTCCACCCACCGGGATGGAGGCAGGGTCAGAGGCCCCGGCTCCCCGATCAGGAGGAGGCCATGGCCATAGCTCTGGGAGCCAGGAGGGGGATCATGAGAAGGAGGAGAAGGGAGTTCAGGGTGGAGCTGCCCTACTGCGACTTCCATTAAGAAGAGGGGCACGCAACAGCCACGTGCCCGGAGTTCCTGGAAATGAGGGGGAACAGGGGGCGGCAACAGCAGCAGGAGGAGGCGCGGCAGGAAGTGAGGATCGAGGAGGTCCTGCCTCGGGCGGAGGAGGATCGCTGCGAAGACCGGGTGGATGTGGGGACCCGAGGAGGGATCAGAGTGATCCACGGGGGAGTGGGGATCGAGGCTTCCCGCAAGGCAAGCCTCCACACCATGTACCGGCGGAGCGTCGCCTCTACGTCCCAAACCACGCCGCCAGAGGAGAGGATCACCTTCTCCAGAAGTGATATGCCAGATCACGAGGATCCGTTCTGTGATGCGCTGGTCATCAAGGCCGCCATCGAGAACTTCACTGTCTCTCGGATCCTCGTGGACAATGGGAGCTCCGTGAACGTCGTCTTCAAAAAGGCGTTTGACGCGATGCAAGTGGAAGCTAAGAGGGTGCTGGCCTCGGACGGGCCCTTGTTCGGATTCTCGGGAGAAAGGAAGGAGGTAGAGGGAGGAGTCGGCCTCCATGTCACCCTGGGGGGGGGGGGGCAGTCCCGAAACTGCAAGTTCGTCATTGTGGACGCCCCCAGCAGCTACAGCGCAATCTTCGGGAGGCCCCTGATCAGCGCCTTCTGCTGCGTCCCCTCATCTTTCCATCAGTGCCTGAAGTTCAACGCTGAGGGGGTACAGGTCAGGGTTAGGGGAGACCCAAAGGTGGCGCGGGAGTGCTACGTCACCGTGGTGAACACCATCTCTTGGCAGGAAGGAGCCGAGGAGATGGGGCGGAGGATGGAGGAGGACGAGCAGGAAGCCGGAGAGGTGGAGCTGGGGGTGAAGGACTGCGCGGAGAAGGCGGAAGGGGGAGATCTGGAGGAAGTGGCCGAAGTAAGGGCCGTGGGAGGGGAGATGGAGGTAGAGGTCCCCGTTCCGGAGGAAGGGGACGCCGAAGGATGGGGGGAACGATCCAGGCTGGAGGCGGCGGAAGAAGTGGTGGAGCTGGAGGTGCTCACCCGGGGAGGAAGGATGGAGAAGGTTCGCGTCAGCGGAGGGCTGACCCCGGAGGACCAGGGCCGGATGCTGGAGTGCATCCAGAAGAACGTGGACATCTTCGCCTGGAACGCCGCGGAGATGCCGGGGGTTGACGCGGATGTGGCCTGCCACCGCCTCAACTTGGACCCGAGGACACGCCCCGTCCAGCAGAAAAAGAGATCCACGGCGGACAAGCTGGCAGAACCCATCAGAGAGGAGGTGGCGAAGCTTCTTAAAGCTGGCTTCGTGTCTGAAATTCAGTACCCCGGCTGGGTCTCCAACGTTGTGATGGTCAAAAAAGGAGACGGCCGCTGGCGGTTGTGTATCGATTTTTCCCTTCTTAATAAAGCTTATCCTAAGGACTGTTAACCTTTGCCTCGGATCGACGCGCTGGTTGATTCTGCCGTCGGCTTTTCTGTAATGAGTTTTTTAGATGCCTTTTCAGGTTACCATCAGATCAGGATGCACCCCCCGGACATCAAGGATGTCTCATTCATCACAGGGGACGGCTGCTACTGCTACAAGATGATGCCGTTCGGGCTGAAGAACGCTGGGGCCACCTACCAAAAAATGATGGACAGGGTCTTCAATGAACAGAGGGGGAGGAACTTGGAGGTGTACGTGGACGATCTCATGATCAAGAGCCGGGACGTGGACTCCCACCTCCGGGACCTGGAGGAGACGTTCGCCACCCTGCGCAGATACAAAATGCGGCTGAATCCCCTTAAGTGTGTATTTGGAGCAAGCCGGGGGAAGTTCCTGGGGCATCTCCTCACCCCTGCGGGGGTCGAGCCGAATCCGGACAAGGTCAAGACCATCTTGGAGCTGGGGTCCCCGCGGAATGCAAAGGAGGTCCAACGGTTGACAGGGAAGCTAGCAGGACTGAGTCGCTTCCTTTCTTGGTCGGGGAGAAGTGCTCCCCTTTCTTCAAAACGCTGAGGGGAGGCCAGAGGTTTGAATGGACCAAGGAATGTGATGAGGCGTTCCAGGCCCTCAAGGCGCAGTTGACACAGGCTCCGCTGCTCCAGGGGCCGAAGAAGGGTGAGGATTTGTTCTTATATCTCGGGGTCGGGGCAAAGGCCTTGAGCTCCGTCTTAGTACGTGAAGAGGGGAAGAGACAGCTCCCCATTTATTATGTCAGCCGGGTCCTGAGGAAGGCCGAGCTCCGATATCCAATCTTGGAGAAACTCGCGTTCACACTAATCATCTCAGCTCGGAGGCTACGGCCTTACTTCCAGGCGCACTCGATCCAAGTGGTGACCGACCATCCTCTCCGCAACATCTTCGAGGGGGTGGAGCACTCAGGCCGGCTGGCCAAGTGGTCGGTGGAGCTAAGCGAGTTCGATGTCTCCTTCGTTCCGCGGCTCTCGATCAAAGCTCAGGCGATGGCCGACTTCCTGGCCTGACTACGTGGTAGAAGTAGCAGAGGAGGAGCTCACTTGCCCGACTCCTTGGAAGGTGAGGGTGGATGGAGCCTCAGGAAGGCATTCACTCGGGATAAGAGTGGTTCTGGAGAGCCCTCAAGGGACTCAGATTGAGCAGACGGTGGTGGTGCATTTCCCCATTACCAACAACCAGGCCGAGTACGAAGCAGTGATAGCGGGGCTGCACCTGGCCAGAGAGCTGGGGGTGCTGGATGTGGAGGTCCTAACCGACTCCATGGTGGTGGCTTCCCAGATCAATGGGGAGTTCGAAGCAAGGGAGCCCACTTTGCAATTATACTTGGCCAAAGCAAAGGGGGTCATAGGGACCTTCCAGACCTTCTCCGTCCGACACGTGCCAAGGGGAGAGAATGAACAGGCCGACCAACTGGCGAAGCACGGCCCCCGAGCAGGGGGCACCATCACCGACCTGTTCTGCCCCTCCATCGAAGAAGGAGAGCTCATGGAGATCGATCAGCAGCCTTCGTGGATGGACCCAGTGATAGTTTTCCTCTCCACGGGAGAGTATCCGGAGGGGATGGACAGGAAGAAGCTAAGGCACAAGTCATCTTACTACCTCCTTAAGGACGAGCAGCTGTACCGGAAGACCCTCTCCGGGATGTTGGCTCGCTGCGTAGCCGAGGGTGAGGCGCAGAGGATCCTGGAGGAAGTCCACTCCGGGGAGTGCGGAAGTCATTCCGGGAGTCGGACCCTGGAAGGAAGGATAGTCAGGTAAGGGTATTTCTGGCCCACCCTGGGCCGAGACGCCGCGGAATTCGCAAGGAGATGTCATAAGTGCCAGCTGTTTTCCCCCCTCCAGCTGCAGCCGGCCCAACAACTCAAGAGTATCACGGCCCCCTGGCCCTTCGCAATCTGGGGAATGGATTTGGTTGGACCGTTCCCCCAGGCCAGCGATCAGAGAAGGTTCCTCCTGGTAATGATCGACTACTTCTCAAAGTGGTTGGAGGTGAAGGCGTTGGCCAAGGTGACCTCCCAAGTGATCAGGAACTTCGTCTGGGGGGAGATCATCTGTCGCCACGGGATGCCACAAGCCATCGTCACCGATAACGGACCCCAGTTCGCCAGTGCCGAGTTCACCAGCTTCTGCGAGCAGCTTGGAATCGACCTCAGGTTCGCCTCGGTCCACCACCCCAGGAGCAACGGGCAGGTGGAGGCTGCGAACAAGATCATCGTCAATCTCCTCAAGAAGAAGGTGGAAAACTTGAGGGGGAGCTGGGTGGAGCAGCTCCCCGCCGTTCTTTGGGCCCTTAGAACCACCCCAAACACGGCCACGGGGGAGACCCCCTTCAAGCTCTCCCATGGGTGCGAGGCGGTGCTCCCCATAGAATTTGAGGTCCAAACGCCGCGAGTCGGAACGGCCAGGGAGGGCCAAGAGGAATGGCAAGCCGAGAACGGGGAGGGGCTGAGACTCTCCCTTGACATGGTAGAAGACTTGAGGGATCTTTCGGCCATCCGACAGGAGGAGGTCAAAAGGAGGATGGCAAAATACTTTGACAAGCATGTCAGGGTCAGGCAGTTCGCAGAAGGGGACCTGGTGCTGAAGAAGGTGGACGCGGCAGGGAGATCAGCATCCGTAGGGAAACTCAACCCCAGCTGGGAGGGGCCATTCATTGTGAAGGAAGCTTTGAGGTCAGGGGGCTATCGGCTCCAAAATGTAGAGGGCGAGGCCCTGAGTCTCACCTGGAGTGGAGACGACTTGAAGAGGTTTTTTCCCTAAGCCCCTGTAAGCGACGCGATTTGTTATAATGAAGTCTTTCTTCTCTTCCCCCCCAGGATTGTCATGTCTAGCTTGCTCAGAAAATCGGAATATGTTTGGACCCCGAGAAGATCCCGCTGCCAGGCTCCCACCTAGCTGGCAGGGCCGGAAGTCACTCGGTGTCATCCCTAGCCTCGAGAAGATCCCGCTGCCAGGCTTCCACCTAGCTGGCAGGGCCGGAAGTCACTCGATGGAATGTGTTTGGACCCCGAGAAGATCCCGATGCCAGGCTCCCACCTAGCTGGCAGGGCCGGAAGTCACTCGGTGTCATCCCTAGCCTCGAGAAGATCCCGCTGCCAGGCTTCCACCTAGCTGGCAGGGCCGGAAGTCACTCGATGGAATGTGTTTGGACCCCGAGAAGATCCCGCTGCCAGGCTCCCACCTAGCTGGCAGGGCCGGAAGTCACTCGGTGTCATCCCTAACCTCGAGAAGATCCCGCTGCCAGGCTTCCACCTAGCTGGCAGGGCCGGAAGTCACTCGATGGAATGTGTTTGGACCCCGAGAAGATCCCGCTGCCAGGCTCCCACCTAGCTGGCAGGGCCGGAAGTCACTCGGTGTCATCCCTAGCCTCGAGAAGATCCCGCTGCCAGGCTTCCACCTAGCTGGCAGGGCCGGAAGTCACTCGATGGAATGTGTTCGGACCCCGAGAAGATCCCGCTGCCAGGCTCCCACCTAGCTGGCAGGGCTGGAAGTCGCTCGGTGTCATCCCTAGCCTCGAGAAGATCCCGCTGCCAGGCTTCCACCTAGCTGGCAGGGCCGGAAGTCACTCGATGGAATGATTCAGTAGACGATAACCTGCAACCCAGAACAAATCACGTTGCCGGACTCCCACCTAGCCGGCGAGGCCGGGAATTACTCGAAAGGCATGAGCAGCAGGTCGGAATCACAAGAGTTAGTCAGAAAAAAGGGAGAAAGGGCCTAGCATAGCCCCACCCTCAAGCCCCAGGAAAGGCGGCCGAGTAAACACAAAGGCCTGGGCGAGAGCCCGCAGGGAATTAGGCATACGACCGAGGGACGAGCCGGCTCGCCTCGCTCGAGGGACGAACCGGCTCGCCTCGCTCGGCGGACGGGCAGCCGCCTCGTCCGAGCCGGGCCGCAGGGGCGGGTCGCGCCATCCGGCAATAACGGCGTTGGAAAAATAAGGCGGGCAAAGAGGACATTCATAAAAGGAACAACAGCTAAACAATACGAAGTATAGGCGCAACTCGCGCGTACATCTCAGAACAGATTGATATACATGATAATGTTCATCCAAAAGAGTAAATTACGAGTCTGGGGAAACGCGAGATCAGGGTTGAGAAATCCTAGATGGGCTGGAAGCCTTTGTCGCCAGGCTCCGGCACGGGGAGAAACAGCGCCGGCACCGCGTCTTCCGCCGAGAGTCCCGCTGCCTCGCTCGTAAGCAGATCCGCGCGCCGCAGCGTTTGCATCGTGTATTTCGCTGCGCTGGCCGCGTTCTTTTGCATTAGCACTTCCAGGTCGTAGTCGGAGAGGTGCTCGCGCGGGCAGACCCTGCTGTCTGGAGCAGGGACAGCGGCGGCGGCCTCCAGCTCGCGAACCCGCGCCTCCAACGCCGCCTTCTCTTGGCCAAGGGTGGCGATCTCGGCACCCATCCGGCTCGCCGTCGCCGCGTCCTGGGGAAAGGAATAAGAATAATCGTGATCTGTGCCCGCGAAAAGGGGGAAGGGTAATTCAGGTTGAGCACGTACCACCCCGCCCAGGTACTGCGCGAGGGTCTCCTCGGCAGCGTCGGCTCGCCCCCTGTGAAGGGCCGCGTCCGCCTGAGCGAGCTTTCGGGCCACTTCCTTCTCATCCGCCATCTTTTGGATGGACGCGGCGTTCCGCTCCACCTGGGTGCAGCGCCTCCCCACCATGTGCGCCAGCTCCAGACCGCGCAGCTGGGCCCGCGCGCTCTCATGAATCAGCACTCGCGTCTCCTCCTTGTCATAAATGGCGGCGTCTTCGCGCGAGTACAGGCCAAAGGAGAAGTTGTACGCCTCCCCGCCGATGGTATCCTGCTCCATCCAGCTCGGCAGCAGGGTCGAGATCATCGCGCGGTTCGACTCCTTATCCCACGCCAAGAGCGGGATGCCGAGCTCGTCCTGGTACCTCTCGCCGTAGCCGAAGTTACGATGCCCTCTCGGCACCGGCTCCGCAGCAGCTTGAGACCCGCCCGGCGACGCGGAGGTGCCCGCCGCCCTGACCGGGGAGTCGCTGGTCGAAGCAACCAGCGGGGGCGAGGGGCCCTCAGTCGGCGGGACCGCGGGGGCCTTGCCCTTTCTTTGGCTCGCGGTGAGTTGTTGATCCACGGTCTTCGCCACCTTCGGCGGAGGGGCTGGCTGTCCACCACCCGCCCGCTTCTTGGCCGGGACCGATGGGATGTCGCGCTGAGCGGCATCCGCAGCCTGCGCACTGGCGAGAACCCAAGGGGAATACGAGCGCTCTCGTAAGGAGGGTGAAGGGGGATGTCGCGCTCGCCTGACAGAAGGAAAGGGTGAGATAAAGGAAGAAAGGGAATAAGGTATAACAGCGGCGAGTGACAAACCTCCCCCCGGCGGGACAGCGGCGAGGTCGTCAAGATGGCGGCGCAGGAACGCAACCTCAAAATTCTTCCCAGCGAAGAACGCGCACAGGTCGGCTTCGTGGCCGCCTAGGCTGGGGGGCCGGTAGCTCGCCTCGCTAAGTTGCACCGGCGAGAAGGGGACGTTGCCGAAGTCCCCTTTGACGAACAGGAATCTCTTGAGCCAATTATGACTCTTGTTAACTGTCTCCCGCACCTTGAGGTGGGCGCTGGAGAAGTAGGCCGTCCCGTCTCGATTTGCCCGGAAGGAGAACAGCTTCCGGAATACGGCGAGGCTGAACTCCACCCGCTCCTCTCGCAGGAAGCAGGCGAACCCCGCCATGACGGCGATGGAGTTCGGGGTCATCTGGCCCAGGACAACCCCGAAGTACTTCAACACCTGTCGCACCTCGGGCCAGAGGGGAAG
Organism: Platanthera guangdongensis; assembly: GCA_039583875.1. NCBI lineage: Eukaryota > Viridiplantae > Streptophyta > Magnoliopsida > Asparagales > Orchidaceae > Platanthera > Platanthera guangdongensis. Next base: position 168,490,775 of record CM077156.1, on the reverse strand, counting down.
TCGCAGGCCCACCTCAAAGTGAGCGAGAGGGATGGCGAGCTCGTCCCTAGACAAGTCGTTGATCTTCTCCCCATCCCCGGGCCGCCTCGCAGAAAAGCCCGGCGGAACGTGGTCGCCAAGGGCATCCAGGTACTCGCGCTCAGAGAGGACGGCGCGAGGAAAATCGTGCTCGGAGAAGGTCCAGGCGCACTTGCTTCGGCCGTCCACGTCGCCGCCGCCTCCGCCCATTCCCATCGAGTCGCCGCCGAACGCGAGAAGAAGAGACAGAAGGCGAGCACAGACGGTCCTCCGCGGGGAACGGGGAGCAGGAGGGTTTGGAATCAGTGGAGAAATAAGGGCCGGCAAGGCCTATTTATAGGGAAAGAGAGAGGGCGGGAAACTTCCCGCCGAAAGATGGGGTGCGGATAGCAAAAATCAGTCCGACGGTTCGACTTCCCGCGCGCGACCGCACCACAAAGGTCGATCCGGCACGGTTCTCGCCCGGCTGCAACCGCGGAAGACCAGTGCGGGCGAGCCTCAACCCGCACCCGCACGCTGTTCCGCGCGAGACGAGAGACTCCCGTCTGGCGAGCTCCTCGGCTCGCCCTCGCCCCGATCAACGTAAGAGGAAGAACGGACCTTTCCCTTAACCCGCCCACAGAAAACAATAAAAACAACATGATATTTCCAATGAACCTCAGCAGTAATAAGTTAGGCCCATAGGCGGGCTAAAAGAGTCGCTAGCGATTACGAATATAAGATAACTCCGAAATGACAACAACCCCGCAGTATCCCGCAAGCGAGGGGCAGACAACTGGGTCAGTACTCGACCCACTTCCACCTGTGCCGCCTCTTCGTTCCCGATCGCGGCGGCACGCGAGGATCGTGGTAATCGCGAACCGCCACCAGTTCCCGCTGAGCCATGCCGACCTGCTCTGTGGCGCTCCTAAGATGTCCCTCGGCCCGCGTTATATGCACGCCCGGCGAGGTGACGTCGTCGTCTTCCGCTTCACGCGGAGGGCCCTCCAAGGCCGCGAGCCGGGCCTCAGTCTCGGCCTTGTCTTCATCGACCCTCTTCATGATCTCCTGCAGCAGCAGTGTGTGTTTCTGGAACAGCCGCGTCACCTGCCTCTTCATCCCGACCGCATCGGTCGGGTCGCCCAGGTAGTCAGAAATGCTGTCCACGTCGGGCGGGGGCGAATATCCTTCGCTCATCTCGGTTTCAGAGGAGGCCCTTTTATAGCCTGCGAACAGGGCGAGTCAGAAGGAGCGAGCAAGAGACGAAGCCCAACGGCAAATACCAGCTCACCAGGGGTAGGCACGTCGCCCGCACCGGCGGATAGGCGAGAAGAGCCCGGCCGACCCCGAAAGGTTTCCCCCTCGAGGGTCTCGAGGGATTTTCCCAGTCCGTGGGAAGCCGGCGGGTGGGGGGTCTCCGGAGGTGGGCGGTCCAGACCTGGAAAACTCGCGACCCTCTCAGGCGACGGAGGAGGGGGACGATCCTCTCCCCGGTTCTCCACCTCCTCACAGGGAATTACCTGCAAAACAGAAAATCAGAGAAACAGCGATAATCCGCGGAAGGCCACGTACCCCAGGGACGACCTCAGCACCCGCCGCCGAGCTGGAGGCCGGGCAGTCACCCGCCAGAGAACGCCTAACAATCTTTCCCTTCGCCGGCCTGAAGAGAGGGCCGGAAGATCCGCGTACTAGCCATGGGGCGGCCTCGAGGGCCTCCTCCTGAGTCTGCAGAACCGCTGCCGCCAGGCAAGCTCGCACCTCTTCGCTAACCGGCATTGAGAAACAAAAGTCTGCTCAGAGAAAATAAAGGGATCTGGGGAGCCTCCTACAGGGGTCAGCAGTATGTATTTATAGCCGGACAGTGGGGGCCACCAAAAGATTCCCTGCCAGCTCAGCACAGTGCTCGCCGAACACGCGGGTTGGATGATTCTTTTCGAGCTTGATTCAAGCTCAAAAAGAGCGGGGATTGTGTACAACCCCGTGTCCGGCGAGCGGGCCCCGCCGGAGAGGTTGAGCAGAGCGACAGAAGGGCTGGCCCGCTCCCGCCCATTTTAGGCGAGCGAGCCGGCAGGCGAGCGAGCGGGTCGCACAAGGAATCCTTGGCCAAAGCAGATAAGCCCGGCGACCCGTGATTGGCGAGTCGATCAAGGTCGCGACGATCGCCGGCCAACCCGCACGCGACCTGGCTGCCGATCCGCCCGGCAGAAGACGGACAGCTCGCCCATATCGTCTCGCGCTCGCCCAGGGAGGATAGGCGAGCCGCGAGGCCAGGCCGCGCCCGCCTCCTGCGGGGGAACTGGAGGCGAGCTGACCCCCAGGGGTGCGAATAGCTATTCAGAACAACGGAGCCCCGATGTTGGCAGACCAGGGTGGACTGCGCATAGCTATCCAGAACAGCGGAGTTTGGCTGTTGGCAGACCCAGCCAGGGGCCTTTTGGTATTTCCAGGTCAGTCCTTTTGGTTATTGGCAGTCCAGACTCTGGAAATCTATAAATAAGACCCAAGGGGTACCTCAGAGGGCACGCTTTTCAGTACCTCCTTGCTCTCATTTTCAAGTGTTCTCTGAGGGTACCTTAGCTCGGCTCTTGGCTAAGGAGGGGAAGCGCTCAGAGATCTTCCGGGTTTGTGGTGGGACCTCCCTGCCGAGCCCTTGGGTCTGTTCTCTCTTGTCTCTTCCGTTGTTTTTCTTGCAGGAGCAAAGTAGGCGCGAGATCACCCCTTCCCCAAGGGTCGAACTCCACGAGAGGCCGGATTTCCGGTTTCAACAGCCAAGCACCGGAATGTGGAGTTCGCGGTAGGCGATTGGGTATACTTGAAGATCAAACCCTTCAAAGGCGTATCCAGGATTCGACGTTTGAAAAAGTTGAGCCCAAGATATTTGGGTCCATTTGAAGTGGTCGAGCGAATCAGAGAAGCTGCATATCGGCTAGCTCTGTCAGCAGACTTGGGTGGATTGCATGATGTGTTTCACATCTCGGTGCTGCGAAAAGCCGTGAAAGATCCAGCTCAAGTAATCGCGGATGAGCGTGTGCCGGTGGAGTATGGGCTAACAACGAGGGTCAGGCCCATTCAGATCGAAGATCATGCCGAGAAACTGTTGAAGTTGCTGACCGGGCGGTCTGTCTTGGCGGGTTGAAGACCGCGCGGTCTGGCGGTTTGACTCACCGGCTTGTAAACCGGGCGGTCTAGCGATCTTCACAGGCGACCTCTCTGCTTCTCTTGTTGTAGCCGTGCGGTTAGCCCTTCTGTCTAACCGCGCGGCTTGTGCGGTTTACTTTGTATAGTCCGCTTAGCTTGTAAATTTTTAGTCCCACATCTCTTATTTGTATTCTCTCATCTCTCCTCCATTCTATATAAGGGAGGGCATACCTTTGTAATGGTTATCTTTTTTGGATAATAAAATTTCAATTATTCAAAAGTTTATCCGCTTGTTCTCTCTTTTTCGCTACTTTCTAACATGGTATCAGAGGACACAGTCATTTCCTCCTGATTCTGTACGCTCTCTGTTGTTCGCGGCTTGTTTTCCGCTTTCTGCGACCTGTCTCGCGGCTTGCCTTCTCTTCTGTCCGCTACCCTGTTCGAGCGGCTTGTTTCTGTCCGCTGCCCTGTTCGCGCGGCTTGCTTCTTCTTGGTTCTCTTCTCCTACTGCTATTCGTCGCAGCGACCTGTTTCCTTGTCGCCGCGCTCCTTGCTCTTTCTTGCCTCTCCGACTTCCTAGTCTTTGCGGCTTGTCTCTACCCGCTGCGGACTTCTTCTCCCTGTCCGCTTCTGCTTTCCCCTTATCCGCTTGTCCCTATACTCGCGGTTTGCTGTTGTGATCTGCCTGACCGTGCGGGTTGTTCCTTTCTCACCCGCATCTTGGTCGCGGTCACCTGCTCTTCTCCTCTCTTCTGTTCGGTCGGCCTTTTCAGTCCGCGCGACCTCTTCCCCGCTGTGCCTTTGCCCTCTTGCTAGCCGCTACTGTTCGCGCTCTACTTGTTGTTGCCTTCTACCCGCTCCTGCTTGCTAGTCGCGCCGGCCTCATCTTTTGCCGTGCGACCTGTTCTCCTCTGTTCGCCCGACTTTTTCAAGTCGTGCGACTTCTTTCCCTCTGCTTTGCTCTGCTTCTTGGTAGCGGCCTTCCTAGCTGCCCAACCTGTTTTCTGTTCGCCCGGCTTGGTGCTCTTTTCTCTTCTCGCGGCTTGTTCTTATCGTCGCGGCTTGCTCCTCTCTTGCTTCCATGGCTTTCCCCTCCTCCAGCCTTGAAAGATATGGTACCTAAACACCTAGAGGGGGGGGGGTGAATAGGTGACCTAATCCTTTTCTAACTTTGTTGGCAGCCAAACAGTTATATCACAAATTTCTAAGTAGTCTATTACAGCAATCAGCAATAATCAAACATACACAGCACATACACAGCACAGCACACAGTGATTTATAGTGGTTCCCCAATCTTTGGGTACATCCACTTTCCCCCTTCGCCTATCTAGCAGTATACTAGATTCGGCCAAACTTCTCCACTGTCTCAGAACCCAAATAGGTTCCTACACCTCAGGCCCAAAGCCTTACACCTCAGCTTTCTCCAAAGCCTACACTCAGCCACAAAGGCCTACACTCAGCCAATCAAGGCCTGCACTCAGAGTTCTTTAACTCCTACACTCAGGCTATCAAGCCCTACCCTCAGCCTTTATAAATTTAGGCTTACAATGCACTCAGATCCAAAGATCCTACAAGTTAAAATAGTATTACAACAAATAACTCAACAACTCAGAAAATAAGAGAGGAGTTGAGAGTTTCTTGCTGAGTTCTTGGAAGAACTCAGATAGATCCAAACTGACTTAGCTTCCTTCAAAGCTTCTTGAGTAGAACTGAATAAGTCTGAATCCTCTGCAGTTGTTCCTTGACCTCTGCTTCTTAAGATCCAGATGCTTCTGAATCCTTCTTCTCAGCCTAGTTCCAAAGACTGAATTCTTGATTGGAGCTCTCTCTCTCCAACTTCTTAGATCTGCCGTTGGACAGCAAGATCTTCTTGATTTGTATCACTTGGATAACTTGATCAGCAACCACTTGAACAAATCTCTTAGATTAATCTGAACTCAATCAGAACTTAATCTTCTTCTGTTAACTCTTAACAACAACATTAACAACATTTTTCTGTAAACAGTCTGTGCCTATTTATAGGCCTTCTTCATGGTAACCGGCTGGTCCGGTACTTCTGACATCTCTGACAAGTGCTGTAGACCGGCTGGAACGGCAGCTGTCATGTCATCCAGTCAATTCTTGAAATTCTCTAACTGTTTATAAGTGTCGAGACTTTCTGTCTTTAAGTGTCGACACTTATAGTCCAAGTGTCGACACATGTTGTATAAGTGTCGACACAAGTCTACAAGGTGTCGACACAATTCCTTGTATGTCTCGACACAGATTCTTCTGCATGTGTCGACACTGAAATTGAGTGTCGACACAAGTACTTATTCTTCTATCTTCAACTGTATTCTTCTAAGTGTCGACACATCTCCTTTGTGTCGACACATCTTCATATGTTGAAACTGTCAAGTGTCGACACTGTTTCTTGGTGTCGACACAAGTCTTCAATATAGATTCTTCAGCTGAGTGTCGACACATTCCCTTAGTGTCGACACTTGTACTTAGAATATTTTTGTAGATATTTCTGTTCTTTGCTAAGTGTCGACACAGCTCCTTGTGTCGACACTTTCTTTGAGTCTTCAACTGAGTGTCGACACATTGTGCTGAGTGTCGACACTTTCTTCAAGTGTTGACTCTTCTGGTTGTGTGTCGACACATTGTGTTGAGTGTCGACACATACTTCAAGTGTTGACTCTTATGGTTGTGTGTCGACACATTGTGCTGAGTGTCGACACTTTTTTTGAGTCTTCAACTGAGTGTCGACACATTGTGCTGGGTGTCGACACTTTCTTCAAGTGTTGACTCTTCTGGTTGTGTGTCGACACATTGTGTTGAGTGTCGACACATACTTCAAGTGTTGACTCTTATGGTTGTGTGTCGACACATTGTGATAGGTGTAGACACAGCTCTTCTAGGTGTCGACACTTCTGCTAAGTGTCGACACTGCTTCTCTGCATTCTTCTTCACTGAGTGTCGACACAGCTCCTTGTGTCGACACTTTCTGTCTGGTGTCGACTCTGCATCCCAGGTGTCGACACAATGACTCCAAGTGTCGACACTGCTTGTCTGGGTGTCGACACAAGCTTTCTCAAGTGTCGACACTTTCCCTCTGGGTGTCGACACATGGACTTAGAAACTTTTTGCTTCAGTCCAGTGATTTCTTAACCTGCACAAATAACTCAAACATACATCAAATACATTATGATGTATATCATTGAGTTGGATGAGGCTTCTTCAAATCAGGTACATTTGACCAATGTACCCAACAATCTCCCCCTATTTGGAGAAGTCATAACCCTTAGTCAATAATATACACCATCCATAATTAAAATTACAAAATGATGTACAGCAGATTATATTTAACAGGGTAAACATAAACATGTAGAAATTCACACATGTATACACATTCAGCATTGCAGAATCAAATAAGAAATAGATGCTTCTCAGAACAACCATGAAATATATTTATCATAAATTGTTCTAATATTTTTCTAATACATCTTTAATGATTTACAAAAATGTTTCTCATACAAAGGATTACAACAATCTTCAAATTAATTCCTAATCTATTTCTGATCAGGTTCTTGGATAACAATTCCTTTGCCAGATTTGACTTTAGCCTTGACAGCAGCAACAGCAGTAGGCTCAGCATCAGCAGGCTTCTTGCCTTTTGAGTCCTTCTTCTTTTGTTCTTCAGCCTTGATTTTCTGCCTCTCAAAATAATGATAGGGCTTAGGAAAGTACTTGCTAGGCTCCACTGCAGTAGGAGGTAGCTTTCCTAACTTAGCCTTTCTTCTGTACTGGACAATGGCTTCCTGCCTGATCTCATGCTTCCTTCATTCTGCTTCTGAGAACCACTTGTTCATGTCATTCATGTTGTCTTTTGCAGCTTTCCAGGCAGTTAGAATTATATTTCTAGAGGTAGGACTCCATTGTTCAAAATCTAGCTTTAGTTCAGCTTGTTCCCTAAACCTCTTCTTTGACAACCTTGCCTCTTCTTCTTTGTCCAAAGCCTCTTGCATAGCTGCAGTAATAGGTTGAACAAACTTTTCTAAATGGACATTGTCCTTGCCCTCAGATGGGCTATACATTGTGCTCACCTCTGCTTGAATCATTTCAAAATTTGGAGGTGGATAAATGACTTGAGCTACTTCTTGTGGCTCACCTCCAAAATATGCAGGGTTCAGTCCAGATTCAGCAACTTCATTGTCATCACACAGGGGAGGATATCCAAGTGTAGCCCTGATTGAATTGGATATCCATTTTGCATGCTCAGAACTGTCCTTGACTAACACTCTCTCCCCCTTTATGACTTCTTGGGCAACATGATCTCTTACATCATCCTTCTGGAATCTTATCTGATTGTCCAAGTATCTGATTCCATCTTTAAAGTAAGGTCTAAGCTTTGTAAGTTGTTCAGAGATTGCTTTCTGGGAATCTTGTATTGCAGTTTTGACAGCAGTAATCTCAGCTTGGAATTTTTTATCAAAGTCAGCCTTTGCAGCATCAGCAGATGTAGATGGTTCAGCAGACTTATTCTTTAATTCAGTGACTATAGCATTGTGGGAGGCAGTTAAATTATCATTCATTCTTAACTGATTTTCCAGCACATACCCTTGCTTTAATGCTATATCATCTACTTGAGTCTTGATCTTCTCCTGGTGAGTTGCCAAATAGACTACTGCATTCCCACCTTTGTGGAAGCAGTCAGTCATTTCTTTCTTGTTCAGGTTCATCTCAAACCTTATTAATTTTATATCTTGAGCTAAATCAAATTGTAAAGACTTTTGTCCTTCATCAATATACTTCTCTATGGCTCTCCTGTGCTCATCCAGCTTGATTTGCATGGCTACCATTAAGGCACTGTAATCAGGTGATGGAGCTTGTGTGACTGAGGATTGTTGAGCAACAGTTTGTAGAGCCTTCTTGTAGCTCTGACTTCTTCTTTTGAATACAAACAATTTCTTCTTCTTGGCCCTAGCACTTTCCTCATCTTCAGAGGCAGAGGTGCTGGCAATATCAACTCTATTCTTAGGGCACTCAGGCCTCTCAGTTTGCACAACAGGTGCTTGCTCAGTTTCCAGCCTAATAGGCTCTTCCAGAACTTTCATGTGCTCCCCCTCAGCAGCAGCACTCTTATCTTCAGCAGCAACCTTGTCCATGTCAAAATCCTCTTGATATAAATTCAGAAAGAGGTCTTCCATTGTGTATTTAGGAGGTGACTGTGCATGAGAATTACTTGGTTCTTCAACTACTTGAGTAGTATCTGGAACATTTTGCACAACAGCAGATGTGTCTTCAAGAACAACATCTAGAGCTTGGCTAGGTAGCTGAGTTTGCTGAGGAACATCAGACAAATCAGCATCTTCTATAAGATATTCTAAAGTTTTTAAGTCAGTGAGTACCTCTTGGATAATGATGGTGGTCTGCTCACTGTCCAGAGTAGATGGTTCTTCTACTGCTGGAAGCTCCCCCTGGCTGTGATCCCTATGGATGGGGCTAGCTTGAGGCAGCTCCCCCTGGATCTCAGCAGGCTCTTGAGGAGCAGGAGTCTTCTCTGCAGCCACTTCCTTATGGTCATCAGGTGTGAACACCACCTATTCTTCACTCTCAGAACTACTTGAAGACTCTTGTGCCTCTTGCACAATCTTTCTCTTCTTCTTTGGAGGAATTTCTTTTGCAGATACTAGCTTTTCTGGGGTTGCTACTTCCTTGGACAATACCCTGTCCCATCTGGACAATATCCTTGAATCCATCTTCCTCATGTGATTGATCTTACTTCCAGCAGCATTGCTCATCACTTCTGGTATTGTACCAGCAAGGTAGAGACTTAGTATTCTGCCCAGGTTGGGCTTCTTCAAGCTCTCCTTGATTTTCTCATACACTACTTGAGACCAATCTGTTTTCAGGGTGAAGATGATTCTAGTCATAATTTCAAACATGGAGGCAGACACCCTGTCATGCCCTCCAGTCTTGCTAAGAATAACCTTGCCCACTATCTCAGACATGAATTTCCCTTGATTATTCATGCCTTTCCTGTTAAAGACTGATCTGATCTTCATTTTTGGATCTAGTCCACACCAAGTAAGAGCTTCCCTGGTCTTTGAAACAGTTACTTCCTCTTCATCATGAGCTTTAGGTAGCTGGAGTACCTTTCTCAGATTCTTTGGTGAAACTTTGACCTTAGTCCCATGAACTCTGGATTTGATCCTGAATCCAGAGTCATCTACAGCAGCTCCATACAGGAATTCAAGCACTTCCTTCTTCCATATCTTGGTTGGTTCTGAAACCAAGTATTCTAGTCCTGAATCGCTGACTAGGGTAACCACTGACTTGATATCTTGATCGCCATCGTCGAATGTGCCGCGCACAAGTTCGTAGCCTTCGTTGACGTTTTCCTCGAGCTTGGGAGCCATTAGGTTTTGAGAATTTGTCTTTAGAAGAGAGAAATGTAGACACAAGAGTTTTGGTCTCGAAACTTTGAAAGCGTGTCGACAAGCAAAGACAGAACCCTATATATACCTTTCTGATTTTGAAGGTGAACAGGCGGGACAGCTAGCTTAACATGTGTCGACACTGGCAATAAGTGTCGACACAGACTTATAATGTCTCGACACACATGTGTCGACACAAGTTTAGTCAACAGATATTATGTGTCGACACTTGGTTAGGTGTCGACACAACATAACTCGACACACTGTCGAGACTTTACTTAGAAAAATTCTGAGTAAAACCTAAGTGTCGACACCACATTGGATGTGTCGACACCTACTTGACATGTGTCGACACTAACATTCTGAAGTGTCGACACCACATTCCTAGATGTGTCGACACCTTTTTCCTGAAGTGTCGACACCACTATTCTGTGTCGACATAGACTTGTCTATGTGTCGACACCTTTTTACTTAGTCAATTTTCTAGTCTGTAAACTTAGTCTAAGTTTATCATACCTAGTTCAATTTTGAATCTATTGAACTTAGCTTCTTCTAGTGGCTTAGTAAACATATCAGCTACTTGTTCATCTGTTTTAACATATTCAAGTGAAATATCTTCTCTTTCTACATGTTCTCTAAGAAAGTGATATTTAATCTCAATATGTTTAGTCCTACTATGAGATACAGGGTTATTAGCTATTGAAATAGCACTTGTAGAATCACAGTAAAGTGGAGTTCTACTTACCTGAAATCCATAGTCCTCTAGCTGATGTTGAATCCACAGAAGTTTAGCATAGCAACTTCCTGCAGCCACATACTCTGACTCAGCTGTGGAGATAGCCACACTAGTCTGCTTTTTGCTGCTCCATGAAATTAGTCTTCCACCTAGGAATTGACAGGTTCCAGTAGTGCTCTTTCTATCCTCTTTGCATCCTGCAAAGTCTGCATCTGAATAACCTGTTAGATCAAAGTCTCCATTCCTAGGGTACCAGAGGCCTAGATAGGGAGTGCCCTTTAGATATCTCAAAATTCTCTTGACTGTAGTCAAGTGAGACTCTTTGGGGCAGGCTTGATACCTGGCACAAACACATGTAGCATACATGATGTCTGGTCTACTAGCAGTTAAGTACAATAGAGAGCCAACTATCCCTCTATATAAGGTTTCATCCACAGGTTTCCCTACATCATCCTTGCTAAGAGACATACTTGACCCCATAGGAGTCTTCATGGTGCTGGATGAATCCATACCATACTTCCTTATGAGTTCTAGGGTGAACTTGGACTGACAAATGGACAAACCACTTTCAGTCTGTTTAACTTGGAGACCCAAGAAAAACTTCAGCTCTCCCATACTACTCATTTCAAACTGACCTTGCATAAGTTTTGCAAACTTTTTGCAAAGGCTGCTTTCAGTAGACCCAAATATAATGTCATCTACATATATTTGGACAAGTATGACTTTGCCTCTAGATTCCCTAAGGAATAGAGTCTTATCTATTTTCCCCCTTGTGAACTTGTTCTCAATGAGGAAACTAGATAGGGTTTCATACCAAGCTCTAGGAGCTTGTTTTAACCCATACAATGCTTTCCTAAGTTTATAGACATAATGAGGTTGAGTTGGATCAACAAAACCTGATGGCTGCTCCACATAGACTTCTTCTTTAAGATTACCATTTAAGAATGCTGACTTGACATCCATCTGGTAAACCTTGAATCCTTGATAGATTGCATAGGCCAAGAACATCCTTATGGCCTCCAGTCTGGCTACTGGGGCAAAGGTTTGATCAAAATCAATACCTTCTTCTTGCCTATATCCTTTTGCAACCAGTCTTGCTTTATTCTTAATGATGACCCCTTGTTCATCTAACTTATTTCTGTAGATCCACTTAGTTCCTATAACATTGTGGTCTTTAGGTTTAGGAACCAGTTCCCAAACCTTGCACCTTTTGAACTGATTAAGTTCTTCTTGCATAGCTTCAGTCCACTGTGGATCTTGTATAGCTTCTTCAAATTTCTTAGGTTCTATTTGAGACAGAAAACTAGAATATACTGCAACATTCTGATTTCTGCTCCTTGTCTGAACTCCTTGTCTTGGATCTCCAATAATCAGCTCTACTGGATGATCTCTAAGATGCCTGTGGGCTGGAGGCATCCTAGCTTCAGGTTGAATCACTTCAGCATCTGCATCATGCTGTATTCCTTGGATTTCTTCAGCAACTGGCACATGTAGTTCTCCCCCTGGACAACAGCTATTCTCCTCTCCTTGCTGTCTTGTAGCAGGCACTTCTTCTATAGTAAGCTTGTCCATTGTCTTTGTCAAACCTGTGGGGCTGCATACATTGCTAGACAACTCATTATTAATAAGTTTTGTCTCATCAAAAGCTACATGCACTGATTCTTCTACAACTTGTGTAGTCAAATTGTAGACTCTATAAGCCTTACTATTATTGCTGTACCCAACAAAAATTCCCTCTTGGGACTTGGCAGCAAACTTAGTTATGTAAGACTTCCCATTGTTAAGTATGTAGCATTTACAACCAAAGATCCTAAAGTAGGATAGATTTGGTTTCCTGCCTTTCACAACTTCATAGGGGGTCTTGTTTAGCCCTTTAGTGATGGTAGCCCTATTTATCACATGGCATGCAGTGTTAACTGCTTCAGCCCAGAAATATTCTAGCAGTGATGTATCACTAAGTAGGGTTCTACCAGCCTCTATCAAGGTCTTATTCTTCCTTTCAGCAATGCCATTTTGCTGAGGTGTTCTAGGTGAAGAGAATTCTTGAAATATCCCAAAGTCTTCACATAGTTTTGTCATGCTTTCAGACTGAAACTCAATACCATGGTCACTTCTAATTTTGACCACAGTACTATTTAGTTCATTCTGAATTTGCTTGACAAAGTTGTAGAAGACACTATGTGTTTCAGATTTCTGCCTTAAGAAGAACACCCAGGAAAACCTTGAGTAGTCATCAACAACTACAAAGGTATAGACCTTCCTACCTAAGCTGTGAACTGGCATTGGACCAAATAAATCTGAAAGATATGGTACCTAAATACCTAGAGGGGGGGTGAATAGATGACCTAAACCTTTTTAAAACTTTGTTGGCAGCACAACAGTTATTTCACAGAATTCTACAGTTAACAGCAATCACAGAATATAAACAGTTAATCCACAGCACAGCACAACACATCAGACACACTATTTTATAGTGGTTCCCCAATCTTTGGGTACATCCACTTTCCCCCTTCGCCTATCTAGCAGTGTACTAGATTCGGCCAACCTTCTCCACTATCTCAGAACCCAACAAGGTTCCCACACCTCAGGCCCAAAGCCTTACACTCAGCCACCAAGGCCTACACTCAGCCACCCAGGCCTACACTCAGCCAATTAAGGCCTACACTCAGAGTTCTTCAACTCCTACACTCAGGCAATCAAGCCATACCCTCAGCCTTTATAATATAGGCTTACAATTCTCTCAGATCCAATGGATCCTACAAGTTAAAATAGAAATACAATTGCTAACTCTACAACTCAGAAAATAAGAGAGGAGTTGAGAGTTTCTTGAAGAGTTCTTGGAAGAACTCAGCTAGATCCAAACTGACTTAGCTTCCTTCAAAGCTTCTTGAGTTACAACTGAATTAGTCTGAATCTTCTGCAGTTGTTCCTTGACCTCTGCTTCTTGAGATCCAGATGATTCTGAATCCTTCTTCTCAGCCTTAGTTCCAAAGACTAAATTCTTGATTGGAGCTCTCTCTCTCCAACTTCTTAGATCTGTAGTTGGACTGCCAGATCTTCTTTTGTTGATCCTCTGTGTATCACTTCTTGATTTAATCTGATCAACCACTTCAATTATTCTCACAACTTGTAATAATAATAATCAATCTCAATCCTTAGTTTCTGTAAACTATGGGTGCCTATTTATAGGCTTCCTGTATGGTAACCGGCTGGTCCGGTTCATAACAAACTTCTGATTTCTCTGACAGTTGTAGTAGACCGGCTGGATCGGCAGCTGTCATGTCAACCAGTAACTTCTTGAAATTCTCTAACTGTCAGATAGTGTCGAGACTTTCTGTTCTTAAGTGTCGACACTTATAGACCAAGTGTCGACACATGTTGTGTAAGTGTCGACACAAGTCCACAAGGTGTCGACACAATTCCTTGTATGTCTCGACACAGATTCTTCTGCATGTGTCGACACTGAAATTGAGTGTCGACACAAGTACTTGTACTTCATTCTTTAACTGTATTCTTCTAAGTGTCGACACATCTCCTTTGTGTCGACACATCTTCATGTGTTGAAACTGTCAAGTGTCGACACTGCTTCTTGGTGTCGACACAAGTCTTCACTTTTGTTTCTTCAGCTGAGTGTCGACACATTCCTTTAGTGTCGACACTTGTACTTAGAATATTTTGTAACTTTTCTGTTCTTTGCTAAGTGTCGGCACAGCTCCTTGTGTCGACACTTTCTTCAAGTGTAGAGTCTTCAACTAAGTGTCGACACATTGTGCTGAGTGTCGACACTTTCTTCAAATACTGACTCTTCAGCATAGTGTCGACACATTGTGTTGAGTGTCGACACTTACTTCAAATACTGACTCTTCAGCATAGTGTCGACACATTGTGTTGAGTGTCGACACTTTCTTCAAATACTGACTTATCAGCATAGTGTCGACATATTGTGTTGAGTGTCGACACTTGTACTTAGACTCTGCAGACTTTTGCTGAGTGTCGACACAGCTCCAAGTGTCGACACTTTCTGGTGTAGACTCAGCTCTTCTAGGTGTCGACACTTCTGCTAAGTGTCGACACAGCTTTTCTACATTCTTCTTCATTGAGTGTCGACACAGCTCCAAGTGTCGACACTTTGTGTCTGGTGTCGACTCTTCATTCCAGGTGTCGACACAATGACTCCAAGTGTCGACACTGCTTGTCTGGGTGTCGACACAAGCTTTCTCAAGTGTCGACACTTTCCCTCTGGGTGTCGACACATGGACTTAGAAACTTTTAGCTTCAGTCCAGTGAATACCTAACCTGCACAAGTAACTCAAACAAACATCAAATACATTATGATGCATATCATTGAGTTAGGTGAGGCTTCTTCAAATCAGGTACATTAGACCAATGTACCCAACAATCTCCCCCTATTTGGAGAAGTCATAACCCTTAGTCAATGATATACATCACTCATAATTAAAAATTAGAGAATGATGTAAAGCAGGCAAATATCAACAGGGTAAACTTAAACATGTAATAAAGCACACATGTATACTCATTCAGCATTACAGAACAAACAGAAATTAGACACATTCTTCTGAACAATCATGAAATATATTTATCAAAAATTGTTCAAACATTGTGTTTAATATATTGTCAATGATTTACAAAAATGTTCAGATGTAACAGATTACAACATTTTTCAGTCTAATCTTAGTCTAATTCTGATCAGGTTCTTTTATGACTATGCCTTTCCCAGCTTGAACTTTGGATTTTACAGCAGTAGCAGCAGGCTCAGTATCAGCAGTCTTCTTTCCTTTGGAGTCCTTCTTCTTTTGGTCTTCAGCCTTGATTTTCTGCCTCTCAAAATAATGATAGGGCTTAGGAAAGTACTTGCTAGGCTCCACAGCTGTTGGAGGTAGCTTTCCTAACTTAGCCTTCCTTCTATGCTGGACAATGGCTTCCTGCCTGATCTCATGCTTCCTCCATTCTGCTTCTGAGAACCATTTATTCCTTTCATGAGCATTGTCCTTGGCTGCTTTCCAGGCTGTGAGAATGATGTTCCTAGAAGTAGGGCTCCACTGTTCAAAATCTGGTTTTTGCTCAGCCAGTTCCCTGAACTTCTTCTTTGACAGCCTTGTCTCTTCTTCTTTGTCCATAGCCTCTTGCATAGCTGCTGTAATAGGTTGAACAACCTTTTCCAGAACAATATTAGGCTTACCAGCAGTTGGACTATACATTGTGCTGACTTCTGCATGAACCATGTCAAAATCTGGAGGTGGATAGATCACCTGAGCTACTTCCTGTTGCTCACCTCCAAGATATGCACTTTGAATACCAGATTCAGCTACATTATCATCATCACACAGGGGAGGATAGCCCAGTGTAGCTTTGATGGAGTTAGAAATCCATTTGGCATGGTCAGAGCTAGCTTTGACTAACACCCTCTCCCCCTTTATGACTTCTTGTTCAACATGGTCTCTCACATCATCCTTTTAGAATCGAATCTGACTGTCCAAGTACCTGATTCCTTCCTTAAAATAAGGTCTAAGCTTGGTAAGCTGTTCAGAAATGACCTTCTGTGAATCTTTAATTGCAGTCTTGACAGCAGCAATTTCTTCCTGAAAGACTTTATCAAATTCAGCTTTGGCAGCAGCAGATGATGTTGAAGGTTCATCAGACTTATTCTTCAGTTCTGTGACTATTGCATTGTGGGATGCAGTCAAATTATCATTCATTCTTAGTTGATTCTCCAGCACATAGCCTTGCTTTAGTGCTATATCATCTACTTGAGTCTTAATTTGTTCTTGATGTTTAGCCAGGAATACCACTGCATTTCCACCCTTGTGGAAGCATTCATTCATTTCCTTCTTATTCAGGTTCATCTCAAACCTGATTGACTTGATATCTTGAGCTAAATCAAACTGTAAAGACTTGTGGCCTTCATCAATATATTTCTCTATAGCCCTCCTTTGCTCATCCAGCTTAACTTGCATTGCTACCATTAAGCTACTGTAATCTGTTGATGGAGCTTGTTGGACTAAGGAGTGTTGAGCAACAGTTTGTAGAGCCTTCTTATAGCTCTGACTCCTTCTTTTGAAGACAAAGAATTTCTTCTTGTTAGCTTGTTCAATCTCATCATCCTCAGACTCTGATGTACTGGCTATAGTCACCCTATCCTTAGGGCTTGATGGTTTTTCAGCTTGCACATCTAGTGCCTTCTCAGTATCTAGCCTTATAGGCTCTTCCTGAATATTCAAGTTCTCCCCCTCAACAGCAGCACCTTTCTCTTCATCAGCAGCATTCTTATCCATGTCAAAATCTTCTTGATCTAAATTCAGAAAAAGGTCTTCCATTGTATATTCAGGAGGTGACTGTGCAGGAGATGTACTGGGTTCATCAACCACTTTATCAGGAATCACAACAGATGTGTCTAGAAGAACAACATCTGGTGCTTGGTTTGCTTGCTGAGTTTGCTGATGGACATCAGACAAATCAGAATCTATTATAGAAAAATCTAAAGTATTGAGGTCAGAAAGTACCTCTTGGATAATTATTGGAGCTTGCTCACTCTCCAATGTAGAGGGATGTTCTACAGTTGGAGGCTCCCCCTGGATTTCAGCAGGAGACTTTTCTGCAGCCACATCTATTGGACTATCAGGAGTGAAAACAACATGTTCTTCACTACCTGAGCTGCTGGAGGACTCCTGAGTCACAGCAGCTATCTTTCTCTTCTTCTTTGGAGGGGAATCCTTCTTAGAAACTTGTTTCTCAGGGGTGGTCAGTTCCTTTGACAGCACCCTATCCCACCTGGAGAAGATCCTCATGTCCATCATTCTCATGTGGTTGATTTTGCTACCTGCAGCAGTGCTCATTACCTCTGGTATTGTACCAGCCAGGTAGAGACTAAGTATCCTGCCCAGATTGGGCTTCTTCAGACTCTCCTTAACTTTCTCAAATACTACCATTGACTAGTCTGTTTTGAGGTTGAAGATGATTCTGGTCATAACACTGAACATGGAGGCTGACACCCTGTCATGCCCTCCAGTCTTGCTGAGTATAACTTTTCCCACTATCTCTGACAGAAACTTTCCTTGAGTATTCATTCCTCTTCTGTTGAATACTGATCCTATCTTTAGCTTAGGATCTAGTCCACGCCAGGTAAGTGCTTCCCTGGTCTTAGATGTTGTTACTTCCTCTTCTCCCTAGACTTTAGGTAGCTGAAGTACCTTTCTCAGAGACTTGGGTGAAATCTTGACCTTGGTGCCATGCACCCTTGACTTGATTCTGTAGCCAGAGTCATCTACAGAAGCTCCAGTAAGGAATTCAATAACTTCCTTCTTCCAAACTTTAGTTGGTTCTGAAACCAAATACTCCAATCCTGAATCGGTGACTAGGGTTACCACCGATTTGATTTCTTGATCACCGTCGTCGAATGCGCCACGCACCAGTTCATAGCCTTCGTTAACGTTCTCTTCCAGCTTGGGAGCCATTAGGGTTTGTAGAATTAGTCTTTAGAGAAGAGAAATGTCGACACAGTAGTCTTGGTCTCGAAACTTTGAAAGCGTGTCGACAAACACAAACAGAACCCTATTTATACCTTTCTTGTTTGAAGACGAACAGGCGGGATGAATTTCTAAAGTTGTGTCGACACTGTCAATAAGTGTCGACACTGACTTATAATGTCTCGACACTCATGTGTCGACACAAGTTTAGTCAACAGATTCTATGTGTCGACACTTGGTTGAGTGTCGACACCATACTACTCGACATGTAGTCGAGACTTTACTTAGAAAATTCTGAGTAAAACTTAAGTGTCGATACCTCATTGAATGTGTCGACACCAACTCGACATGTGTCGACACTAACATTCTGAAGTGTCGACACCAACTTCCTAGATGTGTCGACACCATTTTCCTGAAGTGTCGACACTTACTATTCTGTGTCGACATAGACTTGTCTATGTGTCGACACCTTTTTACTTAGCCAATTTTTAGTTCTGTAAACTTAGTCTAAGTTTATCATACCTAGTTCAATTTTAAACCTATTGAACTTAGCTTCTTCTAAGGGCTTAGTAAACATATCAGCTATCTGATTATCAGTTTTAACATATTCAAGTGCAATATCATTTCTTTCTACATGCTCCCTAAGAAAGTGATATTTAATTTCAATATGTTTAGTTCTACTATGTGATACAGGATTATTAGCTATTGAAATAGCACTTGTAGAATCACAGTAAAGTGGAGTTCTACTTACCTGAAATCCATAGTCCTCTAGCTGATGTTGAATCCACAGAAGTTGAGCACAGCAACTTCCTGCAGCTACATATTCTGACTCAGCTGTGGAAATAGCCACACTGGTTTGCTTCTTACTACTCCATGAAATGAGTCTTCCACCTAGGAATTGACAGGATCCAGTAGTGCTTTTTCTATCTTCTTTGCATCCTGCAAAGTCTGCATTTGAATAGCCTGTTAGATCAAAATCTCCATTCCTAGGGTACCAGAGGCCTAGATAAGGAGTGCCCTTTAGATATCTCAAGATTCTCTTGACTGCAGTCAAGTGAGACTCTTTAGGGCAGGCTTGATACCTGGCACAAACACATGTAGCATACATAATGTCAGGCCTACTTGCAGTCAAGTATAGTAGGGAGCCAACTATCCCTCTATACAAGGTTTCATCTACAGGTTTCCCTGCATCATCCTTGCTTAGAGACATACTTGACCCCATAGGAGTCTTCATGGTACTGGATGAATCCATACCATACTTCCTTATGAGTTCTAGGGTGAACTTAGACTGACATATGGATAGACCATTTTCAGTCTGTTTAACTTGGAGACCCAAGAAAAACTTCAGTTCTCCCATACTACTCATCTCAAATTGACTTTGCATAAGCTTTGCAAACTTTTTGCAAAGGCTACTTTCAGTAGACCCAAATATAATGTCATCTACATATATTTGGACAAGTATGACTTTGCCTCTAGATTCCCTAAGGAATAGAGTCTTATCTATTTTCCCCCTTGAGAACTTGTTCTCAATGAGGAAACTAGATAGGGTTTCATACCAAGCTCTAGGTGCTTGTTTTAACCCATACAATGCTTTCCTAAGTCTATAGACATAATGAGGTAGAGTTGGATCAACAAAACCTGCAGGCTGCTCCACATAGACTTCTTCTTTCAAATTACCATTTAGGAATGCTGACTTCACATCCATTTGGTATACCTTGAATCCTTGATAAGTTGTATAGGCCAAGAACATCCTTATGGCTTCCAGTCTGGCTACTGGAGCAAAGGTTTGATCAAAATCAATACCTTCTTCTTGCCTATAACCTTTAGCAACCAATCTAGCTTTATTCTTAATGATGACTCCTTGTTCATCTAACTTATTCCTATAGATCCACTTTGTTCCTATCACATTGTGTTCTTTAGGTTTAGGAACCAGGTCCCAAACCTTGCACCTCTTGAACTGATTAAGCTCCTCCTGCATTGCTTTAGTCCACTGTGGATCTTGTATAGCTTCTTCAAATTTCTTTGGTTCTATTTGAGACAGAAAACTTGAATATAATACAGCATTCTGATTTCTGCTCCTTGTCTGAACACCTTGTCTTGGATCTCCAATAATTAGCTCTACTGGATGATCCCTTAGATGCCTGTTGGCTGGAGGCATCCTTACTTCTGGATGAACTTCTTCAGCATCTTCATCAAGCTGAGTTCCTTGTACTTCTTCAGCTCCTTGTACATGTAGTTCTCCCCCTGGACATAAGCCATCTTCTTCTACTTGTTGTCTTGCAGCAGGTATATCTTCTATGGTTAGCTTGTCCATCTTTTTAGTAAGACCTGTGGGGCTGCACACACTGCTAGACAACTCATTGTTAATTAGTTGTGACTCATCAAAAACTACATGCACAGACTCCTCTACAACTTGTGTAGTCAAGTTGTAGACTCTATAAGCCTTACTATTATAGCTGTACCCAACAAATACTCCCTCTTGGGATTTGGCAGCAAACTTTGTTAAGTAAGACTTCCCATTGTTAAGTATGAAGCATTTACAACCAAAAATCCTGAAATAGGATAGGTTTGGTTTCCTGCCTTTCACAACTTCATAGGGGGTCTTGTTTAACCTTTTAGTGATGGTAGCCCTATTTATCACATGGCATGCAGTGTTAACTGCTTCAGCCCAGAAATATTCTGGCAGTGATGAATCACTTAATAGGGTTCTACCAGCCTCTATCAAGGTCCTATTTTTCCTTTCAGCAATGCCATTTTGCTGAGGTGTTTTAGGTGAAGAGAATTCTTGAAATATCCCATAATCTTCACACAGCTTTGTCATGCTTTCAGACTGAAACTCAGTACCATGGTCACTTCTAATTTTGACCACTGTACAGTTCAATTCATTCTGAATTTGCTTAACAAAATTATAGAAGACACTAGGTGTTTCAGATTTCTGCTTTAAGAAGAACACCCAGGAAAACCTTGAGTAGTCATCAACAACTACAAAGGTGTAGACCTTCCTACCTAAGCTGTGAACTGGCATTGGACCAAATAGATCCATATGCAAAAGGTATAAACACCTCACAGCATCTTTGTTGTCTAAGCTTCTAAAGGTGGATTTAGTCTGCTTGCCCTTTTGACAAGCCGAGCAAATGCCATCTTTGACACACTTAACTTGAGGACCATTCCTCACTAACTCTTTGCTAAAGAGTTTGCTAATAGTCTTGTAATTAAGATGGGCAAGCCTCTTGTGCCATTTGACACATTGAGAGACTGTCTCATCAGCTACAAGACAAACTGGAGAACTAATGTTCTCAACCATAATGTCTAAACAATAGACATTTCTCTTCCTATAACCTGTCAAAATGATCTCTTGATCACTTGACCTCTTGATATGACAACCATTTTTAACAAATGAGATGTCATACCCTACATCACTTAATTGACTTATACTAATGAGGTTGTGTTTCAACCCTTTAACATAAGCCACTTGAGTAATGGTAACTAAGTTTGAGGAAATGTTACCAAACCCTTTGATGATTCCTTTTTCAGAACCACCAAAGGTCACCTTTGGACCATTTTTGATTGGAATGTAGTCCTTCAGTAGTCCCCTAGTTCCAGTCATGTGTCTGGAACATCCACTATCCAAGTACCATGTTGGGGTATGGCCACTTGGATTCACCTACAAAACAAATTAATGAACCTTAGAACCCAAAGTAAACTTGGGTCCTTGGTGATTGTTAGTTTGCAACTTGACAACACTACCTACTGGCTTTCCACCAGGTAGCTTGCTACTCCCAATGACACTTGCATTGTGCCAACAGTCCAAGGCAAAGTGGCCAACTTTGCCACAGCACCAACATTCAAACTTGTTGTACCTTTGCTTAGGTACAGACTTGGCTGTCTTGACTACAGCTGGCTTATTGAATGTTGGGGCTTTGCCCTTGGACTTAAGCTTTGACTGCATAGTCCCTGCAGGTCCAACAAAACCCAGTCCAGCTTTTCCTTTTTGATGAACAAATTCATCAATTAAAGGTAGAACTGATTTAGGTTTTGAAAACCTGGCAGCAAGCTCTTTCTCTTTCTGAAGATTTGTCTCCAGTCTCTTAATTTGATCATTCTTAAATGTAATAGTACCCATCTGAATCACAGTAATGTGTTTCAGCCTGGCTACTTCATTCAATTTTTGATCATACTGCTTCTCAAAATCTGTTGCAGCTGCCTTGAGATCAGCAATCTCCTTTGCCTGACTTTTGGCTAGGATCTTGCTTTTCTTATAGGCTTGCAACAGTACTTGATATTCATCTAAGAGCTGATGAATATCACCCTCAGATTCAGAAACACTTCCATCACTTGATGAAGATGAATCTGACTCTGAACTAGAACTGGAATCTGAACTTTGAGTTGGACTCTGTACCTGACTAGGCCCTGGCTGCTCCAGGATTTTGGTACTTTCAGTCAATGCCATCAGTCCTTGGCACTGACACTCTTCTTGCTCATAGATTGATTCCATGATTTGCATAAACTCTTCTTCTTCTTCAGCAAATAGCCCTATGTAGGCTTCAGCATCTGTCTCAGTGTCTGAAGAAGAAATGTCTGAAAGAGTCTTCTCATTCTTTGCAACAAAAGACTTCTCCTTCTTTCCTTTGAAGTGAGTCTTCTTTTTGTCACTGGATTCTTTTCTTCTCTCAGGACAATCTGCAATCACATGACCCTGTCTGTTGCAGCAGTAACACACTATCTTAGACCCAGTTGCCTTGCTAATCTTTGTCTTTTTCTTGTCCTTCTTTGAAGGCTTCTTCTCCTGATACTGGACTTCTTTCCCTTTAGAAAATGAAGGTCTGGACCTCCATTGTTTCTTCTTCAGGAACTTCTGAAAATGTCTGGTGAATGCAGCAAAGTCTTCATCACTTTCACTGCTTGTAGACTTTGTGCTAACAGATTCATCAGATTCTGATTCAACTACCTCTGGAGGAGGAGTTGATGACTTAGTCCTGCCCTTTCTAGGTACTTCTGTCTTGAAGGCAACAGTCCTTTCCCTGTGCTCAGTCCTTGTTGATTTTTCCTCCTCTTTTCTCACTGACAGCTGCATCTCATAAGACAACAACTTGCCAAACAGTGTGGGAGGAGGAATTTCTCATAACTTTGCCATTTCCCTTATGGCACAGATCTTGGTGTCCCAATCTTTAGTTAGGGACCTTAAGAACTTATCATTCAATTCATAGTTTGTGAACTCTCTTCCATAGGACATGAGTTCATTAACAATTCTATAGAACTTTTTGTAGCATTCAGTGATGCTATCTCCTCTTCCTTGCCTAAAGCTCTCATATTCTTGATTAAGCAAGGACTTCCTATCTTGCCTAACTTCTTCAGAACCTTCCATGTAGACAATGAGGGTATCCCACATTTCTTTTGCTGTTTTACAGTGAATTAGGTTCTGAAAAGTTGCATCATCAATAGCACTTACTATTATGTTTTGTGCCCTTTTGTCCATAGTGGCTAGGACAATTTCATCCTTGGTCATCTCAGAGAAATCCTTTGGAGTCCTCTGATTTGCATCCAATACTGAGATCTTCATGGGCACATATGGCCCCTCTTTGACTGTGATGTAGATCCTAGGGTCAGAGGCTTCCATGAACAGCCTTACCCTTTCTTTCCAGATTCCAAAAATCTCTTTTCTGCATATGGGCAGTTTCATTGAACCCAATTCCTTGTGATTCTCTGAAGTACCCATGTTTCTTGATTTTCTTGAAACTGTTTCCTGACTTATACTGAATCTGCCAAACTGGATCTCCTCAGACAGTTAGTCCTTTTTGAGGAACCTCCCTCTGATACCACTTGAAAGATATGGTACCTAAACACCTAGAGGGGGGGGGGGGTGAATAGGTGACCTAAACCTTTTTAAAACTTTGTTGGCAGCACAACAGTTATTTCACAGAATTCTACAGTTAACAGCAATCACAGAATATAAACAGTTAATCCACAGCATAGCACAGCACATCAGACACACTATTTTATAGTGGTTCCCCAATCTTTGGGTACATCCACTTTCCCCCTTCGCCTATCTAGCAGTGTACTAGATTCGGCCAACCTTCTCCACTATCTCAGAACCCAACAAGGTTCCTACACCTCAGGCCCAAAGTCTTACACTCAGCCACCAAGGCCTACACTCAGCCACCCAGGCCTACACTCAGCCAATTAAGGCCTACACTCAGAGTTCTTCAACTCCTACACTCAGGCAATCAAGCCCTACCCTCAGCCTTTATAATATAGGCTTACAATTCTCTCAGATCCAATGGATCCTACAAGTTAAAATAGAAATACAATTGCTAACTCTACAACTCAGAAAATAAGAGAGGAGTTGAGAGTTTCTTGAAGAGTTCTTGGAAGAACTCAGCTAGATCCAAACTGACTTAGCTTCCTTCAAAGCTTCTTGAGTTAGAACTGAATTAGTCTGAATCTTCTGCAGTTGTTCCTTGACCTCTGCTTCTTGAGATCCAGATGATTTTGAATCCTTCTTCTCAGCCTTAGTTCCAAAGACTGAATTCTTGATTGGAGCTCTCTCTCTCCAACTTCTTAGATCTGCAGTTGGACTGCCAGATCTTCTTGTGTTGATCCTCTGTGTATCACTTCTTGATTTAATCTGATCAACCACTTCAATTATTCTCACAACTTGTAATAATAATAATCAATCTCAATCCTTAGTTTCTGTAAACTATGGGTGCCTATTTATAGGCTTCCTGTATGGTAACCGGCTGGTCCGGTTCATAACAAACTTCTGATTTCTCTGACAGTTGCAGTAGACCGGCTGGATCGGCAGCTGTCATGTCAACCAGTCACTTCTTGAAATTCTCTAACTGTCAGATAGTGTCGAGACTTTCTGTTCTTAAGTGTCGACACTTATAGACCAAGTGTCGACACATGTTGTGTAAGTGTCGACACAAGTCTACAAGGTGTCGACACAATTCCTTGTATGTCTCGACACAGATTCTTCTGCATGTGTCGACACTGAAATTGAGTGTCGACATAAGTACTTGTACTTCATTCTTTAACTGTATTCTTCTAAGTGTCGACACATCTCCTTTGTGTCGACACATCTTCATGTGTTGAAACTGTCAAGTGTCGACACTGCTTCTTGGTGTCGACACAAGTCTTCACTTTTGTTTCTTCAGCTGAGTGTCGACACATTCCTTTAGTGTCGACACTTGTACTTAGAATATTTTGTAACTTTTCTGTTCTTTGCTAAGTGTCGACACAGCTCCTTGTGTCGACACTTTCTTCAAGTGTAGAGTCTTCAACTAAGTGTCGACACATTGTGCTGAGTGTCGACACTTTCTTCAAATACTGACTCTTCAGCATAGTGTCGACACATTGTGTTGAGTGTCGACACTTACTTCAAATACTGACTCTTCAGCATAGTGTCGACACATTGTGTTGAGTGTCGACACTTTCTTCAAATACTGACTTATCAGCATAGTGTCGACATATTGTGTTGAGTGTCGACACTTGTACTTAGACTCTACAGACTTTTGCTGAGTGTCGACACAGCTCCAAGTGTCGACACTTTCTGGTGTAGACTCAGCTCTTCTAGGTGTCGACACTTCTGCTAAGTGTCGACACAGCTTTTCTGCATTCTTCTTCACTGAGTGTCGACACAGCTCCAAGTGTCGACACTTTGTGTCTGGTGTCGACTCTTCATTCCAGGTGTCGACACAATGACTCCAAGTGTCGACACTGCTTGTCTGGGTGTCGACACAAGCTTTCTCAAGTGTCGACACTTTCCCTCTGGGTGTCGACACATGGACTTAGAAACTTTTAGCTTCAGTCCAGTGAATACCTAACCTGCACAAGTAACTCAAACAAACATCAAATACATTATGATGCATATCATTGAGTTAGGTGAGGCTTCTTCAAATCAGGTACATTAGACCAATGTACCCAACAATCTCCCCCTATTTGGAGAAGTCATAACCCTTAGTCAATGATATACATCACTCATAATTAAAAATTAGAGAATGATGTAAAGCAGGCAAATATCAACAGGGTAAACTTAAACATGTAATAAAGCACACATGTTTCTCTCTTCTTGACACACATGCTCAGTTGCCCCCGGTCATTGTTGCTGATGGATCTCCCTCCCTGGTCCATGGGACGGGCATGGTTCAAGTCACTCCATCTCTCTGCCTGGCTGATACCATCTATATGCCCAAGTTTCCGTGCAATTTATTATCGGTTTCTTATTTATGCAAGCAACTACGGTGTTCTGTCATATTCACCCCTAGCTCTTGTGCTTTTCAGGATCCGGACTCCCAACGGACGATTGCTACCGGGACTGAGAGTGGTGGCCTCTACTTCCTCGACAATGTTTCTGCTCTATCCGCCTTCTCCTCCTCCTCTACAGATCTTCTCCAATGACATCTTCGCCTTTGACATGCTCCTCCCCGAATTCTCCGCCAGCTCCTGCCGCACCTCCCTCCTCATCATCCTCCTCTAAACTGTGCTGCATGTCAACTTGGCAAACATCACCGCTCATCCTTCCCACCAACGCAAAGTCGGGGCTCTTCCCGTCCGTTCGACCTCGTTCACTCTGACATATGGGGTCCCGCTCCTAACCTCACCATCGGTCGGGGTAGTTCCTATTTTGTCACCTTCATTGATGATTTCTCTCGATGTACGTGGGTATATCTTCTCAAAGATCGCTCCGATCTGTTCTCTGTTTGGACCTCCTTTTATTCTATAGTTAAGACTCAGTTTGATACGTCTATTAAACTCCTTCGTTCAGACAATGCTAAGGAGTATCTTAGCCACGACTTCTCCTCCTTTTGTATTCACCATGGTGTTCTTCGTCAAACAAGTTGTGTCTACACCTCACAACAAAATGGGGTGGCGGAACGCAAAAACCGTCACCTCCTTGATGTCGCTCGCACTACGATGACTCAAATGCATGTTCCTCGCTCCTATTGGGGCTATGCTGTCCTCCTCTCCTGCTATCTCATCAATCGCCTTCCCTCTACAGTTCTCCACGGTGCTACCCCCTTCTCCATTCTTTATCCGGACAAGGATCCCTTTCCTCTTCCTCTGCACATCTTTGGGTGCACCGCTTTTGTGCACTCTCCCGCTGCCACCCGTGATAAACTCTCACCACGTGCCACCAAATGTGTCTTTCTGGGCTACTCTCCCACTCAGAAAGGATATTGCTGCTTTGACCCTGTTACCCGCAAGCAATTTGTCTCTGCGGATGTCACCTTCTTTGCCAATGCCTCTTACTTCTCTCCCGCTTCCTCTTCTACTCCTCCTGATCCTACTTCTCATACCAACCCATCCATTCCCTCTGCTCCCACTGATGTTCCGCCCCCTCCACCCACTCCACCGTCTTCCCCATCCTCATCATCTCCACCCTCTACTCCGCTTTCTCCCTCCACTCCGCTGCCATCTCTCTCTACTCCCGGGCCAGCTCTCTCCACCACGGATACTCCGGATACTGAGGCACCTGCTGACCTGGATCTCCCGATTGCTCTTCGCAAAGGGGTTCGGGCTTGTACCCAACACTCGCTTGCTGCAGTTGTTTCCTACGATCGTCTTACCCCTGCTCGCAGAGCTTTTGCACTGGCTATCTCGGCCACTGCCACCCCTCGTTCCTATCAGGAGGCCCTTGCTATTCCCCACTGGAAGCTGGCCATGGATGAGGAAATGACAACCCTCACGGAGCGGGGTACATGGACTCTTGTTCCTCCTCCCTTCGGTACTGATGTTGTTGGCTGTCGCTGGGTCTTTGTGGTCAAATTTAGCCCAGACGGCACTGTGGATCGGTATAAGGCTCGCCTTGTTGCTAAGGGCTTTACTCAGACCTATGTGGTTGATTACTTTGACACCTTCTCCCCTGTGGCTCGTCTCAGCACTATCCGGGTCCTTCTCTCTGTGGCCGTCAATCGGGATTGGCCGATTTCTCAGCTGGACGTCAAGAATGCCTTCCTTTATGGTGATCTTCACGAGGTCGTTTACATGGAGCAACCTCCTTGGTATGTTGCTCAGGGGGAGACACGAGTATGCCGGCTGCAGAAGATAATTTATGGCCTCAAGCAGAGTCCTCGAGCTTGGTTTGACAAGTTCAGCGGCATTGTGGCGGCTGTTGGTTTTGTGCGAAGCTCTGCTGATCACTCTCTCTTTATTCGCAAAACTCCTTCTGGGCTGGTTGTTCTTGCTGTGTACGTCGATGATATTCTTCTCACTGGCGATGACCAGGAAGGGGTAGCCCTGACAAAGCGACATCTTCGCCAACATCTGATCACTAAAGATATGGGCTCTCCAAAGTACTTTCTGGGGATCGAACTCTCTCGGAAGCCCGACTCCTTAGTTCTCTCTCAGCGTAAGTATGCCCTTGATCTTTTAAAAGAGGCAGGATTAACTGGAGCAAAACCTGCCCGATGCCCCATGGCTACTGGGGAGGACAAAACCTGGACAGATGATTCGCCTCCTCTTTCAGATAGTTCGCGGTACAGGCGTCTGGTTGGTAAGCTCATATACCTCACAGTGACTAGACCCGACATTTCCTATGTTGTGGGCAAGGTGAGTCAGTTCATGCAAGCGCCTAGGGAGTGTCATCTACAGTCCGCCTTGTGGATCTTGGAGTATGTCAAAGCAGCGCCTGAGAAAGGATTACTTTTTCAGAAGAATGGTCATCTGAGGATTGAAGCCTACTCAGATGCAAGTTATGCTGATGACAAAGGGGATCGCAAGTCAACCTCAGGTTTTTGCACCTTTGTTGGGGGAAATCTGGTGAGCTGGAAGAGCAAGAAGCAGTCTGTTGTCTCCAGGTCCAGTGCAGAAGCTGAGTATCGCAGTATGGCGTCGACCACTTGTGAGTTGAAATGGTTGCGGGCTCTCATGCTAGATTTAGGAGAGTTGTACAACCATCCTCTACCTATGTTCTGTGATAACAAGGCCGCCATATACATCTCCAAAAATCCGATATTCTATGAAAGAACAAAGCACATTGAGGTTGACTGCCATTTCATTCATGAAGAGATTTTAAAAGAACAAATTTGCACTCCGTTTGTCACGTCTGATAAAGAGCTGGCTGACATCTTCACCAAGCCAGTTTCCGCCTCGTTTCTGCATGTTTGCGACAAGCTGGGCATGATTGATATATATGCTCCAGCTTGAGGGGGAGTGTTGAAGTTGGTGACCGGGCGGTCTGTCTAGGCGGGTTGAAGACCGCGCGGTCTGGCGGTTTGACTCACCGGCTTGTAAACCGGGCGGTCTAGCGATCTTCACAGGCGACCTCTCTGCTTCTCTTGTTGTAGCCGTGCGGTTAGCCCTTCTGTCTAACCGCGCGGCTTGTGCGGTTTACTTTGTATAGTCCGCTTAGCTTGTAAATTTTTAGTCTCACATCTCTTATTTGTATTCTCTCATCTCTCCTCCATTCTATATAAGGGAGGGCATACCTTTGTAATAGTTATCTTTTTTGGATAATAAAATTTCAATTATTCAAAAGTTTATCCGCTTGTTCTCTCTTTTTTGCTACTTTCTAACAGAAACAGTTACAGAACAAGATGGTTGGGATGGTCAAAGTCCGATGGGACAATTGCGGCCGTGAGGAGCTTACATGGGAGCGAGAGCAGACCATGCGAGCTGATTTTCCCGAGCTGTTTCTGTAAAAACGGTTGGGTAGTGAAAAGTTTGTTGTAATATAAAATTTTTGATGTTATAACTTTTTGCTTGTTGGTTCCTTCCTGTGTACAAATTTCGAGGACGAAATTTCTTGTAGGAGTGGAGGATTGTAACAGCCCAAATTTCAGCATGACAAATTTTTGGGTGACACGGCCTGGGACACGGCCGTGTCCTGCTCGGGTGCGTAAACGTCGCGACTTCGACGAATATGCATTCGACGAAGTGTTCGGGAGGTACACGCCCGGTGACACGGGCGTGACCCAGGGCGTGTCCCCCCTGGTCGACACTCGAGTACTTTGGTCGACAAAAGTGGTCGATAGAGGGAACACGCCATACTACATGGGTGTGTAACATCCGACACGGGCGTGACCTAGGGCATCTCCGCCCTTGTCGACACTCGAGTATTTTGGTCGATGAAAGTGGTCGACAGAGGGAACACGCCCGGTGACACGGGCGTGTACCATCCGACACGGGTATGTCGGAGGGCGTGTCCCTCCCTCTGGTCGACGAAATGAGCTCGACGATCATCGAAGTCACACGCCCTGTGACACGGGCGTGACTGGGCTGACACGGGCGTATACCCTAGCCGTGACCTGTTTTGGGATAAAGCGGTTTGAGCACCGCTTAAAGTACACGGCCTGTGACACGTGCGTGTCGCAGGGCGTGTCAGACCCGAAAAGCGATTTTGCGGCTTTTTCGTGGCCGTCCTTTTTCTTCAGCTGGGATCTAACAGCTGAGAGTCCTCCCTGCTTCCTTAAGGCCGAAAACCGAGAAAGAATTCTCATTATGTTTAAGCCTTCATCTTTCTAAAAACTTAGAAAGAGAAAGGGAGAGGAAGAAGGCGGAGGAGGAAGTGGGGCTGATCGATGGTGGAGCTTGAGAGTGTCAAGCTGAGATCTGAGGCCATCTTTGCGGAGGAAAAGCTGTTGCGGTTCTTTTTAGCCAGCTAGGATCTCATGGCACCGAAGCGGTCTTCGAGGGTAACGACTTTTCTTCCTAGCCATGTGAAGGCTTCCTTTTGACATATGCATATGATTCCCCCACCAGAGGGTGGCTGATTATGGGATTCTTTTGGGTTGATTCATGAAACCCCCAATTATTTGGCATATAGATCCGGAAGAGCGGTACAGAATAGACATGCTGTGTGAAGCCCATCTTGACAAGTTGGTCTGGATTTGTGATGTTGCATATACGAACCGGAGAAGACTCCGTGATAAACGTATAGTTTAGGAGTCGATGGGTTGTACCTGTGAAAGGCAGTAATAGGAAGTACTGGAGTGGTAGTCCAGGAAAATACCCTTGAGATGCTTGTGATGCCTGTGTTATTGGGTTATACCTGCGAAAGGAAGTCGCAGAAAGTACTGGTGTGCCCAGGAAATACGCTTTGTAATGCTTGATGTTCATGGGTGGACCTGTGTAGGGAAGTAGTAGGAAGTACTGCTATGGTAAGCCATGGAAATACCCTTGACATTTAGGATTTGCGGGATCATACATGTGAAGAGAGTAGCAGGAAGTACTGGTGTGCCCAGGAAAGACCCGCTGATGCGGTGATATGAAATCAGTGTAAGAGGAAGTACTAGTGCGCCCAGGAAAGCACCAAGGCTTGAATGCCAGAACAGGATCGGTGAAACCGGCCCGTGCCTTTTATATAGCCGCGAGTATGCTGTGCTCGGTGATGGCAAGGCGATTTGAGCAACGGGGGGTGGATGATCTGACCTGCGCTATGTTCGTCCGATGTGAGACCTGAAAGTGCGGTCTGTTGGAGCGCATATCAAGAGTCGTAGGCCTGCACGCCATGACACAATGGGGGGCTACGGGCTAATCCCGGTGCATTATGACTAGAACTCCGGCTGCACGCCATGGAGTGAAATGCTCAATGTTTTACTGTTGGGTTGCGACCCTGAGACGGTGGTGGGACCCCGGTTTGCCGGTACACTAAGAATGTGCCCTGAGGGCACGGATCGTCGGGCCGGGTGGCTGACGGTTGTGATGGAATGTATATGCGTGAGATCACATTGTATGAGATATATATATATGCTTGTGTTATGCCTGCAGGGAAGGAATACCACTGCCCCGGGAAAGGGGTAGCGTCGTTATAATTTGGTCAGCTGAATGTTGACCATTGCCTGTTTGCCACCGTTGGGTGGAATGTCCCCATGCAGGTGCTGGAGATCCAAGCGGGACGCATAAAGCTAGGCTGAAGTCCCTGCTGCTGTTGCTGTTGCTGCCGCTGCCGCTAGCCCTAGAAGGCTATATGAAAACTGTTGTGTTTTATTTATAAGTGGTCGGCCTGCGTGCCAATGTTTGGGTTACTGTTTTGAAAGCTCTGTAAGGCCATAAGGCCAACTGTGTTGTATTTAAACATTCCTATGATATGGATATAAAGGTGGACATTCATGTGTGTGGGTTCAACTTAGTGTGTATAGCTTCCGCTAGAATGCAATGTGTTAGGGTACGCTGCGCTACTCTTGTATCACTACGTGACTTCCCCTCCTGTTTTATGGTCTATGTTGTGGGGCCCCGACCTGACCTTCTAGTATATACCGGTGAACAGATGGAGTCGTTACATGTCGATATAGTATGAGCCGCTTCTCTTCAAGCAGGGTAGCGAGCCCCACGGGCTTCATCGATGTGGCAGTCGGTGATAGTGGCCAGTCCTGACACTTCTGAGGGTGGTTGTACCGCATAACCCAGACCCTAACGTACAACCCCGTGTACTCTTGTATGCGAACGACATCTGTCGATTCAGCAGTTTGGCCGATCAGAGGAGGAAACCTAATGGAGAAAACATAACGGTCGGTCACTTGTAGTACTCATCTCCCTATCGCCTTGACTCGTCGAACTTCCCACGCCGGTACGATCGATCTGCGAAAGTGACTGACCCGCCACGATTTACTGCAATCAATTTACAAGAAATTAAATTAATCAATTTTGCTAGCACGCACCGGGTCTACGACGGCCTGCCCTACCAGGCTTTAAATAATTTGGGCAAGCGACACTTGGCTCGTCTTTCAACAAGGAGCGTGGAAGCACTTTATTTGGGGTTAATCTTGGAGGAATATCTCAACTCCTATTATCCACAACTAAAGCTCAACCAAAAAGAAGACTGCTCGTCAGAGCATGACCCACGCTTAAAATAGTAAATTGTAGGAATAAAGGTGTGGTAATCAAAGTTGTTGTGAATATAAGCTGCGTAATTGAATTTTTGCAATGTAATAGGACTACTATGAAACTGGAGTAGTACTGAACTGAAAGAACTGAAAGTAAGTACTGAAAAGAACTAGACTTGTATGAGACTGAATTAATACTTAAAAAGAATGAACTGAACTGAAAATAAATAAGCAAGACCAGTACGAGACTAGAGTATTGAACAAAAAGTACTGAACTGAAATAAATAAAGGAACTAGACCAGTGTGAGACTAGAATAAATCATAAAAAAAATGATTAGTAGTCCAATCACTCCACTCAGGAGGCCTCAGCTACATCTCCGTTCTCAGAAGGCAAGTTCAGTTTCATCTCTGTTCTCAGGAGGCAAGTTCAGTTCCATCTTCATTCTCAGGAGGCAAGTTCAGTTCCATCTCTATTCTTAAGAGGCATGTTCAGTTCCATCTCCGTTCTCAGGAGGCAAGTTCAGTTCCATCTTTATTCTCAGGAGGCAAGTTTAGTTCTATCTCTGTTCTCAGGAGGTAAGTTCAGTTCTATTTCCGTTCTCAGGAGGCAAGTTTGGTTCCATCTCCATTCTTAGAAGATATGTTCAGTTCCATTTCCGTTCTCAGGAGCCAAGTTCAGTTTCATCTCCATTCTTAGGAGTCATATCCAGTTCCATCTCCGTTCTCAGGACACATGTTCAATTCCATTTTAATCACAGCTTAACCTGATCATGATGATTATTATGAGTTATACCTTTATTATTCATTCGAGAAAAATAACAACTCATTTGTTCGCGTTAGATCGAATCTGAGAATCCTGTAAGAGGGCACATTCTTCCTCGAATTTCAATCTCAAAAATCGTTTCCAACACATGAGGAAAATTCTTCACATGAAACGAGGTTGAGGATTATTTTACTCGAAGCTCGTACTTTCATCTTTTAAGTCCACCCAAAATGCCCGAGAGTTATTTTAAAAATGAGGCGCTCGGTGGTTTTGCAAAATCTCAAAATACTCAGAGCTGTAAATCTTGCCTCAATAACTCTCATCGATAAATCAATTGAACTTAATATTCAATATATAGAGTGATCGCGCGCTTCGATTTTAATTTTCAAAGAATTTGAGCGCATAAATTTCTGAGAGTGAGCCTAAGCTCCAAGAAATTAGAAAATTTTCAAATTTTATCCCAAAGTTCCAAAATATTAATACAACCATTAAGAGGGACTGAAAAGAGCCTAAAAATCTTTTCAAAATTTTCCGAGCAATTTTGAGTCGCTTAATTGGCAAAATAATTCTTATTTAAGCTTTTAAAAATACCAAATTAATTTCAAAAATTTCCAAAATTTTTTGTGTACATTGCCCTCATCAAGGGAAATAATTTTTATGTTCATAACTTTTTCACCAAGTCCCCATTGTACCCTAAAAAAAATAAAATACTTATTTTAGTTATAATATTAAAATATTTTTAAAAATTATAAAATTATAATTTTTATAAACTTCTCTCCCCCCACGACCCGTACCAAGATACCGACCCTTGCAGGTCTTCTCCGCCGCCGGCCGGCCGCCGTCCAGCCATGGCTCCGCCCCCGGCCAACTCTCCGGTGCCGGGCGCTCCCTACGGCGGTGGTACGGCGGCCTCCCACCGCCGGCCATCGCCGGAGTTTTTTTTATTTTTGAATGGTGGAGAGGGGGTGACGGCGGCGGCGCTCCGGCCGCCGGAGCTTGTATGCGAAGTATTCAGAAGATAGGGAGGAAGGAGAGGAGAAATTTTCCACATTGATTGGGGTCTCCGGGAGTTCTCGTCAAGTTCCGCCATTAATGGCGATGGAGGGTGGCAGAGCTTGGGTGGACTGTTTCCGCGAGGTAGAGCTACGACAGGGGTGGTGGTGGCTCATTTTGAGCTTGGATGAGGGGTGCCCCCCTCCATGGGCGGAACTACCTGTGGGCACGGTAGGGCACGTGCCCAACCGATTTTATCGCTTGATTAGGTTTCTTCTTCGATCCCGATCCCGTCGCCGTCTCACCGCTACCTGCTCCGGCTCCTCCTCCTCCTCTTCTTCTTCTTCCCCTCTCCTCTCCGAAGAACCAAACCCTCGATTCTGGCCCATCTATCGCCGTCGGCAAAAACCCTCGCTCATCTCCGACGATCAACAACAATGGTTTTTCTCTCTTCTCCTCTCACTTATTTACGCCAGTGACGTTCTTGTATGCCCGATCTCTCGATAGAGTTTGCTATCATTTTTGTTCAATTTCAGGCACTCCCGAATCAGCAGCAAGTGAGTTACCCTAATTTCAAGCTTGTCCTGTTCGGCGATGGCGGTACAGGTGAGGATCCCTGCATTTCTTTTCTTCATTGTTGTATTTAGATAGATCTTATGTTGTTTCGGCTTGATTAGGCTTTTTATTTGAGGTCCATTCCACACTAATTGCGGGAAGATCAGGTTCTATTGTTGGGATACTGCCGCGCAAAAGAAGTTTGGAGGCCTTAGAGATGGATATTAGTGAGTTTTTGTCCTTTAATTTGTATACGTTTCATTTTTATTTTCATTTGATTATTGATCTCTAAGTTATTTCTAGCTCTCAATCTTCGAAGTTGTGTAGTAGTGATATCTGGAGTAGGAGGCTTTGCATTATTTTTTCCCCTTTGGCTGTACGTCTGATGTTATATTGTGTTCAATATTTTTCTTATAAAAATATCTTTGCAAAAAAAAAAAAAATTCGGAGCGCTACCCCCGAACCCCCACTCAGGGTGCGCTTCCCCCCGAACCCCCCCGAATTGACTGTACTTAGATTGTGCTCGTGCGACTTCAAAATCCTAGTTCCGCCACTACCCCCCTCTGGTGGAGTTATGGCCTTTAAATAAAGGGAGGGGAGAGCCCCTCCCTCCTCTTCTCCATCTTGGCCATGGCAACCCGAGAGGGGATTCAGCCAAACACAAGTTGTGTTATGGTCCAGGTGTCACTTACTCATGGGAGGTTTGTACTGCCTATAGTATAGGATAGGGGTTATGCTTCTTATCCATGTGAGGAGAAATGGTTTTATCTAATGGAAATAGAGGAAGAGAGAGAGAGAGGAACAAAGAGAAGGCTTTGGACTTTTGATGCTCTTATTAGCCAACACAGCAGTCACCACGGCCCATTTATGGTAAAAATAATGAGCCCATGGTGAGCTTGTTAAGTAGAGAGGGATGAAGAGAGAAATAGGTTTTTAGGGGGTTTGACCAAAGTCAACCCTAGGTTGGGTCCCCCATGCTGGTCAAAGTCAAAATAGGTTCAAGTTATCGGGGGTCGGGTCAAAATTGGGGTGTCATGTCACAATTGGTGTGCACATGCTTTTCGGTGCACGACAATGCTTAGTTTGATTACGGATTGACCACACGTCATCGAAACTGACCGGGACCAACTCCGTTGACTTTGTATTGACCATACAAATCCAAGGCCACTGACCGAGGTCGAATCAGAGTTCGTTTGTTAAATATTCAAAATCTTCATGACGCGCAAAAATGGTCAAAATGCCCATAATCATCGTTAGGCTTCGAATCGCAACACGAGTTCTGATGCATTCGTATTGACTATATATACGAAGTCATAGGAACAGACAGAACTCAAATCGGAGTTCTCTAGGTCAATATCCAAAAATCTCGTTTTCGTGACGTTCTATTAGGAATGACCATATTCACCATATGTCCTTGGAATTCAACGGAACGAGTTCCAACACACTCATTTTTACTATACGAGGTCACAGGAACTGACAGAACTCAAATCGGAGTTCTCTAGCTCGATATTCAAAAATCTCGTTTTCGCAACGTTCTACGAGGAACGACCATATCCACCATATGACCTTGGAATTCAACGGAACGAGTTCCAATACACTCGTATTGAGTATACGTGGCCAAAAGAACTGACAGAACTCAAATCAGAATTCTCTAGCTTCATATTCAAAAATTTCATTTTCGCGACGTTCTACGAGGAACGACCATATCCATCATATTAGCTCGGAATTCAACGGAACGAGTTCCAACACACTCGTATTGACCGTACGAGGTCACAATAACTAACAGAACTACCAGTAACCCTTGGCATCTTAAGATAAAAGGAGGTAGACGAAGGAGTAGAGCTACCAGTGACCCTTGGTGGGACGATAATCAAGTGCGGGTTCGTCATCGTGGATGCGCCAAGTTGTTACAGTGCCATCTATAGAAGGCCTGTAATCAACTCCTTCAAGGCATTACCATCCTCATATCATCAGTGCCTAAAGTACTACCAAACAGACATCCATATGAGGACCAGGAGCAATCCAAGATCCACAAGGGAGTGTTATTTGAATGTGGTAAGCACCATCAGCTAGATGAAGGAAGCAGAAGAGTTGGATCGTGTCTTGGAACGAAGGGCCAAGTTGGAGATTGTGGATGGGGTGAAAGAGGTGAAAGTGGCGACCTAGGGTGGGATCACCGAGTTGCTGAAGATAGGAGGAGCTCTGAAGGCCGAAGAGAAGGTGGAGATGGTGGCATGCATGCAGGAAGATGTGGACATCTTTACCTGGAGCATCACCGATATGTCAGGGGTTGAGGTGGACATGACATTCCATTGAGACAACATAAATCCAAAAGTCTACCCCTTCTAACAAAAGAAGAGAGAAGGGGTCATCAGGTTGGCCCAACCTATTAGGGAGGAGGTAAAGAAGCTACTGGAGGCAAGTATTATATCAAAGATCCAGTATCGAAGACGGGCCTCCAATATCGTAATGGTGAAGAAGGCTATTGGGGGCTGGAAGATGTGTGTTGATTTTTTCTTTGCTTAATAAAGCCTACCTGAAGGATTGTAATTCTTTGCCTTGAATCAGCGCCATGGCTGACTCAGTCGTCAGTTTTTTGTGATGAGTTTCCTTGATTCTTTTTCAAGATACCACCAGATCTGAATGCATCTCCCCCGACCATTGTGACGTCTCCTTCATCACAAATGATGGATGTTATAACTACCAAATGATTCCTTTGGGTTGAAGAATACACGAGCGACCTTTCAGCAGATGATGGATCAGGTCTTCAAGGAGTAAAATTGGTGGAACCAGACCCTCTACTCCAAGGCCTGGAGGAAGATGAGGACATGTTGCTCTACTTAGGAATGAGAGAAGAAGCGGTGAGCTCGGTGCTTGTCTGGGAAGAGGGAAAAAGGCAGCTCCCAATTTATTGTGTGAGCCGGGTGCTCCAAAAGGAGGAATTGTGGCATCCCACTTTCGAGAAGCTGGCTTACACCTTGTTGGTTTCCGTGCGAAAGCTAAGGCCCTATTTTCAAGCATACTCCATTTGTGTGATGACGTATCACCCCCTCTGAAGTATCTTCGGTGGGATGGATCACTCATGACGTTTGGCGAAATGGTCAGTCAAAATCTGTGAGTTCAACATTTCCTTCTCTCCAAGGGATACGATTAAGACCTAGACAATGGCGAACATCCAAACAGATTTTTCAGCATAGGCAAGTGAGGGTGAAAAGCCATCAAGAGTAATTCCCTGAAAGATATTTGTATACGGAGCTTCCGGTAAACTAGGATCGAGCAAGCGATAGAGATCCTCCTCCCCGTCTCGAACAATCATGCCAAGTATGAAACTATTGTGGTGGGGTTGCACCTCGCCAAGGAGTTGGGTATCCAGATGTTCAAGCCATCACAGACTAGTTGGTGGTCACATTATAGATTCATGAGGAGTTTGAGGTCAGGGGCGTCATTCTACAATAGTACATTGTCAAAGTGAAAGGGTTTATTGGAGGTTTCCTATCCTTCTTTGTCCAACATGTGCCCTGGGAAGAGAACTCAATGACAGATCGACTGACAAAATACGGCCTGAGGGCCGGGGGCACTACCACTGATATATGGCGACCCTCCATCGAGTAAGGAGAGATGATGGAGATCGAATAGTAGGATTCTTGGTTAGATTCTTTCATAGCGCTCGTGGCTACGGGCCAGCTCCTGGAGGAAGTTGGGGATCAGAGTAAGTTCAGATACAAGGTGGCGTACAACCTAATACATGAAGGGGAGCTGTATTAGAAGACCTTATCAGTCCCCTTGGCTAGATGTGTAGCAGAATTTGAGGTTCCTCAGGTGTTGGGGGATATTTATTTAGGGGAGTGTAGAAGTCACTCTAGGGCTCGCACTCTAGTGCAAAGTATTTTGAGGTATAACTACTTTTGGTCGACCATCAGAAAGGATGTCTAAGATTTCTTGAAAAGGTGTCCAAAGTTCCATCCCTTCAATCTGCTTCAATTATAGCCGTCCCAACAAATTCATTCCATTACAACCCCTTGGTCGTTTTCCATCCGGGGAATGTATCTAATTGGCACTTTTCCACAAGCCACCATGCAGTAAAAGTTCATTCTTGTGATGATAAACAATTTCTACAAATGGATCGAGGCCAAAGCTGTAACACCCCAAAACTCAAAATAGCGAAGGGGGGACGTTTTGGGCCAGTTTGGGTTCTGGCAGAAGGCACACGACCTGGGACACGGGCGTGTCCCAGGGCGTGTCGAGCGTGTGTCGACACTTAGCCGCGAAGTCGTCGAGTTATTCTCGACGATTCGTCGAGAATGGGCACACGGCCTGCGACACGGGCGTGTCGCAGGGCGTGTCGACCCGTGTCGACACTTAGCCGTGAAATCGTCGAGTTATACTCGACGATTCGTCGAGAATGGGCACACGGCCTGCGACACGGGCGTGTCGCAGGGCGTGTCGACCCGTGTCGACGATCGTCAAGGTGAAATCGTCGAGATTCACTCGACGATCGTCGAGTCAAGGCACACGGCCAGGACACGGGCGTGTCCAAGGCCGTGTCATCCAGTCGTCGTTCTTCCCTCGACGAAATGTCCCGTGTACACGGCTTGGGGGCCCAGGCGTGTCAAGGTGACACGGGCAAGGACACGGGCGTGTCCTAGAACCCGTGCAGTGCTCGGGTTGAAAACGGGAGAAAAATCATGGGGTACACGGCCGGCTACACGGCCGTGTCAGCTGGAACACGGGCGTGTCAGCTCGAACACGGGCGTGTTCGATACCCGTGTGCGTGTCCAGGAGATTCGATTTTGACGGCGAATGCGGCACACGGCCCTGGACACGGGCGTGTGCCAGGCCGTGTTCGGTCCAGATTGGGCATTTCAGCCCCGAATCAAAGCCGTTCGTTTCCTTGATTGAAGATCCAATGGCTGGGGGTTGTTCATGGGAGGATATACCCGGGAGTTGACTTGAAATCCATCATTTTTCTTACCTTTTCATCTCTCCAAACCCTTGGAGAAAGAAGAGCTAAGACAAGAGGAAGAGGAGCTAGATCCGCCATTGGAGGAGCTTCGGAGCTCCGAATCGCAAGCCGACTCTGGATCCACGGAGGCAACGCAAGTGCGGTGATTTCTATCCGATTACTTTTCGATGGAGCCAAAGAGGAACGCAAGGGTAACGATCCTCATCATGAGCACTAATAGCTCTCTTTCTTAGCATAGGAAGCCCGCTCTCGCGAGTTTGCGGAGAGTTGGAGGCGTTCCTTCGGGTAGATATGTAAAGTCCCCGTTGTTTAGAGTCCGTATGCGAGAACGGACGTAGGCATTTTGTGTGAAGCCTACCCGGACATGTTAGTCCGGATCGGTGATGTTGCATTGCATAAGGCCGGAGAAGACTCCGTGATATTGGTTGTTTTCGGGTTTTCTACGCGGTAGATTGCAGCAGGGAGCCTTGGGGACTAACCCAAAGGTGCACCCGGAAAACTGGGCGGGTACGAGATCTTGTCAACTTGGTGGCCTGAGAGCCAACTCGAACATAACTGAGTTATGTGACTTGCGGTAGAATGGGACTCGGTGAAAGTTTGACCCCCGCAAATGGCTTAAATTGTCGTTGCGAAGTGAGCACGGGTTAGATGGAGCCGTACCCGCTTTATGTCGTCCGGTTAGAGCGACCTAAGGTTACGTGGAACTCGCCGTTGGCATAAATGGGAGTCTTCGGTGGTCAATGGCTTAAATTGACGTGACCAATACCAAGAAGACGAATTGCTCATAGGAATGGCCGTCTAAGTGGCGGTGGTGGGTCCGGAATGTTAATGGCTTTAATTGACGTAACATCGACCGGTTCACCGAGAATGTGCCCTGAGTGCACGGGGCGTTGGCCTTACGAGCCAACGTCTGTGATGTTATGGCTATGGTTTTATATTACTCGCTTATGCTAAGGAAATGCAGGGAAGGAGCATCGCCGCCCCGAGTTGGGGGCGGGATCGTTATAATTTGGTCAGCATTGCTGACCGTTGCCTTGTTTTGCCACCGTGCGGTGGATTGTTGCTTGCAGGTGCAGCTGGACCAAGAGGTCAATAGCGGGCTAAAGCCCTTTTTGCGAAGCTGGCCCTCGAAGGCCCAAGTAGAAGTGTTTACTGCTTTATTCATGTATGACCGGCCTGCATGCCGTGGTTTGTAAAACATGTAATTTTCAAGTGAAACACTTTGTAAGGCCTTAAGGCCGATTTTGGGTATTTTGTATACATTCCTAACTATTGTAATAGTGGACATTCGTGCTCTAATGCTGGGTTCTTGTTTACAACTTTATAAACTGCTTCCGCTAGAATGCTCTGTGTAGGACGTTGAGATTGGTTGGATGGTTTCCATACGTAACCACCCGGTCTGTCTGTGGTATATGGCGTCGGGCCCCGGCCGGACCTACTGCTATATACTATGCGACGGATAGGGGGTGTTACAATTTGGTATCAGACTACTGGTTTTGGTCGGGCTTAAAGTGAATTCGTGGGCGAATTCTTTTTAAGGGGTGGTGAGCACATTGTGTGCGTCATCGTTATAACGGTAAAAGAACCCATGAATGTCCACTTAGGAATGAAAATACTCGTGTTTGAGGAACCTGCGTGTTCCTATAATTGCTGTTTGCAATTTGTTTGGTCGCTTAACGATGTTTTGTACCACTATAGGTGACCAGAAGTGGTGTTGGGCCGTCAGAACGCCGAGTTTCTGAGGCAAGTAGTGCACCGGATGTTGCTCCCGCAACACCTCTGTTGGCTGAAAATATAAGATTGGTGGCTGAAGCGGTGTTGGCCGTGATCAATGCGCAGCCTGGGAGGCAAGCGCAGCAGCCAGCTCCTGTGATGGAGCAAGTACCTCTTCAAGAGGCTGAGCCGAGGAGGGTGGAGCAAGTGGTTGTTGAACCATTAGTGCCAAGGAGGGCAACTGAGAGGCAGTTGAAGCATGTAATGAGCTTTAACCCTCCGTTATTCTCGGTTTTGGGAACCCCATCTCAGGCTGAAGACTGGCTCTCTAGGGTGAAGAGAGTCATGACGGCGACGAAGACAGAGGAGTGGCAAATGACCACCATCGCTACGTTCCTGCTGGACGGTGAAGCGAGGATGTGGTGGGAAGGATTGGAGCTGCATCATTTGAGAGGTAGACAACTGATAGACGTTCCGATGGAAGAGTTCTCGGGATTGTTCTTAGCAAGATACCTCCCTTCTACTCAGAGGATTTCAATGGAGAATGAGTTCCTGAAGTTGGTGCAGGGTGAGAGGAGTGTGGATGAATATCTCCACGAGTTTACGCGGTTGAGTCGTTATGCTAGCTCCATCATCATGGATGAGGAGCGCAAGACTAATCGTTTTTATGAAGGCTTGAGGGATGAGCTGAGACTATTACTGTCGGGGCCGATGACGCAGGGTTTCTTAACCTTGGTCAATACTGCCCGGTCCTTGGAGAAGGACATGAAGAGCGTGCAAGCGAAGAAAAGCTTGAGTGAAAAGAAATCTGAGTTCAGAGTGCCGACTACTTCAAAGTCCGGCTATCGGAGGGCTTTCAAGAAGCATAGGACTTCGGGTCCAGCTCCTTCTAGCGCTTCTGGGGCGACTACGGGTCGGACCCCGGGTGCGTGCTTTACGTGTGGAAAGACGGGGCACTTTGCCCGTGATTGTTGGAGCGGACGTCCTAAGTCCGAGAGGAGGCCGGGAGCTACTTATGAAGAGAAGGGTAAGGCGGTGGAGTCGACCGCATCCCATTATGCTCCGGCCCAACCAAGGGTCTACAATCTTGGCCAACAGGAGGCCATTAAACAAGCTGATGTGGTGACAGGTACGATTTAATTTATAGCAAGTTAATTTCTTTAAATACTTGTTATGTATATGTTACCTTACCACTGCTTGTTTAGGATTTGTTTTGATTTGTGAAAATCCGGCACGAGCACTCTTCGATACGAGAGCTTCACACTCCTTCTTGTCCGAAGGATTTATATCACGCATCGGAGTCCCTTCTTCGATGGCGAAGGATAAGTTGGATGTGTTGTTGCCCAATGGGTGTTCGATGCGAGCGGTTAGGATCTGCGATGTTAAGATTCGTATTGGAGAGCAGGAGTTCGACCTGCGGGCGTCTTTACTGCCGTTAATGGAGTTCGACGTCATATTTGGCATGGACTGGCTCTCAGAGCAGCAGGCCCATATAGATTGCGGTAGCAAGGAAGTTAAGCTGGGAGCGAGTCGTGAGACGACGTTTACGGGCCTAAAGGGGTCGAGCAAGACGTTGATGTCTGCTCTTCAGGTGGTGAAGGCGGTTCGTGCTAGTGTAGAGCTGTTCTGTACACTAGTGGAGGTTGTAAAGCCGAAGCCCGCGTTGGATTGTATTTCAGTGGTATCGGAATACCCTGATCTGTTCCCCGCAGATCTTCCTAGAGCCCCGCCTCAGCGGGAGATAGATTTTACGATCGAGCTAGTGTCAGGTGCAAAGCCTGTGTCACGATCTCCGTATCGGCTAACGCCTAAGGTAATGGCGGAGCTGAAAGCTCAACTGCAAGAGTTGTTGGAGCAAGGGTATGCGCGTCCAAGTCCTTCGCCTTGGAGCGCAACGACCCTCTTTATTAAGAAGAAGGATGGAAGGTTGAGGCTGCGTATTAATTATCGGGAGGTCAACAAGTTGACGGAAAAGAGCAAGTACCCAATCCCAAGGATCGATAATCTTTATGATCAGTTGGTAGGGTCAACGGCGTACTCTAAATAGATAAGGGAGAGTGATATCCCTAAGATAACGTTCAGTACAGGACACGGGCGCTACGAGGTTACGGTCATGCCGCTTGGGCTGACTAATGCGCCGTCAGTATTCATGGATTTTATGAACAGGACGTTCAGGGAGTACTTGGACCATTTCGTGATCGTCTTCATCGACGATATTTTGGTGTACTCGCAAAGTGAGGGAGATCACTTCAAGCATCTTCATTTGGTGTTGGAGACGCTAAGGATAAATCAGTTGTATGCCAAGTTCTCGAAGTGCGAGTTTTGGCTACCCTCAGTGGCGTTCCTCGGGCATATAGTGAGTGGAGAGGGTATTGCGGTGGATCCGGCGAAGATTGTTGCGATACGAGAGTGGCCTGAGCTGGCTACGGTAGCGGAAGTCCGGAGTTTGCTGGAGCTTGCCGGCTACTATAGGCGCTTCGTGGAGAACTTCTCGCGGATAGCGTTACCTCTCACTACTTTGACGAGGAAGGAGCATAAGTTCTTTTGGACGCCGGAGTGCGCGCGAGCTTTTGAGGAGTTATAATGTCGGTTGACTACGACGCCTGTGCTGACTTCGCCAAGTGGAACCGAAGGCAATGAGATTTTAATGATGCGTAGGGCAGCGTTTTGGGTTGCGTGCTACTGCAACACGGAAGCGTAATAGCGTATGGCCGTGAGTTTTGCCTTGAAGCTATGGAGGCATAATTGTATACGGTGTGAAAGTGGATCTCTACGCCGGTCACAAGAGCGTGAAGCATCTGATTGATCAGAAGGATCTGACTATACGACAGCGTAGATGGATGGAGTTCTTGGGAGACTATACATTCAAGATCCGCTACGCGCCTGATAAAGGGAATGCGGTTGCTGACGCGGTGAGTCGCCAAGCCCCAGCTCGAGCCAATTGGCTATCGGTGCAAGATGAGCGGTTGGGGCGAGAGTTAGAGGCGTTGGGGATCGTTTGTATGGACAAGCAAGCAAGTG
The DNA here is from genome assembly GCA_039583875.1 of Platanthera guangdongensis. Taxonomy (NCBI): domain Eukaryota; kingdom Viridiplantae; phylum Streptophyta; class Magnoliopsida; order Asparagales; family Orchidaceae; genus Platanthera; species Platanthera guangdongensis. The sequence continues at coordinate 168,446,228 of CM077156.1, read as the reverse complement.
CTGAAGCAGTTCATGGTAGAGGCTCTGGATGGGTCAAATTCCCTATTCGTCGTGGAGGACGGATTGCTGTGGAAAGACGGTCGTCTGTGCGTCCCAAGCGTGGGCAATTTACGGGTGGAGTTGTTGTACGAGGCACACCATACCAAGTACTCGATTCACCCGGGGAGCACGAAGATGTACCGCGATGTAAAGAAGCTGTTTTGGTGGCCGGGTATGAAAAAGGATGTGGCGCTATACGTAGCGAAGTGCCAAACCTGCGCCTTGGTAAAGGCAGAGTGCCAAAAGCTGGGAGGATTTCTTAAGTCCTTGCCTATTCCGGAGTGGAAATTTGACGACATCTCTATGGACTTTGTGCATGGTTTGCCAAGGTCGCAAAAGGGGAACGACGCCATTTGGGTGGTCGTGGATCGATTAACGAAGGTGTCGCATTTTATTCCGCATAGGAAGGATGATCCGGTGGAGAAGCTGGCAAAGCTATATGTGGATAACATAGTACGGCTTCATGGTGTGCCCCGCAGCATCGTGAGTGACTGAGATGGGCAGTTCACGTCCAATGATTGGAGGCTGGTGCAGCAAATGTTGGGAACTAAGTTGAAGTTCAGCACAGCCTTCCATCCGCAAACAGATGGGTAGACCGAGAGGGTTAATAGAACCATGGAAGACATGCTCCGCATGTGTGTCTTGGGTTTTGGAAAGCAATGGGAAGACCACCTTTATTTGGTGGAGTTCGCATACAACAACAGCTACCAAGCGAGTATTCAGACGACGCCCTTCGAGGCCCTATATGGTAGCAAATGTCGCACGCCGTTGTCTTGGTTAGAAACGGGTGAGTCAAAGTTGTATAAGCGATCGGAAGTGGAGGATGCTACTTCTTTGGTGAGAACGATTCGGGAGAGGTTGCTTAACGCTCAGGACCGGCAAGCAAAGTACTGTAATGCCAAGCACAGGAACGGGGAGTTCGCTGTGGGCGATTATGTATACTTAAAGATCAAGCCGTTCAAGGGTGTCTCGCGGGTGCGACGATTGAAAAAGCTAAGCCCGAGGTACCTTGGACCGTTCGAGGTTCTGGAGCGAGTTGGAGAAGCGGCCTATAGGTTGAAGCTTTCGGTGGAGCTAAGTGGTTTACACGATGTATTCCACAATTCGGAGCTTCGGAAGGCGGTGCAAGAGCCTACGCAAATGATCGCGGTCGATCAAGTGCCGGTGGATAGTGGGTTAACGACAAAGGTCAAGCCCGTGCGGATTGAGGACTCGGAGGTCAAGCGACTACGCAATAAAGAGATCAGGATGGTCAAGGTCCGGTGGGTCAATTGCGGTCGTGAGGAGCTCTCTTGGGAGCGAGAGCAGACTATGCTTGACGAGTATCCGAAGTTGTTCCGCTCAGGTACAAGTTTTGTTGTGTATGCCTTTCCTTATGTAATTTCGTGGGCGAAATTCTTTTAAGAGGGGGAGAGTTGTAACACCCCAAAACTCAAAATAGCGAAGGGGGGACGTTTTGGGCCAGTTTGGGTTCTGGCAGAAGGCACACGACCTGGGACACGGGCGTGTCCCAGGGCGTGTCGAGCGTGTGTCGACACTTAGCCGCGAAGTCGTCGAGTTATTCTCGACGATTCGTCGAGAATGGGCACACGGCCTGCGACACGGGCGTGTTGCAGGGCGTGTCGACCCGTGTCGACACTTAGCCGTGACATCGTCGAGTTATACTCGACGATTCGTCGAGAATGGGCACACGGCCTGCGACACGGGCGTGTCGCAGGGCGTGTCGACCCGTGTCGACGATCGTCAAGGTGAAATCGTCGAGATTCACTCGACGATCGTCGAGTCAAGGCACACGGCCTAGGACACGGGCGTGTCCAAGGCCGTGTCATCCAGTCGTCGTTCTTCCCTCGACGAAATGTCCCGTGTACACGGCTTGGGGTCCCAGGCGTGTCAAGGTGACACGGGCAAGGACAGGGGCATGTCCTAGAACCCGTGCAGTGCTCGGGTTGAAAACGGGAGAAAAATCATGGGGTACACGGCCGGCTATACGGCCGTGTCAGCTGGAACACGGGCGTGTCAGCTCGAACATGGGCGTGTTCGATACCCGTGTGCGTGTCCAGGAGATTCGATTTTGACGGCGAATGCGGCACACGGCCATGGACACGGGCGTGTGCCAGGCCGTGTTCGGTCCAGATTGGGCATTTCAGCCCCGAATCAAAGCCGTTTGTTTCCTTGATTGAAGATCCAATGGCTGGGGGTTGTTCCTGGGAGGATATACCCGGGAGTTGACTTGAAATCCATCATTTTTCTTACCTTTTCATCTCTCCAAACCCTTGGAGAAAGAAGAGCTAAGGCAAGAGGAAGAGGAGCTAGATCCGCCATTGGAGGAGCTTCGGAGCTCCGAATCGCAAGCCGACTCCGGATCCACGGAGGCAACGCAAGTGCGGTGATTTCTATCCGATTACTTTTCGATGGCGCCAAAGAGGAACGCAAGGGTAACGATCCTCATCATGAGCACTAATAGCTCTCTTTCTTAGCATAGGAAGCCCGCTCTCGCGAGTTTGCGGAGAGTTGGAGGCGTTCCTTCGGGTAGATATGTAAAGTCCCCGTTGTTTAGAGTCCGTATGCGAGAACGGACGTAGGCATTTTGTGTGAAGCCTACCCGGACATGTTAGTCCGGATCGGTGATGTTGCATTGCATAAGGCCGGAGAAGACTCCGTGCTATTGGTTGTTTTCGGGTTTTCTACGCGGTAGATTGCAGCAGGGAGCCTTGGGGACTAACCCAAAGGTGCACCCTGAAAACTGGGCGGATACGAGATCTTGCCAACTTGGTGGCCTGAGAGCCAACTCGAACATAACTGAGTTATGTGACTTGCGGTAGAATGGGACTCGGTGAAAGTTTGACCCGCGCAAATGGCTTAAATTGTCGTTGCAAAGTGAGCACGGGTTAGATGGAGCCGTACCCGCTTTATGTCGTCCGGTTAGAGCAACATAAGGTTACGTGGAACTCGCCGTTGGCATAAATGGGAGTCTTCGGTGGTCAATGGCTTAAATTGACGTGACCAATACCAAGAAGACGAATTGCTCATAGGAATGGCCGTATAAGTGGCGGTGGTGGGTCCGGAATGTTAATGGCTTTAATTGACGTAACATCGACTGGTTCACCGAGAATGTGCCCTGAGTGCACGGGGAGTTGGCCTTATGAGCCAACGTCTGTGATGTTATAGCTATGGTTTTATATTACTCGCTTATGCTAAGGAAATGCAGGGAAGGAGCATCGCCGCCCCGAGTTGGGGGCGGGATCGTTATAATTTGGTCAGCATTGCTGACCGTTGCCTTGTTTTGCCACCGTGCGGTGGATTGTTGCTTGCAGGTGCAGCTGGACCAAGAGGTCAATAGCGGGCTAAAGCCCTTTTTGCGAAGCTGGCCCTCGAAGGCCCAAGTAGAAGTGTTTACTGCTTTATTCATGTATGACCGGCCTGCGTGCCGTGGTTTGTAAAACATGTAATTTTCAAGTGAAACACTTTGTAAGGCCTTAAGGCCGATTTTGGGTATTTTGTATACATTCCTAACTATTGTAATAGTGGACATTCGTGCTCTAATGCTGGGTTCTTGTTTACAACTTTATAAACTGCTTCCGCTAGAATGCTCTGTGTAGGACGTTGAGATTGGTTGGATGGTTTCCATACGTAACCACCCGGTCTGTCTGTGGTATATGGCGTCGGGCCCCGGCCGGACCTACTGCTATATACTATGCGACGGATAGGGGGTGTTACAAAAGCTCTAGCCATGACTACATCTCAGATTGTGAAGAACTTCATATTGGGAGAGATCGCCTGCAAGTTTGGGATTCCCCTTACCAACATCACGAAAAACATTCTACCATTTGCCTGCTTATAACTAACCGACTTCTACCAGCAGTTGTGGATAGATCTTTGATTTACTTTAGTGCATCATACCTGGAGCAATGGGCATGTGGAAGTTGCAAACACTCGTAATAAACCTCCTAAAGAAAGGGCAGATAATTTGAAGGGGAACTGTGCATTGCAGCTCCCTTTGGTCTTATTGGCGTTGATAACCACTCCTAACTTACCACACGAGAGACACCTTTCAAGCAGTCCCACGAGTCCGAGGCTCTCATTCTGGTGGAGTTTGAGGTCAGGAGTCTAAGAGTGGTTATGGTAAAAGAATGGTATGGAGAGTGTCACTTCGAGAATGAAGAAGTCAAAAAACTCTATCTCGACTACATTGAAGAGCATCGAGACCATGAATTTGCTAGGCAGGAAGAGGTTAAGAAAAGGATGGAGAAGCACTTCGATAAGCACGTCCACATCAAGTAATTATAGAAAGGAGATCTCCTCTTAAAAAAGGATGTCTCAGGAAGACCAACCTCCGTCGGGAAGCTTAACTCAAACTTGGAGGGACCTTTCTTCGTCTGATAGGCGCTTGAGACTGGAGAATACCTCTTACAAAATCATGAGGGGAAATCACTCGGTAATACCTAGAGCGGCGATGACCTGAAAATGTTCTATCCTTATAAAGGGAAGGGTATGTCTAGTTATAATTAATTTTTTGAATATATAAATAGCCCTAGAAGATGGGAATTTGTCTCTATCTACTGATGAATTGCTCTAAGCATGAGTAAGCAGGCATGGCCGATCTTCACAATTGAGTTGGGAACAAGCTACCGACTTGACTCTCGTAACACTCAGAATGGGTGATGGGATGGTGTGTCATGTATTTTAATGTGTCTTCCTTAGTCCAAGCCTCTGCATTTATGACTGAGATCAGCTCCCCCCATACATGTTGGTCATCAGAATCCTCGTCTTCACGTGTCCCTGAAGATTGTGGAGACTGCGGAGGGTCCGTAGAGTCATCTTCTTCAGCAAGAAGCTCGAGGTTGACATCCTCAACTGTCAGATCCTCAGTGGAGGGAGTAAGCAAGCCGTCGAGCACGAGCTTGTCCAGCAGGATATTTCCCGTAGACCTGGCTATCTACTACTTCAACATCAACAACTCGTGCGTCTCCAGCTTGGCATACTTAGGCTCCGTTTGGGAGGACTTATTTTCACCGGTCAAGCAGTCACCACCGTATGAACCTGGACTTAATTAAGGTCCGGTTCATGCGGTTGTGACCGCTTGACCGGTGAAAATAAATCCTCCCAAACGGAGCATTAATCTGAGCCGCCTCCAGCGTGGTTTGGCTTTCCCACAGCTCCTCTTGAAGCTGCGAGATGCGCTATGTGGCGACCAACTCGACTTCCTGCAAATAAGCGGCGCCTAGTCGTTAGCACGACAACGGGTGAAGTATATTCAGCAAACTCAGAAACCACCATTATCAAATGCTAACAAAAATCACCTCGTATGCACGACACTCTGTTAGCTTCTCTTCAGATTCTCCTAGCAACTTTTGATGTTTCTCGTTGAGGTCGCTAAGGAGTTTGATCTTCGTATTAGATGTCAATAGCTGGCTCGTTGCCAAGTGCGTAAGCTATGGTTTGCGTAGGGCCGAGCACACGAGGCCTGGTTTGCCAAGGAGTTGGGGGAGGACTCCTGCAATGCAGCTGCATCCTCGCGACCGTAATTGGAGAAGGAAACCTGGAAGCTCTCACCATCGTCGTCCTACTCCTCCGACCAGGTAGGTAGGTTGCAATGAGCATATTATTCGAAACTCGAAAGTCGCTCGAATATTGTGCCGAATTGGAATTGGTTAAAATTGATTAGACTCAATTTGATTCAATTCAATTTGACTCGAATATGATTTTGAGCCAATTTCGAGCCAACACTAAATCACTCAAAATATGATTTGAATCAACTCGAATTGATTGAAAATATTATGTGTTTATTAATATATTCTTTTAAAAAAAATAAAAATTCAACAATTTAAACACAGATAAAGAGATTGAATATTTTAAGTGTTTCATTTGCTAAATTTAGAGATTGTCCGGTTTAATTTTGAGACAACTAGAAATAAAGAAAAAATTACTCAATTTCAAGCCGCCTCGATTCGATTTCGAGCCGACTCAGAATCAAATCATTTCGAGTCAAGCCGATTAGACTCGAAATTGATTTCAATTTCGAGCCGAGTTCGTGTCGAAAATTTTGATTTCGAGCCGAGTCCAAATCGCTCGAACTTGACTCAATATCAACCTTAGAGGTAGGTTTGTGCACAGGTGCACGACACACTCTTCATAATCCTAGGTGACCAGTAGGCGGCCTAAGCGGTCCACCCCATCAACCCCATGACCAAAATTAGGGTGCGAGGAGAGGACCGCATCTTTGGCCAAATCTTTATCATTCATGCGCCCGTTGGTGTACTTCATATGCCAGTGCTTTTGCCTTGAAGACTCCCGACGCTCTGGATACCTCGACGCGATGACGGACGAAGGCTCCACGGTGGGTTCTTCGTCAATAGGATCCTCGGGGATCGTCGCAATCCCCACAGGAAGGTTAAGCGACGTCCTATCCTCGATTGGCTGGGATCTAGTGCTTGGCAGAGGAGGAGTTGGGCCCTTAACAAACTCTTATATGTTCTTGTGAAACAATATGAGAAGTTGCAAAAGAAGATAAAAAAGGTTAGTCCCACGAGCAGTAAAATTGGCATGTAATTATGATGCTCTCTAAAGGTACACCTCTCCCCGAAAAGACATATGCGAGAATGTCGATATCGCACCACTAGAAAGCAACATCGAACTTCTTCCCTCGGAAGGCATTCTCCAGCTCCTCTGAGTCATCGCCCAAAGTGGGTGGGTGGGTGGGTGGGTGGGGGGAATGACATGCTCGGGAAGTTGCTATGGGGGTAAATGGAAGGTTGTCAAAGGGACTGCCGATGATAACAAAATGCTCCGTCCAACGATGCACCTTCTTCATAGTGTCGAGGATGGTGCAGGTACGGCTACAGAAGTAGATGGAGCCTTCTTTAGTTTCCCCCATGTTAACGATCCTCTTGAAGGCGGCGAGGTTGATAGGGAGCGTATTTGACCTTGGGACTATTGGAACCGTGTATGGGCTCACCCTGTTCAAAACCAACTCCACAATCAATACCTTCTTACTCCAATTCACAAGTCAAATGCGAGACCGCTACAAACCGCGCGACCTCCACATGCGAGGAGACCGGGCCTACTTGCGCGAGCTGCTTTTGCGAGACGACCACTTCCTCTCGCCACCACACCAAACCGCCTAGCCTACTCGCGCGGTGAGAACACACTACCCGCGACGTCCCTCTCGTTGCTTCAACGAGCACACCAGGCGAGCTCAGCCTCAACCGCACCTTACTCGCGACTAGGCCACTCCTGCGCCGAGACCAAACTGGCGAGACCCCCAAACGGGCGAAATCAAATCCTTCTCGCAAGCCGCACACCTCTCGTGAGCACGCAAGCCGCGAGCTGACGCATGCGAGATCAAACACCTAACCCGCAAGCTCAAGCCGCCCGACTTGGTTGACAAGCCGCCCAGACAGAAAACACTTCAGCGCTGCAGCGCTCCTCTCACTAAAACAGGAATATGGGAGCTTCTCTCTCTATTTTCATCAATCTTTAAAACAATACAAATGGTGCCTTTATATAGGCAAAGCAAAACAAACAACATCTCTCTCCTAATAAATACAACCTCTCAGCTACCCATTTAATACATCCTCTCTCTCCCATGCATTAAAAAATAATCATAAATAAAAATTACAATTCCACAATCTTTGTGGGGCCCAGTCAACACAATAACTCCAGCAAACTCCCCCTCAAACTTGGCAGACCATACTGAGTTTGCTCTTTAGCTCCAGAAAAGTTTCTACCTTCAATGCCTTAGTGAATATGTCCGCAACCTGCTCTCTGGTTGGGCAATACTCCACCTCCACTGTCTTCCGCTCCACTTGTTCATGGATGAAGTGATATCAGGTCTCGATATGCTTGCTCCTCCCATGCAACACTGGGTTCTTTGCAAGCTGGATGGCAGACCTGTTATCCACTAATACTGTCGTTGGCCCTTCCTGCGCATGATGCAACTCTCCCAGAATGTTTCGTAGCCAGAGGGCTTGGCAGGCGCATGCCGCTGCCGCGATGTACTCCTCCTCGCAAGATGATAAGGCTATAGTAGCCTGCTTCTTAGAACTCCATGAGAACGTTGTGGTTCCCATGTTGAACGCATACCCGGAAGTGCTCTTCCGGTCGTTCACATCTCCTCTATAATCGCTATCCGATTAGCCGACTAGCTTCAACTCTCCTCCAGATGAGTACTTCAGGTCATGATCCCGAGTCCCGTTCACATACCTCAGGATCCTCTTCGCTGCTGTGAAGTGGTCCTGCTTGGGTTCCTCCATGTGCCTGCTTACTACCCCGACTGCATACATTATGTCCGGCCTAGTGAAGGTCAGGTACCTTAGACTTCCGACCAGGCTCTTGAACATAGTTGGGTCCACTCCTTCCTCTTCAGAATCCTTCCTCAGCTTTGTTCTGAGGTCCGCAGGAGTGGAGATTGCCTTGCTACCCTCCATCCTGAACTTCTTCAGAATTTCCTCAGCATACTTTTTCTGGGAGATGAAGATCCCATCTTCTCTCTGCTGCACCTCAACTCCCAAGAAGTAGCTCAGCTCTCCCAAGTCCGTCATCTCGAACTCCTTCTTTATTAGCCTCTTGAATTCTTCGAACATCGCAGGGTTGCTCCCGGTGAATATCATGTCATCCACGTATAGACATAGGATCATGATATCCCCGCTCTTCTCCACCTTCATGTAGAGAGCATACTCATATGGGCACTTGATGTACTCATGCTCCTGAAGGAATTTGTCTATCCTCCCATTCCAAGCTCGGGCTCCCTGCTTTAGTCCGTACAAGGCTCTGCTCAGCTTGCAGACTTTTCTCTCCTTGCCTTTCACCACATACCCTGGAGGCTGCTCAATGTACACATCCTCCTCTAGGTACCCATTCAGATACGCCGCCACAGCATCTATTTGCATGATAGTCCATCCGTAGTGTGCCGCCAGTGCGTTGATCAGCCTTATAGTATCGATCCGCGCCACTGGGGCGTAGACTTCATCATAGTCCACCCCTTGGACTTGTCTATACCCTTTCACCACCAACCTTGCCTTGTGCTTCTCCACAGCTCCATCTTTGTTTTTCTTCACCTTGTACACTCATTTCACCCCGAGGGGTTTGTGGCCCGCCGGTGGATCAACTAGCTCCCATGTATCGTTCTTCTTGATGGAAGCCATCTCGGCATCCATTGCCTTCCTCCAAGATTTCTCCTAGGCAGCTTCTTCATAGGACCGTGGCTCACAATCTGCTAAAAGACAATATAATGAATAGTCAGCAGGAATTGGGACCGTCTCCTCATAGATCTCCGCCAACTCCTTCATCCTGGGTGGTGGACTCTCGGAGTCACTCCGGCTCCCGCTTCTTCCTCCAGAATTTCCTCCACTTGAGCTTTCCCCTCTTGAATAGGAGGTGGAAGCTCCCCCTGAATTTCTACTCGGTGGTGATGGCAGCTCAGCTCCACCATTCTCGACTCCAGCCTCGTGACCACCCTCTTCCTCATCTTTGAAGAACATGCCCTTCATACTTCTCGTCTCCTCATCCCAGCTCCAGCTGCTTCCTTCTTCAAACATCACGTCCCTCGAGAGTATGGCCTTTCCTGTCACTGAGTTGTAAAATTTATATGTCTTGCTCTCCGGAGCGTAGCCAACAAAAATGCACTTCTCACTCCTATCATCTAGCTTCTTCCTCTCTGGTCTGGGATGTGAGCATGAGCTACACACCCGAAGACCCTTAGGTGCTTCACACTCGGCTTCCAGCCGCTCCATGCTTCAAATGGTGTCATGAACTTCACACTCTTTGTGGGGCATCTGTTCAGTAGATACACCGCACATTGCACTCCTTCCGCCCAGAACTTCTTCGGTAGCCCCTTCTCCTTCACCATGCTCCTAGCCATGTTCATGATGGTGAGGTTCTTCCTCTCTGCCACTCCGTTCTGCTGCGGTGAGTATGTCGCCGTCAGTTGGTGTGATATTCCATTCCCCTTGCAGAAATTATCAAACAGCCTCGAAGTGTACTCCCCACCTCGATCTATCCTCAGCACCTTCAATGGTTGCTCGCTCTCCTTCTCGGCCATCACCTTGAATTCCCTGAACTTGTCAAGGGCCTCAGACTTCTCTCTCAGAAAATACACCCAACACTTCCGACTATAGTCATCCGTGAAGGTGATGTAGTACTTGCTTCCGCCTATTGAGGTAGTCTCAAACGGACCCGCGATATCCGAGTGAACCAGTTCAACTTGTCGCCTTGCTCTCCAGGACTTCCCTCCTTCGAACGTTTGCCTCTTGAGCTTCCCCTTCGTGCACGCTTCATACACCTTCTGTGGAGGGGAGATCATAGGCAGATCCACCATCATCTTGGAGTGGGACAGTAGCTTCAATCCTGTGAAGCCCAAGTGCCCCATCCTATGGTGTCATAGCCATGCTTCTTCCTCTTCTTTTGTTCTCGTGAGACAAGCCGTCTCTTGAGCATCCATCTTCAGCATGAAGAGACGGTTCGCCGTCATCTTCATCTTCACTACCTCCTTCCCTTGATCATTCTTCATTGCCAGAGACCTATCCTTCATCTGCACGCAGTAGCCTCTCTCCACTAACTGCCCAATGCTCAAGATGTTGGTTTTCAACCCTGGTACGTAGTACACATCGTTCAATTATACTCTCTCCCCGTTCAGTTTCACAACAACCAAGCCCTTTCCTTCCAAGGAAATCTTCGAAGCATCCCCGAAGCTAACCTCACCCCCACTGGGTTCAAGGTTAGAGAACATCTCCTTATCTCCACACATGTGGTTGCTCGCCCCTGTGTCCAGGTACCATACTTCATTCCTTCCTTCTTCTGCCCCTCGGTAGGTTAGAAACATCATTGGGTCTCCACCCCCAACATCGTTCCCCCTGTTCCTAGCCTCCGCATAATGGTTGGCTTCTTCTGTCTTCCTCGGAGCCCAATAGTCATAGCTCATGTGCCCAAACTTGTTGCAGTTGTAACACTGAACTTGGGCTCTTCCTCCTCAGCCTCTTCCTTGGCCTCTTCCTCTTCCTCTTCCATCTTGCCACCTTCCTCCTTGAGGTTGTTCCGTCTCTCTCTGGTGGTATTGGTTTCTTCCCTGATCTCTTCCTCCTCTTCTTCCTCTGCCTCTGCCTTGTTGACCTCGGCCACGCTGGCCGCCTCCCCTTCCGGAGCTCTCTCCGAAGTTCAGCTGATTCTGGAGTGCTTTTCCCAATCCACTCGCTTCTTCTTCATCCTGCATCATCCTGTACTCATGAGCTTGCAATGAGCATACAAGCTCGTCAACAGTCATCAAGGTGAGATCCTTCGACTCTTCGATCGCCACAACCACATGGCGGAACTTCCGCGATATCGATCTCAGCAGCTTCTCCATGAGCCTTACATCATCTATCGTCTCTCCGTTTCTCTTCATCTCGTTTGTGAGCGTCCGCAGACGGGTCACAAAGTCTCCGACCTTCTCTGTGGCCTGCATTCTCAACATTTCATATTCACCTCGGAGAGACTGCAGCTTCACTTTCTTCGCCTTGTCTACTCCTTGCATGGAGCGTTGCAACACTTCCCATGCTTCTTTTGAGCTCACAGCCTCCGAGATCTTCTCAAAGGTGGCTTCATCTACTCCTTGGTATAATGTGAACAGTGCCTTCTTATCTTTCTTTCTTGCTTTCCTCAATGCCGTCTTCTGGGCATTGGTCAGCGCCGCTTCTGCTTCGGCAGTAAGCTCTTCATACCCGTCCTCAACTATCTCCCATAGTTCCTTTGAAGCGAGTAGTACCTTCATCTGAATACTCCAGTTTTCATAATTCGTCTTTGTCAACTTGGGAACTTGCCCCGGCATGGCACCTCCGAACTCCATCTCTCCTCTACTTCAAACCTTTCGAGTCACCGTAAAGGTTTGCAACCTCGCTCTGATACCACTTGTTGGAGCCGTGTATGGGCTCACCCTGTTCAAAACCAACTCCACAATCAATACCTTCTTACTCCAATTGACAAGTCAAATGCGAGACCGCTACAAACTGCGCGACCTCCACATGCGAGGAGACCGGGCCTACTCGTGCGAGCTGCTTTCGCGAGACGACCACTTCCTCTCGCCACCACACCAAACCACCTAGCCTACTCGCGCGGTGAGAACACACTACCCGCGACGTCCCTCTCGTTGCTTCAACGAGCACACCAGGCGAGCTCAGCCTCAACCGCACCTTACTCGCGACTAGGCCACTCCTGCGCCGAGACCAAACTGGCGAGACCCCCAAATGGGTGAAATCAAATCCTTCTCGCAAGTCGCACACCTCTCGCGAGCACGCAAGCCACGAGCTGATGCAGGCGAGATCAAACGCCTAACCCGCAAGCTCAAGCCGCCCGACTTAGTTGACAAGCCGCCCGGACAGAAAACACTTCAGCGCTGCAGCGCTCCTCTCTCTCTCACTAAAACAGGAATATGAGAGCTTCTCTCTCTATTTTCATCAATCTTTAAAACAATACAAATGGTGTCTTTATATAGGCAAAGCAAAACAAACAACATCTCTCTCTTAATAAATAAAACCTCTCACCTACCCATTTAATACATCCTCTCTCTCATGCATTAAAAATAATCATAAATAAAAATTACAATTCCACAATCTTTGTGGGGCCCGGTCAACACAATAACTCCAGTAGGGACGACGAGTAATCCAACGAGGATTGCAACACCATTGAGGTTGATTTGGGTTAGCACTAGTCCATAATGCTGGACAATCTGGTAGAGTTCCGACCAGATAGGAAGTCACAGACCAACTTCGAAGTGATGAATGGGGAGGTTGAGACTGTATATGAGGAAGGTGTTGAGCCGCTCATAAGGATGAGGAAGCATTGTTCTGAATCCACTGTCAGCGTGCAAGAGTCGGTCTATGAAGTCTTCTAGATTGGCACAGTTAGTGATCGACTTCTTGCAAGACATCGAGGCGAAGAGTTTAGCATAGTCGGGGCGGTAAGCTTGGGCATCATCAACGGACAGCATGATTTTTATGGGTGAGTATACTAGTTGTGAGAAATGGTGGTGAGGAAGTTCAGGATCGCAAAAAAAACTCCTGAAGGCACCCCCCACTATTTATAGACCAAAGGGAAGCGGGGTAGCGATCGCGGATGGGGAGAACCGGAATGTTGCAGGACTCTCCTCGCTAATAGCTGCTTGCCAAAACTTGCATCGAGTCCAACCTACTCATGTGAATCTCAAAAGCTTCAGCTCGATTGAGCAATGCGATGAACCTAAACGCTCATACTATCCTAGTCAGTACGCATCAAACAACACCGTAATTCCAAAGAAGGGCAAAAATGCCTGCAAAATAGAAGATCACCATTACAGATACTCGTCAAAGCGAGTTTTTCAATGAACGATAATGTTCACCTACTTAATTATTACATAATTGAAAAAATAATAATAAGGGCGAGAAGAGTCAACACTGTTATGACATCTAGAGGTTCCGACACTGTTCATCGGGTTAATCATGTCGCTCAGAACACTCTTGCTCGTGACTGTGCCGAAGGTGCTCATTCACCTTTTCCATGTATTCCTTGCTCAGTAAATGTTGTCATCCATCCTCTTCAGGGTGCCGACCAGGCCGATGCCCATCCTTATTCCGCAAAGCTCGTTGTGCAGCAGATCCTATTGATGTTATACCATGGTGAGCCGTCATTCTAGCTCGTTGACCGCGAGAATTGCAACTCCGCGAATATCAGCCGATCCTCGAACTCCTCCAGCCGAGCGACCCTTGTTTCCAGTGCACCAATCTAGCATCGCAGCTCGCAAATTGCCAGCAGCTCCAATTTATTCTCTAGATTGAGATAGGTCGAGATGACCTTTTCGTAATACTCGCGAAGAGAGAGGTTGATAGCGTCGATCAGCGCGCTACTTGGGGTTTAGGCGCAACCAACATACACACTCAATCAGAACCATTTCAACATTCCAAAGCCTTGATAAGCATCCATGACAAAAGATTACCAGTGCGCGGGGTAGGAGGTCTCGTGTCGCGCAAGTGAGGGGAGCGTTCCCAGCAAAAAAACTGACACTAGTGAGGGAAGCGCTCCTGGTGAGGAGACTCACAATGAGATGGAGTGCCTCCTGGCAAGGAGATTCACGGCGAGGGGTTGTACAAACTCGGTGAGGAGAAGGGGAGCGATAGTGAGAAGCCTACCTCCCCAAAAGCAGGCCTCCACAATGTCCTCTGTTCACAAAAGCATATTGCTACTACGCGGTTCCCGAGTGTCGAGAAGTGTCAACTGGTTGAACAAGTCCCTTTTTGCGATCATCGTGAGGGTGGGTCCTCCCGTTACCCTCACTTTGTGAGGGTGGAGGTGGTGGACTAGTTGTTGCAGCCATCGAGGAAGGCTAAAGATTTGGAGGCAGAGGCGGTGGTGGAGGTGGGTTAACCACCAGATTACTCGCTAAAGGAGTCCTCTCTGATAGAGTGCTCGGTCTCGAGCTGACTCTCCAGATGGTTAGATTTATGTGTATCGAGCGAGTAGCCTCAGTTCCCGGCATGTCAGGGGCAGGGACCGGTGGAGAAGGTGGGTGAGAAGGCACATAGCTCGGCTCTCCAGGAGTCCCGGTACTTGCCCAGCCTGCAGAAAGGCATCTTCGTCCGGGAAAATTTTTTGCCGTGGGTAACGCAGGATGGAATCCTGCGGAAATAAATAGCTGGGGCCCACTTTTTTTACTTTTCGAAATTACTGTTTTTCCCTAACCCTTCGCCGCTCTTGCTCCCGACGCCGCTCCCTCGACCTTTCGCCGCTCCTCTTGCTCCCGCCGCTCCTCCTGCTCCCGCCGCTCCGTCGTTAACTCGAGCTCCCGCAGAACGCGAGACTTTTTCTCTGGAACAGTCTTCCTGCATAGCCTCTCACTATCAGAAGCTTTGGAGTACCGCCAAGTTCCGTCAGTTTTCCAAGCACTGAAACCCTAACCTGAAGAAGAAGGTCCAGGAAAAGTAGTGTAATCTGTATAAAATTTTCCATTTTGCTGTACTTCTATCCGAATTTGTATGTCATCCATGTTGATTGCAGTCGCATTTTTAGGGCAAATATGTTTGCAGTCGCATTTAACCGTTTTCTAGCGCTTGTGTAGGGTTTTGCACTAAATTAGGTTGGTTGCGGTTGCATTGTTAGTTGATTGAAGTTGTTTTTTTGTGGTTTCCTATTTGCAGTTATTTCCCCTGAGAACTAGTGTACAATTTGTATGTCATTCTTGTTGATTGCAGTCACATTTTTAGGGTAAATATGTTTGCAGTTGTATTTATCCGTTTTGCTAGTGCTTGTTATGAGTAATACGCTAAATTAGGTTGGTTGCGGTTGCATTGCTAGTTGATTGTAGTTGTTTTTTTTTTGGTTTCCTGTTTGCAGTTGTTTACCCTGAGAATTAGTGTAATATGTTTGAAGTTACATTACCTGCATATGCTTGTTTGCAGCTGCATTACAAGTATTTTACTGTTGAGTTTGCAGTTGCATTAACAGTTTATTCCCGTAAAGCTTGCAGTTGCATTACCTCCATATTTAAGTATTGTTTTCAGTTGCATTATCAGTGTACTCCCGTATTTTTTCCAGTTGAATTTTCCATATATGCTTATTTGTTTGCATTTTCCTTACCTGCATATTCCTGTATAGTTTGCACTAGCATTAGTTTTGCTTATTTTTTCTTTGTTTTCAGCTAAAATGCCTGGAAGTAAGTACTTGTCATCCCGTTGCTCATCCAAGTCATTCACTGCGCACGTTATGCCCATGGTGAATATGTTGTCCGAAGACTCTAAAGAAGCCTTACAGCTGGCTTGCATTTTCCCACTGCTGATGATGCCTGGGATTCCACAGAACATACCACTGTTGTATGTTCTTCTCAGGTTATATAATAGGGATAAGCAAGCGTTCCTAATAGGTAACTACTACATGAAACTTACCGTCAACGAGGTCGCACTCGTATTGGGCCTCCCAAATTCTGGAGTTCCGTTTAAGTTCACTCGGAGTCCCCTCTTAGACCTCACACACAAGTGCCTCAATGAAAAATTAAGTGAAGTTACCGAGGAGGAGTGTCCCCTGCATTGGAGGAGAGAAGGATCTCCCTTATAGTTAAATATCTATTATGCATGTTCTTTTTCCCCCTTAAGAATCTGAAGGTCCCGACTTGCCTCGATCGCATAAAAGATATTCAGGATTTTGTGAAGTACAACTGGCCGCAGGCAATCCATGGCTTCCTACATAGCCAATTTGATGGATTGAGCAAAATCTGCGAAGTAAGAGGGGCAGGGGAGAACATCGGGTATTTGGAGGGCTGCTCCACCGTGTTGCTGGTATGAAAGCGTTTTTATTTAGCTTTCATTTTATTTTTTTATGTTGCCAACTTCGTATGTGTTTTCGTAAAGGTGTGGCTATACGAGCACACGAAGATTCAACCACCACTGGTCGAGGCAGCACGGCCCCGCATATATCGGTGGTCTCCCACTCTTAGCTACAATGCTAAATTCTGCCTCGAAGTAGAACGCAACCTCAGGCGAAGAAAATATGTATGTGTTCCCCTTTATGATTTATGCTCAATCTAGGTATTAATATGTAAATGCTAAAGTAATATTCTGGTCTTTTATCTTGAATCATTACATAGGTTATCACCACCTTTGCTAATGTTGGTGATGACGAGCTGTCATTGCTTGGAGTTGAGGAACTGGAGTCCAATTTTGAGACAGGGCCGGAAAAGAAGGAGAAGAGAAAAAGGGACGTGAAGGCATTTTTGGGACCTGGCATTTTTCGAAGGAATACAGTTGAAAAATGTGCTGATATTAAAAAAAATGCAGTTACAATCATCAAAGAAATGCAGTTGCATTAACTTACAGTTACCTCTTCTACAACAACACTACTGGAAACCTGACTACTTGTTGCTCCCACTTCAGACATTTTCGCCTACAACTTTCCCGAAAAATACAGAGACATATAAGAGAAATCTGATGGAGTTTATAATGTTAGGGTAAGCACTAGATCACAATACCTGAACTGAAATGATAGAAAAATAGTAGAGAGCACGAACATTGACAGAGAAGGAGAAGGAGCGGCGAGTTGCACGAGAACTAGGGGCGGCGAGTGGCGAGAGAGCTGAGACACCTTTGTTCTGCCGAAGTTCACTGAGTTTCGGTCGATAGTTTTTTCTCCCGCAGCTGCTGAGCTGAGAAGGGAAGAAGCGGGGTGGAGGGAAAAACAGTAATTTCAGAATGTAAAAAGAGTGTGCCCCGGCTATTTATTTCCGCAGGACTCCATCCTGCGTGACCCGCATCAAAAAATTCCTCCTTCGTCAGAGCGAGTATTCAGAAAGACGAGGCTTATCAAAAGTCTCCTTGTCCGTACATTATGAGGTTGTCAGTTCCTTGGCGGGAGGGACCCATGTGGGTTTTGCAGGCAAGTCCCTAGTAGGCTCTTGATGTTGCAAGGGTGGATGTGTAGTAGTTTCGTCGACTCGGGTGTCGAGACCCTCGTCAGGGCTAAACTTATTTAGGATCTCTTGAGCCTGGGTAGGTACTGTGGTGGGTTGGCCTGATTCGGGGCATCATCAACATGATCCTGCTTTTCGGCCCTAGGCTTTGCGGTTTCCTTCTTCTTCTTTCTCTAGTGATCATCGCCCATATCATCCTCGGGGCGATTACATTTGAAGGAGCTTAAACCCATAAGGTTTCCCATAACTCGTAGGTTCGTCGCAAATCACTCGACTCTTCTATTCATCTCGGGCGATCCCTAAAAGGGTGTCCAGATCGAGTTACCCCTCCAATTTATAGAGAGTAGTGGGCTGGACCCCGGACCGTGCCGAACATGCCAGCTGATCGCCAGAGACCTTGCCGAAAAGGGGTTGTATGTCTCTTTTTGAGCTCTATGATCACTCACAAAGTGCGGGCATTGCGTGCAACCCATATTAGTCAAGGGTAAGTCCAGTTGTGACATGTAAACCATGGTCAATATCAAAGATAAGTCAAAACTCAGCAAACAGCACATGAGCATTTATGGCTTGGTGCGAGTATTAAGATACCAGACAAGCAGGCAGCTATCAGTAGTGTGGGCGAGTATCGGGGTTGCTTGCCCAGTTGGTGACTATTTGTGCCATCTTGCCAGATGTGTGCGGGATCCTTCAATACCTGCCCGATCTCAAGTCGCAAGATCGCTAGAGTCAGAGAAGCAACCTCGCAGTGGCTGGGTATTCTCGCCAACATACCCCCAAAATTTATTTATAAATAGAACTCCAGGAGTTCCATGAATGTCACATTGAAAAATTAACCCCCCATTCAGAGATCACATCTCTTTAAGTGGTGTCTTTCTCGTACCTAGCTCAGCCATTTGGGTTGCCGAGGGAAAACTTTCTCCAAATCTTCTGGGTACGTGGTTTGACCTCCCTGCTGCAGCGTCGGGGGTCCTTTAACAATTTTCTCACTTCTTTGCTCTTGTCTTTGGAACCGGTCGGCCGAATCACAGGACCAGTAACCTCATGTTACACTTAAATCCAAATATTTAGAGTAGGAATTTTTCTGACTTTAACAGTAATGACTTTGCTTTTTATTCTAACATATTTATTTGAAGATTTTGAAATGTGCAAAAGATTCATCACCTTATATATGGAGGTGTGATAGAATCAATGTCAAACTTGACCCAATAAGACTCAACCCAACCTGAAAAGTGCCACCACCTATTTTACATTGTTAGTGGCTTAAAAGGGACGCATGATTATTTGGACGAGCCTATAACTACATGTAGGAATTTGTGGGCACTGTAGGAGACTATTTGAGGACTTCACGGGGATATATGACCATACCAAGCATGTATACCAAACCAGTAGCTTCCTGAGGGATTGTTCTCTAGAAGGGATAATTGATCGGTCAGCGATTGCCGATCATTGACCGCTGTGTCCGGTCGATGATCAGAGATCATAGACATCATGGTCCAATCAGTGATTAATGATCATTGTCCACTGGGTATGATCGGCGATCAATGAACACTACGCCCGATCTGAGATTGTTGACTACCACTAGGCAAAAGTTAACTTACTCATGGCTGGCCAGGTGCAGGGAAAAATTGATTATTTCTGTTGGTTTTGAGCAATGGATCAAGTAATTTTTGATGCAACAATTAGGATTATTTCCTAACCCTCTTATGTTGGGACAGAGAGGATTAGGACTGATTTATTTTTGTTGGAGGTTCCGCTCAAAGTATTCTATAATACCTCATCTAAGTATGAAATGAGTATTTATAGTACTTCCAGCATAGAGCAAGCCCTAGGATGACACGAACCCGTTAACCTATTCCGAGTAGGTCTAACACACGAGCGGATATATATATATATATATATATATATATATATATATATATATATATATATATATATATATATATATCTAACAATCTCCCCCGATGTCCGTCGTGAACCCAGACTTCAGATATAGGGTGGTTTGTGTAAAGTTCGACCAACCGTGAATCATACACAACCGTGTCTAGCACCTATTTCAAATAAAAATTAGACTTAAGCACAAAATAATATGCACGCATAAGTAAACAAAACTCAGCTGCAACACATAAATAGTCTCAGGTACAACAAGACACATGCCCTATATGCCTAGCATCACAAATCAACAGAGAGCTAGAAAGTCCAAACAAACAATGCATAAAAGAAGAGCAAAAACAATGCTCTGAACAGAAGTAGCAAAAGATAAACTAATAACACTATAAAACTCAACATCCAAAAGATCATCCTGATCCAGATTCCAGTCAACCAGTGCTCCTCCTATCCCAGCAACCCCTGCAATTTCAACAGAGAATTTCATTTATGAATGAATTCTATACTTTGCAAATTTGCAAATATCTAGTTCTATAAAAAAAGAACTTAGTACTGATTATTTTAATTTGGATGGGAGGACACGTTCACAGAGTATTATAGTTTTACCTCAGAACCTGATATCTGTTTCAACCGAAACGATTCCAGACTTCTAGTTACCGCAGCTATATCTGTGATCCTATATGGAATGTCACGGTTACTGTCCTTCTAAAGTTAATTGGAACACATCAAGTTTGGAATGGAACTAATCACCAGAAGAAGAGACAAGACCAAGTCAGATTGTGTTATCAAGTTTGGAATAACACTTTCCTCCAAGGCAAAAGCCGAATCCAAGTGAAGTTGTTAGCATCAAGTTTGGAATGAAATAACTTACCAGATCCGAGCTCAGCAACTAAGAGCATCAACGGAGCACAATATGTTTGCTTTGACAAAGGAAATCAGAATAATCAAAACATTTGGACAAAGGCTGAACTAAATTGCCTATTGCTGAACTAAGGCCAAACTAAATCGCCTTTTATCCCATTTCCCCCACTGTTTTGATTAGACGGTCTTTTGGCATTCCTTTCGTCAATGGATCAGCCAGGTTTTCCTTTGATTGTACATCGATCAAAGTGATAATTCTTTGTTCTTTCAGATAATTCAACAAGGCATGTCTCTGTCGTACATGTCTCCTTTTAGTATTATAGAGGGTATTTTTAATGACTTGAACTATGCTGTTTTATTATCACAATACAAGCTCAACGAGTTGACTTGTAACTTAAGACAAGAGAATGTATAAAATCAAGTTCCTGATCCAATCTGCCTCTTCACCGACCAAGGCTAAGGTAAATAACTCGGCTTCCATAGACGACAATGCTATACAGGTCTGTCTTTTGGATTTCCAAGTGGTAGCAGCTCCACCCAAAGTGAATATATATCCACTGGTGGACTTGCTGTTCCCGACTTCTGAACACCATGACACATCAAATGTACCTCCACAGAAGGTGGGTAACCAGTGTAGCACAGAACATGTCTTTAGTGCCTTTCAGGTACCTCAACAGCCTATCTAGGGCTTCCCAATGCTCTTTGCCTGGATTATTGGTAAAACGGCTCACCGTGTTAACCGAAAAAGCAATGTCTGTCCTAGTACAACTTTTGGCATACATGAGACTACCAATTATCTTAGAATACCTAACTTGATTAATGTTGGTCTCTACATTAGGGCTTAAATTAACATTATGATCAAATTATATCTCAATCGGCCTATAGTTATCATATCCCTAGGTAGAAAGAAGTTGCTCAATATAATGAGCCTGGCTAAGAGTAACTCAACCCTTGTCAACTCTCACTTTCATACCTAACAGGATATCTACAGGATCAAGGTCCTTTATGTAGATTTAATATTCCTAACTGCAGCAATATTAGACCCCAAAATCAACATGTCATCCACATATAAGCATATGATGACTGTTTGATTCGACAATAAGCGGTGATAAAGGCATTTGTCTAAAAGACTGGACTGAAATCCAAGGCTCTTTACCACCTGGTCAAACTTCATATGCCACATCTTAGGCGCTTGTTTAAGCTCATAGATTGATTTATCCAGTTTGCACATTTTATCTTTTTTATCTCTCTGCACATAACCTTCAGGTTGTGCCATGTAGATCTCTTCATCAAGCTCTCCATTTAAGAAGGCTGTTTTCACATCCATCTGATGAATTATAAAGTTCTCGATAGACGCTAGGGCCAGAAGAATCCTGATAGTCGATAGGTGACACACAGGTGAATAAACATCAAAATAGTCTATTCCCCTTGTTGTTTATAACATTTAGTTACGAGACGTGTTTTATATCTAGCTATAGACCCATCACTATGTAGTTTCTTCTTCAACACCCACTTGTATCCTAAGACTTTAGCGTCTTTCGGCAAGTCAATTAGATGTCAAGTATTGTTATGTAACGGCAAGTCCATCTCTTCATCAATGGCTTCTGCCCACATCAACAAATCTCTATATCTCTGAAAGAAATAGTGCCTAACCACCTATAGGGGGGGGGTGAATAGGTGTACTTTTTCTTTTTTACTTTAAAGGCAGACAAACTGTTATGAACTTTAAGCAACAAATGCAATTCTACAGCTATCACAACACAACACCCATAGAAACAAACATTCACATAGTGCACACAGTGTTTATAGTGGTTCCCCAAGGTCTGGGTACATCCACTTTCCCCCATTCGCCTATCTAGTAGTGTACTAGATTCGGCCTAACTTCTGCACTTCTCCTCAGATCCTCAGATCTTACAGCTCAGAACCCCAATCCAGGTTCCTACAACTCAGAGTGTACCCACTCCTACAACTCAGGCACAAAGCCCTACCACTCAGTCTTCAACAAGACCTACACTCAGGCTAAACAGCCCTACCTCAGCCTTCAACAAGGCCTACACTCAGGCTCAAAAGCCCTACCTCAGCCTTTATAAATTTAGGCTTACAACTCAGATCCCTTAGGATCCTACAAAAAGATAATAAAAGTTTGTAAATCACCACTCAATTTGAGAGAATGAAGAGGGCAATCTTCTTGATCAGTTCTTGATAGCACTGATTCATGAGATCAATTTTGTCTTTGCTTTCTTCAAGGCTTCTTGAGTCTGAACTCAGTAAAGAAGATCTTCTTGAAGTGGACCTGCTGACAACTTCCTTCTTAGGATGGAGAATTAAATCTGGATCCTACTTTGCAGTTTGGTTCAGAATCTGCTTCTTAAGAGATTTGATTAACAAGTCTCTTTCTTAATTTCAGATACTGGAGTTCTCTCTCCAAGTAATTCTAAAATTTCTTCAAAATACTAATTTACAGTTTTCTCTAGATCTGTATTGATTGTGCGATATTGATTGATACATTCCTGTTGAAGGAGAAAGACCTTTATATAGTCTTCCTCCAAGGTAACCAGCTGATCCGGTTTCTAACGAACTTCTGATAGCTCTGAAAGTTGCAGTAGACCGGCTGAAATGACAGCTGTCAAGTCATCCAGTCACTTCTTGAAAATACCGTCTCTGTCTGAAAGTGTCGAGACTGATCTTCATTATGTGTCGACACAACTAGACCAAGTGTCGATATAAGTGAATTAAGTGTCGACACTAGCCTTGATGGTGTCGACACAACTCCTTGTGTTGTTGCAACAGCTTCTCGACACTGCTTCTTTAGAATGTGTCGACACTGATTTTGTGTGTCGACACAAGCCTTCTGTTGAATGTGTCAACACAGATTCTGTGTGTCGACACAAGTACTTCTTCTTTAACACTTAGCTGAATTCTGCTGTGTGTAGACACATCTCCCTTGTGTCGACACATCTTCTTTTATTGTTGATACTGGCTGAGTGTCGACACATCTCCTTTGTGTCGACACATGCCTTCATGTGTTGAAACTTGCTGAGTGTCGACACATCTCCTTTGTGTCGACACAAGTACTTTAACTTTGTTGAAGCTTGCTGAGTGTCGACACAACCTCCTGGTGCCGACACATTTGATGTCGACAAAGTTTCTCTGGGTGTCGACACTGCCTCTAAGTGTCGACACAGATTATGTTGACAATTCTTCACAGTGTGTCGACACTGCCTGTATGTGTCGACACATTTCTCCTGGTGTCGACTCTGCCTTTCCTGGTGTCGACACAAATACTCCAAGTGTCGACACAGCTTCTATAGGTGTCGACACAAGTACTGCATAAGTGTCGACACTGCATCTCTAGGTGTCGACACATGGACTTAGAAACTTTTCTGCATTTCCTGCAATTACTTAACCTGCACATATAAAATCAAAGCACATCAAATACACCTTGATGTATATCATTGAGTAGGGTGAGGCTTCTTCAAATCTGGTACATATTTTCCAATGTACCCAACAATCTCCCCCTCTTTGGAGAAGTCATAACCCTAAGTCAATGATATACAACATACATAACAAATACACATTATGATGTATAATAATATTATATGACATGGTAAATACTAAACAAAACATGTATAAACAATCATTACAGAATAAAAATGTAACAGATTGAACATCAAACATTGTTTTGTTATAACTTCCAATAGTTTCATTAATCAAAAGTTTACATAGATTTTTAGCACAAAAGATTACAAAATGTAAACTCAAGAAAATTCTATTCTATGGCTGCTCTGGCTCATTGATGACAATGCCCTTGCCAGATTGAATCTTGGCTTGAACTGGAGCATCTATGTCATCAACTGGTTTCTTGCCTTTTAGATCTGTCTTTATCAGCTCTTTAGCCCTTATCTTCTGTCTTTCAAAATAGTGATATGGCTTAGAGAAATACTTGCTAGGCTCCTGTGTATTAGAAGATAGCTTTCCCAGTTTAGCCTTCCTTCTATACTGAACTATGGCTTCTTGCCTAGCCTCATGTTTTCTTCATTCTTGTTCAGAATACCATTTGCCCCTATCTAGGATATTGTCCTTTGCAGCCTTCCAAGCAGTCAGAATAATATTTCTAGATGTGGGGCTCCACTATTCAAAATCAGGCCTTAACTCAGCCTGTTCTCTGAATCTTTTCTTAGACAATAAAGCCTCTTGCTCTTTCAAAAATGCCTCAGACATAGGCATGTCTACTTTCTCAATGATAATATTCTTATTACCCTCAGGAGGGCTATACATAGATTGTACTTCCTGATGTATCATGTCAAAATCTGCTGGAGGGTACATCACTTGAGCCACTTCAGCTTGCTCACCTCCAAAATATGCAGGATTTATCCCAGATTCTGCTACATTATCATCATCACACAAGGGTGGATATCCAAGGGTAGCTCTAATGCTGTTTGAAATCCATTTATCATGGTCAGAGCCTGCTTTAACTAATACCCTCTCCCCCTTTATGACTTCTCTTACTATATGATCCCTAAGATCATCCTTCTGAAATCGGATCTGAGTATTCATAAAGTTAATACCATCTTTATAAAAAGGTTTTAACTTCTGGAGCTGTGCAGTAATAGCCTTTTGAGAATCTTCAATTGTAGTTTTAACAGCAGTTAGGCTTTCTTGTAATTGCTTATCAAATTCTTCTTTGGCAGTAGCACGTACTGCAGTCTGTGTAGTAGCTATATTTTTCATTTCAGTAATAATGACATTATGTGAAGCAGTGAGATTATCATTCATCTTTAGCTGATTTTCCAGGACATAACCTTTCTTCACTGCCATATCATCAACCTGTGTCTTTATCTTCTCTTGATGAGTAGCCAGATATACCACTGCATTGCCTCATTTATGAAAACAGTCAGTTATTTCCTTCTTATTTTGATTCACTTCAAATCTTATAGATTTTATGTCTTGAGCCAGATCAAATTGAAGTGATTTATATCCTTCATCCATATATTTTTCTAAAGCCTTCCTTTGCTCATCCATCTTGATCTACAAAGCCACCAATAATGAACTATAATCAGAAGTTGGGGCAGGCTGTGGAACAATGGTTTGCAGTGCTTTCTTGTAGGTCTGGCTTCTCCTTTTAAAAACCTGTAGCTTTCTTTTCTTGGCTCTAGCAGCCTCTTCATCTTCAGAATCAGAAGTATTAGCAATGTCTACTCTATCCTGTGGAGTAGGGGGCAATTCCTTCTCTGCTCTTGGTAGCTCCTCAGCATTCCTTTGCTCCTCAGTCTCATTTCTAGCAGTCTCCTCATGAAACTCTACATGCTCCCCCTCAAGGTTAGCTGACTCCCCCTCAACAGCTGCTTTCTCTCCCTCAAAATTAGTCTGTAATAGATCAGGGGACAACTCTTCTAGAGTAAATTCCTGTTGAGTATGGACTGGAGAATCTTTTATCTCAGGAGCATGATCTGCAACTGATGTGTCTTCCATGACAACATCTTGTGGTTGACTATGTATCTGAGTTTGCTGATCAACATCAAGTAATGATTCAGTCAACACTTCATCCTCAATATTGAAAATAGATTGATTAACTTCATGTATTACCTCTAGGATTGTTTGAGTAGCCAGTTCACTATCCAAGTGAGTTGACTCTTCCACATGTTGAGGCTCCCCCTGGAGTGGATCCAGGTGGATAGGGCTAGCAGATGGGTGCTCCCCCTACCTCTGTGCATCTTCAATCCTCACTGGTGATCTTCCAGTAACATCAGCTTCTTCCTCATTTGAACTGAACACCACTTGTTCTTCTGAACTATTAGTGGATTCAGGAGCCACTAGGGCTTTCTTCTTCTTCTGTTGAGGAACTTCCTTCCCTGGTGTAGGCATTTCCTTGGTTAACACTCTATCCCACCTTGAGATAATTCTAACATCCATTCTCCTCATATGGTTTATCTTAGAACCTTCAGCTTAGTTCATGACTTCTGGAATACTTCCAGCCAAGAACAAACTCATAATCCTACCCAGATTGGGCTTCTTCAGACTTTCCTTTATCTTGTCAAACATTACTGCTGACCAATCAGTTTTTAGTTTGAAAATGATCCTTGTCATTAAACTGAACATGTGAGCTGATATTCTATCATGCCCACCTGACTTGCTCAGAATTACTTTTCCTACTATTTCAGACAAGAACTTGCCTTGCATGTTCATGCCTTTCCTGTTAAAAACTGATCCAATCTTCATGCTTGAATCAAGTCCACACAATTGCAGTGCTTCCCTTATCCTTGATGCAGGTACATCTTCCTCTTCTTTAGTTCTAGGTAGATGTAGAATCTTTCTTAGACTTTTCTGGGTGATTTTTACTTTTGCCCCATGGACTGTGGACTTAATCTTGAGTCCAGTTTCATCAAGGGTAGCTGCACTAAAGAATTCGAGGAACTCCTTTTTCCAAATCTTGATTGGTTCTGAAACTAGATACTTTAACCCAGTCTCTGCAACTATGGTTACAACACCTTGGATTTCTGGTTCCGCATCATCAAAGGCATGTCGCACGAGCTCATAACCTTCATTGATGTTCTCTTCTAGCTTGGGCGCCATTATGGTTTGGAGAAATTTTGAATTTAGAGAAGAGAGATGTCGACACACAAGTTTGGTCTCGAAACTATGGTGAGCGTGTCGACAAATAATGGTGAAGACCTATTTATACCTTTCTAAAATCGAAGGTGAAAAGGCGCGTCAAAATACTTGAAATGTGTCGACACTGTTGAAAAGTGTCGATACTTACTTCTAATGTCTCGACAACTATGTGTCGACACAAATATAGTCGATAGAATATATGTGTCGACACTTAAACATCTGCGCTCGACGATTAGTCGATGCTTCACTCGATGAATTCTGTGTTAATCCTAAGTGTCGACACCACCCTGGATGTGTCGACACCTACTCTGGATGTGTCGACACTACTTCTCTGAAGTGTCGACACAGACTGTCTAGATGTGTCGACACCATTTTTCTAAAATGTTGACACCACTTCTATGTGTCGACACAGACAACTCCTTGTGTCGACACCATTTTACTTGGCCATTTTTTTAAAAAACTAATCTAAGTTTAACATTTCTAATTCAATTTTAAAATTATTGAACTTGGTTTCATCTAGGGGCTTAGTAAACATATCAGTAATCTGATTGTCTGTTTTGACATATTCTAATGAAATGTCCTCCTTCTCTACATGTTCTCTTAGAAAATGGTATTTAATTTCTATGTGCTTAGTCCTACTATGAGAGACATGATTATTAGCTATAGAAATTGCACTTGTAGAATCACAAAATAAAGGTGTTCTACTTACTTGAATATCATAGTCTTCTAACTGATGCTGTATCCACAAAAGTTGTGCACACCAGCTTCCTGCAGCAACATACTCTGACTCAGCTGTGGAGATTGCCACACTAGTCTGCTTCTTGCTGCTCCAAGACACTAGTCTCCCTCCTAGAAATTGACAGGTTCCTGTAGTACTTTTTCTGTCTTCCTTACAACCTGCAAAATCTGCTTTTGAATATCCTGTTAGTAGAAAATCTTCATTCCTAGGGTACCAAAGGCCTAGATTAGGTGTGCCCTTAAGATATCTCAAAGTCCTTTTGACTGCAGTTAGATGAGATTCTTTAGGGCATGTTTGGTACCTAGCACAGACACATGTAGCATACATGATATCTGGTCTACTAGCAGTCAAATACAAGAGGGAACCAACTATACCTCTATACAAAGTTTCATCTACAGGTTTCCCTGCATCATCTTTGCTAAGAGTTACACTTGACCCCATAGGAGTTCTCATGGTAGTGGATGATTCCATACCATATTTCTTTATTAACTCTAGGGTGAACTTAGACTGGTATATGAACAATCCATCTTCAGTCTGTCTAACTTGGAGACCCAAGAAGAACTTAAGTTCCCCCATACTGCTCATTTCAAATTTTCCTTACATAAGTTTTGCAAACTTTCTGCAAAGATTACTTTCAGTAGACCCAAATATTATGTCATCTACATATATTTGGACTAAGATAATCTTGCCTTTAGATTCCCTAAGGAATAGAGTCTTGTCTATTTTCCCCCTTGAGAATTTATTCTCAATGAGGAAACTAGACAGGATTCCATACCAAACCCTTGGGGCTTGTTTTAACCCATACAAAGCCTTCCTCAGTCTATATACATAATCATGTTTAAGAGAATCAACAAAACCTGAGGGCTGCTCTACATAGACTTCTTCCTTTAGATCTCCATTTAGGAAAGCTGATTTAACATCCATTTGATATACCTTGAACCCTTGATATGTTGCATAGGCAAAGAACATCCTGATTGCCTCCAGTCTTGCTACTGGAGCAAAGGTTTGATCAAAATCAATACCTTTTTCCTGCATATATCCCTTTGCAACAAGTCTAGCTTTATTCTTTATGATGATTCCATTCTCATCCAATTTGTTCCTGAAGATCCACTTTGTTCCAATGATATTGTGGTCTTTGGGTTTTGGAACAAGCTTCCAGACCTTGCATCTCCTGAACTGATTCAGCTCCTCTTGCATGGCATCAATCCAATGAGGGTCTAGAACTGCTTCTTCAAACTTCTTTGGTTCCACTTGGGATAGGAAGCTGGAGTAAAGAACTGTACTCAGATTCCTGCTCCTTGTTTGCACTCCTTGTCTGGGATCACCAATTTTCTGATTGACTGGATGATCCTTTAAGTGTCTATTTGCTGGAGATAGTCAATCTTCAGGTTGTACACCTCCAGCCTCTTCAATATGCTACACCTCTTGGTCTTCTTCAGCATCAGGAGTATCTTGTACTCCCCCTGGACAGCAGCCACCATCTTCCACTTGCTGACTTGTAGAAGAACCTTCTGTTATGGTAAGCTTGTCCATCCTCTCAGTTACACCTGTAGAGCTGCAAACACTACTTGGCAATTCACAGTTAATGAGTCTTGCTTCATCAAAAACCACATGTATAGACTCTTCTACAACTTGAGTAATCAAGTTGTAGACCCTATAAGCCTTACTATTGTTGCTGTACCCAACAAATATCCCCTCTTGGGATTTGGCAGCAAACTTGGTTAGGTAAGACTTGCCATTGTTAAGTATATAGCACTTGCAACCAAAGATCCTGAAATAGGATAAATTTGGTTTTCTGCCCTTCACAATCTCATAGGGAGTCTTTTTGTGGCTCTTTGTGATAGAAGCCCTATTGATCACATGACATGCAGTGTTTACTGCCTCAGCCCAGAAATATTCTAGGAGAGAAGTGTCACTCAATAGGGTTCTACCGGCCTCTATCAATGTTCTATTCTTCCTTTCAGTAATACCATTTTGCTGAGGTGTTCTTGGTGAGGAAAATTCCTGAAAAATCCCAAACTCTTCACACAGTTTTATCATACTTTCAGACTGAAATTCAGTACCATGGTCACTTCTGATTTTGACCACTGTACTGTCTAACTCATTCTGAATTTGTTTAACAAAACTATATAAGATACTTGGGGTTTCAGATTTTTGTCTTAGGAAGAACACCCAGGAATATCTTGAATAGTCATCTACTACCACAAATGTGTAGACCTTCCTACATAGGCTGTGAACTGGCATAGGACCAAAAAGATCCATATGCAAGAGGTATAGACACCTCACAGAATCCTTGTTCTCAAGGCTATGAAAGGTGGATTTGGTCTGCTTGCCTTTTTGACAAGCTGAGCATATCCCATCCTTTATACACTTAACTTGAGGACCATTCCTCACTAACTCTTTGATAAAGAGATGACCAATTGTCTTATAGTTAAGATGAGCCAACCTCTTGTGCCACTTAACACAATGTGAGACTCTCTCATCAGCCACAAGACAAATAGGAACATCCACTGCCCAAGTACCATATAGGGGCATGGCCACTTGGATAGGTGTATAGTCCTTCAGCAACCCCCTTGTTCCACTCATGTGCCTGGAACATCCACTGCCCAAGTACCATATAGGGGCATGGCCACTTGGACTCACCTGCAAAACAGATTACTTAACCTTAGAACCCAAATAACTCTTGGGTCCTTGGTGCAGGTTAGTCTGACCTTTAACAAAACTACCTGTAGTTCTTCTAGCAGGCAGTTTGCTACTCTCTTTGACACTTGAATTGTGCCAACAATCTAAGGCAAAGTGGCCTATCTTGCCACAACACCAGCACTCAAACCTGTTGTACCTTTGTTTAGGTACTACCCTGGCTGAAGTATCTACAGCAGGCTTTATGTTTTGTGCTGGGGCTTTGCCCTTAGATTTGGACCTAGCAGTCCAGGCAGGTTTTTTAAATCCTAATCCATTCTTACCCTTTTGAGAAACAAACTCATCTATCAAGGGTAAAACAGATTTAGGTTTAGAAAAACTAGCTACTATCTCTCTCTCTTTCTGAAGTCTAACCTCCAGATTTCTAATCTGATCATTTTTGAATGTGATTGTGCCCATTTGAATAACAGTTATGTTCTTCAATCTGGCAATCTCATTCAGTTTCTGATCTAACAACTTGTCTGAATCAGCAACATCCAATTTAAGACTAACAATCTCCTTTGCCTGAGTTTTGGCCAAGGTTTTGCTTTTCTTCAAGGCCTGCAACAAGTCCCTATATTCATCAATTAACTGATGAATATCTCCTTCAGATTCAGACCCACCCACATCACTTGATGTAGATGTATCTGATTCTGACTCAGTACTAGAAATTGAACTAGAAGAACAACTTTGTACCTTACTTGGTCCAGGCTGATCCTGGATCTTGTCTCCTTCAGATAAAGCCATCAGTCCCTTGCACTAATGATCTTCATGCTCATAAATTGAGTTCATTAGCTGCATGAACTCATCTTCTTCCTCTTCAGCAAATAATCCAATGTAGGCTTCAGCTTCTGATTCTGTTTCTGAAGATGACTGATCTGTCAGACTCTTGTCTTTCTTAGTAACAAAGGACTTTTCCTTTTTGCCCTTAAACTGAGTCTTCTTTTTGTCAGCTGACTACTTCCTCTTTTCAGGACAGTCAGCCACTACATGTCCCTGTCTATTGCAGCAATAACACACAATTTTTGAAGATGTAGCTTTGCTTGGCTTGGACCTTCTTCTGTCATTCATGGATGACTTTCTCTTCTAATAGTAGTCATCTTTTGACTGAGAAGTGGAAGGCTTAGACCTCCACTGCTTCTTCTTCAGAAACTTTTGAAAATGCCTAGTAAAAGCAGCAAAGTCTTCATCACTTTCACTTCTATCTGAATTCTTGCTATCTGAATTATCTGTGAGAACCTCAGCAATTATTTGAGGTGGAGATGGAGACTTACTTCTATACTTCTTAGTGGCTTCAGTCTTGAAGGCCACAGTCTTTTCCTTGTGCTCCACTCTAGCATTCTTCTCTTCCTCCTTTCTAGCCATTAACTGCATCTCATAAGATAGCAGTTTTCCAAACCAAGTTGGAGGAGGTATATCAGCTAGTTTGGCCACTTCCTTTATGGCACAAATCTTGGTGTCCCAGTCCTTAGTCAGGGATCTTAAGAACTTGTCATTCAGCTCATAGTTACTGAATTCTCTTCCATAGGACATCAACTCATTAACAATCCTATAGAACTTCTTGTAACATTCTGTAATGCTATCAGACTTTCCTTGTCTGAAGCTTTCATATTCCTAATTTAACAAGGAATTCCTATCTTGTCTTACTTCCTCTGAGCCCTCCATATAGACTATTAATGTGTCCCACATTTCTTTAGAGGTTTTACAATGAATTAAGTTCTGAAATGTTGCATCATCAATGGCACTAACAATTATATCCTGGGCTCTCTTGTCCATAGTGGCCAGAATGATTTCATCTTTAGTCATTTCAGAGAAGTCCTTGGGAGTTTTCTGATTTGCATCCAAAATGGATTCCTTCATTGGCACATATGGGCCTTCTTTAACTGTAATATATGTCCTTGGGTCAGAAGCTTCCATAAAGAGTCTAACCCTCTCTTTCCATATGCCAAATATCTCTTTTCTACATATTGGCAATTTCATGGACCCCAACTCTTTGTGATTCTCACTAGAACCCATTTTCTTGAATCTTGTTTGTTCTGAATCTGCCTACAGGATCTTACTCAGACTGTTAAGTCCCTTTTAGAGCAACCTCCCTCTGATACCACTTGAAAGAAATAGTGCCTAACCACCTAGAGGGGGGGGGGGTGAATAGGTGTACTTTTTCTTTTTTACTTTAAAGGCAGACAAACTGTTATGAACTTTAAGCAGCAAATGCAATTCTACAACTATCACAACACAGCACCCACAGAAACAAACATTCATAGAGTGCACATAGTGTTTATAATGGTTCCCCAAGGTCTGGGTACATCCACTTTCCCCCTTCGCCTATCTAGTAGTGTACTAGATTCGGCCTAACTTCTGCACTTCTCCTCAGATCCTCAGATCTTACAGCTCAGAAACCCAATCCAGGTTCCTACAACTCAAAGTGTCCCCACTCCTACAACTCAGGCACAAAGCCCTACCACTCAGTCTTCAACAAGACCTACACTCAGGCTAAACAGCCCTACCTCAGCCTTCAACAAGGCCTACACTCAGAGAATAGATACTCCTACACTCAGGCTCAAAAGCCCTACCTCAGCATTTATAAATTTAGGCTTACAACTCAGATCCCTTAGGATCGTACAAAAATATAATAAAAGTTTGTAAATCACCACTCAATTTGAGAGAATGAAGAGGGCAATCTTCTTGATCAGTTCTTGATAGCACTGATTCCTGAGATCAACTTTGTCTTTGCTTTCTTCAAGGCTTCTTGAGTCTGAACTTAGTAAAGATGATCTTCTTGAAGTAGACCTGCTGACAACTTCCTTCTTAGGATGGAGAATTAAATCTGGATCCTACTTTGCAGTTTGGTTCAGAATCTGCTTCTTAAGAGATTTGATTAACAAGTCTCTTTCTTAATTTCAGATACTGGAGTTCTCTCTCTCCAAGTAATTCTGAAATTTCTTCAAAATACTGATTTACAGTTTTCTCTGGATCTGTATTGATTGTTTGATATTGATTGATACATTCCTGTTGAAGGAGAAAGACCTTTATATAGTCTTCCTCCAAGGTAACCGGCTGATCCGGTTTCTAACGAACTTCTGACAGCTCTGACAGTTGCAGTAGACCGGCTGAAATGGCAGCTGTCAAGTCATCCAGTCACTTCTTCAAAATACTGTCTCTGTCTGAAAGTGTCGAGACTGATCTTCATTATGTGTCGACACAACTAGACCAAGTGTCGACACGAGTGAACTAAGTGTCGACACTAGCCTTGATGGTGTCGACACAACTCCTTGTGTTGTTGCAACAGCTTCTCGACACTGCTTCTTCAGAATGTGTCGACACTAATTTTGTGTGTCGACACAAGCCTTCTGTTGAATGTGTCGACACAGATTCTGTGTGTCGACATAAGTACTTCTTCTTTAACACTTAGCTGAATTCTGCTGTGTGTCGACACATCTCCCTTGTGTCGACACATCTTCTTTTGTTGTTGATACTGGCTGAGTGTCGACACATCTCCTTTGTGTCGACACATACCTTCATGTGTTGAAACTTGCTGAGTGTCGACTTATCTCCTTTGTGTCGACATAAGTACTTTAACTTTGTTGAAGCTTGTTGAGTGTCGACACAGCCTCCTGGTGTCGACACATTTGATGTCGACAAAGTTTCTCTGGGTGTCGACACTGCCTCTAAGTGTCGACACAGATTATGTTGACAATTCTTCACAGTGTTTCGACACTGCCTGTATGTGTCGACACATTTCTCATGGTGTCGACTCTGCCTTTCCTGGTGTCGACACAAATACTCCAAGTGTCGACACAGCTTCTCTAGGTGTCGACACAAGTACTGCATAAGTGTCGACACTGCATCTCTAGGTGTCGACACATGGACTTAGAAACTTTTATGCATTTCTTGCAATTACTTAACCTGCACATATAAACTCAAAGCACATCAAATACACCTTGATGTATATCATTGAGTAGGGTGAGGCTTCTTCAAATCTGGTACATATTTTCCAATATACCCAACAATCTCATTGCCTCCTGGTAGGAGAATGGATCATCCTCTAAGTGGTAGGAGACAAAATTCTCACCAAAGTTCTTAGGGATCCTCTCTCTTGTAGATGTTCTAAGTGGAGCAGGTTACACCTCTAAAGGTTGGAGAGCAGTGCCAGAAGGGCCAACTACAGGTTCTACGATAGATTTTGAAATCATATCATTAGACCGAGAAACAGATAAACCATGATCCTTGATAAATTTATCTTCAAAGAATATGACATCTCTGGACTCTATCACGATATTCGTAGATAGATCGAGAAATTTGTCGGCTGTACTATCTTCTACACTACCTAGATAGATGCATGTTGATGTCTTAGGTCCCACCTTAGGCCTCTTAAGGTCTTGTATATGCACATAGGCAATACAACCCCAAGTCTTTAGAGTATCATATCTACAAGGATGACCGTGCCACAGCTCATACGGGATAACAGTGAGTTGAGAATGAGGCACTCTATTCAGAATGTGATTTGCAGCACGAACTGCTTCTCCCCAAAAGGAATTAGACATGTCAGCTGTTAGGAGCATAGATTTCAATATTTTTGCTAAAGTTCTATTCTTACGCTCGGCAACACCATTTGACTGGGGTGAGTAAGAAGTTATGGTTTCAAGAATTATTCCCTTAGAGGCACAGAATTCCTTGAACCCAATAGCAGTATATTCTCCTCCTCGATCACTTCTAAATCTTTTAATTTTCAGGTTTTACTGATTTTCCCCACGAGACTTGAAGGTCTTAAATGTTTCAAAAGCTTCGTCTTTCGATTTTAACAGATACATATGACAATATCTAGAAAAATCATCTATGAATGTAATCAGATACTTCCTTCCCCCTCTAGTGACGTGACTACGAAAATCACAGAGGTTTGAATGTATCAATTCAAGAAGTTTCGTGCTCCTAGAAACTGATTTGAATGGCTTTCTAGTGATTTTGGTTTGAGCGCACACCTCGCACTTATCAAATCGAATCGACAGATCTAAGGGGATGTTATGACTCTTCGCTAGATCTAGCATTTTCCTATAGTTCACATGTCTAAGTCTGTTATGTAACAACTTAGGATCAATAAGGTTCGAACTTATTTGGTTAATGATATCGTTGTTTAAGCTCAGTCTATACATTCCCTTGTTCAGGTACGCACACCTAAAATAATGTGAATTTACCGTTAAGTTCATTCTACCGTTTATAGTTGTGAAGGGCATCCCAACATTATTTAACAGACTCATTGAAATCAGATTTTTAGTTAAAGACGACACTACTTTAACATTATTCAGAAAAGGGTTTTACTTGATGAGAGGACCAGCTCGGCTATCCCTGCATGGGTCACCTCGGTCTCTACTTCATTGTAGTTCTCCACCTTCTCCTGGACCGCCTTGACCTCAGCGAGTAAACCTCTATCATTCGTCACATGACAGGTAGCACCGCTATCTAGCCACAACACAGAGGACGAACTGCGGTGACTGCTTTCGATCATAGCCACAAAGGACTTGGGATCTGAGGCATCAACCAGCATGTTCGCCACATTTTGTGGGGCATCCTCCTTTTTCTTCTTAGGGGCCTTGCAATCAGCCGCCCAGTGTCTCCACTTACCGCAGTTATGACACTTGCCCCTCTTCCTTTTGAAAGAGGGCTTTTTAGGTGCCAACTATGCAGAGGCTTCACCTTTGGGTGTTGGTGGCTTCCGTTGAGACTTGCTGGGTCGAAAAATGAAGTTAACAGACTGTGAGGACTGACCAACTTTTTCCAAGCTCTTACCAGCAATATTTTGATCCTTGATATGAATGAACCTTTTGAGTTCATCCAATGCGATCTTTTCCTTCAGCCTGTGCATTTCAGTCTTGAAGGTCAACAACTCAGGAGGTAGCTTGCTAAGAATTAGACACACAAAGAGATTATCCGAGATGTCGGACTTATCGTCCACCAACTTGAGACACAAACTCTCCAGTTCAACTATTTGAGAGGTGATTGAAGAGTTTAAATTAAATTTTGAAGTGAAGAGTCTCTCCCCAAGGAGAGTCCTCGAGAACCCCTCTTCCTTCTGGAAGTGTGCATTCAAGCGATCACAAATCTCCTTTGCAGTCTTATGACTGATGTATGTCAGGGCGAGCCTAGGTTTCAGTGAATTTAGGAGGTAATCCCTACAGAAGTCTTCATCCTTTCTCCACTGTAATTCATTCATGTCCTCTTCGGTAGTAGCAAAGTCACTCAAGACCGTGTAGAAAATCTCACCTTCCTTCATACCAAGTTGGACGTGCAGCTTCCAAGCGTGGAAGTCAGAGAGCTCGAACGAATGTAGCTTGACGATGTCGTAGGAGGAAACCTTCGACATCTCGCTAAGGCTAGAGCAGTAAACAGGAAAGAAGTCACCTGAGTTGCGCGGAGATGAGATGTGGGTCTTCAGATCCAATCCATAAATTATTTGCTCCTCCTCTCCGAATAGAGTTGCCTAAATGGACTATTCAGAATGAAGCCAAAAAAATTTCTTTTCCTAGAGAGGTGCTGCTAAAATCAAAGATGTTCTTCTATCTCCAGGGAGATCTGGAAATCCGCACAATATATCTAGAAATTGGAATAGTAGATCTAGAAAGGGATCAATCTCCTGAAGCTTTACCATTTTTCAGATTGACACAAGAAAGAGATCCTTATTTCTTTGTCATCTGAGACCTGTTATGAGATCTGCGGCCTGGCCCGGCGTCAATCCAGTAATTTCTCCTGAAGCTTTCCAGTGACCTGGATCTGCGAAAGAGGAGGTCCTTGTCTTGCAATCTAAACACCATCATTCCCCCTTCTTGATTGAGGAACAGCAACAGCTTCGACAGATCTGAGATCGGCAGATCTGGATCTACTCCCTTACGAGCGCCGCCGACGATAGAGGCCCTTCGAGCCACCAGAATCGCGAGCAAACAACAGGGATAAATCGCGACCACAACACAAGAAAATTGCCTTCTTCCCGATCGCTAGAGAACGACCGGCGCAGCAGAAAAAAAGTGCGAACTGTGGAGCAGGTAGAGTTCCAGATATGCGATCTCTTACAAACGGCGACAGAGGAATCACGAACAAGAAGATGAATCTCACACAGGAGTGACGGCGGTGAAATCGCAGAACGGGAGCGGCGGAATCGTGAAATCGCCGAACGACGGGAGTGGAAACCCTAGAGGCGTTACTTTGAGAATGTTAGAGGCTCCGCTCAAAGTATTCTACAATACCTCATCTAAGTATGGAATGGATATTTATAGTACTTCCAGCGTAGAGCAAACCCTAGGATGACACGAACCCGTTAACCTATTACGAGTCGGTCTAACACACGAGCAGACAAATATCTATATAAATATCTAACAATTTTCATATGGGAAGTTAACGAGAGGGGGAGTGGAAGAAGAAGATGAAGAATTAGGGATCTCGAGTTCTTGTCATTGGAGGCAATTTAGAGCTCCAAAAGACAAGTCGAGGCCAGATCTTTGAAGAGCACTTCATTTGTCATGTTCCTCTTGCATTTACATAGTTTCTATGACCTTGAAGAGAGCTCCAAGGGTAAAGATTCCTATCCCCGGTCTTAGAATCGTTTGTATATTGGTGCTCTTTGATTTATTACAATTGGAGAGTCTCCCCCACTAGTTAGTGGAGGGTACGAACTTCTTTGGTTTGTTAGAACCCCATGACGTGAGATTACACCTAATATGGTATTGCATTAGAAATCCAATTCTCTGTTCTGATTAGGCATGGTGTGCGAAGCCTATTCGTGTCCATAGGCTCGCAACAGTGATGTTTCTTTGATGTTGCATTTAGAGTTGCCCTAGTATCGCCATTTATGTCGCCATTTACACCTGTGAGAGTTTTGCCGCTCTGCATGTTCACATTCATTCTATGATCGTTGGTAAGTTTTCGATTACATTTTCGTTTATGCTTTTGATTTTTAATTTCGTTCCATTTCTAATTTCATTCTTGTTTTTTAGTCATTTCTGCCTGATTATTGGCCTCGGCTAGGGTGACTCCGCGAAATCTCCATTCTCTGCAGCAGGAGCACGCATCCACACATTTTTTCTTGGGTTCATTCAATATGGTGTTCTCATACTTCAAGAAGGAACTTCCATATGCGCTTTAGGGGTGTTGACGAACGTTGACTACAAGGAGGTCAATCAAATGATGATAACACTTTACACTTTTATTGTAATCCACACTTTATAGCAAAGAGGCATCATAAACATTTTTATTGCAGCACACACATTTTTTGATAGGATTTATTTACTTCATCATACCAATATTTTACCCAAATAACTTAAGAAATAATAAAATTGGAATTATTGATACTTTTTTACATTTCCACCTCTTTAATTATTGAAAACTTCATATCATATGTACTGCTATCAATATCAGGTCAACATCCTGCAACATCCTGTTTGGTCTAAGGCTCTATTTGTTTGGGCGTTTCGCAACTCCGTTTTGGGCAAACGCCGCCGGAAGGAGGGTAAACAAATAAACCTCCGGCAGCATTTGCTCCGTTTCCACCCGCCCGCCCGCCTTGAGAAACGCCCAAAAAACTCTGTTTGGAGCTGTCACCTCCCCCCTCCGATTCGAACTCTCCGTTTCCACCCTCCGGATCGACCCGCCACCGCTAAAACAAATGAAGCCTAAAACTTGATTAAAGATAGAGTTCATGTCTATAAATAAATTAGCTGCAGTGAGAAACAATTCTTTGTTTGTGACCTAATCGTGATATATCTACATATGAAAATTTTGATATAGGCATTAAAACTTTTTTCGCCTTTTGATTGTGCCACCCTAGTCAAACTTTTTGGATCCACCCCTGTTCATAGTCACCACGTTCATGAATGGCACCACCGTGCCAAACTGGGACATAGTCATCTAGTGATCACTAGGACTTGCAAATACTAGCAACTCAGGCACTGTTTGTGGGGACTTATTTTCACCGGTCATGCGGTTACGGCGCATGA
Source organism: Platanthera guangdongensis (assembly GCA_039583875.1). Classification (NCBI taxonomy): domain Eukaryota; kingdom Viridiplantae; phylum Streptophyta; class Magnoliopsida; order Asparagales; family Orchidaceae; genus Platanthera; species Platanthera guangdongensis. Next base: position 168,407,035 of record CM077156.1, on the reverse strand, counting down.
ACCGGACCTTAATTTTAAGGTCCAGTTCATGCGGTTACTGGTGAAAATAAGTCCCTCCAAACAGTGCCTCAGTCATTCGATTATTTTGTGTATTTAGATGACTTGTTATGATTTTTGTTATTTCAACATTATCATAAATGATGAATAAAATGATTACATTTGGAGCATCCGATATATCGCGCAAGGGATATTGACATGTGGAGGAAGAGCATATGAACAACTTTTTATATATAATCTCATACTTAGCATAAAATATGAAATGCAACCTTTTTCACTACCTATAAAAATGGAATACAATCCTTCTTGGCATACAAACAATCAATATATGAATTTTATAGAATAAATAACTAAAATTGAAGTAATCAAAGCAATTTAGCCATTCAAAAACAGCCATCGTCAATTTGAATTGGCAACATGAATTTGTTTCTTATTACAGCAGCATGCATTCACTTCAATTGAAAGAGTCAAGGAATGCCCATTTGAATCGGCAACTTGAAAATAACATTGGCCACCTTAATATTGAGAGACTTTTAGGCTTCGTTTCGCACGACGGAGGGGGTTTCGAATGCCATGGTCATGAACCGCCGTTCGTGAACACCTGACCTCACCTAAATAAATTCATGCATTTTATATTCAAAACTAGTTTCTTTTCTTTGTTGCGGTCATAACCTTTGTCTTGCCAAACATACATTCTATGATAATGACATTTTTGATCCAACTCACCGGAGTAAATAAGCCGTGCCAAACGAAGTCTTTGCTTCGTTTGACATAGTGGCGGCGGACGTGAACATAGTGGTCATGAACCGTTCATTGTTCATGAACGCCAGATCACATCAAAAAAATTCATGCATTTTATTCTCAAAACTAGTTTATTTTATTGGTAGCAGGTATAATCTTTGTCTTGCCAAACATACATTTTAAGATAATGGCATTCTGACCAAACTCACCGGAGCAAATAAGCCACGCCAAACGAATTAGGCTACGTTTGGCGCACCAATTTTCTCCGACGAGTAAGGTCAAGAACGCAGCTCTCATAAAATGTATGTTCGTCATGAAAACGGTTACAACAATCGCCAAGGGAATAAAACCACCGTGGATGAAGTTTTTTTAGGTGAGGTTGGGCGGTCACGAACAATGGTTCATAACCACCGTGTTCAAGACAACCACCACTGCATCAAACAGAGTCTTAGGGTTTGTTTGGTGTGGATACATGTGATGGTCATGAACACAATTGTTGAAGTCAAAAATGGCCTCTGTGGAGTTCGGGGTCCCAAAAGAGGGGTGACCTCACACCTACTACACTCGGGAGAATGTCACGGACCAGAGACTTAGGAAACTATGAACAGACCCTCGAATCTAGCGCGGAGGTCCCACCACACACCCGGAAGGTCACCAGAACTCTTCCCCTCCCTTACCAAAGGGCTAGGCAGGGCGCCTTGGAGAGCTCTCTCTACTCTACCAAGAAGAAGCTTAGGGAGGAGAAAGCCAGGAAAAGTTCCTCTCCAAAGGCACACAAGGGGGTCTATTTATAGTTTTCCCAAGTCCTGTGGGTAAAATGACCAGAATGCCCTTGGGACAAATAGACTTTGGGATAATAGGAAACACCCACACCGGGGGGCAGAGAGGTAAAAACACCCACAGGGGCACAGCGGTAAAAGCACGCCGCCAACCCCCCGCCCCAAACACCCGAGGCGATTCCAGGCCGCCGGGTAGGCCGCTTGGGCGAGACCAGGCCACTGGTCGTCTCACCGCGAGCAGGCCGCCCGGGCGAGAACCAGGCCGCGACGGTCTCGCCCGCGAGCAGGCCTCCCGCGCGAGACCGGCCCCCGACTGTCTCGCCCGCCCCTACCTCGAACTCAACAGGCCGGGGCGGGTGCTAGCCAACTTGCCGCACCCGCCTCCCAACAAAGGAGCCATTGGGGGAGGCCAATTTCTTCTCCCCCTACTAGTATATTTCCAAGCTAGAGCCAAAATTGGCCACCGAGAGTGCTCATATGCCCAAAAAGCTTAAAACTATATAGAGGCGAATACAGGGTTGTACACAATCCCCGCTCTTTTCGAGGTTGGCGCAAACTCGGAAAGAAACGTCCAACCCAACGTATTCGCTGAGTGTAATTTTCTTGCGCGCCTCTCCAGAGGGGTCAACCTGTCAAGCCAGCTAATGGGAGCCTGGGTGACGAGACGGCCTCAGGGTGAAAACACTTAGCCTCCACGAGAGGTACCACTGGCCCTGCCAGCTAGTGAGAGCCTGAGAGCGGAATCCCTCTCGTGGTGAGACCTACCTACCCACCCTCTGAGAGATCAACCTGCCCTGCCAGCTAGTGAGAGCCTGGCCGCAGAATCATCATCGGAGCAAAGGGACTTGGGCTACCATGAGAGATCAACCTGCCCTGCCAGCTAGTGAGAGCCTGGCTGCAGAATCATCATCGGAGCCAAGGTACTTGGGCTACCACGAGAGATCAACCTGCCCTGGCAGCTAGTGGGAGCCTGGCTGCGGAATCATCATCGGAGCAAAGGGACTTGTGCTTCCACGAGAGATCAACCTGCCCTGCCAGCTAGTGGGAGTCTGGCCGCAGAATCATCATCGGAGCAAAGGAACTTGGGCTACCACGAGAGATCAACCTACCCTGCCAGCTAGTGGGAGCCTGATCGCAGAATCATCATCGAAGCAAAGGGACTTGGGCTTCCACGAGAGATCAACCTGCCCTGCCAGCTAGAGGGAGCTTGGCCGCGGAATCATCATCGAAGCAAAGGGACTTGGGCTACCACGAGAGATCAACCTGCCCTGCCAGCTAGTGGGAGACTGGCCGCGGAATCATCATCGGAGCAAAGGGACTTGGGCTACCACGAGAGATCAACCTGCCCTGCCAGCTAGTGGGAGCCTGGCCGCAGAATCATCATCGGAGCAAAGGGACTTGGGCTACCACGAGAGATTAACCTGCCCTGCCAGCTAGTGGGATCCTGGCCGCGGAATCATCATCGGAGCAAAGGGACTTGGGCAACCACGAGATATCAACCTGCCCTGCCAGCTAGTGGGAGCCTGGCCGCGGAATCATCATCGGAGCAAAGGGACTAAGCATCTCAATCAAACCTTACCAAATCCTACATCCTCAAACAGGGAAAATAGATGGGTTACATGACCCCCCCGACTCAGTTGGTCGGGGGTTGGACTCATTACAACATAAGATACATACAGGACTCTGCCGGGGCGAGGCTTCCTCAGGGGGTCTGGGCCCGGTGGTCGTCATCCGCTTCCTTCTCGCCGGACACTTCCATCCTGCTCAGGCTTTCCATGATCCTTTCCATCTCCTCCGCCCTGGCCAACCAAGTGATGGTGTTGACGGTCGTGACATAGCACTGCCTTGCCATCCTGGAGTCCACCTTGACTCTGACCTAGATCCCTCCCAAGCTGAACTTAAGGCATTGGTGGAAGGAAGATGGCACGCAACGGAAGGCGCTGATGAGGGGCCTTCCGAAGATGGCGTTGTAGCTGCTTGGAGCGTCAACATTGACAAACCTGCAGTTTCTTGAGATCCCCCTAACTTCGCCTGAAGTCCGACTCCACCTTCCACTTCCTTCCTCTCCCCTGAAAATCCAAACAGGGGTCCGTCCGAGGCCAACACCCTCCTTGGGTCCACCTTCATCTCGTCAAATGCCTTCTTGAAAATGATGTTGACCGAGCCTCCATTGTCAACCAAGATCCGGGAGACGGTGTAGCCTTCGATGGCCGTCTGGATGACCAACGCATCGCAGAACGGATCCTCATGATCCGGTAGGTCCTTCACTAAGAAGATGATCTTTTCCTCTGGGGCGGGGTCTGGGAGGTTGAGGTGATGCTACTTCGGTACATGACATGGAGGCTTGCCTTCTGAGTGGCCACAACCCCCACTCCACAGTGGATCACTCCTATACCTCCTCAGGTTCCCACATCGACCTGGTCCTCACACACATCATCCCCTCCTCCTCTGGGTAGAACCTCCTCAACCTGCACTGGCGGCTGCGGCTGGGCAGGGCCTCTCACCCCCTCACTTCCAAGAACTCGGGGCAGGTAGCTGTGGCGTGCCCCTCCACCTGGTGGAAGTTACAGTACAACAATGATATTTCTCCCCTCTTTCGACGGGCTGGGCGTTCTCTCCTGTTACCTCTTCCGCCTCCTATCGCCAAGGCTTGCTGTGGCGGGGGCAAGAGCTGCCTTGGGGCTTGCCTCTGGAAGTTATACCTCCCTTGGCCCCCATGAAAGTTCCGCCCTCCTGGGATGAGAGCTCTTCCTGGACCTTGGGCAAGTCCTCCCTGCTGCCTCCAGCCTAGTTCCGGACCCTCCTGTCCTTGGAACCCCTGAGCTCTCTGCTCCTCTCTTCTTCTTCCTTCCTGATGCCTTGAGCCACCCTGCTCCTTTGACTCCACCTCTGTCAACTTTGCCAGCCTCTTGACAAATGTCGGGTTGGCTGCCTCCATGGAAATCTCCTCTGCCGCCCTTTCCATCAGCTCCTCGAAGGAAAGGGGGGCCTTCCGGGTCAAGCTCATCTTGAAGAAGCCCTCCTTCAGCCCAACGGTGAAGGCCATCTGGAGAGCGTACCCTGGCATCTCCTGGATATCCAAGATCTCTTCCTGGAACCTGTTAACGTAGTGGGCCAGCGACTCCTCGGCCCTCTGCCTTATCAGAAAGATGGATTCAGGACTCTTCTTCCTCTTCTTGGAGGTGGAGAAGCGGAGCTGGAAGCTCCGACTCAAGTCCTCGAACCCATACATCGACCTTGGAGGGAGTTGATGAAACCAGTCCCTTGCCTTCTCCTTCAACGTGATCACAAAGAGGCGACACTTGAAGACATCTGTCATCGGCCTGATGGAGACCGCATCCTCGAACCACTGCAGGTGCTGGACGGGATCATCCTTCCCGGTGTAGTAAGCCATGTCTGGCTCTCTGAACCCCTCGGGAACGGGAGCTGAGATGATCAGCTCGCTGAAGGGTGACCACCTAAGGGGTGGTCTCGCCTGGTCCACTCGCGCCACCTGCTCGCCTGGAAGGCTGGCACTCGCCGGGCTGGAGAACAGCTCCCGGCCGGTGAGGTCTTGCTCGACCCTATCTCCCATCCTGTCCTTCCCGGGCCTTCTTCCTGGTACACTTCCTTCTCCCCCCGTTGGGGTCATCTTGCCAAGAGCCCTGAGAGTCGACTCGTCGAGAGGGCGGGGGGGAGCTAGCTCCTGGGGGGTCGGGGTGGAGCTTCCACCCTGAGGAGCAATGCTTCGCAGCATCTCCATGATGCCTTGGATGGAGGCCATGGACTCTTGCCTCCCCACAAAGGGTCCTAGGCTGGGGAGCTCGCTGAGATCATCACTACCTCCCTGACCTCCAGTCATGACACTCTCCAGAGATCTTCTGTACTGGTCGCTCTTCATGCTCACCGAACCAAAGTGTTGAAGCCAAAAATGGCCTCTGTGGAGTTCGGGGTCCCAAAAGAGGGGTGACCTCACACCTACTATACTCGGGAGAATGTCACAGACCAGAGACTTAGGAAACTATGAACAGACCCTCAGCTCTAGCGCGGAGGTCCCACCACACACCCGGAAGGTCACCAGAATTCTTCCCCTCCCTTACCAAAGGGCTAGGCAGGGCGCCTTGGAGAGCTCTCTCTACTCTACCAAGAAGAAGCTAAGGGAGGAGGAAGCCAGAAAAAGTTCCTCTCCAAAGGGACCCAATGTGGTCTATTTATAGTTTTCCCAAGTCCTGGGGGTAAAATGACCAGAATTCCCTTTGGATAAATAGACTTTGGGCTAATAGGAAACACCCACACCGGGGGGCAGAGAGGTAAAAACATCCCCAGGGGCACAGTGGTAAAAGCACGCCGCCAACCCCCCGCCCCAAACGCCCGAGGCGATTCCAGGCCGCCGGGCAGGACGCTTGGGCGAGACCAGGCCGCCGGCCATCTCGCCGCGAGCAGGCCGCCCGGGCGAGAACCAGGCCGCGGCGGTCTCGCCCGCGAGCAGGCCTCCCGCGCGAGACCGGCCCCCGACCGTCTCGCCCGCCCCTACCTCGAACTCAACAGGCCAGGGCGGGTGCTAGCCAACTTGCCGCACCCGCCTCCCAATAAAGGAGCCATTGGGGGAGGCCAATTTCTCCTCCCCCTACTAGTATATTTCCAAGCTAGAGCCAAAATTGGCCACCGAGAGTGCCTATATGCCCAAAAAGCTTAAAACTATATAGGGGCGAATACAGGGTTGTACAACAATCATCAAGAACCACCATCACGTCAAACAGAGTCTTAGGGATGATTTTTTCCTTTTTGTTGCGGCTATTGTAATAGTTTGGGTTTCAAGCATATCTATTTTTGTCATTACGCGCCATAGTGAAGGCGTTATTCCAAGCAGACCTTTATATTTGATGAGTACCCCTTTATTTATAGAGAATTTGGGTAGCGATTAGCAAATTCCCTCCATTATGAGGAGTACTCATAATGGAGTAGTGGGAGGTTCCATAACCTCCTCCCTTATAGGAATGTCCATAGTGGAGAAGACCTTTTACCACCAAAACCACCCGGGTCATCGGGCACACCTCGTACAACCCCGCCGCTTGGCAGAGGCAGTTAGGGCCCCAATTATCTTTGGCAGGATGATCGTCTGAGTTGCGTGCACCTCGAGCACACGGAGTCACCTGCACCCCCTAGCACCCCCACGGTGTGCGCAGTCACATGTGTGCACGGTATCCCGCGATATAGCGCGCATAAATGTTTGAAGATCTCATTTCAAGACACCTTGCCTTCAACACTAGAGATAGCTCCTCCGAAGACCCTTTAGAGTTTCCTATGGCGTTCAAAAACACCCTTGAAGATCTCCTTTAGGATTCAAAAATCTCCTTCAAGCCCCTCAAAGATCTCCTTTGTGCTTGAAGAACTCCTTCAACACTTTCGAAGATTCAGTTTCTTTCTCCACAAAACACTCATTGTAATGAGCGGCTCTGTCACCCTCGAGCTTTCTACTACTTGTAGCAGACATAAAAATAGTGCAATTCGGTCGGCCATATGTTATTTTACCCTTTTTATGTTAAAACGTCTCCTGGCTAGCTGTTAGTTTTCTCTATGATTATTTGCGTGCTTGCCCCGCTCTCGAGCTAAGATAGTTAGTTTTGACCGATCTACAAGCACGTTGGGTGATCAATCCTTCAATGTAATTCAAGGCACCAGGGTGGCACTACACCTGCCCATCCTGGATAAAAAGAGACCAGAGGACCTAGACTTCCAAGCACAAGCTAGAGTTGCACCGGATACACAACTTACTGCCAGAAGAAAAAGAGAAGAACTCGGATGGCTAAAGAGTTCAAGGCAAATAGGAAAACTAAGAACAGAGATGATCCAGATCATGAACAGCTAAGTGATGCCTCTGAATCCATCATTATCAATGCTTGGGTAAGCCATGTACAAATCTTAAAGAATATTGATAGTGTATATCGTTCTGAAGAATGGATAAAGCATTTGTAAAGAAATTCCCTAAGGGAAAGAGTATTCAAAGAAAATCTGGTAAGGAAGAGCAACCCTAAGAAAATGTCTCTCAAATATATTCCAAATCCATTCTTTTACTTCAAACGGCAGGAGAACAAAGCTAAAACCTTGAAGAAGACTGCTGCTACCAGGGATGTTGATTCAAGTTCATCAAAGAAGAGCTGATATGAGGCTGCAAGACTTAAGGTTCTTTAAATATTTAATCAATGTCTTGTAATGAATATCAACAGTGTAGCAATATCAAATCTCTATCAATGAAATTAATATGAGTTGGCCCTGACTATTTTGATGTGATAAATGTGCATGCAATTCTCATTTATATATCTGTGATTAATGAATTTGTTGTTCTTTCATAGATATCTTATAATCACAAGTTTTGTCTACTGTTGTTTGGCTAAGGCTCTCTAAATTAGTTAATGATTAGGTATATCTTAATCATAATGTTTACCTTGTCAATGATTAATAAAGCTTTTGCTGTTAATCATACTGTTACATTGTTAATGATTGATGATTCACCAGTACTATTGGTTATTCAATCATAGTGTTAAGCTATCTAATCTAGGGAGAGTCATCCTATACTGGGATGGCTAGTTGTCATGATAATGTCTCATCCGGCCTATCATGATCCTTTTTTTATGTTGATGCACCTTAGCATGTATGGGTGTTCTGGCTTCTTCAAATAGGGGGAGATTATTGGGAATTGTGCCCTACAATTAGGGGTGCAAACGAGTCGAGCTTGGCAAAATTTCCAAGCTCGATCTTTTCATTTCGAGCTCGAGCTCAACGAGCTCATTTTTCTCAGCTCGAGCTCAAGGACAACTTATCGAGCTCGAGCTCGAGTTTCGAGCTCGCGTGCTTGAGCTCGAGCTGCTCGCGAGCTTTTTTAGCTCATGAGCTTTATTTTTTTTTTATTTTTCTTATTTTTTTAAATTTTTTTTTAAAAAATGTATAAATAAAAAGCTTGTGAGCCGGATCGCGAGCTCATGAACAACATTAGATGAACTCGAGCTCGAGTCGAGCTTTTTTCGAGCTGGCTCATCGAGCTTTCGAGCCAGCTCAACTCAACTTACACCCCTACCTACAATGTTCCTCCGGATTTGAAGAGGCATCACCAATCATGCTAAGGGGCATAATGTATTTGATGTGTGCTTAAGTTCATGCATGTAGGTTGTCCTTGGTTGGACATGTGAACAGAAAGAGTAAGCTGGAAGTCAGATAATTTGACTAAGGCAAAAGCGTTGAGACCGCTAAGACAGCTGAGACAGCTGAGAAGAATGTCTCGGCATAACCGCTGAGATAGCTGATAAGCTCAATACAAAGCATTGAGAGAAGTGTTGGTCTCAGCAAAACCGCTGAGATGGGAGATGGTCTCAGCTGTGAATAAGAAAGCGTTGATAAGGTTGAGAAGAAACCACTGAGACAGGCGATAGTCTCAGTTGTGAAGAAGAAACTGTTGAGATAATTGAGAAGGAACAGCTGAGACAAAGCCAACAGAAATTCTCTAAGTCCAGAAGCATTGAGTGAAGCAGGTTCACTCAATGCTTCTAATGAAGAGCAAAGTCAGCATGCAATGAGTGACTTAACATCACTCAACGCTTAATGAGTTCTGGAATTTTTCTAAGTCCAGAAAGTGATGACCACTACTGGCGTCACCAGAAGTCAACAAGTCAAAGTATTTCATGTCGTTGCGGGAAAGCTACAGTAGAACCGGATGACCACTACTGACGTCACCAAAAGTCAACAAAGTCAAAGTAGTTCATGCCGTTGCGGGAAAGCTACAGTAGCGCCGGAAGCTACTATTTGTCCTCTTCTAAGGGAGGTGGCGCTCACCATTCTTGGCTAGGCCCACACTCAAATTGTGTCGTTGATTCAAATCAACAGATTTAAAAAGAAGAGAAAAAAGGGGATTAGGGTTAACGAATGAAAAAAAACAAAAAATAGAGGAGGTTGGACTACATCTTCTCCAACGAGCTTGAAAGCCAAGTCCAGCAGTGCAAGCCAGTAGGCAGAGAAAGATAGCTGAAGCTTTTCTAGTTTAACAAGTTTGTTCTTTGCAGAACAAGGTGGTTGATTCATCTAATCAGCAAGGAGAGATAGTTGTGTGAAGGGTCGTCAGTCTTAAACAGCAGATAGTTGTTCTTCAGTGCAACAGAGAAGCAGAAAGGTGTAGAAGAAGGCTAATTCCTTCTACAACAATAGGGCTGGACTGATATCTGCTCAGTCCAGCAAGGTAGGCTCAGAGATTTATTTCTGAGTCAGTGTTTTAATTTATTTCAACTTCTTAATCAAATTTCTGTGGGATTCAGGTTGTCTGAATCTGAGCTGTAGGGCGTTTTGTTCCTGAGTTATTGGTGACTAATTAGTCATTGAGGTAGGTGCCCTGCTGGGGTACTGAGGTATGATCCATGTGTGGATCTGAGAGTAGGCTATCCTCCCTGCTTGAGTAGTAGGGCCTAGTGCCTGAGGTAGGTGACTGTTGAGTCATTGAGTTGTAGGTGACAAGTGTGTCACTGAGTTGTATGCCTTGGAGGAGGCTGAGCTGTAGGTGCCTGAAAGGGCACTGAGGTAGGTACCTAGAAGGGTACTTAGCTGTAGGAGTGCTGTAGTACTCTGAGAGTAGGGCCTTGTGCCTAAAGTTATAGGGCTGAAAAGCCTGAGTTGTAGGCCTTAGAGATAAGGCTGAGGTAGGTGGTTTGAGGAACACTGAGCTGTAGGAGCACTACAGGGTTCTGAGATAGAAACCTTTGTGGTTCTGAGGTAGGGTTCTGAAGAGAACCTGAGTGTAAGGCTGAGGGCCTAAGGTGTAAGCTCTGAGGAGCATTTTGGAGAAGTTTGTGCCTTGTGATAACTTCTTAAAAGAAGTTATCTATGTTCATTTTCTTTGGCATAAATGGTGAAAAATATATCTTAATGTTTATGAAAAGATAATAAAATTTATATTTAACATTTGTTTGATTAATTTGATCATTTTTCAATGTTTTCTTGTCAGAATCATCGAAAAAATTCAACTTAAAGATGTAATGCTGAGCAGTTTTTCTGGCCTGGAAACGTTGTTATAACAACTTATTTCAGTTGTTACAACAACTCGCGGAATTTCAAATTTCGAATTTTTTAAAAAAACTGCAGCGGTTATAAAATGAAGGGAGACATCCATTCAGATGGAGGCACGAAATTAAAGGGGGATTTTGTCTGGAAAAGAGGGAGATAACTCATTCTTGAAAAGGAGATAGAGAGAGACTTTCCTTTGGAGAAGGAGGAACTAGGGCAAATCCAGATCTTGGAGAAGGGTTACTTGGACACAATTGGAGAGCATTTTCATGCACTATTTTGCATTCTTACCATCATGTGCTGTAAGATCTTTCATATTTTGTGGTGTTCTTCCACCATCATGAACTAAAATCTCTAAGTCTTGTATGTTGGTAGTACCTTGTCCTGTTGTGTGATTTATGATTTAATACTCTTTCATGTTTTCTTGAAAACTACTTTTACTGCATCTATGCTCTATTTTATGAGGAATGTTGGATTATATTTGTACTTCTAAATTGCGTGGTGAGATTCGAGAGAGAAGGTACACTAATCTAGAGTTGAAAATTTCATTTTATGCGGCGAGATTCGAGAGAGGAGTCACGTAAATCTTTAACCAAGTTCCATTTTTATACTACGCTATGAGATTCGAGAGAGGAGCGGCGAAAGTGTAGCATAGATCTCAGTATAATATAACAGAGAGAAAGAGATTTCATCATCATATTAGCAATACCGATTTGTGCACTTCATGTATGCTTTTTCTTACCTAAGTTATAAATAACTAGGGGATAGGGTAAACAGATTTCTAAGATCGAGAGATAAAAATTTCCACTTTCAAATCGTTTCAAAGTCGCAATCAAGTGAAGCATAAATAATCCATTTAAAACTCAGCGCAATAGGCTTGGGAAACCAATTTACAAGACTATCTCTCTTTATTGATTAAAATACTTTTCTGTTCCGTTAGAGTTACGTAATCGTATTAGTGTCACTTACTTCATTTATTATCCAATATTGGCTATAATCAGTCTACTTGAATTTAAAGAAAAGGTCAAGCTAGTATTTGCAAGCATTAAATTAGTCATTTTCCCGATGGAACGATCTCTACTTACTTTATATTACTTGAACCGGCACGTACACTTGCGTTATTTTATATATACGTTACTGGTGTATCACCTTGTCTAACATACGTTAGAAAGGTGAGAGGGAAAATGGATGCACCCAATTGGGGAACCACTATAAAAAACTGTGTGTTTTGTTGTGTTGCTTGTTCTTCTCTTATATTGCAAGTACTAAGGACAAGCTCTAGATCACTTAGTAAGAAAACAACAAAAAGACTTACGAAATTTCAAAGACATATTCACCCCCCCTCTAGGTGACTAGATAACCTTAAGTTAATAACTTTCAAGCGCACTATCTGGAGGCAGTTGCTGCAAATTGAGCGCATTGTCTAGAGATAGTTGTTATAAGTGGAGCACGATGCCCCGAGACAGTTGATGTAAGTTGAGAACGCTGCCTAGTGGTAGTTGCTATAAGTTGAGTGTGATGCCCACAGGTAGTTGCTATAAGTTGAGTATGCTGCCTGCATACAGTTACTGTTTGTTTAGCGCGCTGCCCGGAGGCAGTTGTTGTAAGTTGAGCACGTTGTCGGAAGGCAGTTGTTATAAGATGAGAGTGCTCTGCTTGGGCCTCGAGGAGAGAGTTGTTGGTGGTGATGGCGTGTTCGAGGGCCTCCACATGGGATTCCATTGAGTGGCGGGCTTTCGACATAAAAAGGAGAGGGCATGGGCGACAGTGAAGAAGAAGGGCATGAACAAGGCGCTAGCGGTGGGAGGAACAACCGAATGAAGGATATGTCTAGATAGAAGGGGTGAGAAGAAGGGTGCAACAGTGGGAGGAGCCCACACGTCAGAAGGGAGTGTGCATGAGCTGGAACGTTGGAATGCTGGGTAGGTGGAGTGCTGGAATGTTGGATGCATGGAAGGCTGAAGAGCGAGGCGGGACAGCTGGCCAATCGAGCGACATGGAATGCTCCAGGTAATCGATGGGATAGTCGGACTGGAAGCGGGCCTTGCATTGTTGGGAAGAATCGTGCGGAAAGCATTGGCCAAAGCGATGGTAGGCAGGGTTGAAGCGTCAGCTGAAGCGGAGTTTGTCGAGCGAGGCTGAAGCGAGCGCAGTAGGAAGCATGGTTGGACGCGGGAGCGAGCAATGTCGGGACAATTCTCGTGCATTGAAAGAAAACGGGGCGGCAAACAATTCACGTGCGCAAACACAGAATGTCAGCAAGGGTGGCAGGAGTCCCGACGGCTAACGAAATAGCGGACAAGCGGGCAGCGGACCAATGTTACGAAACAGAAATTACTTGCAATGAACTTGAAGAACCCAGATACAATCACAAGGAAAACTTGTGTCAACTCTCAGGAGACCGGTTCCTCCCAAAAGTCAGGGATCCCAAAACCCTAATCAATATGACTAAAACGCCCAAGTCACCTCCTTATATAGGGAGGGGGATCACATACTTTTTACCATAATGAAAGATACAAAATACAAGAAAGAAGTTGTGCGCCCGTGCGTAACATTTGGATACGAGGAGAAAGGGGATTAGTTTTGACCATGATCATGTCGATGCATTCTTGTATGCATTGGTCAGTTCTTGTATGCATTGGTCAGTTCATGTATGAAAGGGGATTAGTTTTCTTTCATACATGCACGTAGCTTTCTTTTTCTTTACTTAAAAAAAATCAAATGTTGTGTTTGAATTTCATCCCACAATAAAACAAACAAAATTGGCAAATTCAATTTTGAGCCTGAAAATTTTCCAGAAAACGAAGAAAGGAATTGATTTTGGCCCAACTCTAAAACCTACGCGTTTTGGTTTTCGGCCAAAACCAAATTTTCCTCCCAAATACTGCAAAACTAACACAACCTAAGTAAGGGTGCGAGCGGTTCGGTTTGGGGCGGTTTGGACCCAAACCGAAACCGAACCAACATGCCTCGGTTTTTGGTTTGTCCAAACCGACCCGAACCGAACCCATTCAGTTCGGTTCAAAGTCGGTTCGGTTTTTAGTCGATTTTTTGCGGTTCGGTGTCGGTTTTCTGCGAACAAACATAATCAAGTGCTATTTTTTTGGATTGGTCATCTTCCCTTTAATAATTTCATAATCTTTATCAACTAAAGGTTTCTATTAAATAAATAACATATAATGTTTTTGAGTATAAGTATCATGTTCAATGTGAGGCATGAACGATAATTGTATCTAGGATGAGGGTAACCTACACAATGTAAGGCAACTCCTAAATTACTTAGGAGGAGAATGACATCACATTTTTCTCTCGATGAGATGCAAGATGACGAACTGAAAACTTGCTACTACATCGAAGAACATTTGTCAAATCATGTGTCAAATCATGCGCCAAATCATGTGTTAAATGATATAAAATTTCTTGTGCAATGATACCTAGACTGCAAACTGACACATTCTCAGGCACTTATAGGTTAAGAAAAAACAAAATAACAAATGGCAAATGCCATCAAAATGGGCTAAGACAACTTAATAATGATATTAAGTATGCAACTCAGGGTTGTGACTCCCCATCATTTCATGGTTGTGGTTACCGGATCTATCAGTATCATGTTCATACTTTATTTTCCCATAGCACTAATCATGACCGCCACACCAAGTGCTGCACTTACTGTCTGGCATAAACCACATCTTAGATATGCTTGAATCATATTTATCATCCTTATTTTTTGCACCTGGATTCTATTGCGATTTATTCTGCACTTCTACATTTGCTTGATAAACTAGTTCTGCATCATCTTGTATCATTACTGTTGCTAAGTAAACTACTTTTCATAATTTGTTTTCTGACTTTTGGTAATATTGTCCAAATACCTATGACATTGTGTCTCATCTCACCAATGGATCATTGATTTAGGGCTTCAGAACACAACATCTTTAGTTTGTACAGTGCTCCTTGTCTATTTTCAAGACATAGACTGATCTTACAGATTTGATCTCACATTCACAATACATCTTAAACATATTCTTCAAATTCCTATCTTCCATCTTGTTTAATATCTATTATGAAGATTTTTGTTAATCCAAATTGTTATGTAACCCTTTTTATTTCCTCATATTACTTGTTTATGATTTGAAAATTAGGAGAGTGATTGAAGCTGGTTGTAAGTAAAGATAATCTGAAAGTTGCTCGATCAAATACAACCCAAAACAGTGGTGAAGTGCTCGGTTCGGTTCGGTTTAGTCGATTTTCACAACTTGAAAACCGACCCGAACCGATAAGCCTTCGGTTTTCAAAAGCTCCAAACCGAACCGACACCGGACTGGGCGGCTCGGTTTCAAAGTCGGTGTGGTTCGGTCGGTTCGGTCGGTTTAGTCGGTTTTCGGTTTTTGTTCCTCACCCCTAAACCTAAGGGAATGAGAATGGAAACAAACAAAATATACAGGTCCTTAAATGGGAAAGATTTTTCCTAGATCTGCTATTTTTTTCTTAGCTAAAGAACTTTCTGAAAGTTATAAATAAACGATCTACTAAAAAGAAATCACCGTTAATCCCTAATCAGGTAGTTGTTGTAGTGCGCGTGCGACCTAGAGGAAGTTGTTGGAAGTGAGCGTGCTACCAAGAGGAAGTTGTTGGAAGTGAGCGTGCTACCAAGAGGAAGTTGTTGGAAGTGAGTGTGCTGCCTAAAAGCAGTTGTTGTAGTGCGCATAAAACATGTCTTACTGGTGGTGGAGTGTCGAGGATGCTTGAAAGGTGCTTCGTGCTCTAAAGATGGTCTTGTAGACGGTTGGCGACGCTTCGGGTGAAGTTCGTTCTTGGAAGTAGTCCGGAGAGCAGGGTGTGCAGAATACACACTTGGAGCGGAGCGCGCAGGGGCGCGCTTGGAGAGGAGCGCGCGCCGACGCGCTTGGAGCGGAGTGCGCGCCGGCGCGCTTAGAGCCGATTGTGCTGGGGAGTGCTTGGAGCGGAGCGTGTAAAGGAGCGCTTGGAGCGGAGCGCGCGAGGGTGCGTTTGGAGGGGATTGTGGGGGCCCGCGTGGAGCGGAGCGTGCGGGGGCCCGTGTGGAGCGGAGTGCGCAGGGCTCGCATGGAGCAGAGCTTGAGGGGCCCGTGTGGAGCGGAGTGCGCGGGGCCCGCATGGAGCGGAGTGCATGGTGGCGTGCTCGGAGAAGAGTCCGCAGTGGCAGGCTTAGAGGGGAGCATGCGTTGGCGCGCTTGAAGCGGAGCATGCTGGGACGTACTTAGAGTGGAGCGCACGGGAGTGCGCTTAGGAGCCTCGCGGGAGCGCGCTTGGAGAGGAGCGGATCGCGCCTAGAGATCTTCAAAGGCACAAGGAGATCTTCGGAGGAACTTTCACACACGCAGGAGGAAAGGCAGGAGGAGAGAGTTATCGTAGGAGAAAATCCGGGGTGAGGAAGACGGAAATGAAGGAGAGACTGAGGTCCTATTTATAGACCCCAGAGGTGGTTATGGTGATTAACGTCTATTTGCTTAGAATAACCACCCCTTTAATTATTTGAAGGGTGATTTAATATAGTTCGCGGCGTGTATTTTTATAATATTTTTACTACGCGCAGACTGATATATTTTCGGTTATTTGCAACCTCCCTTAAAGGGTAGTTACGTGGGGTGGGGGTTACCCGCACATCGGACGGTGGAGATCACGTGGGAACCATTAGACGATGGTGAAGCAGAGGCCAATGAGCTAGTCGAGGGAAAGGCGATCCGTAGGGTCCGTCTGGACGGAGGCTGAGTGGTGGGGATCCAGCCGACCGGCGGAGGGCAAGCAGCCGGGTGGCCTTAAGGCCGCGCGGCCAACGGATATCGGGCGGTCTTGTGGCCACTAGGCCGTCGGAGGGTCGGGTGCCCACTGGACCACCCGACTAGGGCGACCAAGGGGCTGCCCAAACCGGGCAGCCAAGGGGTCGCCCGATCCAGACGGCTAGAGGGTCAGACAGGCATGGGCGTGGTCCTGGCCACGCGCGCCTGTGCGGAGCACTGTTCGTGGGAGGCCCTGGCCACACGCGGTCTAGCCGTGCGAGCCTATGTGCGGTTAGCTCGTACGAGCTGGCCGCGTGAGCCTGCACACTGTTTGGTTGCATGAGCCTATGCGTAGGGCTACATGCGGTCCCGGCTACATGCTCCTGCATGCAACCCCATGACTCTAGTCAGGCGGCCATTTGGCCTCCACGAGATCGGGCAGCCCCCTAGCCGCATGGTTTGGTCGACCCCTATGCCATCCTAGTCTGGCGGGTCCTTGGCCGCCTGACCCTCCGGCCGCCCAGATCAGGAGGCCCCTTGGTTGCCCAGTTTTGGGTGGCCTGTTTGCTGCCCGATTCGGGCGGCCCCTTGGCCCCCCGCCCCTCTGACCGCCCGGATCGGGCAGCCCCTTAGCCTCCCGATTTGGGCAGCCCATCTCCCGCCCTAGTCATGCGGGCACATAGATGTCTGGCCCTCCGACCACCCAGTCCTCTGCCGCTCGAGCAACCTTAAGGCCGCACGGCATCCACCGACCACGCGGCCTCAAGGCCGCCCGATCGTTCACCTCTGCCGGACAAGCGGGACCCGCCTCTATTCGGCTGGCCCCCACCGACCGCCTCTCCCCCAGGCGACTCTTTAGTGGCTTCCTAACCGCCTAACCACCTAAATGTCATCTCATCGTCCCCACGCGATCTCCATTGTCCGATGTGTGGGTAACCCCACATAACCACCACTGCAACCACTCATTAAGGGCGGGTGAAAATAGCTTAAATTACATCGGTCTACGGGTAGTAAAAATATTAAAAAAATATATCTCGCGAACTATATTAAGTCATCCTCCAAATAATTAAAGGGGTGGTTATGGTTTACAAATAGCCGATTAATCACCATAACCACCCTTGGGCCTATAAATATGACCACAGTCTCTCCTTCATTTCCATCATCCTCTCCCCAGATTTTCTTTAACGAATTTTTTCTCCTCCCGCCTTTCTTCCTACCTGCGTGAGAGTTCCTTCGAAGATCTCCTTGTGCCTTCGGAGAGCACGAAGCACCTCTCAAGTGTCCTTGGCATGAAGTCCGCCACCAGCAAGGCACGTTCGTGCTCCCTACAACAGACATTCAGCACACAACATTCCTCGGAGCACATTTCTCTCTCTCTCCCGACAATTGTAACGAGAAGTGGTCTGTCGCCCTCGCCTTCTCTTTAAAGTCGTGTAACCACCAGCAAATTGTGAAGTCTAGTCGGCACCGAACCAGACACGTGATTTTTCACCTTGTTAACGTGCTTTCCACGTTAAAGAAATTGTCATGCCTCTCTGTTATTTATGTGACTGTTTGCATGTTTGATCGCTCCACGGGCTAAGGCGATCCAATTTAATCCGAACTATTAAGAACCTCGAGTGATCCACAACAACTTGTTTAGTGGTTCGACTGATGTTTCCACCATTCCCATGCAGTCCGGCTACAGATGTTTCCACCATTCTCATGTGGTCGGGAAGCCTATTGAGCCTAATCGAACGGATTAGACCTCTTTAAGGTTGGACCATTCATTTCAATCTAATTCTTAGACTGTTGAATCTCTTTAATGTTACATTTATTTACAAATCATACAAAAGAACAAGTTTATCATATGGGTGCTATTCTATTCGTACTTAAAGGTTTAAGCAAAAATTATCGCATACAAAAAAAAACAAGTTTACCAACTTATTGCATAAAAATTAATTATTAACATAACATGTGTGGTGTGCAAAAGAAATGTTCATAATTAGTGTTTGTAGAGGAGATGAAGCGAGGTAATAAGAAATGTAATAGGTAAAACACATTGCATTCAGGTTTTTCTCGGACCTAAATCATCAACGGAGCTCGGGACCCAAGATTCTCTGCATGTAGATTGGATTGGACCCAAACTGTTTGATTCAGTTTATTGGCCGGTTTATTATGTTCGATTTTAGGATTTTGGTATTGTTGGGTATGAACCTCATTTTATAGATATTGAGTGTGCACATAACCACACACTCATGATGCCCACCTCAAAAGAATTGGGATCATGGGATTGACCACGCTCGATCCCCCACGCACTGATCTCATTACGCGTAATGAGCAAACCGCCGCGAGCCTCATCTCTCCGGCAGCAGGCAGCCGAGCTCCTCCCCGGACGCCGGCTGCCTGCCCTCTTTCGTTGTGTAGGCCCCGGACGAGGCCGAGGAAGCGGCCTCCCGAACCGTGCCTCCCTCGGCCTCTGGATCGCCTAAGGGGGCGGCCGCCCAGACCTCCCCCTTCCTCTGCCTCCGGCGCGGCCGAGGGGGGCGGCCGCTCGGGCCGCCCCCTTTCTCGGCCGCCCGCGCGGCTGAGGGGGCGGTTGTCGGGGCCGCCCCCTCCCTCGGCCGCCGGTGCGGCCCATGGGGCGGCCACCCGGGTCGCCCCCTCGCTCGGCCGTCGGCACGGCCAATGGGGCGGCCGCCCGGGCCGCCCCTTCCTCAGCCACCGACGCGGCCAAGGGGGAGGCCGCCCGGGCCGCCCCCTTCCTCGGCCACCGGCGCAGCCAAGGGGGCGGCCGCTCGGGCCGCCCCCTTCCTCGGCCGCCAGCGCGGCCAAGGGGGCGGCCGCCCACACGGCCAAGGGGGCGGCCTCCCTGACCACCCCTTCCCCCGGCCACCGGCGGAGGCCGAGGGGAGCGGTCGCTCCTCCCAGGCTGCCGTTGGCGGCCCTCCCCTCGTCGGCGAATTTGGCGGCGAGTTCGCTGGCCGCCTGCGGAGTCCCGCTTGTTGAAGCCAGGAAAAATCCTAACCTCAGAATTCGGACTGAAGCTGCCTAAGGTTACTGGCTCAGAAACTAGATAAGACGGCAAAGAAGACTAGCACAAAGAAGCACGTCAAACAGGATCCCAGATGTTTCGGCAGGAAGGACCCACCACGTACCCGGATGCTCGCAAGGAGCAACCCCTTCTCAACCAAAAATGGCCGAACTGAGTACGAGAGAAGCTAGCTGGCAAAGTCGCGAGTTGCTCTAAGGAAAAGGAATCCGAAGACTTAGCCAATATCTTGAAAAGCGCGAGTATCCTACTGAGCATTTTTCGGTCTTCACTCTCGTACCCCTGAGGTAAGGGGAGAGGGGGGGGGGGTCATATTTATACCCCACCCCCTGGCGACCAGGCGACTTCCAGGGGAACTCGCAAGGATTGGGCGAGTATCTCGCCTAGTCGCCTACCTGACGAGTATGCGAGGGGAGCTCGCCTATGCTCGCACAGGCCTTCCGCGATCTTGAATGCTGACTTTGACTTCTGCCTTGACTTGTTGACCTTGACCTCTGCTGACTTGGCTGTGGTAGGACCCACTCTCGACGAATACGGGTTGTACACAATCCCCGCTCTTTCGGAGCGACATCGGAGCTCAGAAAGAAACATCAACACTTATTCGGCGAGATATACTGCCGAGTATCTGGGTTGCTCACCCCTTTTGGCTACCGACCGATCTCTATAAATAGGGGGGCCTAGTTCTTTAGCCGGTTCTTCACAAATCGCGCATAATGTCGAACGCCGAGAAGATTCTTCGTGACAGTCTTGCTGCATTGACGAGAGCCTTTGGAGTCGCTAAACTAAAGCGACCGCGCGAAGAGGATGCCGCCGCCGGCTTACCTCCGCTCAAAATAAAAAAGGTAAAGAAGTCCAAGAATAAACCCGCCTCTGGCGATGATATCTCGCGGTCGCCCCTTTCTCGCCCTGCACCCCACACCAGTAACCCCGTGCTCTCTACCAGCACGCAGCAGCTGCTTAGCGACTTGGGACTCGACGACATTCCCAATGTCGCCGTTTCTGATGCGAGTCTCCTCAACTCGCTTAACATCCCTGAGCTCGCCACTTCCACGGCCCCAGAACTTGCCTCCACTTCGGTGTCTCAGCAGGTGGAAGTCGTCGACCTGCGAGGTTGTCTTTTTGCCTAGATGATTTCCCATTCTGACGGTTGTTTCTATTGCTTGCTAACCGGACCGTGATACTCGCAGATTCTCCCACGGGGGGTTTGGGCGCAGCTTTGAATGTCGCCCCATTGAGCTCCGTGCCGCTTGTCGCCCTTCCCGCCGGGAGGCAAGTAAAGACCGCGCACACAGTGCGGATAAATATCGGTTCCAAAAAGAAGGTCGAGGCCTCAGTTCCCTCTGCGAGCAAGGAACCGTCGTCGAATAATCCTCCGCCGAGGAAGACACTGGCGAGCAAGGGTCTTCCGGCGAGTTCTGAGTTGCTTGTGAGAAGTTCGGCCCCGCCCGCCGCGAGTTCTGCGCTGCCTCCGGCGAGGTCTTCTCTACCTGAGGCGAGCTCCTCTCTACCCCCGCCTTCGCTGCTCTCCAACATCGCCACCATCCAGTCGGTGACCGTATCCTTGCTGCCGCCACCGCCTCTGATCCCGCCTTCTCAAGTTACCACGACGCGACTTCCTCCTCCTCCTCCGCTGAAGAATCCTCCGCCACCGGCGAGTTCGTCGCTCCCTCCGCCTTCTTCATCACATCCCGCGGGTGTTAAGCCGGCAAAGCCGCGGCCGAGCTACTTCCCGCCAAGGAACGTGGACCTTGGGCAGGGGGGGCGCGGGCGAGGCAAGGCAGCCGAGCTCGCTGGTGGGCCATCGCCAAGCCGGCGAGATGAGCCAGCGCGCGGATCCCCTCCTTCCCGATCTAGATCTCCTCGCCGATCCAGGTCCCCTCGCAGCGGTAAGTATCGCTATTGATGTGCACATGGCGGCTATGTATCTACGTCTAATTCCAGCGACTTTTGTTTGATGTCAGATCGGCCGGAGACTCCAGGGGCGGCCTTCATCAACGCCATGGGTCTGCCGGGCATGAAATATCGTCGTGCAGCTGCTCACGCTTACTTGGAGCTGGAGAGCAAGTTTGACCAGCTGGCGATCTGCGAGCCTCATCGCCGAATATCATCGTTGGAAGTGCGGATGACAAAAATGGAAGAGCTCAAGAGTACGCTGGAGAGCTATGAATTCTGATTCCACATGGTAAGGGAGAATGATCGTCAGCTGGCGATTAACAATCATCGCCTCCAGCTCGTTCTTGAAGAGGTCGCCGACATGCGAGCGAGTATGGGCTCTGTTGGCAGGTTGTCGAAGATGGAGGAGCAGCTGCTGCTTGATGATGACGCGATAGCGGTGGCGACGGAGCATTTCCGGCGAGCACGCAAGATGGGTTGGGCCGGGCGACATCCACATCCTCCAGAGAGGCCTAGGCCTTAGAAGTTTCTTCTTTGTATTCAGAACTCGTCAAACGCGGTTTCAATGGACTATTATTGATTGTCATAAGCGAGTTTGAATCTCGCATTTTTATCGTATAGGTTTCTTGTGTTGCTTTGTGCGATATCTTGTCTTGTCTGCGCCGCGTTTACATTGCAGGTTGCGATAATGCTTTATGTGTTCTGCTCGTTCTACGTAATGGAGCTGGCTTCCTTGTTAATGCGCGACTTGGTTTAATACTCGCCGTGAGGAGGATGTACCCCCCTACCCCTCTCCCGGCGCCTATAAATAGAGGGGGTAGGTAGGTCATAAGTATCTCGATGTTGCGCTTTTGATTCTCTAGCTTGCGAGTATCTGTTCCTGCTAGCGTGCTGCGACCTTGCTCTACTCCTCGCACTTCTTTCTCTCTTCTTCACAGGTCACGGGATGGTGGGAGACGACGCCAGTGCTCGCCGCCAAGCCCATGCCGCCAACTTCGCGGATGCAGCTTTTAAGAAGTCGACCACCAGTGTGCGCGATTTAGAAAATTTTAGGGAAAGACTCCTTCCCGAGGGATACTCGGCCAGACTTCCGGACCGCAGTGAGCGACTTAACACTTTTATCGAGGGCGCGCTTGTCCTTCCTCTTCGCCACTTTGACGCCGGCCTGCGACTTCCGCTATGGCCGGAGTATTGCGATATCCTACGATACTTCGGCATAGTCCCCACGCAAATCAACCCCAACGACGTCGCCATCATCATGGGGTTTCTTTGCTACCTGCGCGAGGAGAGGATCATCTTCGATCTCTCCGTGTTCCGCAAGATATTCGCCTTCGCCGCGACTGCCGAGGGTGTGGTCTATTTCAGCAGCCACGTCTGCAACCTGGTGGGGACGGCAAACAAAGTTCATAAGTGGAGCGAGCAACTAGTCGTCGTCGAGGGCGACTTCGGCGACGTCCAGGGAAGGCCGCACCAGCCTGCTGACGTCGCCTTCCTTCCCCCGATACTGGAAGGCGCGCGCGAGCAACTCGTCGACGCGTTCCGAGGTCGCCGGTTTGATGTCATCTTCTGGCGACTAAACATCAACACGCTGCTCGAGGTTCACTATAATGAAGGTAAATATTAGCAAGGAATGTCGGTAGCATACTCGCCGCAATAATCGCTTTCTTACATTACTCGGCCTTTTGTAGAACCGAACGATCTCCCAGCGAGGCCGCTTCCTCCAGCCAAAGGAGTCTCCACCTCGCTTCTTGAGCCCAACTCGCCAGCTGATATCAGCGAGAAGAAAAAACTCGTCAAGGGCAAAGGCAAAGCCAGGTCGCCGGGTCCCGCGACCAAGAAGCAGAAAATATCGTCCCCGCACCTCGATGATAAGGACTCGCCGCTCCACGGTTGCCTTCCCCACTTCCACCCTAATCTTAACTTGGGGTTGGATGCGGTGGACGCTTATGGTCGTCCGCTGGTGACCTGGGCACCGGACGAGCATCTGGTGACGCTGAGCACCAACCTCCCCTCTTGGGCGGAGGAGGGGGAGGATAAGGGGGAGGCCTTCGCCGTCCTCCATGCAATGTACGGGCGTGAAGATGCCGAGGCTATGTTGGATCTTAGCGAGCAGGAACTCGCCCAACAAGCGGCCTGCTCGCTCGCCCGGGCTGTCGAGCTAAATCACTTTGCGGCGAGGAGGATGCTGGAGAGGACACATGCCTTGAAGATCGTCAGTCAGAAGGCGATCAATCTCGGCATGAAATCCACTCGCTGGCGAGATTATGAGGTATGTCGCCTTTACGCGCGATGTTGATGTCCCATGAGTGCTTTGGCTGACTTCGTTGTTTGTCGCAGGCTGCCGAGATGGAGACCGCCAAAAAGCTTTCTGAGTACGAGGCGGAACTCGCCAAGGCTCGGGCTGATTTGGAGGCAGCCCAGATTCGCGTGGCCGAGATGGAATCTCGCCTGGCCCTTTTAGAAGCCGGCGCGAGTTCCTCTGCTCCTCAGCCGCGCCCAGAGGACGATCCTCATTACGCCATCAAGCGATCTCGCATCCTGTGGGAAGAGAGGTCGTCCGTCCGCCGCGAGATAGCCCGTGCGGCAGGTAATGTGGTCCTCGCGAGGCTGAGGATTAGAGGGAAACTCGACGAAGGGGAGAAGGAGTTCACAGTCGACGAACTCATCCCTGAGTTGCTCGTCGAGACGGTCTCGCCAGATCACCGGCCTCCGACGTCGTCAGGCTCTGACAGCAGCGGTAGCAGCGATGGCAGTAGCAACAGCGGTAGTGGCGAGGAGGAAAGCGGCGATGAAGAGGACGCCGACATTGGAGATGAGGAATATCGGCCAGATACTAGCGACAATGAGTCCTAGTTGCTCGCTGATATTTTTCATACTCGCTTGACATAGCCTCTAGTGCAATTTTTGTAACCAACACTTTAAAATTTTTGAACATCAATGCAAGTTTGAATTACCACATTGCCGCCTTTTTTCTTTTCGCATGGTGGATGATACTCGCTAGCCTCATAGGCTCGGGTAGAACGAGTGCTCGCGACATGTGCTCGCACGACGACATTGTTGATAGTCTCATAGTTGATACCCACATGCCCGTAGTAGTCCTTCGTAGCTCGCACCCTGGCACTCGCCTCGTAGCTACTCGCTAGACCATACTCGCATTTTGCTATGCCATACTCACATGTTCATAGCCAACATGCATGCTCTCCCCACTACTGCTCGCACTATCCCTCCGAGTGGCTTAGTCTAACTCAATCTCACTCGAGGAGGTCTGCGGCCCATATGCGGGAGAATGGATCGTGTGGGTACTTGGACTTACGGGGACCTTTTACTCGAGGACTTGAGCGTTTGTTGGAGTCGTCAGCTCTCAGGAGCCCTACTCAACTGGAGTGGTGTAGGTCGACTCGGGGAGGCAAGTAGTCGGTCTGCAGGAGAGGAGCTCGTACAGGGATCTCGGACTACGACATCACTCCAGCGAGGAACTCGATCTCACTCGAGGAGGTCTGCGACCAATATGCGTGAGAGGAGCTCGTGTAGTGACTTGGACTTACATGGACCTACCACTCGAGGACCTGAGCATTTGTTGGAGTCGACAGCTCTCAGGAGCCCTACTCAACTGGAGTGGTGTAGGTCGACTCGGGGAGGCAAGTAGTCGGTCTGCAGGAGAGGAGCTCGTATAGAGATCTCAGACTACGACATCACTCCAGCGAGGAACTCGATCTCACTCGAGGAGGTCTGCGGCCAATATGCGGGAGAGGAGCTCGTGCAGGGACTTGGACTTACATGGACCTACCACTAGAGGACTTGAGCATTGTTGGAGTCGACAGCTCTCAGGGGCCCTACTCAACTGGAGTGGTGTAGGTCGACTCGGGGAGGCAAGTAGTCGGTCTGCAGGAGAGGAGCTCGTACAGGGATCTCGGACTACGACATCACTCCAGCGAGGAACTCGATCTCACTCGAGGAGGTCTGCGACCAATATGCGGGAGAGGAGCTCGTGCAGGGACTTGGACTTACATGGACCTACCACTCGAGGAATTGAGCATTGTTGGAGTTGACAGCTCTCAGGAGCGTTACTCAAGTGGAGTGGTGTAGGTTGACTCGGGGAGGCAAGTAGTCGGTCTGCAGGAGAGGAGCTCATACAGGGATCTCGGACTACGACATCACTCCAGCGAGGAACTCGATTTCACTCGAGGAGGTCTGTGTCACAACCCGCATTTTCTCAACGGTAAAATCGTATCAGAGTAAGAGAAAGTACGTGCCGTGATGCCACGTCGTGCAGGGGATAACTGCATACGCTCAGGCAAACTCCAGACGTTAGATTTTAAGGAAAAATCGTTGATTAAATATGAAAGAAAATCAGTTATGTTGAATGGCCGTATCCCTCGGCCCGGTGGATCAGCTAGTCCACAGTTAAAATTATATTTATACGCAGCAGAAAATACGTTGGTTTAATTAAATTGACGCCCTAAATGAGCATAAGTGTCCCCGGGGGACGACTTATGCGTGCACGACCCTAAGGTGAATATAGTAGGTATAAAAAGATAGTGTTTTACGCTGAGGAAAAATAGTGTCTTTGATTTAGAAACATGTTATGCATGGGGTACATATAATACCTTTAGGTTTTAAAATATCTAACATGCAACCTAGCATAAATCCTTCCCAGAAGCAAGTAACCAACCACAAATAGGCAAAATCAGTAGTTTAAATTCATATTCAGCATCACAAGAAGCCACCAGTGGGAGCCAAAAATCTGACACGAACCCACTGGCGAGTATGTGTGTCTATACAGAAGAGTAAAGAACTACCTCACAACAAAACGGGGATCAACTATCTCAGCAACCCTAGAGGCCACCAACAGCCCCTCCAAAAGAACTAGGCGCTGAACTGGCTACAACCTGAACCTGAGGCATTCAAGAAAAGAACACCTCAGCAAGGAAACAAACAAAATGTAAATAGAGCAATGGATTAATTAGCAAAATAAGAAGAAGGGTTACCAACCCGGCAACAAACTGCTATAAGCAAAAGAAAAGGGGAATGACAGTAAGAAAAGAATACTGTCTAAAACACCGCAGAGCACGCCAAGTGCGAGCAATAAAACCAATATGCCTTACCAAAAGAGCCTGCAACAGCATCAAGACATATACATATGCCAAAAGAAAAGAAAGCATAAACAGGAAAGGGACTAACAGTCCTAACACATGGGTAAGTGGCAGTGGTCAAAACATGGGTCTGAATACATAACCAAAATCAGACCCAAAAAGGGCTAAGGGGTCAAACAGTGACAGCTTTAGGGTCCCACACACACCAACCCAAACCGGGGAAAAAGGCGGTGGCCACAGCTCTCCACATAAAACCACCCCTCCAGAGGCCACCAAAACTCCACCACCTGCCACAACCCAAGAGTCGGCATGCAGAAAATTAGCCGAACACCCAATGCCCCCCTCCTAGGGAAAAGTCCCACACAAGCGCAACACCCAGTGTCGACACGATGTGTCGACACCACGACAAGCCGGTGTCGACACAAGGTGTCGACACAACCGCGGCCGGTGTCGACACCAAGTGTCGACACCACAGCGGCCGGTGTCGACACAAGGTGTCGACACTACCGCGGCTGGTGTCGACACCAAGTGTCGACACCTCTGCGGTCGGTGTCGACACAAGGTGTCGACACTGCCGCTGCTGGTGTCGACACCAAGTGTCGACACCTCTGCGGCCGGTGTCGACACAAGGTGTCGACACAAGGTGTCGCAAGGTGTCGACACAAGTGTCGACACAAGGTGTCGACACAAGGTGTCGACACAAGGTGTCGATACTGCCGCTGCTGGTGTCGACACCAAGTGTCGACACCACTGCGGCCGGTGTCGACACAAGGTGTCGACACTACCGCTGCTGGTGTCGACACCAAGTGTCGACACCACTGCGGCCGGTGTCGACACTGCCGCTGCTGGTGTCGACACCAAGTGTCGACACCACGACTGGCCGGTGTCAACACAACGGTGTCGACACCCCAACTGGCCACAGGAGCCAGATCCAGCAAACGACTAAAAGCAAGAACGGGGATTATCTCTCTCTAGAGTA
Source organism: Platanthera guangdongensis (assembly GCA_039583875.1). Classification (NCBI taxonomy): domain Eukaryota; kingdom Viridiplantae; phylum Streptophyta; class Magnoliopsida; order Asparagales; family Orchidaceae; genus Platanthera; species Platanthera guangdongensis. Next base: position 168,379,739 of record CM077156.1, on the reverse strand, counting down.
CAACATCCATCGGCAATGGCAGCTACTCGACCTAAACCGAACCAAAACTGCCCATAATAGACACAATCTCTCAGGAAAACTGAGATTTAACTGGAACTTTCTACACTAACCACAGTATGATCGGGAACAAACCCTAGCTTACACCTAAGATCTAAACAAGAAAGAGATAAAAATTAACTCAAAAGAAAGACAAAGATCAGCTTTCGCAAGGATGAGGGGACACCACTTGCCTAAATACCAGGAACTCGGTCGGTGGCCTCCCCCGCTCACGGATCTGGCCGCAGAGCAGCAAGCTGAGGAGCAGAAAGAAAGCAGATCCCGTCGAGGGCAGTCTAGATCCACTCTCGAAATCGAATTCCGACCGCTAAATCTCCAGGAATCGGCGTCCGAAGGCTAGGGTAGGCCGGCGGTGCTCTTCCTCTCGTACAGGCGACGGCTTCTTCCTAGCAGAGAAACAGGAAAAGAACAAAAGGAACCCAACCCTAATTCTAACCCAAGACTATATATATATATATATATCAGTTTTAATAATAAACAATCAACATAATAATTATTATTTACACTCAATATCAAAACAACCTGAAACCCGAAACTTCTCGGAAAAAGACGAAATTTACGCTGCAGCTAAAAATCCACGCTACGAACACAACTGCGAAGTCGAAATTAGCATTCGACGAACAAAACCCGGGATAACACCTCCCGAAGCCGAAACACAAGCATTCCCTAAGAGGCCCAGCCGAGTCATCAAACGGACTCCGGCTAGCTGGGGAATCTTGCTAACAGGCTACAAACAGGCTACACAGGGAACCCTAAGAGCTAAAACCACGCTCTACAACGGCAAAAAGCCGGAAATACGCCATCGTAACGTCAGCCAACGATCAAACAAAACACAGAAAAACCGGGGGCGTTACAGCCACTCCCTCTAAAAGAAAGTTTCGGCTCGAAACTTTACTCACAACACTCCTATATAGAAGGAGAGAGAAAGAGCCAGGAAAAAGACTATATAAATAAATAAAATAGAACATACCAAGCACAAGATCAGGGAAACAGATGAGGGTGAGCCTCCCTCATAGCCGACTCCAACTCCCAATTCGCGCTTTCCACATCTTGATTCCTCCATAAAACTTTAACCATCGGAATAGTCTTTTTCCGCAACACCCGAACTTGGGAATCCAAAATGCGAACAAGCACCTCCACATAAGAAAGATTCGGCTCCAACTGAGGCACAGAATCCAAAACCTGCCTGCCATTTACCACACATTTTCGCAGCTGACTGACGTGGAAGACATCATGCACACCAGGGAAATTTGCGGGCAAAGCCAGCCTGTAGGCTGATACTCCAATCCGCTCAACAACCGGAAATGGCCCCACGTACCTCGGGTCCAACTTCCTATTCTTGCCAAACCGCTTGACTCCAATCAACGGGGAGACCTTTAAGAACACCGAGTCCCCCACAACAAATTCCAAGTCCGACCTACGTCGATTGGCGTTCTTCTCATATCTCTCTTGGGCTATCCGAAGTTTTTCCCGAATAAGCTTCACAGCGGTTTCCATCTCCTCAAGCGCTTCTGGACCCAACAAAGGTCCCTCGCCAAGCTCAGCCCAAAACAAGGGAGTCCTGCAGCGCCTCCCATACAAAGCTTCAAAGGGAGCCATTTGCAAGCTTTCTTGATAACTGTTGTTGTATGCGAATTCCATAAGCCGCAAGCGCTCGTCCCACGCTCCTCCGTGGTCCAGAATATAGCATCGGATCATATCTTCCACAATCTGATTTACTCGCTCAGTCTGACCATTGGTCTACGGATGATAAGCCGTGGAGTATCTCAAATCTGTACCCAACCCTTCTTGAAGGCTCTTCCAAAAATGAGACGTGAACCTGGAGTCTCGATCTGATATGATACTTATGGGTACACCATGCAATCTGACAACCTCTTCCAGATACAGCTCGGCTATCTTCCTCATCGGATAATCGATCTTAAATGGTACGAAATGAGCGCTCTTCGTCAATCTGTCTACAATTACCCAAACTGAATCATGCCCCTTAGGAGATCTCGGTAAGCCGGTAATGAAATCCATCGAGATACTCTCCCACTTCCACGTCGGAATCTCCAAGGGAGTTAGCTTGCCACCAGGCCTCCCATGGTCGGCTTTCACACGCCTGCAAGTGAAACACTCTGAAACAAATCTGGCTATGTCCTTCTTCATCCCGTACCACCAGGCAATCTGCTTTAAATCATGATACATCTTGGTAGACCCTGGATGGTAGGCAACACTAGATCCATGGGCGTCTCTGCACACCATATCCCGGATATCTCCAACTGCGGGGATGCAAAACCTGCCACGGTACTTCAAGGTACCCGCATCATCTATAGAGAAATCTGGTAATTCACCCTTCTCAGCTCGAACATACAAATCCAAAAGATCGGGATCGTCCTTCTGATGCAGTCTCGTAAGCGTAATCCACGAAGGTTCTGCTACTGCTAAGCTACTCTGCGAATCACAGCTTCCCACAGAAATGTCCATTAACAGAAACTCTTCCACTAGACGCTTGGCGGAAAGATTAAAAATCTTACCTGACTTCCGACTCAGGGCATCAACCACTACATTTGCCTTGCCTGGATGATACTGAATTTCAACATCATAGTCGGCGACGTACTCCAACCACCGCCGCTGGCGCAGATTCAATTCTTTCTGAGTGAAGACATACTTCAAACTCTTATGATCCGTGAAAATCTTGCAATGCGCGCCATATAGCAAATGCCTCCACAATTTCAGCGCATAGATCACAGCTGCAAACTCCAGGTCATGCATAGGGTAATTCCTCTCGTGAGTCTTTAGCTGCCTCGACCCGTACGCAATCACCTTCCCGCCCTGCATCAAAACGCAGCCCAGACCGACATGCGACGCATCCACATATATATCATACTCACTACCCTTCGTAGGCAACGACAAAATTGGAGCCGAACATAGCCTTCTTTTTAGTTCCTCAAAAGCCTTCTCACACTTACCATCCCATATAAAAGCTACGTTCTTCTGCGTCAACTTGGTCAACGGCGCGGACAAGGTAGAGAAACCTTCTACAAATCTTCTATAATAACCAGCCAAACCCAAGAAGCTTCTGATCTCTTTGGGGGTAACAGGTCTCGCCCATTCCATAACAGCAGCGATCTTTTCTGGGTCTACCGATATTCCCTCCTTATTAATCACGTGGCCTAGAAAAGAAACTTGAGGCAACCAAAATTCACATTTGCTCAGCTTGGCGTATAGCTTATGGTCTCTCAGAGTCGCCAAGACCAGCCGCAAATGTCGATCATGCCCCTCTGCATCCTTAGAATACACCAAAACATCGTCTATAAAGACAATCACGAACTTATCTAGAAAATCCTTGAAAACTTTGTTCATCAAATCCATAAAAGCTAAGGGCGCATTAGTCAAACCAAATGACATAACCAAAAACTCAAAATGCCCATGACGAGAGCGGAACGCCGTCCGCGAAACATCTGACTCCCGAATCCTCAACTGGTGATAGCCCGAACTAAGATCTATCTTGGAAAACACGGCACTACCACGCAGTTGGTCAAACAAATCGTCGATTCGCGGCAAAGGGTACCTGTTCTTAATAGTAACCTTGTTCAGCTCTCTATAGTCAATGCATAACCTCATCGACCCATCCTTCTTTTTAACGAACAGCACTGGCGCACCCCAAGGTGAAGAACTTGGCCTTATAAAGCCTTTTGCCAATAACTCATCCAGCTGAATTCGCAACTCTTCCAGCTCTCGCGGGGCCATCCAGTACGGCGCCTTTACAATAGGACGCGTACCTGGCTCCAAATCTATGGCAAACTCGACATCTCGATCGGGTGGAAGACCGGGAAGATCGTCTGGAAACACATCAGAAAAGTCACACACCACAGGAATCTCTTCCAAACGGGGCTCACTAACAATCGACCCTACCAGGGAAACCACACAGACAAAACAGCCAGAAACAAGCAACTTCCGAGCACGCACCACAGAAATGATTGGAGACTCCTGGAGAGAATACCCATAAACGCTCCCTGGCTGACCGTTGACTTTGACGAAGTCCAAGCGCTTACCCTTGCACTGGATCACAGCATCGTACCTTGATAACCAGTCCATGCCCAAAATAACGTCGAAGTCCTCCAGGTCAATCACCTTCAAATCTGCCTTAGCTAGAAAATCTCCCAACAATATCGGACAATCAAGGATACCCAGGTCCGTAACCACAAAGTCACCGGAGGGGAACTTAACGCAGAAGGCACCACCAACACGATCTAGGCCCAAACTGAACCGCTCCACGAAGGCTTTAGCCACAAACGAGTGGGTAGCGCCGGAATCGAAGAGAACGCGCGCCCAACGGTTCTTTACCTTAAATCGCCCTACGAATTGCACACGCATCTAAGGCAACAAGCGCTAAAATGAAAACTTCAACCAAAAAGGGAACGTAACGAAACGACTGGGGAAGAGTCGAACCTGAAATAACCTGGGTCGAGGTCTGCGCTTCGTCTGCCGAAAGCACATTCAGCTTCCCTTTTCCTTTATCCATTCACGGAGGTGGTGGCAAAGCCTGGAGGGGAACTGACTGCAGAATAGACTGGGCCTGAGGGCACCTTGTCTTGAGATGACCCTTCTGGCCGCACAGAAAACAGACCTTATCTTTTAACCAACAACGGGCAGCCTCATTCCCCTTCCTTACACACAAGGCACACACCAAGTCTCCCCTGGAAACACCCTGAATTGCGTGCACTTGATCCTTCTTCTGCGCTCCCAACCTTTTGAAACACTTCTCAAAGGGGTGGCCTGGCCGGCCACAAAAGCTACAAATCTCTTTGACCTTCTTTCTTGAGACAGCATCAGGTTCCTGAGGGCTCTTCCCTCCACCAGTCTTCCGCTTATCCTTCCTTAACTGCTGGCCTCTATCCTTGGCATTCTCAATGGCCTCAACTCTCAAGGCAGCTTCAACCACGCTGGCATAACTGACTGCTCCATAGGCATTCGCTAACTGCTGAATGTCGCTTCTTAGTCCACCCAGAAATCGCTTAACTCGGTCTGCCTCAACACTCACCAGACCCGGAGCAAACCAGCTCAACTTACTAAACTCAATCTCATACTCACTAACCGTGAGTTTCCTCTGCTTTAAATGAAGAAAGTCATTCATTAGCCGGTCCCGTTCGACTGAAGGCAGAAACTTACTTAACAACATCACCTTAAATGACTCCCAAGTGCAACCTGCCACTAAGCTCTCTTTCTCCCTCAGCCACCAATTCTTTGCTAGACCCTTGAGCTAGTAGGCTGCGAGCATGACTCTCTGATCGTCGGTAATCCCTGAGTACGAGAACATCTCCTCAATGGTAATCAGCCAGTCATCCAAAATCATGAAATCTGCCTGCCCATCATAGGTAGGGGGTCTCAGCCGCTGAAACTGGGATATGAATGCCATCTCCGGAGGTACCACAACCAAAGGCACGGGAGGAGCAGGAGGGGCAGGAACAGCTACCCCCTCTGCGGGGTTCTGAGCTCTCGGGGTCTGTCCCGCCACCACTGCTACAAGGGACTGAATCTGAGCCTGCATAGCCACTACCTGCCTCGATAACTCCTCATTACTCTGCCGCAGGCTTTCTACAAACGCATCGCTCTGCGCTCCTGACGTCTCACCCTCAGATTGTGGGGTCGATCTCGTCGCAGGACGTCTCGCCATCCTAAAATCGCACAAGCTTTAGACAAATCCTAGCCCATCAACTAGAACAAAACTACCCGGTACGGACAAACACACTTAAATATGAACTTCAACTGCAAAACTTGCTCTGGGAGTTGTTTTTACCATGATGATGTTATGCTTATCCTAAGATGGTTCACCACCATCATACTAACTCACGTGCCTAAACCATGAATGCATGTATTTGTATTCTTTTTGACTCAAAGTCATGTGTGTACATATGTCATCTTGCAAATCTTTAGCTTGGCACGTTGTGCTTATGAAATGTTATGCTATGCATGATGTGCTATGCATTCTAAAAAGGCCTTAGTGCATGCCATGGGCGGCGTACACATGAAAATGTTATGCATCCCATACTACATAACATTCCCATGTAACGAAAGACGAAAACGTGCTAGCCGCATTCATGTGGTGAGGTTATGCATCCCATACTACATAACCCTCACATGTTGCCTCCTATGGTGGATCCGTATACAAACACATATTATGTATCCCATACTACATAATATGCCCCGTATACTTCTTTATGCTCATGAGTGTAGTGTTCGTGCTTCGGCCAAGATGTGCTGATGACATATCGGTGTGTGAATGGTATGATGCCAACTACTAATGCAGACAAGGGAAAGGTTGCCCAACCATTTGTCAAGCAACCTCCCTCTGATACCAACTGTCACAACTCGCATTTTCTCAACGGTAAAATCATATCAGAGTAAGAGAAAGCACGTGTCGTGATGCCACGTCGTGCAGGGGATAACTGCACACGCTCAGGCAAACTCCAGACGTTAGATTTAAAGGAAAAATCGTTGATTAAATATTAAAGAAAATCAGTTATGTTGAATGGCCGTATCCCTCGGCCCGGTGGATCAGCTAGTCCACAGTTAAAATTATATTTATACGCAGCAGAAAATACTTTGGTTCAATTAAATTGACGCCCTAAATGAGCATAAGTGTCCCCGGGGGACGACTTATGCGTGCACGACCCTAAGGTGAATATAGTAGGTATAAAAAGATAGTGTTTTACGCTGAGGAAAAATAGTGTCTTTGATTTAGAAACATGTTATGCATGAGGTACATATAATACCTTTAGGTTTTAAAATATCTAACATGGAACCTAGCATAAATCCTTCCCAGAAGCAAGTAACCAACCACTAATAGGCAAAATCAGCAATTTAAATTCATATTCAACATCACAAGAAGCCACCAGTGGGCGCCAACAACCTGACACGAACCCACTGGCGAGTATGTGTGTCTATACAGAAGAGTAAAGAACTACCTCACAACAAAACGGGGATCAGCTATCTCAGCAACCCTAGAGGCCACCAACAGCCCCTCCAAAAGAACTAGGCGCTGAACTGGATATAACCTGGACCTGAGGCATTCAAGAAAAGAACACCTCAGCAAGGAAACAATCAAAAGGTAAATAGAGCAATGGATTAATTAGCAAAATAAGAAGAAGGGTTACCAACCCGGCAACAAACTGCTATAAGCAAAAGAAAAGGGGAATGACAGTAAGAAAAGAATACTGTCTAAAACACCACAGAGCACGCCAAGTGCGAGCAATAAAACCAATATGCCTTACCAAGAGAGCCTGCAACAGCATCAAGACATATACATATGCCAAAAGAAAAGAAAGCATAAACAGGAAAGGGACTAACAGTCCTAACACGTGGGTAAGTGGCAGCGGTCAAAACATGGGTCTGAATACATAACCAAAATCAGACCCAAAAAGGGCTAAGGGGTCAAACAGTGGCAGCTTTAGGGTCCCACACACACCAACCCAAACCGGGGCAAAAGGCGGTGGCCACAGCTCTCCACATAAAACCACCCCTCCAGAGGCCACCAAAACTCCACCACCTGCCACAACCCAAGATTCGGCATACAAAAAATTAGCCGAACACCCAATGCCCCCCTCCTAGGGAAAAGTCCCACTAACAGTCCTAAGAAACACACGAACCCAAGGCAAAACGTCGGGTCCAACCGACGCGGCCTTGGACGCCTAACCAAAACCAACCCCGAGTTTCCCCTGACCCCAAAACAAGCGCAACACCCAGTGTCGACACGATGTGTCGACACCACGACAAGCCGGTGTCGACACAAGGTGTCGACACAACCGCGGCCGGTGTCGACACCAAGTGTCGACACCACAGCGGCCGGTGTCGACACAAGGTGTCGACACTGCCGCGGCTGGTGTCGACACCAAGTGTCGACACCTCGGAGGCCGGTGTTGACAAAAGGTGTCGATACTGCCGCTGCTGGTGTCGACACCAAGTGTCAACACCTCTGCGGCCGGTGTCGACACAAGGTGTCGACACTGCCGCTGCTGGTGTCGACACCTCTGCGGCCGGTGTCGACACAAGGTGTCGACACTGCCGCTGCTGGTGTCGACACCAAGTGTCGACACCACTGCGGCCGGTGTCGATGCAAGGTGTCGACACTTCCGCTTCTGGTGTCGACACCATGTGTCGACACCACTGCGGCCGGTGTCGACACAAGGTGTCGACACTGCCGCTGCTGGTGTCGACACCATGTGTCGACACCACTGCGGTCGGTGTCGACACAAGGTGTCGACACTGGCGCTGCTGGTGTCGACACCAAGTGCCGACACCACGACTGGCCGGTGTCGACACAGTGGTGTCGACACCCCAACTGGCCACAGGAGCCAGATCCAGCAAACGACTAAAAGCAAGAACGAGGATTCTCTCTCTCTAGAGTACAACATCCATCGGCAATGGCAGCTACTCGACCTAAACCGAACCAAAACTGCCCATAATAGACACAATCCCTCAGGAAAACTGAGATTTAACTGAAACTTTCTACACTAACCACAGTATGATCGGGAACAAACCCTAGCTTACACCTAATATCTAAACAAGAAAGAGATAAAAATTAACTCAAAAGAAAGACAAAGATCAGCTTTCGCAAGGATGAGGGGACACCACTTGCCTAAATACCAGGAACTCGGTCGGCGGCCTCCCCCGCTCACGGATCTGGCCGCAGAGCAGCAAGCTGAGGTGCAGAAAGAAAGCAGATCCCGGCGAGGGCAGTCCAGATCCACTCTCGAAATCGAATTCCGACCGCTAAATCTCCAGGAATCGGCGTCCGAAGGCTAGGGTAGGCCGGCGGTGCTCTTCCTCTCGTACAAGCGACGGCTTCTTCCGAGCAGAGAAACAGGAAAAGAACAAAAGGAACCCAGCCCTAATTCTAACCCAAGAATATATATATATATATATCAGTTTTAATAATAAACAATCAACATAATAATTATTATTTACACTCAATATCAAAACAACCCGAAACCCGAAACTTCTCGGAAAAAGACGAAATTTACGCCGCAGCTAAAAACCCACGCTACGAACACAACTGCGAAGTCGAAATTAGCATTCAACGAACAAAACCCGGGATAACACCTCCCGAAGCCGAAACACAAGCATTCCCTAAGAGGCCCATCCGAGTCATCAAACGGACTCCGGCTAGCTGGGGAATCTTGCTAACAGGCTACAAACAGGCTACACAGGGAACCCTAAGAGCTAAAACCACGCTCTACAACGGCAAAAAACCGGAAATACGCCATCGTAACGCCAACCAACGATCAAACAAAACACAAAAAAACCGGGGGCATTACAGTCTGCGGCCAATATGCGGGAGAGGAGCTCGTGCAGGGACTTGGACTTACATGGACCTACCACTCGAGGACTTGAGCATTTGTTGGAGTCGACAGCTCTCAAGATCCCTACTCAACTGGAGTGGTGTAGGTCGACTCGGGGAGCAAGTACTCAGTCTGCAGGAGAGGAGCTCATACAGAGATCTCGGACTACGACATCACTCCAGCGAGGAACTCGATCTCACTCGAGGAGGTCTGCGGCCAATATGCGGGAGAGGATCTCGCGCAGGGACTTGGACTTATAGGGACCTACCACTCGAGGACTTGAGCGTTGTTGGAGTCGACAGCTCTCAGGAGCCCTACTCAACTGGAGTGGTGTAGGTCGACTCGGGGAGGCAAGTAGTCGGTCTGCAGGAGAGGAGCTCGTACAGAGATCTCGGACTACTGCATCACTCCAGCGAGGAACTCGATCTCACTCGAGGAGGCCTGCGGCCGATATGCGGGAGAGGAGCTCGCGCAGGGACTTGGACTTACAGGGACCTACCACTCGAGGACTTGAGCGTTGTTGGAGTCGACAGCTCTCAGGAGCCCTACTCAACTGGAGTGGTGTAGGTCGACTTGGGGAGGCAAGTAGTCGGTCTGCAGGAGTGGAGCTCGTATAGAGATCTCGGACTACGACATCACTCCAGCGAGGAACTCGATCTCACTCGAGGAGTTCTGCAGCCAATATGCGGGAGAGGAGCTCGCGCAGGGACTTGGAATTACAGGGACCTACTGTAACACCCCCTATCCGTCACATAGCATATAGCAGTAGGTCCGGCCGGGGCCCGACGCCGTATGCCACAGACAGACCGGGTGGTTACTTATGGAAACCATCCAACCAATCTCAAGGTCCTACACAGAGCATTCTAGCGGAAGCATTATATTAAAGTTGCAATAAAGAACCCAGCATTAGAGCCTGAATGTCCACTAGTACAGAATATGAATGTTATACAAAATACCCAAAATAAGCCTTAAGGCCTTACAAAATGTTTCACTTCCAATTACATGTTTTACAAACCACGACACGCAGGCCGGTCACACATGAATAAAGCAGTAAACACTTCCAATTAGGCCTTCAAGGGCCGGCTTCGCATTCGGGCTTTAGCCCGCTATTGACCGCTTGGCCCAGCTGCACCTGCAAGCAACAAACCACCGCACGGTGGCAAAACAAGGCAACGGTCAGCAATGCTGACCAAATTATAACGATCCCGCCCCCAACTCGGGGCGGCGATGCTCCTTCCCTGCATTTCATTAGCATAAACGAGCAATATATAACTAGCCATTTCATCACAGACGTTGGCTCGCATGGCCACATGCCCCGTGCTCTCAGGGCACATTCTCGGTGAACCGGTCGATGTCACATCAATTAAAGCCATAGACATTCCAGACTCACCACCGCCACTTGGACGGCCAAACCTATGAGCAATTTGTCTTCCTGGCCTGGGTCACAATAATTTAAGCCATTGACCGTCGAAGACCCTAATCTATGCCAACGGTAAGTGCCAGGTGCCTTTAGGTCTCTTTAACCGAACGACATAGAACGTGTACGGTTCCATCTAACCCGTGCTCACATCGCAACGACAATTTAAGTCATATGCACGGGTCAAACTTCCACCGAGTCCCATTTCCATCACAAGTCACATAACCCAGTTATGTTCAAGTTGGCTCTCAAGCCACCAAGTTGGCAAGATCTCGTATCCGCCCAGTTTTTCGGGTGCACCTTTGGGTTAGTCCCGAAGGCTCCCTGCTGCAATCTACCGCGTAGAAAACCCGAAAAACAACCAATAGCACGGAGTCTTCTCCGGCATTATGCAATGCAACATCACCGATCTAGACCAACATGTCCGGGTAGGCTTCACACATCATGCCTATGTCCGTTCTCGCTTACGGACTCTAAACAACGGGGACTTCATATATCTACCCGAAGGAACGCCTCCAACTATCCGCAAACTCGCGAGAGCGGGCTTCCTATGCAAAGAAAGAGAGCTACTCATGCTCAAGATGAGGATCGTTACCCTAGAGTTCCTCTTTGGCGCCATTGAAGAGTAATCGGATGAAAAGCACCACACTAGCTTTGCCTCCGTGGATCCGGAGTCGGCTTGCGATTCGGAGCTTCGAAGCTCCTCCAATGGCGGGATCTAGCTCCTTCTTCCTCCCTTGGCTCTCCTCTCTCTCTAAGGTTTTAGAAAGATAACACTTAAGAAAAGTGAGGGTTTCTAAGTGCAATCCCGGGTATATCCCTTCAGGAACAACCCCCAGCCGTTGGATCTCAAAATAAGGAAACGAACGGCTTTGATTCGGGACTGAAATGCCCAATCTGGACCGAACACGGCCTGGCACACGCCCGTGTCCAGGGCCGTGTGCCTCATTCGCCGTCAAAATCGAATCACCTGGAACCTCACACGGGTATCGAACACGCCCGTGTTCGAGCTGACACGCCCGTGTTCCATGTGACATGGCCGTGTGGCCGGCCGTGTACCCCTGTCATTTTTCCCCAAAATCAACCCGAGCACTGCACGGGTTCTAGGCCACGCCCGTGTCCTTACCAGTGTCACCTCAACACGCCTGGACCCCAGGCCGTGTACACGGTCTCGACACTCGACACTTCGTCGAGCGAAGATCGTCGACCCGACGACACGGCCTTGGACACGCCCGTGTCCTAGGCCGTGTGCCTTGTCTCGACACTTTGTCGAAACCAAAGTGTCGACTTCCCGGGACGAGTGTCGACACGGGTCGACACGCCCTGCGACACGCCCGTGTCGCAGGCCGTGTGCCATGTCTCGATACTTCGTCGAATGCAGAGTGTCGACTTCGCGGCTAAGTGTCGACACGGGTCGACACGCCCTGCGACACGCCCGTGTCGCAGGCCGTGTGCCCAAGACCAAAGTGTCGACTTCCCGTCTTAGTGTCGACACAGGCTTGACATGCCCTGGGACACGCCCGTGTCCCAGGCCGTGTGCCTGCTGCCAGAACCCAAACTGGCCCAAAACGTCCCCCTTTGCTCCTTTGAGTTTCGGGGCGTTACAACTCTCCCCCTCTTAAAAGAATTTCGTCCACAAAATTACATAAAGGAAAGACATGTACAAAACCAAAATTTGTACCTGAGCAGAACAACTCTGGATACTCGTCAAGCATAGTCTGCTCTCGCTCCCAAGAGAGCTCCTCAAGACCGCAATTGTCCCACCGGACCTTGACCATCCTAATCTCTTTATTGCGTAGCCGCTTGACCTCCGAGTCCTCAATCCGCACGGGCTTGACCTTTGTCGTCAGCCCACTATCCACCGACACTTGATCCACCGCGATCACTTGCGTAGGCTCTTGCACCGCCTTCCGAAGCACCGAAATGTGGAATACGTCATGTAAACCACTTAGCTCCACTTAAAGCTTCAACCGATATGCCGCTTCACCAACTCGCTCCAGAACCTCAAACGGTCCAAGGTATCTCGGGCTTAGCTTTTTCAATCGTCGCACCCGCGAGACACCCTTGAACGGCTTGATCTTTAAGTATACATAATCGCCCACAGCGAACTCCACGTTCCTGTGCTTGGCATTATAGTACTTTGCTTGCCGGTCCTGAGCGATAAGAAACCTCTCCCGAATGGTTCGCACCAAAGAAGTAGCATCCTCCACTTCTGATCGCTTATACAACCTTGACTCACCCGTTTCTAACCAAGACAATGGCGTACGACATTTTCTACCATATAGGGCCTCGAAAGGCGCCATCTGAATACTCGCTTGGTAGCTATTGTTGTATGCGAACTCCACCAAATAAAGGTGGTCTTCCCATTGCTTTCCGAAATCCAAGACACACATGCGGAGCATGTCTTCCATAGTTCTATTGACCCTCTCGGTCTGCCCATCCGTTTGCGGATGGAAGGCTGTACTGAACTTCAGCTTCGTTCCCAACATTTGCTGCACAAGCCTCCAATCATTGGACGTGAACCGCCCATCTCGGTCACTCACGATGCTGCGGGGCACACCATGAAGCCGCACTATGTTATCCACATAAAGCTTCGCCAACTTCTCCACCAGATCATCCTTCCTATGCGGAATAAAATGCGACACCTTCGTTAATCGATCAACAACCACCCAAATGGCGTCGTTTTCCTTTTGCGACCTTGGCAAACCGTGCACAAAGTCCATAGAGATGTCGTCAAATTTCCACTCCGGAATAGGCAAGGACTTAAGAAATCCTCCCGGCTTTTGGCACTCCGTCTTTACCAAGGCGCAAGTTTGGCACTTCGCTACGTATAGCGCCACATCCTTTTTCAAACCCGGCCACCAAAACAGTTTCTTCACATCACGGTACATCTTCGCGCTCCCCGGGTGAGTCGAGTACTTGGTATGGTGTGCCTCGTACAACAACTCCACCTGTAAATTACCTACACTTGGGACGCACAGACGACCGTCTTTCCAAAGCAATCAGTCCTCCACGACGAATTGGTAATTTGACCCATCCAGAGCCTCTACCATGAACTGCTTCATATGAGCATCCATATCCAAAGCCTGCCGAATACGATCAGTCAGGTCATATTGGACTTCAGTCCAATTCAGAACTGCTTCGGCACTTGATTGTCTATCAACACAAACAATCTCCAACGCCTCCAACTCTCGCACCAACCGCTCATCATGCACCGATAGCCAATTGGCTTGAGCTGGGGCTCGACGACTCAACGCGTCCGCAACCGCATTCCCTTTGCCAGGCACGTAGTGGATCTTGAATGTATAGTCCCCCAGGAACTCCATCCATCTACGCTGCCGCATATTTAGATCCTTCTGATCAATAAGATACTTCAGGCTCTTGTGATCGGTGTAGATATTAATCTTCACACCGTACAAGTAGTGTCTCCACAGCTTCAAGGCAAAAATCACGGCCGCTAACTCCAAGTCATGGACCGGATAGTTCCTCTCATGCACTTTTAGCTGTCTCGAGCCATAAGCTATTACACATCCGTGTTGCAGTAGCACGCAACCCAAACCGCTGCCCAAAGCATCGCTATAAATCTCATAGCCTTCGGTTCCACATGGCGAACTCAGCACAGGCGCCGTGGTCAACCGACACTTCAACTCCTCAAAAGCTCGTGCGCACTCCGGCGTCCAAACGAACTTATGCTCCTTCCTCGTCAATGTAGTGAGAGGTAACGCTATCCGCGAGAAGTTCTCTACGAAGCGCCTATAATAGCCGGCAAGCCCCAGAAAACTCCGGACTTCCGCTACAGTAGCAAGCTCAGGCCACTCCCGTATTGCAACAATCTTCGCCGGATCCATAGCAATACCCTCTCCACTTACTATATGCCCGAGGAACGCCACCGAGGATAGCCAAAACTCGCACTTCGAGAACTTGACATACAACTGATTTCTCCTTAGCGTCTCCAACACCAAATGAAGATGCTTGAAGTGATCTTCCTCACTTTGCGAGTACACCAAAATATCGTCGATGAAGACGATCACGAAATGGTCCAAGTACTCCCTGAAAGTCCTGTTCATCAAATCCATGAACACTGATGGCGCATTAGTCAGCCCAAACGGCATGACCGTAAACTCATAATGTCCGTATCTCGTACTAAACGCTGTCTTTGGGATATCACTCTCCCTTATTCGCAGCTGATAGTACCCAGCCTTGAGATCCAACTTCAAGTACACCGTCGACCCGACTAACTGATCAAAAAGATCATAAATCCGGGGGATCGGGTACTTGTTCTTCTCCGTCAGCTTGTTTAGCTCTCGATAATCAATACATAGCCTCAAGCTTCCGTCCTTCTTCTTAACAAAGAGGACCGGTGCGCTCCAAGGCGAAGAACTCGGGCGCACATACCCTTGCTCCAACAACTCTTGCAGTTGAACTTTCAGCTCCGCCATTTCCTTAGGCGTTAGCTGAAAGATATAGTACCTAAACACCTAGAGGGGGGGGGGGTGAATAGGTGACCTAATCCCTTTTTAAACTTTAATGGCAGCAAACAGTTATATCACAGAATCTACTTTACTTTTTCACAGCAATCACAAAGCATACACAGCAAATCACAATCACAGCACAACAGACACAGTGTTTTATAGTGGTTCCCCAAGATTTGGGTACATCCACTATCCCCCTTCGCCTATCTAGCAGTGTACTAGATTCGGCCAAACTCCACCACTGTCTCAGAACCCAAATTGGTTCCTACACCTCAGGCCCAAGGCCCTACAACTCAACTTTATCCCAAAGCCTACACTCAGACACAAAGGCCTACACTCAGCCAACAAAGGCCTACACTCAGCCAACAAGGCCTACACTCAGAGATATCAATCTCCTACACTCAGGCTCTCAAGCCCTACCCTCAGCCTTTATAATTATAGGCTTACAATTCACTCAGATCCAAAGGATCCTACAAGATAAAATGATTTTACAAATATTAACTCAACAACCCTAAGACAAGAGAGGAAGGTTGTGAGTTTCTTGATGAGTTCTTGGAAGAACTCAGCGTGATTCAATCTGACTTAGCTTTCTTCAAAGCTTCTTGAGTAGAACTGAATAAGAATGAATCCTCCTGCAGTTGATCCTTGATCTCTGCTTCTTAAGATCCAGAATATATCTGAACCCTTCTTCTCAGCCTAGTTCCAAAGGCTGATTTCTTGGATGGAGCCCTCTCTCTCCAACTTCTTAGATCTGCACAGCTAGATCTTCTTGATTTGATACTTGATCAATAAGTCTGTGAACCACTTTAATAACTTGTTCAACAACAATCTGATCCACCTTCACAACAACAACAGTTTCTGTAAACTGTATGAGCCTATTTATAGGCCTTCTCCATGGTAACCGGCTGGTCCGGTCCATAACTGAATTCTGACATCTTTGACAGGTACTGTAGACCGGCTGGAACGGTAGCTGTCAAGTCATCCAGTCAATTCTTGAAAATTCTCTAACTGTCTGAAAGTGTCGAGACTTTCTGTCTTTAAGTATCGACACTTATAGACCAAGTGTCGACACAAGATATGTAAGTGTCGACACAAGTCTACAAGGTGTCAACACAACTCCTTGTGTTGTAGATACTATGTCTCAACACAGATTCTTCTTCATGTGTCGACACTGAAATTGAGTGTCGACACAAGTACTTGATCTTCTGTAACTTGCTGAATTCTTCTAAGTGTCGACACATCTCATTTGTGTCGACACAACTTCTTGTGTTGAATCTGTTAAGTGTCGACACTGCTTCTTGGTGTCGACACATAGTCTTCTATGTTGATACTTGCTGAGTGTCGACACAGCTCCTTATGTCGACACTTGATTCTTCTATTGAGACTTCAGCTGAGTGTCGACACATTCCCTTAGTGTCGACACTTGTACTTAGAATATTTTGTTGATCTTGCTGTTCTTTGCTAAGTGTCGACACAGCTCCATCTGTCGACACTTACTTCAAGTGTAGAGTCTTCAGTTGAGTGTCGACACATTGTTCTTGGTGTCGACACTTTAACTTAGTCTCTGCTGACTTTTGCTGAGTGTCGACACAGCTCCTTGTGTCGACACTTTCTGGTGTAGACACAGTTCTTCAAGGTGTCGACACTGTTGTTAAGTGTCGACACTTTCTGTCTGCACTTTTCTTCACTGAGTGTCGACACAGCTCCTTGTGTCGACACTTTCTGTCTGGTGTCGACTCTGCATCCCAGGTGTCGACACAATGACTCCAAGTGTCGACACTGCTTGTCTGGGTGTCGACACAAGTCTTCTTAAATGTCGACACTTTCCCTCTGGGTGTCGACACATGGACTTAGAAATTTTTGCTTTAGTCCTGCAAATACTTAACCTGCACAAGTAACTCAAAGACACATCAAGTACATTTTGATGTATATCATTGAGTTGGGTGAGGCTTCTTCAAATCAGGTACATTTAAACCAATGTACCCAACAATCTCCCCCTATTTGGAGAAGTCATAACCCTTAGTCAATGATATACACCATTCATAATTAAAATTACAAAATGATGAAAAGCAGGATTATATTCAGCAGGGTAAACATAAACATGTATAAATCACACATGTATACACATACATCAACACAGAACAAATAAAAAATAGACATATTCACAGAACAAACATGAAATATATTAATCATATATTATTCTAATATCTGTCTTATACATTTTCAGTAGTTCACAAAAATGTTTTACATCCAAAAGAATACAAAGTAATCTTCAAGTAAATTCTTAATCTATTTCTGTTCTGATTCCTTGATAACTATTCCTTTGCCAGCTTGGACTTTAGATTGGACAGGAGCATCAGCAGTTTCAGCATCAGCAGGCTTCTTGCCTTTCAGATCTTTCTTTTTAAGCTCTTCAGCTTTGATCTTCTACCTCTCAAAATAATGGTATGGCTTAGGAAAGTACTTGCTAGGCTCCTGAGCTGTAGGAGGTAGCTTTCCCATCTTTGCCTTCCTTCTGTATTGAACAATGACCTCTTGTCTAGATTCATGCTTTCTCCATTCAGCTTCAGAGAACCACTTGTTCCTGTCATGAGTGTTATCCTTGGCAGCTTTCCAGGCAGTTAATATAATATTCCTAGAGGTAGGGCTCCACTGTTCAAAGTCTGGCCTTTGTTCTGCTTGTTCCCTAAATCTCTTCTTAGACAACCTTGTCTCTTCCTCTTTCTGCAATGCCTCTTGCATGGCTTCTGATAAAGGCTGAACAACCTTTTCAATATGGACATTGTCCTTGCCCCCAAATGGGCTGTACATGGTCTGTACCTCAGCATGAATCATTTCAAAATCTGGAGGTGGATAAATGACCTGAGCTACTTCTGGTTGCTCACCTCCAAGATAGGCAGGGTTAATGCCAGATTCAGCAACATCATTGTCATCACACAGAGGAGGATATCCAAGTGTAGCTCTGATGGAATTTGATATCCACTTAGCATGGTCAGAGCTTGCGTTGACTAACACTCTCTCCCCCTTTATGACTTCTCTAGCCATATGATCTCTGACATCATCCTTTTGAAATCTGATTTGACTATCCAAGTATCTGATTCCATCTTTAAAGAATAGTTTGAGCTTTTGAAGTTGTTCAGATATGACCTTCTGGGATGCTTGGATAGCAGTCTTAACAGCAGAGATTTCTTCCTGGAATACTTTGTCAAAATCAGCTTTAATAGCAGCAGTGGAAGTAGAAGGTTCAGCAGCCTTGTTCTTCAATTCAGTGACAATAGCATTATGTGAAGCAGTTAAATTGTCATTCATCCTTAGTTGATTTTCAAGAACATATCCTTGCTTCAATGCTATCTCATCCACTTGTGCTTTGATCTTTTCCTGGTGAGTTGCCAAGTACACCACTGCATTTCCACCATTGTGGAAACAATCTGTCATCTCTTTCTTGTTAAGGTTCATTTCAAACCTTATAGACTTGATATCTTGGGCCAGATCAAATTGCAATGTTTTATGCCCTTCATCTACATACTTCTCTATGGCCTGCCTTTGCTCATCCAACTTGATTTGCATTGCCACCATCAGTGCACTATAATCAATGGTTGGGGCTGGTTGAATTATAGGCTGTGGTGCAATAGATTGTAGGGCCTTCTTATAACTTTGACTTCTTCTTTTGAATACATAAAGTTTCTTTTGCTTAGCCCTTACAGTCTCCTCATCTTCAGACTCTGAGAAGCTGGCTATGTCAACCCTCTCCTTAGGGCTAGGGGGCCTCTCTATCTGCACTTCAGGTGCCTTCTCAGATTCCTGCCTTACAGGCTCTTCCATAATGTGCACTTGCTCCCCCTCAGCAGCAACATTATCTCTTTCAGCAGCATCTTTGTCCATGTCAAAATCTTGTTGGTCTAGATTTAAAAATAAATCTTCCATGGTGTATTCTTGTGGTGAATGAACTGGAGACATTCTTTGCTCTTCAACCACTGGATCAGGAACCACTGCTTGTACAACAGATGTGTCTTTTATAACAGCATCTGGATCTTGACTATCCAGCTGAGTTTGCTGATGAACATCAGACAAATCAGCATCTTCTATAAGAAATTCTAAAGTATTTAGGTCAGTGAGTACCTCTAGTATGGTGTTGGTGGCTTGTTCACTTTCCAGTGTAGAGGGTTCTTCTACAACTGGAAGCTCCCCCTGGCTTTGATCCTTGTGGATGGGGCTAGCTTGAGGCAGCTCCCCCTGGATCTCAGCAACCTCTTGAGGAGCAGGAGTCTTTACTGCAGGCTCTTCCTCATGGTCATCTGGAGTGAAGAAAACCTGTTCTTCACTATCAGAACTGCTAGTGGACTCTTGTGCCACTGGAGCAGTCTTCCTTTTCTTCTTAGGTGGAATTTCTTTCTCAGGAACTAGTTTCTCAGGGGTTGGCATTTCTTTTGACAACACCCTGTCCCATCTTGAAAACAACCTCATGTCCATTTTCCTCATGTGGTTTATTTTACTTCCAGCAGTAGTACTCATTACTTCAGGTATTACACCATCAAGATAAAGACTAATGATTCTGCCCAGGTTGGGCTTCTTCAAGTTCTCCTTAATCTTCTCATAAACTACTATAGACCAGTCTGTTTTCAGAGTGAAGATTATCCTGGTTATTATTCCAAACATATAGGCAGACACTCTGTCATGCCCTCCTGGCTTGCTGAGTAACACTTTTCCAACAATTTCAGACATGAATTTGCCTTGGCTGTTCATGCCTTTCCTGTTAAACACAGAGCCCAGCTTCATCTTAGGATCAAGTCCACACCAGGTTAGAGCTTCCCTGGTCTTGGATGCAGTAACTTATTCTTCATCTTGAGTTCTTGGCAATTGAAGCACCTTCCTCAAGCTCTTTGGCGATATCTTAACCTTAGTTCCATGAACTCTGGATTTGATTCTGTATCCAGATTCATCCACTTCAGCTCCATTTAGGAATTCAAGAACCTCTTTCTTCCATATCTTTGTAGGTTCAAAAACTAAATACTCTAACCTTGAATCTGCGACTAGGGTTACGACAGACTTGATTTCTTGATCTGCATCACTGAAAGCGCCGCGCACCAGCTCATATCCTTCGTTGACGTTATCCTCAAGCTTAGGCGCCATTAGGGTTTGTAGAATTTGTCTTGAGAGAAGAGAGGTGTCGACACAGAAGTTTTAGTTTCAAAACTTTGAAAGCGTGTCGACAAACTAAGACAAAACCTTATTTATACCTTTCTGATTTTGAAGATGAACAGGCGGGACAGCTAACTTAAAATGTGTCGACACTGGCAATAAGTGTCGACACTGACTTATAATGTCTCGACACATATGTGTCGACACAAGTTTAGTCAACAGATTGTATGTGTCGACACTTGTTTATGTGTCGACACAATCATAACTCGACACATAGTCGAGACTTTACTTAGAAAATTCTGAGTAAAACTTAAGTGTCGACACCACTGTGGATGTGTCGACACCTATTTGACATGTGTCGACACTAATATTCTGAAGTGTCGACACCAACTTCCTAGATGTGTCGACACCTTTTTCCTGAAGTGTCGACACCACTATGCTGTGTCGACATAGACTTGTCTATGTGTCGACACCTTTTTACTTAGGCATTTTCAATTCTATAAACTTACTCTAAGTTTATCATTCCTAGTTCAATTTTGAATCTATTGAACTTAGCTTCTTCTAGGGGCTTAGTAAACATATCAGCTACTTGATTATCAGTTTTAACATATTCAAGTAAAATATCTTCTTTTTCTACATGCTCCCTAAGAAAATGATATTTAATTTCAATATGTTTAGTTCTACTATGGGATACAGGATTATTAGCTATTGAAATAGCACTTGTAGAATCACAGAAGAGTGGAGTTCTACTTACCTGAAATCCATAGTCCTCTAGCTGATGTTGTATCCACAGAAGTTGAGCACAGCAACTTCCTGCAGCCACATACTCTGACTCTGCAGTGGAGATAGCCACACTGGTTTGCTTTTTGCTACTCCATGAAATTAGTCTCCCACCTAGGAATTGACAGGTTCCAGTAGTGCTTTTTCTATCTTCTTTGCATCCTGCAAAGTCTGCATCTGAATAACCTGTTAGATCAAAATCTCCATTCCTAGGGTACCAGAGGCCTAGATAGGGAGTGCCCTTTAGATATCTCAATATTCTTTTGACTGCTGTCAAATGAAACTCTTTAGGGCAGGCTTGATACCTTGCACAAACACATATAGCATACATGATGTCTGCTCTACTAGCAGTCAAGTATAATAGGGAGCCAACTATCCCTCTATACAAGGTTTCATCTACAGGTTTCCCTGCATCATCCTTGCTGAGAGACATACTTGACCCCATAGGAGTTTTCATGGTGCTGGATGAATCCATATCATACTTCCTTATGAGTTCTAGGGTGAACTTGGACTGACATATGGATAAACCACTTTCAGTCTGTTTAACTTGGAGACCCAAAAAAAAACTTCAACTCTCCCATACTACTCATCTCAAACTGACCTTGCATAAGTTTTGCAAACTTTTTGCAAAGGCTGCTTTCAGTAGACCCAAATATAATATCATCTACATATATTTGGACTAGTATAACTTTGCCTCTAGATTCCCTAAGGAATAGAGTCTTATCTATTTTCCCCCTTGAGAACTTGTTCTCAATGAGGAAACTAGATAGGGATTTCATACCAAGCCCTAGGGGCTTGCTTTAACCCATATAAAGCTTTCCTAAGTCTATAGACATGATGAGGTAGAGTTGAATCAACAAAACCTGAAAGCTGTTCCACATAGACTTCTTCCTTAAGATTACCATTCAGGAATGCTGACTTGACATCCATCTGGTAAACCTTGAATCCTTGATAGGTTGCATAGGCCAAGAACATCCTTATGGCTTCCAGTCTGGCTACTGGAGCAAAGGTTTGATCAAAATCAATACCTTCTTCTTGCCTATATCCTTTAGCAACCAGTCTTGCTTTATTCTTAATGATGACCCCTTGTTCATCCATCTTATTCCTGTAGATCCACTTAGTTCCTATTATATTGTGGTCTCTAGGTCTAGGAACAAGTTCCCAGACCTTGCACCTTTTGAACTGATTAAGCTCTTCTTGCATTGCTTCAGTCCATTGTGGATCCAGTATTACTTCTTCAAACTTCTTAGCTTCAACTTGAGACAAAAAGCTGGAGTAGATTGCTGCATTTAGGTTCCTGCTTCTGGTTTGTACTCCTTGTCTTGGATCTCCAATAATCTGCTCTATTGGATGATCTCTTAGATGCCTGTTGGCTGGAGGCATCCTTACTTCTGGTTGAACCTCTTCAGCATCTCCATCATGATGTATTCCTTGTACTCCATCAGCAATTGGCACATGTAGTTCTCCCCCTGGACAACAGCTACTCTCCTCTACTTGCTGTCTTGCAGCAGGTACTTCTTCTATAGTAAGCTTGTCCATTTTCTTTGTTAAACCTGTGGGGCAAATCCTTTGATGATTCCTTTTTCAGAACCACCAAAGGTGACTTTTGGACCATCTTTTATTGGTATGTAGTCCTTTAGTAATCCTCTAGTTCCAGTCATATGTCTGGAACATCCACTGTCCAAGTACCATGTTGGGGTATGACCACTTGGACTCACCTGCAAAACAGATTAATGAACCTTAGAACCCAAAGAATTCTTGGGTCCTTGGTACTTGTTAGCTTGCAATCTGACAAAGCTACCTACTGGCTTTCCAACAGGTAGTTTGGTATTCACTTTGGCACTAGCATTGTGCCAACAGTCCACTGCAAAATGGCCAACTTTGCCACAACACCAACATTCAAACTTATTGTACCTTTGCTTAGGTACAGTCTTTGCTGTCTTATCTACAGCAGACTTGTTGAATGTTGGGGCTTTTCCTTTAGACTTGGACTTGGACTGCTCAGTCCTTGCAGGTCTAATAAAACCCAGTCCAACCTTGCCTTTATGATGAACAAATTCATCAATTAAAGGTAGCACTGACTTAGGTTTAGAAAACCTAGCAACAAGCTCTCTCTCTTTCTGAAGATTGATCTCCAGACTCTTGATTTGATCATTCCTAAAGGTGATAGTCCCCATCTGAATCACTGTTATGTGTTTCAGCCTGGCTATCTCATTAAGCTTTTGATCAAATTGCTTCTCAGAATCTGTTACAGCAGCTTTTAGGTCTGTAATTTCCATTGCCTGACTTTTGGCTAGGGTCTTGCTTTTCTTGTAAGCTTGCAACAGCACTTTATATTCATCTATAAGCTGATGAATATCAGCCTCAGACTCAGATACACTTCCATCACTTGATGAAGATGAATCTGATTCTGTACTAGAACAAGAAATTGAACTTAAAGTTGAACTTTGTACCTTACTGGGTCCTGGCTGCTCCAGGATTTTGTCACTCTCAGTTAATGCCATCAGTCCTTGGCACTGACAGTCTTCTTGTTCATAAATAGACTCCATTATCTGCATGAATTCTTCTTCTTCTTCTTCAGCAAACAGCCCTATGTATGCCTCAGCATCAGACTCAGTTTCTGAAGAAGAGATATCTGATAGAGTCTTCTCCTTCTTGGCAACAAAAGACTTCTCTTTCTTGCCTTTAAAATGAGTCTTCTTCTTATCACTAGACTCTTTTCTCTTTTCAGGACAATTTGCAATAACATGACCTTATCTATTGCAGCAATAACATACTATCTTTGAACCAGTTGCCTTGCTAGATTTTGTCCTCTTCCTGTCTTTCTTTGAAGCCTTTTTATCCTGATAAAAATCTTCTTTTCCTTTTGAAGTAGAAGGCCTTGACCTCCACTGTTTCTTCTTCAAGAATTTCTGAAAGTGTCTAGTGAAGGCAGCAAAGTCTTCATCACTTTCACTGCTTGCAGATTTGGTGCTGACTGACTCATCTGACTCTGATTCAACTACCTTTGGAGGTGGAGTTGATGACTTATTCCTGCACTTTCTGGAGGCTTCTGTCTTGAAGGCTACTGTTCTTTCCTTGTGTTCAGTTCTTGTTGATTTCTCCTCCTCTTTCCTCACTGTCAACTGCATTTCATAAGACAATAACTTACCAAACAGTGTAGGAGGAGGAATTTTCCCCAACTTAGCCATTTCTCTAATGGCACAAATCTTTGTGTCCCAATCTTTAGTTAGGGACCTTAGGAACTTGTCATTTAGTTCATAGTTACTGAACTCTCTTCCATAAGACATGAGTTCATTCACTATTATGTAGAACTTCTTATAGCACTCAGTTATGCTATCACCCTTTCCTTGTCTAAAACTTTCATACTCCTGATTTAGCAGGGATTTTCTATCTTGTCTAACTTCTTCAGATCCTTCCATATACACAATAAGAGTGTCCCACATCTCTTTGGCTGTTTTACAGTGTATAAGGTTCTGAAATGTTGCATCATTTATGGCACTCACTATAATGTTTTGTGCCCTTTTGTCCATGGTGGCTAGGACAATCTCATCCTTAGTCATTTCAGAGAAATCCTTTGGTGTTTTCTGATTTGCATCTAGAACAGATATCTTCATGGGCACATAAGGCCCTTCCTTTACTGTGATGTATATCCTAGGGTCTGAGGCCTCCATAAACAACCTTACCCTTTCCTTCCAGATCCCAAATATCTCTTTCCTGCATATGGGCAATTTCATGGAACCCAATTCCTTGTGATTCTCAGAGGAACCCATGGTTCTTGATTTTCTTGAATCTGTATTTTGACTTAGACTGAATCTGCCAATCAGGATCTCCTCAGACTGTTAGTCCTTTTTGAGGAACCTCCCTCTGATACCACTTGAAAGATATAGTACCTAAACACCTAGAGGGGGGGGGGGGGAGAATAGGTGACCTAATCCCTTTTTAAACTTTAATGGCAGCAAACAGTTATATCACAGAATCAACTTTACTTTTTCACAGCAATCACAAAGCATACACAGCAAATCACAATCACAGCACAGCAGACACAGTGTTTTATAGTGGTTCCCCAAGATTTGGGTACATCCACTTTCCCCCTTCGCCTATCTAGCAGTGTACTAGATTCGGCCAAACTCCACCACTGTCTCAGAACCCAAATTGGTTCCTACACCTCAAGCCCAAGGCCCTACAACTCAGCTTTATCCCAAAGCCTACACTCAGCCACAAAGGCCTACACTCAGCCAACAAAGGCCTACACTCAGCCAACAAGGCCTACACTCAGAGATATCAATCTCCTACACTCAGGCTCTCAAGCCCTACCCTCAGCCTTTATAATTATAGACTTACAATTCACTCAGATCCAAAGTATCCTACAAGATAAAATGATTTTACAAATATTAACTCAACAACCCTAAGACAAGAGAGGAAGGTTGTGAGTTTCTTGATGAGTTCTTGGAAGAACTCAGCGTGATTCAATCTGACTTAGCTTTCTTCAAACTTCTTGAGTAGAACTGAATAAGAATGAATCCTCCTGCAGTTGATCCTTGATCTCTGCTTCTTAAGATTCAGAATATATCTGAACCCTTCTTCTCAGCCTAGTTCCAAAGGCTGATTTCTTGGATGGAGCCCTCTCTCTCCAACTTCTTAGATCTACACAGCTAGATCTTCTTGATTTGATACTTGATCAATAACTCTGTGAACCACTTTAATAACTTGTTCAACAACATCTGATCCACCTTCACAACAACAACAGTTTCTGTAAACTGTATGAGCCTATTTATAGGCCTTCTCCATGGTAACCGGCTGGTCCGGTCCATAACTGAATTCTGACATCTCTGACAGGTGCTGTAGATCGGCTGGAACGGCAGCTGTCAAGTCATCCAGTCAATTCTTGAAAATTCTCTAACTGTCTGAAAGTGTCGAGACTTTCTGTCTTTAAGTGTCGACTTTCTGTCTTTAAGTGTCGACACTTATAGACCAAGTGTCGACACAAGTTATGTAAGTGTCGACACAAGTCTACAAGGTGTCGACACAACTCCTTGTGTTGTAGATACTATGTCTCGACACAGATTCTTCTTCATGTGTCGACACTGAAATTGAGTGTCGACACAAGTACTTGATCTTCTGTAACTTGCTGAATTCTTCTAAGTGTCGACACATCTCCTTTGTGTCGACACAACTTCTTGTGTTGAATCTGTTAAGTGTCGACACTGCTTCTTGGTGTCGACACATAGTCTTCTATGTTGATACATGCTGAGTGTCGACACAGCTCCTTGTGTCGACACTTGATTCTTCTGTTGAGACTTCAGCTGAGTGTCGACACATTCCCTTAGTGTCGACACTTGTACTTAGAATATTTTGTTGATCTTGCTGTTCTTTGCTAAGTGTCGACACAGCTCCATGTGTCGACACTTTCTTTAAGTGTAGAGTCTTCAGCTGAGTGTCGACACATTGTTCTAGGTGTCGACACTTACTTCATGTGTTGACTCTTCTGTTGAGTGTCGACACATTATTCTTGGTGTCGACACTTTAACTTAGTCTCTGCTGACTTTTGCTGAGTGTCGACACAGCTCCTTGTGTCGACACTTTCTAGTGTAGACACAGTTCTTCAAGGTGTCGACACTGCTGTTAAGTGTCGACACTTTCTGTCTGCACTTTTCTTCACTGAGTGTCGACACAGCTTCTTGTGTCGACACTTTCTGTCTGGTGTCGACTCTGCATCCCAGGTGTCGACACAATGACTCCAAGTGTCGACACTGCTTGTCTGGGTGTCGACACAAGTCTTCTTAAGTGTCGACACTTTCCCTCTGGGTATCGACACATGGACTTAGAAATTTTTGCTTCAGTCCTGCAAATACTTAACCTGCACAAGTAACTCAAAGACATATCAAATACATTTTGATGTATATCATTGAGTTGGGTGAGGCTTCTTCAAATCAGGTACATTTAAACCAATGTACCCAACACTAGCCGATAAGGAGATCGTGACACAAGCTTTGCACCTAGCACTAGCTCGATTGTAAAATCTATCTCCTGCTGAGGCGGGGCTCCAGTAAGATTTGCGGGGAACACATCAGGGTATTCCGATACCACTGAAATACAATCCAACGCGGGCTTCGGCTTTGCAACCTCCACTAGTGTAAAGAACAGTTCTGCTCCGGCACGAACCGCCTTCACCACCTGAAGAGCAGACATCAACGTCTTACTAGACCCCTTTAATCCCGTAAAAGTCGTCTCACGACTTGCTCCAAGCTTTACTTCCTTGCTACCGCAATCTATATGGGCCTGCTGCTCCGAGAGCCAGTCCATGCCAAATATGACGTCGAACTCCACCAACGGAAGTAAAGACGCCCGCAGGTCGAACACCTGCTCCCCAATACGAATCTTAACATCGCAGATCCTATCCGCTCGCATCGAACACCCATTGGGCAACAACACATCCAACTTATCCTTCGTCATCGAAGAAGGGACTCCGATGCGTGATATAAATCCTTTGGACAAGAAGGAGTGTGAAGCTCCCGTATCGAAGAGTGCTCGTGCCGGATTATCACAAATCAATACAAATCCTAAACAAGCAGTGGTAAGGTAACATGTGCATAACAAGTATTTAAATAAATTGACTTGCTATAAATTAAACAGTACCTGTCACCACATCAGCTTGTTTGATGGCCTCCTGTTGGCCAAGATTATAGACCCTTGGTTGGGCCGGAGCATAATGGGATGCGGTCGACTCCACCGCCTTTCCCTTCTCTTCAAAGGTAGCTCCCGACTTCCTCTCGGACTTAGGACGTCCGCTCCAACAGTCACGGGCAAAGTGCCCCGTCATTCCACATGTAAAACACGCTCCCGGGGTCCGACTCGTAGTCGCCCCAGAAGCACCAGAAGGAGCTGGACCCGAAGTCCTATGCTTCTTGAAAGCCCTCCGATAGCCGGACTTTGAAGTAGTCGGCACTTTAAATTCAGATTTTCTATCACCCAAGCCTTTCTTCGCTTGCACATTCTTCATGTCCTTCTCCAAGGACCGGGCAGTATTGACCAAGGTTAAGAAACCCTGTGTCATCGGCCCCGAGAGTAGTAATCTCAACTCATCTCTCAACCCTTCGTCGAAGAGATTAGTCTTGCGCTCCTCATCCATGATGGTGGAGCTAACATAACGACTTAAACGAGTGAACTCATGGAGATATTCATCCACGCACTTCTCACCCTGAACCAACTTCAGAAATTCGTTCTCCATTGAAATCCTCTGAGTAGAAGGGAGGTATCTTGCCAAGAACAATCCCGAGAACTCTTCCATCGGAACGTCTATCAGTTGTCTACCTCTCAAATGATGTAGCTCCAATCCTTCCCACCATATTATCGCTTCACCTTCCAAAAGGAACGTAGCGATGGTGGTCATTTGCCACTCCTCCGTCTCCGTCGCTGTCATGACTCTCTTCACCCTGGAGAGCCAGTCTTCAGCCTGAGATGTGGTTCCCAACCCCGAGAATAACGGAGGGTTAAAACTCATTATATGCTTAAGCTGCCTCTCAGTTGCCCTCCTTGGCACCACCGGTTCCACAACCACTTGCTTCACTCTCCTCAGCTCAGCCTCTTGAAGAGGTTCCTGCTCCATCACAGGAGCGGACTGCTGCGCTTGCCTTGCAGGCTGCGCATTTATCACGGCCAACACCGCTTCAGCCACCAATCGAATATTTTTCAGCCGACAGAGGTGTTGCAGGAGCAACATCCGGTGCACTACTAGCCTCAGAAACTCGGCGTTCTGACGGCCCAACACCACTTCTGGTCACCTATAGTGGTACAAAACACCGTTAAGTGACCAAATAAATTGCAACAGCAATTATAAGAACACGCAGGTTCCTCAAACACGAGTATTTTCATTCCTAAGTGGACATTCATGGGTTCTTTGTACTGTTATTATGATGACGCACACAATATGCTCACCACCCCGTAAAAAGAATTCGCCCACGAATTCAGTTAAGCCCGACCAAAACCAGTAGTCTGATACCAAATTGTAACACCCCTTATCCATCACATAGCATATAGCAGTAGGTCCGGCCGGGGCCCGACGCCGTATGCCACAGACAGACCGGGTGGTTACTTATGGAAACCATCCAACCAATCTCAACGTCCTACACAGAGCATTCTAGCGGAAGCATTATATTAAAGTTGCAATAAAGAACCCAGCATTAGAGCTTGAATGTCCACTAGTACAGAATAGGAATGTTATACAAAATACCCAAAATAAGCCTTAAGGCCTTACAAAATGTTTCACTTCCAATTACATGTTTTACAAACCACGACACGCAGGCCGGTCACACATGAATAAAGCAGTAAACACTTCCAATTAGGCCTTCAAGGGCCGGCTTCGCATTCGGGCTTTAGCCCGCTATTGACCGCTTGGTCCAGCTGCACCTGCAAGAAACAAACCACCGCACGGTGGCAAAACAAGGCAACGGTCAGCAATGCTGACCAAATTATAACGATCCCGCCCCCAACTCGGGGCGGCGATGCTCCTTCCCTGCATTTCATTAGCATAAGCGAGCAATATATAACTAGCCATTTCATCACAGACGTTGGCTCGCACGGCCACACGCCCCGTGCTCTCAGGGCACATTCTCGGTGAACCAGTCGATGTCACGTCAATTAAAGCCATAGACATTCCGGACTCACCACCGCCACTTGGACGGCCAAACCTATGAGCAATTTGTCTTCCTGGCCTGGGTCACGACAATTTAAGCCATTGACCGCCGAAGACCCTAATCTATGCCAACGGTAAGTGCCACGTGCCTTTAGGTCTCTTTAACCGAACGACATAGAACGGGTACGGTTCCATCTAACCCGTGCTCACATCGCAACGACAATTTAAGTCATATGCGCGGGTCAAACTTCCACCGAGTCCGATTTCCATCACAAGTCACATAACCCAGTTATGTTCAAGTTGGCTCTCAAGACACCAAGTTGGCAAGATCTCGTATCCGTCGAGTTTTCCGGGTGCACCTTTGGGTTAGTCCCCAAGGCTCCCTGCTGCAATCTACCGCATAGAAAACCCGAAAAACAACCAATAGCACGGAGTCTTCTCCGGCATTATGCAATGCAACATCACCGATCCAGACCAACATGTCTAGGTAGGCTTCACACATCATGCCTATGTCCGTTCTCTCTTACGGACTCTAAACAACGGGACTTCACATATCTACCCGAAGGAACGCCTCCAACTCTCCGCAAACTCGAGAGAGAGGGCTTCCTATGCAAAGAAAGAGAGCTACTCATGCTCAAGATGAGGATCGTTACCCTAGAGTTCCTCTTTGGCGCCATTGAAAAGTAATCGGATGAAAAGCACCGCACTAGCTTTGCCTCCGTGGATCCGGAGTCGGCTTGCAATTCAGAGCTTCGAAGCTCCTCCAATGGCGGGATCTAGCTCCTTCTTCCTCCCTTTGCTCTCTCTCTCTCTCTAAGGTTTTAGAAAGATAACACTTAAGAAAAGTGAGGGTTTCTAAGTCCAATCCCGGGTATATCCCTTCAGGAACAACCCCCAGCCGTTGGATCTCAAAATAAGGAAACAAACGGCTTTGATTCGGGACTGAAATGCCCAATCTGGACCGAACACGGCCTGACACACGCCCATGTCCAGGGCCGTGTGCCTCATTCGCCGTCAAAATCGAATCACCTAGAACCTCACACGGGTATCGAACACGCCCGTGTTCGAGCTAACACGCCCGTGTTCCATGTGACACGGCCGTGTGGCCGGCCGTGTACCCCTATCATTTTTCCCCAAAATCAACCCGAGCACTGCACGGGTTCTATGACACGCCCGTGTCCTTACCCGTGTCACCTCAACACGCCTGGACCCCAGGCCGTATACACGGTCTCGACACTCAACACTTCGTCGAGCGAAGATCGTCGACCTGACGACACGGCCTTGGACACGCCCATGTCCTAGGCCGTGTGCCTTGTCTCGACACTTTGTCGACACCAAAGTGTCGACTTCCCGGGACGAGTGTCGACACGGGTCGACACGCCCTACGACACGCCCGTATCGCAGGCTGTGTGCCATGTCTCGACACTTCGTCGAATGCAGAGTGTCGACTTCGCGGCTTAGTGTCGACACGGGTCGACACGCCCTGCGACACGCCCGTGTCGCAGGCCGTGTTCCCAAGACCAAAGTGTCGACTTCCCGTCTTAGTGTCGACACAGGCTTGACACGCCCTGGGACACGCCCGTGTCCCAGGCCGTGTGCCTGCTGCCAGAACCCAAACTGGCCCAAAACGTCCCCCTTTGCTCCTTTGAGTTTCGGGGCATTACACCTACCACTCGAGGACTTGAGCGTTGTTGTAGTCGACAGCTCTCAGCAGCCCTACTCAACTGGAGTGGTGTAGGTCGACTCGGGGAGGCAAGTAGTCGGTCTGCAGGAAAGAAGCTCGTACAGAGATCTCAGACTACGACATCACTCCAGCGAGGAACTCGATCTCACTCGAGGAGGTCTGCGGCCGATATGCTGGAGAGGAGCTCGCACAGGGACTTGGACTTACAGGGACCTACCACTCGAGGACTTGAGCGTTGTTGGAGTCGACAGCTCTCAGGAGCCCTACTCAACTGGAGTGGTGCAGGTCGACTCGGGGAGGCAAGTAGTTGGTCTGCAGGAGAGGAGCTCGTACAGAGATCTCGGACTACGACATCACTCCAGCGAGGAACTCAATCTCACTCGAGGAGGTCTGCGACCAATATACGGGAGTGGAGCTCGTGCAGGGACTTGGACTTACAGGGACCTACCACTCGAGGACTTGAGCGTTGTTTTTCCTGCTGCTTCAAGAGTTTGAAGATGGATTAAGCGCATCTTTAAGGAAGACGAAAACAGAAATCGAACGACGATCTTGAAGACGTCGAGTTGGGAGGTTGGCGTCCAACCCTGTTCTTGATAGTTCCTCCAGTCGGAGGAGAGATGCAGTTGGGGGTAGCTAGGCCGACATGCAAGGGGGGAGCTGATCTCGTCCATCAATGCAGGGGTCCAGTCTTACAAGGGCGCTTATATCCCGAGGCATCGTCCCATCGTCCGAACTGGGCTATCCACGAGAAATAGGATGGAGGCACGTTTCCCAATCCAACTGTTGCGATCGTTTTTAGCTCTGCCAATTGGCTATGAGCGCCAAAGTACGGGTGAGGGGCTATGTCTTTCCGAGGGTCCTCCGGGACGCACTCGCGACTAACATACTCCCTTGGGCCTATCCTGGCTCCCTGGCTACTGGAGGGAAAGCCTGGAAAGGTTGATTCTTCCTCCAATCCGAGAGGTTAGGGTCCAGACCTGTTCCCGCTAGTTCCTCCAGTCGGAGGAGAGATGTCGTCGGGGGTAGCTAGGCCGACATGCAAGGGGGGAGCTGACCTCGGCCGTCAATGCAAGGGTCCGGTCTTACAAGGATGCTTATATCCCGAGGCGTCATCCCATCATCCGAACTGGGCTATCTAGGGGGAATAAGTTGACTGCCAGCTTCTTGGATCGATCTTGAAGTAAAACCTTAAGCTCCCAGAAAGTTTGCGATAAAAAACAAGATGGATAGAAAAAGAAAAGCTTCCATTGCATATATGTAAAAAACATGTAAACAAAGTACATCATCGGCCGCTAAGGATAGAACCTTTTCAGGTCATCCCCGCTCCAAGTACTTCCCAGCTGCTCTCCCACCTGATCCTGGAGATAATAGCCTCTGGTGGCTAAGGCTTCTTGAATAATGAAGGGACCTTCCCAATTCGGATGCAGCTTGCCCACTGTGGTTCCCCGTCCTGCAGCGTCTACCTTCTTCATAACCAGGTCTCCGGCGAGAAAATGCTTTAGGCGGACATTTTTGTCGAAGTGTTTCGCCATGCGCCGCTTGATCTTCTCTTGGCGGATGGAAGCCAAGTCACGAAGTTCTTCCACGAAATCCAGTGAGAGTCATTGGGCGTCCTCGTTCTCTAAGCGCCATTCTTCGCCGCCATCTCCAGCTGCTATAACTCTCGGGATCCGAACCTCGAATTCTACTGGGATGAGTGCCTCAGACCCGTGGGATAACTTGAAAGGAGTTTCCCACGTGGCCGAGTTTGGAGTTGTTCTCAAAGCCCAGAGGTTCGAGGGGAGTTGCTCCGCCAAATTGCCCTTCAAGTTGGTGACTTTCTTTTTTAGAAGGTTGATAATCAACTTGTTGGCGGCTTCCACCTGTCCGTTGCTGCGAGGATGATACACAGAGGCGAATCGAAGATCTGTCCCTAGCTGCTTGCAGAAGTCCTCTAACTCTAAACTGGCAAACTGCGTCCCATTGTCGGTGACGATGGCCAGAGGAATCCCGAACCTGCATGCAATTTCCCCCCAAATGAATTTCTTCACGATCTGCGACGTGGTCTTGGCTAAGGCCTTTGCCTCGATCCACTTGGAGAAGTAGTCGATCATAACTAGCACGAACTTCCTCTGTCCGCTGGCCTGAGGAAAGGGGCCGATCAAGTCCATCCCCCAGATGGCGAAGGGCCATGGAGCTGTGATCGAGCGAAGGTGTTGAGCTGGCTGTAGTTGAAGAGGTGCGAAGAGCTGGCACTGGAGGCACTTTTTTGAGAAAATCTCTGCATCTTTCCTAATGGTGGGCCAGAAGTACCCATGCCTTAGAATTCTTTGCTCAAGTGTCCTAGTTCCCGAGTGACTGCCGTAATCTCCTGAGTGAATCTCTTCCAGGACACGAGGTATTTCAACCTCTGATAGGCACCGAGCCAAAGGACCTGAGATGGTTTTTCGGTAGAGTTCTCCTTCTTGAAGCAAATAGTAAGCGGCTTTGTAGCGAAACTTCCTCTGGTCTCCTTCGCTGGCTGGTATCTGTCCCGTCGTTAGAAAAGAAATGAACGGATCCCTCCAAGATGCCCTTTGCTCAATTTCCATCATCTCCCCTTCCTCGATGGATGGTCGGAAAAGCTTAGTCACGATTCCCCCAGCCCGGGGACCGTACTTGGCAAGATAGTCGGCTTCCGAATTCTCCTCTCGGGGTACGTGTTCGACGAAGAAAGATTGAAATTCCCCAATCAGACCTTTCACTTTGATCAAATACCGTCGCAAAATCGGGTCATTCACCTCGAACTTGCCTCTGATCTGGGAAGCGACTACCATCGAGTCGGTGAAGGTCCTAATATCTTTTATCCCCAACTCCTTGGCGAGACGCAAGCCAGCCACCATGGCTTCGTACTCCGCCTGATTGTTGGTAACTGGAAAATGGATTTCAACTGCCTGCTCGATACTGGTTACCTGAGGGCTGACGAGCACGACTCCGGCTCCCACAGAGTATCAGCCCGAAGCACCATCCACAAACACCTTCCAGGATACTATGCTAGAATAGCCTTCCTCTACTTCCTCTTCGGCCGAGAAGTCGACAAGGAAATCTGCCACCGCCTGCGCCTTGACTGCTACCCTTGGAGAGTAGGAAATATCGAACTCGCTAAGCTCCACTGCTCACTTCGCCAGCCTGCCAGAGTGCTCCACTCCATCAAGGATAGTCCTTGGAGGATGATCGGAGACGACCCTGATGGAGTGAGCTTGAAAATATGGGCGGAGCCTTCGAGCCGAAACCACCAAAGCGAACACTAACTTCTCCAGGATTGGATACCTCGTCTCCGCCTGTCGCAGCACTCTGCTAACATAGTAGATAGGAAGTTATCTCTTTCCTTCCTCCCGAACCAGCACCGAACTAACCGCTTCTGCCCCGATTCCTAGGTAAAGGAAGAGATCTTCATTACCCCGTGGCCCCTGGAGGAGAGGAGCTTGGGTTAGCTGTTGCTTGAGCTTTCCGAAAGCCTCCTCGCACTCCGATTTCCACTCGAATTTGTGATTTCCCCAAAGGGTCTTGAAGAACGGAGAGCACTTCTCCCCTGCCTTGTATAAAAAATGGCTGAGGCCTGCCAGCCTTCCTGTTAGCCTTTGGACTTCCTTAGGGTCTCGCGGCGATGCCATCTCCAGAATGGCCTTCACCTTGTTTGGATTGGGTTCCACCCCCTGGGAGTAAGGAGGTGACCTAGAAACTTCCCTCTTCCTGCACCGAAGATGCACTTGGCCGGATTGAGTCGCATCTTGTACTTCCTCAGGGTGGCAAAGGTCTCCACCAGATCCGTTATGTGCTCCGCGACGCTCTTGCTCTTGACGAGGAGGTCATCCACATAAACCTCCAAGTTCCGCCCTTTTGCCCTTTGAAGATCTGATCCATCATCCTCTGGTAAGTGGCGCCTGCGTTCTTGAGCCCGAAGGGCATCATCTTGTAGCTATAACAGCCGTCGCTGGTTATGAAAGAGACGTCCCAGCAGTCGGGGGGATGCATCCGGATCTGATGATATCCTGAAAAGGCATCAAGAAAACTCATCACAGGAAACCCGACGGCGGAATCAACCAACACGTCGATTTGAGGCAAGGGGTAGCAATCTTTCGGACAAGCTTTATTTAACATGGAAAAATCGATACACAACCGCCAGCCTCCTCCAGGCTTCTTCACCATTACAACATTGGAGACCCAGCTTGGATACTGGATCTCTGAGACGAACCCTGCCTTCAGCAGCTTCTCCACCTCTTCCCTGATTGGCTCAGCTAGTATGGCGGTGCTCTTCCTCTGCTTTTGTCGAACTGGAGCCGCCGCGGGATCCAGGTTGAGGTGATGACAAGCTACATCGGCGTCCACTCCTAGCATCTCGGCGATGCTCCATGAAAAGACATCAACGTTGTCTTGCAGGCAAGCGGCCATCTCCATCTTCCCCCCAAGTGGCAAGGATCCTCCCACCTTCAACAGTCCCGGCTCTCCCCCTTGAGAGATCACTTCTATCTCCTCCACCTCCTCAGCAGCACACAACCCTTTCTCCTTCTCCAGCAACTCCTCCAGCTTTTCCGCGTCACCCATCCAGCTGATGGTGCTGACGGCATTCAAGTAGCACTCCCTGGAAGCCTTGGGATCTCCCCTGATCCTGATCTGCACATCTCCGTGGCAGTACTTCAGGCACTGGTGATAAGACGACGGAACGGCCCTGAAGTAGTTGATAATAGGCCGCCCGAAGATGGCATTGTATCCACTTGGTGCGTCGATGATGATAAAGCGACATCGAATTGAAGTCCCCCCGAGTGTGACCAGCAGCTCCACTGCTCCCTCCACCTCTTTCTTCTCTCCTGAGAAGCCAAAGAGGGGTCCATCTGCAGCTTAGACTCGGGACGCTTCCACTTGAAGTCCAGCAAAAGTTCTCTTAAAGATGACATTCACTGAACTTCCGTTATCCGCGAGGATTCGGTCGACGGTAAAGTCCTCGATGGCAGCTTGGATTACTAGGGCGTCATGGAAAGGGTTCTCATTCCCCAGCATATCTTCCTCCGAGAAGGTGATATCCTCTAATGGCAGCGGGGTCTGTGACATCGAAGCGACGTTCTTTAGATAGATCTGGTGAAGACTTCCCTTGCGGGAAGCTCCAAGCCCGGCCCCTCCATTGATCACTCCTACATGCCCACCTCCTGGGCCATGTAACACTTCCCCGCGAGTTCCGAGGTCAACTCGGTCTTCATTCCTTCTTCTTGCCAGAGTTTGAAATGCTACCTGCCCAACCGGGGCCTCCTGCCTCTGCTGCTCTCTTTCTGCTGCTCCTGCCTCCAGCCTTCTCCTTGCTTCACAAAAATCGGGGCAAGCCAAAGTCCCGTGCCCCTCTACTCGATGAATATCGCAGTAGAGGGGAATTGCCGCCTCCTGGCACATCGCTCGCTGCTCCCTCCGACGCCTCTTGTTGTCTTGGCGAGCGATGACCATTGTCTCCCTTCTTACTCCTCCTCGACCTCCCTCCTACCGATTTCCATTTCTCATTTCTTCCTGATACTGCTGTCTCGCTGGTCTCCATTGGGGGCGATTCTCTGGATACTGGAATCGCCTTTCCTCCCTTCCTCCTTCGCAAGCTTCCGCCGGCCTTCTCTCTTCCCGCCTTCGTGGCCTCTCCTGCCTCCTTTCTTCAATCCTCCTGGGTTCTTCCTTCTTCCTTCTCTCTTCCCTTCTTGGCTCTTCTTTCTTCCTTTCCTCTTTCCTCTCTTCCTTCCTTTCCGGCGTCCTCCTCGACTTTGACCCCGAAGGTCTTGCTCTCCCTCTTTCCATCGCAATCTCCCCATCTAGCCTCGCTAAGAAGTCCTTGTTCTTCTCTTCTCCGCGAACAAAAGTATTCGCCTTCTCTATCATCTCTTCGAAGGATAGACTGAACAAACCTTGCTTCAACCAAAACATGAGAGCCACCATCAAGGTGAAACTATCCACCTCCTCTACCTCCAAAATTTCCTCTTGAAAGCGGTCGATGTAGTGTCCCAAACTATCGTGTTGTCCTTGGACGATCTTGAAGAGTGCTGTCGCTTCCTTCTTCATCTTCTTCGAAGTCGCGAACCTTGCCATAAGGCCCCGACGCAAATCTGAGAAGTAGTATACGGACCCGGCCGGTAGTTGATGGAACCAATCCCGAGCATTTCCCTTGAGGGTGATGGAGAAGAACCTGCACTTGAAGGCATCAGACATATTACGAATGGAGACGACGTCCTCAAACCACTGGAGGTGTCTGACAGGATCGTCTCTGCCGGAGTAGTAAGTAAGAATGGGTTCTCGGAACCCTTCTAGAACTAGAGCGGCGAGGATCTCGTCACAGAAGGGGATCCTCCCTCCCTGGCAGTGACGAGTTTCATCCTCGCTAGAAACGTCATACTCGTTGTACTGGCGAGTATCTATGAATCTCGCCGGCGACATTGGATCCCGAAAACGGACCCCCTGGCTGCTCGTCGGATAAAGCCGCGACTGCGTTGGTTGCTCTACTCTTGCCCAAGCGGGCTCCTTTCTAGCTCGCCTCGAGGGCGCTTCCTCTTCTAGCGGCGTCAGGCGATGAGGAGAAGTCGTCGTGACCTCTGGGCGCTGAGTGAAACCAGTGAGAATGGTTTGCTCGATCTTCCTCGAGAACTCTTCAAACGCGGCCACTGTTACAAACTCGCCACCTCGCGCGGCGTCTCCTCCTACCGCCGAGTTGCCGACCAACTCTCCTTGCTCGCCACCTATGGCCATCTCACTCAACTTCCAAACTTTCCTCCTTGGCTGCTGCTCCAAGCACACCGCACCAAGTGTTGAAGCCAGGAAAATCCTAACCTCAGAATTCGGACCGAAGCTGCCTAAGGTTACTGGCTCAGAAGCTAGATAAGACGGCAAAGAAGACTAGCACAAAGAAATAGGTCAAACAGGACCCCAGATGTTTCGGCAGGAAGGACCCACCACGTACCCGGATGCTCGCAAGGAGCAACCCCTTCTCAACCAAAAATGGCCGAACTGAGTACGAGAGAAGCTAGCTGGTAAAGTCGCGAGTTGCTCTAAGGAAAAGGAATCTGAAGACTTAACCAATATCTTGAAACACGAGAGTATCCTGCTGAGGATTTTTCGGTCTTCACTCTCGTACCCCTGGGGTCCTATTTATAGGCAAATGCAAGGGGAGAGGGGGGGGTCATATTTATACCCTACCCCCTGGCGACCAGGCGACTTCCAGGGGAACTCGCAAGGATTGGGAGAGTATCACGCCTAGTCGCCTACCTGGCGAGTATGCGAGGGGAGCTTGCCTATGCTCGCACAGGCCTTCCGCGATCTTGAATGCTGACTTTGACTTCTGTCTTGACTTGTTGACCTTGACCTCTGCTGACTTGGCTGTGGTAGGACCCACTCTCGACGAATACGGGTTGTACACCGCTCCCGTCGTCCGATCAAAGGGGGACATTCCCAGCCATCCGATTTACGCTTAACCACCCACTAACCACCAGGATAGTGGGGGGATTTAATTAATATTTTATAATTTATTTAAATGGACTTCAAATAGCAAAATGCAGGCATTAAAACTATACTAAAAGCAATTATGATGTTGGTTATGGTGTGTGGATAGCCGCGTAACTTCCATAACCACCACTCGGAGCCTATAAAAAGAGCTCCAGACCTCCTCATTTCTCACATTTTCTCCTCCGAGTCTTCTTCTTCCTCAGGTCAGAGCTCTGCCGAATTACTCCCCCGAGCCGAACCCGAGCCGCACGGGAGCTACAAGCGAGTCGAGTCAAGGTCACCTGAAGAATACGAACCTCTCAAGTCTCAAGCGGCCCCTGCAACTGAGAGTTCAGACGCTCCTCTCCCATGTTCAGAAATTGGCAAACTGCTATCGAAAGACCACCAGCGTGTAGCGCAATCTGTAACAACCCTTAGCGTGACAGCCTATAGTCCGCCACATGCTAAGTGTTCTCTCATCCCCAAAGCTGTAACAAGATGTGGTCTGTCACCCTCGACTTCACGAACAAGTTGTAGCAATCTGAAGATAGTGGAATTTGACCGCCACAGATCCGGTCACGTGGTTTTTAAACCAATTGAGGGATTTTTTCACATTAAAACTACTTGTGTACAAGCAACCTACTTTATTGACTGTGTGCGCGCTAGACCGTTCCGAGAGCTAAGACGGTCCAAGTATTCCAGCCCGACCTGGACATTGAGTTAGACCACAACAGTTTGGCGCCGTCTATGGGAATGAGTTCCCAACATCCTCAGAGGATCGTACCCCTATCACAGCGGTACTCAAGATAGAACTTTCAACCCAACAGTTCCCAAAGAGACAACTTCAATGGCAAAGAGAAGCGCCCGGATAGCCGAAACATCTGTACCAGGAGGGTGCACTGAGCTAGCACACTCTCATCTGCCTGTAGACGTGCCCCTCGAAGCAGAAACTGTTCTCGCCTTGGTGATAGTATTGGAGGGACGGGTTCGACATACGGAGGAGCATCAAACCGAGATGCTTGCTCTCCTCAGAAATATGGGACCACCTCCGGCTTAACCACCTGCACTGGCCACCCCCCCCCCCCCCCCCCGCTATTGGGTCTATTACCAACAATGTCCTAGATTTGAGTGAAGTCAATCTTGTCAATAATATACATTAAGTTGTACTTGATGTCTGAGTTCATGCAAGCAGGGATGTCCTAGAAATAATGATGGGACAGGTAGCCTAAGTGACTGGGTCAGGTAAACACTTACCTAAGATGTGGATAGACAGAAAACTGTCCAAGTCCACAGGTGTTGAGTGAAGATCATTCACTCAATGCCAGATGACTTATAGTGCTGAGTGGAGCCTATACAGTCAAATCCAAAGTAGTGGCAAGCTGAGAATG
Source organism: Platanthera guangdongensis (assembly GCA_039583875.1). Classification (NCBI taxonomy): domain Eukaryota; kingdom Viridiplantae; phylum Streptophyta; class Magnoliopsida; order Asparagales; family Orchidaceae; genus Platanthera; species Platanthera guangdongensis. Next base: position 168,339,383 of record CM077156.1, on the reverse strand, counting down.
TAAGACCCCCTCCCCCTTAATCAGGAGGTAACCCGGTCTTATGCCCAGAACCTCCGCCTTCCAGTGATACTTATGTAAAACCCCTAGCCGATCCAACATGACAGCGTCACGCTCCGCTCTAGGCGACGCTACTGGGCTGCAGCCCAAGCACCGCAACCCCTCTCCCTCCACAGGCGGGTTGTTGGTGGCCACAACCTCCCTTTGATGAGTGAAATTCTCCCGTTAAGCGGACAGTACGGGGACTTTCCAGGAGGACACCCATCCCAGGACTTCTCCAGCCCGAGCACGCTTAACTATGGAGTTCCTTCACTTCCCATCACCAATTGATCTGCAGCTCAATTGGTGATGAGAAGTGAAGGAACTCCATAGTTAAGCGTGCTTGGGCGAGAGTAGTACTGGGATGGGTGACCTCCTGTGAAGTCCCCGTACGACCCAGCTTAACTGTCGAGTTCACTCATCAAAGGGAGGCTGTGGCCACCAATAACCCGCCTGTGGAGGGAGAGGGGTTGGGGTGCTTGGGCTGCAACCCGGTAGCGTCGCCTAGAGCGGATTCGTGACCCAATCACGTTGTATCGGCTAGGGGCGTTATAACTTAGCACACACGAGCTAGTCAACACCGCAAGACGCTGATCCTGCCAGCTAGTATGATCATTCAACCTATCGACCAATTGAAAAAAAGAGCAATATAAGCAATTATATATCAAGTTTATATCATAACATCATCATAATAAAAATAAAATGAGAGATCCAATATTCCACAATGAGTACAAAATAAAAGAGAAGAGGGCGTATGCCATGTACATAGTAATCAATCTCTCTCTCATAAAATCTAACTAAGCAGAAGCTAATCTATCATTAGTACACACGTCATCACCTGACGCCGGGCTACAATAGTAGTAGTAGTAGGTGGTGGTGTCAGCTCCTCATGTCCTTCCACCTCGTCCTGCTGGTCGTGCTGGTGCTCTATCTCCTCAACCTCCTAAAATGATACAGTCACAACCGACCGTTAGTCATAAAGACTAAGTCATTTTGTCCTCGCCTCACCCCCGCGACTCCTAGGTACCGAGCGGGAGGACCAAGCGGAGAACAATTAGGTGTACAAAAAGTATAGCAGGTGACAGTGAATTTAATTTATTAAGTATATTTCTACTTTAACAGTTCAATATAGTACAAGTAAAGAAGTAAGAACAGTACTAAAAAGAAGTATGGTAAGTATAGTAAAGTACTAAGTAGAAAAGTAAACTAGCTACTATTACACTAACATCAAAGAAGTACCTTAACTTATATGAATGCTCATATAAACTTTTAGGTTAAGGTTTCACAAATGTAACTCATCATATAAACGAGCTCATACTAAATTATATGATGAGGATCTATGATGCTTATGTCCTAAGTATGTATGTATGTTATGATATGCGGGTTATGATTCATACAAGTGCAACTAACACACACGACTCTATGTGCACATACCTTTAGTTTCCATATTTTGGAGTTAGCTTAACTTCTAGGTACTACCATTGTGGCTACGACAGCAGTGGAGTAGGCGTCTCCACTCCTAAGCGGGTATACACACTACCTGGTGTTAACCCAAAAATAGGCAATCCTTCCCAAGGTAACCAGCTGGCTAGTCGTGACCTTCAAATTCTCCCTGGTGTTCGCGACAAGTCCAAGTGTAGGCGGACAGTTTTCCCTGTCCGTCTAGGTTGCCTAGCAACCGCGTGTCCTGCGGGGCGGCGGGCTGTTCCCATAGCTCACCCTTGCAGGCCATGCGGTTAGGCCTGCTAACCGTGCAACATTCTTCCTTGCAGGAGGCAACCTACAGCAACAGGGGGCGATCTGTACGATCTATCTCTTCGGACCGCCAGGTCGCCCAGCCAGCGCCAACCCTGGAACAATTCAACCGTCACGGGCTTGGCGGACTCACGCTCCGGCTCACCTTCAGAGGGCTTCCTCCCCTGCAAGGGGAGGCCTGCTCCCTAGGCCGCCCCTCTTGGGCTGCCTCCAGTCTAGGCCGCCACCTTGGGAGGCCTCCAGCAGGCCCAGGCCGCCCCCTTGGGCGGCCTCCAGGAGCCAGGCCGCCCCTCTTGGGCGGTCTCCAGTCGAGGCCACCACCTTGGGCGGCCTCCAGCAGGCCCAGGCCCCCCCTTGGGCAGCCTCCACGAGCCAGGCCGCCCCTCTTGGGCGGCCTCCAGTCGAGGCCGCCACCTTGGGCGGCCTCCAGCAGGCCCAGGCCTCCCCCTTGGGCGGCCTCCAGCAGCCAGGCCGCCCCTCTTGGGCAGCCTCCAGTCCAGGCCGCCACCTTAGGCGGCCTCTAGCAGGCCCAGGCCGCCCCCTTGGGCGTCCTCCAGCAGGCCCAGGCCGCCCCCTTGGGCGGCATCCAGCAACCAGGCCGCCCCTCTTGAGCGGCCTCCAGTCCATGCCGCCACCTTGGGCAGCCTACAGCATGCCCAGGCCGCCCCCTTGGGCGGCCTCCAGCAACCAGGACGCCCCTCTTGGGTGGCCTCCAGTCCAGCCTCCACCTTGGGCGGCCGCCACCTTGGGCGGCCTCCAGCAACCAGGCCGCCCCTCTTGGGTGGCCTCCAGTCCAGGCCGCCACCTTGGGCGGCCTCCAGCAGGCCCAGGCCGCCCCCTTGGTTGGCCTCCAGCAACCAGGCTGCCCCTCTTGGGCGGCCTCCAGTCCAGGCCGCCACCTTGGGCGGCCTCCAGCAGGCCCAGGCCGCCCCCTTAGGCGGCCTCCAGCAACCAGGCTGCCCCTCTTGGGCGGCCTCCAGTCCAGGCCGCCACATTGGGCGGCCTCCAGCAGGCCTAGGCCGCCCCTTTGGCGGCGTCCAGCAACCAGGCCGCCCCCTTGGGCGGCCTCCTCCAGCCAGGCCGCCCCTCTTGGGCGGCCTCCAGTCCAGGCCGCCACCTTGGGAGGCCTCCAGCAGGCCCAGGCCGCCCCCCTTTGGCGGCCTCCAGCAACCAGGCCGCCCCTTTGGACGGCCTCCTCCAGCCAGGCCGCCCCTTTGGGCGGCCTCCTCCAGCTAGGCCGCCCCCTTGGGCGGCCTCCTCCAGCCAGGCCGCCCCCTTGGGCTGCCTCCTCCCGCCAGGCCGCCCCTCTTGGGCGACCTCCAGTCCAGGCCGCCCTGTTGGCGGCCTGGCCCAGGCCGCCTCCAGGCCCAGGCCGCCCCTCTTGGGCAGCCTCCAGTCCAGGTCTCCCCCCTTTGGGCGGCCTCCAGCCCAGGCCGCCCCCTTGGGCGGCCACCAGAAGCCCAAGCCGCCCCATCTGCTCAATCTCTGCTCGCTGAGTCCGCACAGGTCGTCATGATGACGTCACTAGGCCCTGCTTCTTGATTAGAGGAAAAGCCCGTCATAAGAATAGTATTTAAGCCGCGGCGGGCAAAGTCTGTTGTTGCCGCTGCTAGCGGCCCCCTCTCTCCCTCTAAGCTCAGTTTAGCTCTCTCAGTGTCAGCGTGCAAGAGCAACCGTCCAAGTAACTGTCAGCTTATGTTTCTCTGTTGATCAAGCCTCTTCTCTGCTCAGCAAGCTTGCTCTCTGCTCAGTAAGCCTTTTCTCTGCTCAGCAAGCTTGCTCTCTGCTCAGCAAGCTTGCTCTTTACTCAGCAAGCTTGCTCTCTGCTCAGCAAGCCTTTTCTCTACTCAGCAAGCTTGCTCTCTGCTCAGCAAGATTTCTCTCTGCTCAGCAAGCTTGCTCTCTGCTCAGCAAGCCTTTTCTCTGCTCAGCAAGCTTGCTCTCTGCTCAACAAGCTTGCTCTCTGCTCAGTAAGCCTTTTCTCTGCTCAGCAAACTTGCTCTCTGCTCAAAAAGCTTGCTCTCTGCTCAGTAAGCCTTTTCTCTGCTCAGCAAGCTTGCTCTCTACTCAGTAAGCCTTTTCTCTGCTCAGCAAGCTTGCTCTCTGCTCAGCAAGCCTTCTCTCTGCTCAGCAAGCCTTCTCTCTGCTCAGCAAGCTTGCTCTCTGCTCAGCATGCTTTTTCTTTGCTAAGCAAGTTCCTCGCTGCTCATTAAGCTTCTCCACTGGTCGATCATCATAGTAATCGTCTGTTCGACAGCTCCTGATCATCCTCCTCTTCTCATCAGCCTTCCCGGCTACTCTCGGCAACCCTCTCCTCTATCCCCGCAACTTCTTTGACAAGCACTTTCTCCACTCTCGAGCACTCAGAAGCTTCCTTCTTTCTTCTTCCCCCGCAGCCTTCTTTCCTCTTCTCCACTCACCTTGTGAGACCGAACACACTCCCGCCGTATTAGCTGCCCGGTGCCACTTTCGCGCATCAACACCTGGACTAGACCTTTTGTACACCTATGAAGAATACACCATAGTCACCATATACTAAACCGTTGGCTAGTCCACCAGACTTTTAGGTCGGGTGTGTGTTTTGGGGGATTGTCCTCCAGACCGCAGTATAAACAACCTACTGGCCCCCTCAAACCCTCACACCTCACCTGAGTCACCGTACTGCCATCGGTGTGATGATTGGCTCAGTACCGCATGATCTGCCATTAATATGTTCTATGCACATGCAATTTATTTCCAACCCGAGCCTCCAGCTCGCAAGACAAAACCCATCCTGTATCCAAACATCCGAGCCTCCAACTCGCAGGACAAAACCAATCTTGTATCCAAACATCTGACCCTCTAGCTCGTAGGATAAAACTCATCCTGTATCCAAACATCTAAGCCTCCATCTCGTAGGACAAAACCCGTCCTGTATCCTCCAACCCTTGGGTGAGATTGTTACACCATTTCCATAACCTATTAGACTACTCTTGTCTAATGCTTATTTGGCATAACAACTTATGATTAGTCCTTGGACTGCCCAGAGTATGCTCGGTAAAGGGCTCTCGGGGGCACTAAGAATTATGATGGGGTGAAGCCTAAAGCCCCCTTTCTCAAGGAAACTTATTTTTATTAGTGTTTACTCATTATTAATACCCAGCTCTTAATATTGCTCTTGAGTGAACCTAATGACTTAAAGTATTATTGGGAGAACGACGGTCTTCCGTCGGTCTCCGTTCTAATTACTTTCCTTGGACTTTGCATTCCATCACTCATTACAATATAATGACCCACTTGATAACAACCTGGGTTTCAACTTCCTGATATGCTTCTCAATCCAACCACTTATCATATCTCATGTGGGTCCTAGTGTTATGTGTTACTTTAGCTATGCGTAACTCATGACCTAATGTTATCCCGCATGAGATGACTAACAATTCCTTGGGTCAAATACCCCTAACTATTTGTCATGGGTTTATCATATATGTAATATTGATCATTCAGAATTTCATCATTTTTCTAATTATTTTGGACCATAATTTAAATTAATTAATTAAGTAACCTATGTCACTTTGAACATGAATTACTCTAACCAGAGGTCCATTATGTCTAAATAAATTATCTAAAGTTCATCTAGGTTAAAAATGTCTGTTCATCAAAAATCATGATTTTTCCAATTTGAATTACCATATATTTTTTATTTATGATTAAATCCATAAATAATCCATTTTCCAAATAAAGTACTTAAAATATACAATCAAAAATTCCTAGAAAATTACTGATGATCAAATTGATATAATAATTCTCAGGACAGAAATTCATGATCCCAGTCAGTGATTTGACCTAACGTAATTTCATATGGACATTATTACCAAAATGTCACTACTAGGGTTTTCAGCATATATGTTCATCCAAAAATTTTCAAATAATTACATTCGGTTTTAATCACAAAAATAGGATGCTATAAATTTTTTCATAATTTTTCAACGGTATTTTCCATTACTTTTAAATTAATTTTCAAATATGGTAAAATTGTAAATCAACTATATACACAAGATATAATCTCAAATAGACTTAAAACTTTTTTCCAGAGATGTAAAATGTCTTATTAGTAGATGTATCAAAATTTTAGAATTTTACAAGGCCAGTAGACCTATATCTCATTTTTATTTCTAAAAAAACTTATTTTCCATTAAATCAAAATAATGGGATTTTTGTTCCCAAAAGTCTCACTCTTTCTATGGGAGATGTAACTTACCTTATAAGCCTTTATCCAAAATCCCATGGACATTCATTGGGCTGAATGAACTTACTTCCCATTTTTACTTTTGGCACAATATATATGCAATTCTACTTCCACCTTGCATGTTGGATTTTCCCAAATACAGAGGTCCAAATGTCCTGAAACTTTTAACATAGTCATATAATGACCCAATGGCCATGCCACCCAATTTTTAAGGCATTTGGAACAGAGAATCTTCCTATATTCAATTTATTTAATAAATGATATTTCTATAAAAACTATAGAACAATACATCCCAAAAATTCTATTTTTTGGACAAGGCCTAAGTCTAGCATAAACACATGTATGTCCAAAATTTCATGACATGTGGACTTAGGGTTTGGCTTGGGCACTCATTTAAAAGTCTACCCTAGCCTAGGACCAATTTTAGTAGAATGGCCTCACAGGGAGTTTCAATGCTCCAAATTTCATGTTTATGGTGTCAAATTAAAGGTTAGACCTAGATCTACCTTTTTAATGTTGAGCATCATTTCTTAAAATGTCTCTAAGAGACCTAAATATTGTATGTGAGTTTACTGTATAAACTGGTGCAAAAAAAATACTTTTTTAATTATTTCATAAAAATCAAGGGCATCACGTCATCTTCTCCAATGAACCAATGGTCCTGATTGCCTTGACTTGGACCAGATAGATCTTTCATTTTTCGGCCTTTTGGTCGCCGCCACTGCCGGCGATTATCGTCACCACCTCCATTGAGGTGGAGGATAGCGTTTCCTGGCGACGTGGCCGCCGAAGGTGGCTCCTCCGGCGAAACCGAGCAAGGAGAAATGCTTAGCATGCTCCCTCTCGCATGGCATCAGGCTTATTTGAGCCCATTATCTCTCCTAAAAGAGCTAGACAGCTAGCATAGAAGGAGGAGAGGAGAAATGGGCATTTAGACGAGTTTGACGGCGGGTTTGGTGGTGGTGTGCCATGGTCGACCCTTGCTCTGACGAGCTAGCTAGTTTGCTGATTTCTCCGACTAGTCATCTGCTCCTTAGGGCTCACTGAGGGTGATGGTGTGGTGGAGTGGAGGTGAGGCTGGCTGGTTTAAAGGTTTTGACATAAGAGGAGTGGCTGGTCATGGCGGGGCATTACTGGCCATCATTGAGCATGACTCCCCCCCCCATACCGCCACGTGTCACCATTCTATTGAACCATCAATTATTATTGAAATGTAAATCTTCTTGAGAAGATCAATCCATTAAATGGATTTTCTGTAGTGTCTCATCGCCGTTTTATCCTAAACCCGGTTTAGCTGGTGTAAAAAAATGAACTGACCAACACAGTTTTTCAGACTGAAAAATTATCAAGTACAAAAGCATTGAGTGTGTGGACACCACTCAACGCCACGTTGAGTGGTGTCGGCACCACTCAATGCCTTCAGCATTCCAAAAAAATCTTAAGTCAAAAGCTTTGAGTGGTGTCGACATCACTCAACTCCGCATTGAGTGGTGTTGGCATTCTAGCAAAATTTTAAGTCAAAAGAGTTGAGTGGTGTCGACACCACTCAACGTCGTGTTAAGTGGTGTTGACACCACACAACATAGTCATCATTCTAGTAATTCTAAGTCAAAGAGTTGAGTGGCGTTGAGACCTCTCAATGCCACATTGAGTTGCATTGAGACCACTCAATGCCAACATCATCCCATAGAGTTTAAGTAAAATGGCGTCTAGTGCGTTGAGATCACTCAACGCCGCGTTGAGTGGCGTTGAGTTCACTCGACGCTTTGTCGAATGGCGTCGAGATCACTCGACACCTAAAATTTCTCGAGTATTCCAAAGTTCAATTCGTCGAGATCACTCGCCGCCTTTTCAAATGGCGTCGAAATCACTCGACGTTTTCCGAGCTTGAGTCAATTATCTTAACTCAATATATGTGCGAAGGATCTCGCACAAAATGGGATATTACAGAGAAATTGGCTAAGTCCGCAGGTGTTGAGTGAAGTAAACTCACTCAATGTCATACAACAAAAGGTTGTGAGACAGGCTAATATAGTAAAAGCTTAAGAAGAAATGGGCAGAAATGTGGCCAAGTCCATAGGCGTTGAGTGAGTATCACTCACTCGACGGATACTCACTCGATTCCATACTCTATATTCTTCAAGTATTGCCTTGTAAGTTAAATCCACAGAAAACTTGTGCTGATATTTGACTAAGTCCATAAGAGTTGAGAGAGGCAAGCTTACTCAACGCCATATGATAAAGCGTTGACTGTATCTCATCTAGTCAGTGTCTGTATTTTCAGACATAGAAATTTGGCTAAGTCCAAATGCGTTGAGTGGAGCTTACTCACTCAATGCCAGTTAAACAAAATAATATTTGTTAAGTAGTTTGGCGTTGAGTGGAGCTTACTCACTCAACGCCAAGGAGAAGAAAAATCTGGCCAAAGAAAAATGCGTTGAGTGAGGCGTGCTAACTCAACGCTCTCAACACTTACGATGCTAAAGAAGCAGAAAATTTGTTAAGGCAGAAAGCATTGAGTGAGACATGCTCACTCAACGCTCCCAATGCCTAAATTACAGAAAGCATGGTTGTGGTACAAGGCATTGAGTAAGGTGTGTTCACTCAACGCTCTCAACGCCAAGCATGCAGTAAAGGCTGAAGAATAAGCTAAGGCATAAAGCGTTGAGTGAGCCTTGCTCACTCAAAGCTGTCAACGCCTAAAAAGACAAAATTATATCTATGTACCTTGGCATTGAGTGAAGCTCATTCACTCAACACCTATTCTACTGATGCTCGATTTTGGTTAAGTCCACGGGTGCTGACATCAGCAATATCTACAAAATCGACAAAGTCAACTAATTTCAAATCAAGTACAAAGAAGTTACAAAACACGACAAACTATGTCGCAAAGCTATTGTACATCTTTTTTCGTTAAAGCAAGGTGCAGCTGGATGCTGCAAGTGGGCCCCACTGATTTCTTAGAGTCGTTGATCGGCGAACTACAAAAGGAAGAGAGTGGCCAAGACGATAATAAATTTTAGGGCTTTATCAATTTCAAAAGTTGCAGTTGTACTTCATCTTCCTCGCCATTGCTGTGGAGAAAAAAAGCTTGAAGTCTTCCTGCAAGAACCAAAGAGTTCAGTTAGTTGTGTTTTCTTCATCGACATCAGCAATATAAGAGCAAACCTCTGAGGAAAATACAGCAAGTTAGCTGGTTTCATCTTCACCTGCACCAGCAAGATCAGAAAATCTTCCTTCTGAGGGAGAACCAGAAACAAAGAAGAAGTTTCTACAGATCAAGTTGCTTCTCAGTTCAGCAAGCTCAAATTTGAAGATCTACTTCTGAAGCTGAGAATAAGGAAGAATAAAGTTGTTGATCTTGTCCTAGGAAGGAAGAGGAAGCAAGACAGTTTACTGCTAGTTACTTCCAGCTCAAGATCCTTGTAGCTGTGAAGAAAGTTTGAGCTGAGATAACTCAGCTTACGGGGCTATCACAAAGAACTTTTTCTGTGATAGATATAAATCTATTTCACTCCAGTAGGATCCTTTTGGATCTGAGTTATAGGGCTCTCTGAGCCTGAGTTAGGGAAAATTTGCCTGAGTTGTAGGATCCAAATTGGATCTGAGGTAGATGGCTAATTGATCACTGAGTTGTAGGAGAGGAATACTATGTGAGTATAGGACATTTGGGTCTGAGGTAGGATCCCTATTGGATCTGAGTTAGGGTTGTCCTCCCAACCTGAGTGTAGGGCCTTTGGCCTGTGGTAGGTGATCTGCTGATCACTGAGTTGTCGGCCCTTGTGGCTAAACTGTAAGTTTTGGAGGAGACTTAGAGATTTTAAGGTATCTTAGGTGTATGATCTGTGGAGCAGAGTTTTGGAGAAGTGCCTTGACTAATAGAAAGTTGGCAAGGTGGGAGTATAGTGGATGTACCCAAAAGTTGGGGAACCGCTATAAATCTGTGTGTGCTTTTCTGTGCTGTTTTCTTTGTGCTGATACTTGAAAACCAATTACTGCCAACACATTAAGTACTAGAGAAGTTAAAATTAAAAGCTATTAAAATCAGTCATACATCCTATTCACCCCCTAGGTTATAAGCTGACATGAAAATAAAGACTTTCAAGTGATATCGGAGGGAGGTTACTCAAAAAGGATCTAATCATCTAAGTGATCGTCCAAGGTAGCTACAGACCGTTCTTGTGGGTTCAGGAGTGAACTACAGGGAGCTGGGTTCCATAAAGCTTCCTATTTGCATGAAGGAGGGATTAGGCCTCTAGAAGGAGAGGGACGGGCTGTTCATGGAAGTAGCTGACCCTAGAATCTTTATAACTGTTAAAGAAGGACCTTTCATCCCCATGAAAGTGTTTGTCTTGGATGCAAACTTTCAAACACCCAAGACTTATGATGAGATGATAAAGGATAAAGTCATTCTTGCCACCATGGATAAGAGGGCTCAAAATATCATTGTCAGTGCAATTGATGATTCCACCCTTTAGAATCTGATTCACTACAAAACTATAAAGGAGATGTGGGACACTCTGGTGATCTACATGGAAAGCACAGAGGTGGTCAGGGATGATAAAAAGTCTATGCTCAACCAGCAGTATGAGGCTTTCAGACAGTCTAAGGGTGAGAACATAACCACCTGCTATGAAAGATTCTTCAGGATAGTAAATGAGCTAAGGACCTATGGAAGGGTCTTTAGTCATTATGAGCTAAATGATAAGCTTCTCAGGTCTCTCACCAGAGACTGGGACACAAAGATTTGTGTCATCAGAGAAATGGCTAAACTGGGTGACACTCCACCTCACATCCTATTTGGAAAACTGCTCTCTTATGAGATGCAACTAACAGTCAGGAAAGAGGAAGAGACCAACTACAAATCTCAAGCCAAAGAGAAGTCAGTGGCTTTTAAAGCTGAAGCCGCGAGCAAAAGCAGGAGAAAGACCCCTTCTCCTCCAAGAAGACCAGCAGATTCAGACTACTCTGAATCAGAAGAATCAGACAGCAACATATCTGATGAGGACTTTGTTTTTTTCTCGAGGCAGCTCCATAGGCTGATGAAGAAAAAGCACTGGAAGAGAAGGCCCTCCACCTCAGCTCATCATTGGAAGAAAACCTCTAAGGAGGACAGGTATGGCTTTAAACCCAATAAACATAATTCATCTAACATTATCTGTTACTGCTGCAGCAAGCCAGGGCATGTCATTGTTGATTGCCCTGTGAAGAAAAGAGAGGATGGTGAGAAGAAATCTCACCAAAAGCGCAGGGGCAAAAAATAAAAGCCCCTCATGGCTAGAAAAGAGAAGAGCTGGACAGACTCATCATCATCAGAGTCTGAAGAAGAGGAAGCATACATTGGGCTAGTTGTTGTTGCTGCTAAACAGGAAACTGTTTCAGCTAATGAAGACTATCCTGCTGCAAGGATAGGAGTCAGGACCCCTCTAACACTGTTTGACACTGATTTAGAGGTGGATGTTGAAGAAGAAGGTGCCTGTAACTACCATGGGCTGATGGAAATGACTGATGAAGAGTGCAGTCAGGATTAGCCTGGTCAAAGCAAGGTACATTCTCTATCCAACACTGTATCTAATAATAAGACAAGTCCCTATGCAGAAGCCTCTTCATCTAATGGTGAAGATTATTCTAGCTCAGAAGGTGATGCCAATCAATTGATTGACATATATAGTGAACTTTTGGATGCCTTTAAGAAATGCAAGAAGCTGGCTAATAAGTAGGCTAAGGAGATTTTGTCTCTTCAACCTGCTGCTTCTCAGCTTACTGAAACAGCTGCTGTGCTGAATCAGATAATGAGGGAACTCAGTCAACTGAAAATCCTGTCAGGCATCCAGATGGAGACTATGAAGAGCAAAAATAGTCTCATTAAATATTTTGAAGAAAAGCTCTAGTGGGAAAAAGGTATTATGGCCAGTCTCTCTCAGCCCAATATAGTGTTGCCCTTGATAGATTCCTTCTCCTCGCAGGAGGGTAGGAAGGGGTTGGGCTTCAAGGGTAACACAAGACCTGCCAATCTCAAAGGAAAAGTACAAGTTGTGCCTATGGAATCTAGGCCACCTAACCCATTCAAGAGGGTGATATTTCCTTCAAATAGGAATGAACAGGAAAGTATATATGGTCACTATATGAACGGTACATCCATAAGTGGAACAAAAGATGTTCCCATCCATTGTGGAAGGTACAGTAGGGCAAGTGCCTTTAAGTTTGCCCGTGAAGAGATTCAAATGTCCCATCATGGACCATTGTCTTTGGTGCCACATCCCCCCCCCCCTCAAAAATATAGCTGCAGCCAGTTTTCAGAACTTGTCAGCACAGAATCTGACAAAGGTTCTATCTGTTAGCTTGCCTGATATGGCTGTTTCTGATGCTATCAAGAGCACACTGTCTAAAAAGAAATATGCTTGTGATAGGATTCAGAATAGGCCACACAAGCCAGCAAGCAGACTAACCTTCAGTCAAATCCATGCTGAAAGGAAATAGAAAATGGTTGTTGTAACTCTTCCCTCTGTCAAGACTACAGTCAAACCAACTGCTAGGCCTACACAGAAAAGAAGATACAATATACATGATTGTTGGTTATGTGGCAAGATAGGTCATTATGTCATTGACTGCTGGCACAATCCTAATGTCAGAGCTAAATTAAGTCCACCAGTCAGAAAACTAGCTGGTGGACATGTTCAGTTTCAATATAATGTGCACCTAGGACCTAATAGATATTGGGGTCCTAAGGTAAAGTAATATTCTTAATGCATGTTAGTTCAAGTGGTCATACCCCAATATGGTACTTGGATAGTGGATATTCCAGGCACATGACTGGAACAAGGAGCAACTTGAAGGAGTTCACCCCAATGAAAAATGGACCCAAGGTTATCATTGGTGGTTCTGATAGAGGGGTAACTAGAGGATATGGTAAGATTACCAATGACATAGTCACTATCTTAAAAGTGGTTTATGTTGAAGGGTTGCAACACAACCTCATAAGCATAAGCCAACTCTTAGATCTTGCCTATATTATTGTCTTCCGCAAGGATGAGTGCCTAATTAGGAGGTCAAATGACCAAGAGGTCATTTTGACAGACACTAGGAGTGAGAATGTTTACTGTTTAAACTTTTTATGTCTGGACTCAGATTCTCCTATCTGTCTTGTTGCAAGTGAAAAAGTCTCATATTGTGTCCAGTGGCACAAGAGACTAGCTCACTTGAATTACAAAATGATTGACAAGCTCTTTAGCCAAGAGTTAGGAATGGTATAAATATGAAATGCACCAAGGATAGCATTTGCTCAGCTTGCTAAAAGGGTAGGCAGACCAAAGCTTCCTTCAAAAGCACTAGTTCCAAAGACTCTGTGAAGTGCTTATACCTCTTGCATATGGACCTATTTGGTCTTATGCCTATTCATAGTTTTGGTAGGAAAGTCTACACTCTTGTGGTGGTTGATGATTGTTCCAAGTTTACTTGGGTATTCTTTCTTAAGAAAAAGAATGAGACCCTTGATATCTTCATCAAGTTTTTCAAGCAAGTTCAGAATTAGTTTAACAGTTATGTATTCAATAGCAAGAGTGACCATGGAACTGAATTCTAGCCTGAAGGCATAACAGAGTTCTGTGAAGAGCAAGGAATTCATCAAGAATTTTCTTTCCCTAGAACTCCCCAGCAAAATGGGATTATTGAGAGGAAAAATAGAACTCTCATAGAGGCTGGAAGAACACTGTTGTATGACACATCTCTCCCAGAATATTTCTGGGCTGAGGTAGTAAATACTGCATGTCATTTCCTCACAAGGCCTCTATCACCAAAAGCCACAAGATGTCTCCCTATGAGATCTTGAAAGGCAGAAAACCAAATCTGGGCTATCTCAGAATCTTTAGTAGTAAGTGCTATGTGCTCCATAATGGAAAGTCCTATGTGACTACGTTTGCCGCCAAATCCTTTGATGGAATTTTTGTTGGGTACAACAATCAAGGTAAAGCATATATGATATACAACTTGAAAAGCCAAGTTGTAGAAGAATATGTGCATGTAGTCTTTGATGAGTCTAGCATGATTAACAGGGAGATGTCAAGCTCCTCTTCCAGTACTGCAGGCACAGAACCGATGATGGACAACCTGACCATCAAGGAAGCTACACCAATTATCCAAGATGAAGTGGATTCTCCAAAAGGTCAACCAACACACTTGGAGCAGAGAATGATCAGCAAGAGGCTATTCCAAAAGCGTTGCTGAAAGAAGATTACCTCCAGCAATTAGGCATTTAAGAGACCATCCTGCTCACCAAATCATTGGTGAACTAAGCCATGGAGTAATGACTAGAACCAAAAAAATCTGAATACAACTATGTATGCAAGCTTCCTATCACAAGTGGAGCCAAAAAAGTTTGAAGAGGCCAACATAGATCAATTATGGATAGTGACTATACAAGAAGAACTGAACCAGTTCAAAAAATGCAAAGTCTTGAAGTTGGTTACCAGACCTCATGTACATAATGTCATTGGAGTTAAGTGAATCTACCAAAATAAACTTGATGAAAATGACATTATAATCAAGAACAAAGCAAGGTTAATAGCTAAGGGGTACAGGCAGGAAGAAGTCATTGATTTTAAGCAAACCTTTGCCCTTGCAGCAAGGTTAGAGGCCATAAGATTGTTCCTTGCATATGTTACACACAAGGGATTCAAGGTCTACCATATGGATGTGAAGTCAGCCTTTCTGAATGATGACTTAAAAGAGAAAGTCTATGTTGAGCAGCCTTCAGGTTTTGTAGTATCTAACTCACTTGATTCTATTTATAGGCTTAGGAAAGCTCTATATGCACTAAAGCAAGCCCCTAGAGCATGATATGAGACTTTTTCTAGTTTCCTCATTGAGAACAAATTCTCAAGGGGGAAGATAGACAAGACCCTATTCCTAAGAGAATCTAAGGGTAAGACCATCCTAGTTCAGATCTATGTAGATGACATCATCTTTAGATCTACTGATGATGACCTCTGCGGGCAGGCCAAACTTATGCAATGGAAGTTTGAAATGAGCAGTATGGGTGAACTTAAGTTTTTCTTGGGTCTCCAAGTAAGACAGACTGATGATGGCTTGTTCATATCCCAGTCTAAGTTCACTATGGAGTTAATAAAGAAATTTGGTATAGAAAATTCCTCTATTATGAGAACTCCCATGGGATCAAGTATGTCCATATGCAATGATGAGGTAGGGAGACCTGTTAATGAGACTTTGTATAAGGGGATAATTGGTTCGCTTCTCGATCTAACTATAAATAGGCCAGACATCATGTATGTTATATGTGTTTGTGATAGGTATCAGGCTTGCCCCAAAGAATCTCATTACTTTGCTATAAAGAGAATTCTGAGGTATCTTAAAAGCACACCAGATCTTGGCCTGTGGTACCCTAGGAATAGGGAGTTTGAAATAACTGGCTATTCTGATGCAGACTTTGTAGGCTGCAAAGAGGACATGAAGAGCATTTCTGGCACTTATCAATTCCTAGGTGGAAGACTAATTTCATAGAGCAGTAAGAAGCAAAATAATATCTAATTTCAACTGCAGAATCAGAGTACATCTCAGCAGGTAGTTGCTATGCTCAGTTGTTGTGGATCCAGAATCAGCTACAGGACTACAACCTTCAGATAAGTAGATTCCCATTATTTTGTGATTCTACTAGTGTTATTTCAATTGCTAGGAATCTTGTCTCCCATAGCATGATTAAACACATTGAAATTAGATATCATTTCATTATGGAGTATGTGGAATGTGAAGATATCAACCTTAAGTTTGTCCCAACCGATAAGCAAGTGGCTGACATCTTCACAAAGCCACTAGATGAAGCAAAGTTTAACACCCTCAAGTTTGAGCTGAGTATGTTAAACTTTGAATAGCTTCAGTTGATACTCATTTAGTTGCAAATTATTTTGTATTTTGCAGATGGAATTGTTCTTCAGAAAAATGAAAACTCTTCCAGAAATATACCTTCAGTGGCATCATGATCAACTGTTGTCCAGACTAGTATTGACTAGATTGTCTACCAAGAAATATGACAGATGATGCATCAGTTGAGGGTGAGCATGTCCAGCACTATTCTAGCAATTCACTGCTACCTATTTGAGGGGGAGCAGATCATAAGAACCCTACTAGCTATTTGCTGAAGTAAAAAGGGGAAGGAAAAGATGATCAGATGATCAGATGAATGATCAAGAATGGTAGCAACAATTCAGGGGGAGCAGGTGTAGTAATGTTCACCCTACAATCAAGGAGGTGTGATAACTATAGATCATTCTTCCATTATATGTTTTTAAAATTACTATTATTCTAATTGCTGCATAGTCCTATGTATGTCATTGACTCATTTGCTTAAGGGTTTTGACTTCCTCAAATAGGGGGAGATTGTTGGGTCCATTGCCCACAATGTCCTAGATTTGAGTGAAGTAAATCTTGTCAATGATATACATAAAGTTGTATTTGATGTGTGCCTGAGTTTATGCATGCAGGGATGTCCTAGTAACAATAATGAGACAGGTAGCCTAAGTGGCTGGGTCAGGTAAACACTTACCTAAGATATGGATAAACGAAAAACTGTCCAAGTCCACAGGTGTTGAGTGAAGATCATTAACTTAACGCCAGATGACTTATAGTGTTGAGTGGAGCCTATACAGTCAAAGCTAAAGTAGTGGCAAGCTGAGAAAGTGTCTAAGTCCACAGGTGTTGAGTGAAGTCAACTCACTCAATGTCATACAGCAAAAGGTTGTGAGACAGGCTAATGTTGTAAAAGCCTAAGAAGAAATGATCAGAAATTTGGCCAAGTCCACAGGAGTTGAGTGAGTATCACTCACTCAATGCCATACTGTATATTTGTCGAGTATTGCCTTGTAAGTCAAAGGCACAGAAAACGGTGCTGATTAAGTCTATAAGTGTTGAGAGAGTCAAGCTCACTCAATGACATATGATAAAGCATTGATTGTATCTCATCCTGTCAGTGTTTGTGTTTTCAGACACATAAATTTGGCTAAGTTCAAGTGCGTTGAGTGGAGCTTACTCACTCAACGACAGTTAAACAGAATAATATTTGTTAAGTAGTTTGGTGTTGAGAGGAGCTTACTCACTCAACGCCAACGAGAAGAAAAATCTGGCTAAAGCACAAAGCGTTGAGTGAGGCGTGCTCACTCAATGCACTCAATGCTTAAGATGTTGAAGAAGCAGAAAATTGGTTAAGGCAGAAATTGTTGAGTGAGGCATGCACACTCAACGCTCTCAACGTCTAAATTACAGAAAGCATGGTTGTGGTACAAGGCGTTGAGTAAGGCATGCTCACTCAGCGCTCTCAACGTCAAGCATGTAGAAAAGGCTAAAGAATAAGCTAAGGCATAAAGCATTGAGTGAGGCCTGCTCACTAAACGCTGTCAATGCCTAGAAATACAAAATTCTGTCTAAGTACATTGACGTTGAGTGAAGCTCATTCATTCAACACCTATTCTACTGATGCTCGATTTTGGTTAAGTCCACAGGTGCTGACATCAGCAATATCTGCAAAATCGACAAAGTCAACTAATTTCAAATCAAGTAAGGGAAAGCTACAGAACATGACAAACTCTATCGCAAAGCTACTGTACGTCTTCTTTTGTTAAAGCATGGTGCAGCTGGATACTGCAAGTGGGCCCCACTGATTTCTTAGAGCAGTTGATCGGCGAACTACAAAAGGAAGAGAGTGGCCAAGATGACAACAAATTTTAGGGCTTTACCAATTTCAAAAGTTACAGCTGGACTTCATCTTCCTCACCATTGTTGCGGAGAAAAAAAGTTTGAGGTCTTCCTGCAAGAACCAAAAAGTTCAATTAATTGTGTGTCTTCTTCATTGACATCAACAAGATTAGAGCAAACCTTTAAGGAAAAGATAGCAAGTTAGCTGGTGACATCTTCACCTGCACCAGCAAGATCAGAAGATCTTCCTTCTGAGGGAGAAAAAAAAGCAAAGAAGAAGTTTCTGCAGATCAAGTTGTTTCTCAGTTCAGCAAGCTCAAATCTGAAGATATACTTCTGAAGCTAAGAAGAAGGAAGAATAAAGTTACTGATCTTGTCCTGGGAAGGAAGAGGAAGTAAAGTAGTTTACTGCTAGTTACTTCCAACTCAAGATACTTGTAGCTGTGAAGAAAGTTTGAGCTGAGATAACTCAGCTCAAGGGGCTATCACAGAGAAATTTCTCTGTGATAGATATAAATCTATTCCACTCCAATAGGATCTTTTTGGATCTGAGTTGTAGGGCTCTCTAAGCCTGAGGTAGGGAAAATTTGCCAGAGCTGTAAGATCCAGTTTGGATCTGAGATAGGTGGTCAATTGATCATTGATCTGTATGAGAGGAATACTCACTAAGTGTAAGTGTAACACCCCAAAATTTGAAAGAAGAACGAGCAGCGTCGAGAGCCGAGTTGGGTCTTGGTGAGGGTCACACGGCCTAGGACACGGGTGTGTCCATGGCTGTGTCGTACCGGGTTCGTTGAGAGCCTGGGAAGTCGACGATTTTTCGCTCAGTTCGTCGACTAGTGGGGGACACGGGCGTGTCAAGGACCCGTGTCCTGTTTTGGGTGCGACGGTTTCGGCATTCATTGGGGAACACGACCTTGGACACGGGCGTGTCACAAGCCGTGTTCGGCCCAGGTGTTTTGTTTTCCAGTTCGGATCGTGGTCGTTCTTTCCCTTCTTTTGGGATCTGATGGTCCAGGGTTGCCCTTGCTAAGTTAAGTCCGAGAATAGGGTTAGAAACCCTTATTCTTCTCCAAGCACTCTCTTTCTAAGATCTAGAGAGAGGGGAGAGCAAGGAAGAAGGTGAAGGAGAGATCCGGCTGTTGGAGAGGCTTCGGTGCTCCAAATCGCGAGCCGGGTCCAGATCCGTAGAGGCAAGATCGTTGCGAAGGTTTTCATCTGGCTAAGTTTCCATGGCTAGGAAGAGGGGTCGGAAGGTAACGATGCTTCTCCTCTTGGTTTTAGGATGCATGTTTTAGCATCTTTTATTTTCTAGTTTTGGGCACCAAACTCTCAAATAAGAGGGGTTTGGGTCGCCAAGGTTCAAGAGGAACCTCCGGATCGATTGAGTCCGTCCCCGGCATGTTCTTGCATTAGAGATCCGCTCTGTTAGTGGATTAGGCATGGTGGGTGAAGCCGTAGTCGCGATCGTTAGTCCGACTCGGTGATGTTGCATACGAGCTTTAAGGATTTGTAGAGATCTGTTGCGGCAAGATGTCGTTTGTGATGTTTGTGATATTTTCCCCTTTTTCTCGAGTGAGTACGTGTAGTCGGAACCGGACAAGGTTAGCTCCTCAATGGCGGTAGATGGTTTTCTTGGTGGACAAGGTTAGCTCCGCATTGGTGGTAGAAGGTTTCCTTGGTGCGCGGGAACGCTGCAGTACGAATGAGGGACTAGGGTGGAATTGTCTTGGATTGTGATGTGCCAAGGTGTGGCTGTGTCTCCGTGGTCGGCTGGCTATCTCGTGACGTGCACGTCACGTGTGGAGAGTGTCCCGGCGAGACTAGTCCCCTTCTGTGAGACTGACGAGAATGCCAAGCATGGGGCAAGCCCGGGCAATGAGGCCATGAGCTGGTGGGGTCCAGCAAGGCTTCTTAGAATCAGTCAGTTTGTGTTTGTTGGAATCTTGACATGAGAAGTTAGAGCTTGCAGGCAAGCCCGGGTCTAAGACCTTGAGCGGGTGGGGCCTTTGCAAGAGTTCCGTGTGGCGGCTTGTGTGCCGTTGGGGTGGGGGGGATATTGGTAACCCCCTTTGTTTGCGGTTTTATGCCAATGGGGAAATGATGAGTACCAATATGATGTGATGATGTGCTAGATGCATACGCGATAGGGTGCCTTGGGTGAAGCCTGGGTTTTTGCATACATGCTACATAAGTAGGCCATTTCATTCTATGCTCAACAATAGAGAACGTGTATGTTGTTTGAGACATCCAAGCATATTCTTACTGCCTTACTTGTTTATTTATATATTGCATACGAAGTACTGACTTGCAGGTTGGAGTGGTTCCCCGGTGTCCGTTATGGGCGGCCGGGAGGAGATGTGTTGGTTGCACATTTTGAGGTCAGCCTTTGCTGACCCACATTACAATCAAATTTTTATAGGACAAGGATCGCAAGCAGGAGCTAGCTCGCCGGCCAAAAGGGCCTAAGCCTCATGAAGTGTTACTGTTTTGCTGTAGCTCTACTATTATGATATTGTATGGCTGATGCTCATGTTTTCCCGCTTGCATGCCGCGGTAGTCTAGGAGTGCTTATGCACATTTATGACTGGTGTATTTATTTGAGTTTTGGACTCACTTTTGTTGTAAGGCCTTAAGGCCGCTTCGATACTCCTATATGGTGTGGATAACTTCTAGTCTGTTTGATTTTTCCGCTGTGCTGTGGTTTTGAGTTTTGAGATCGGGTAGTTAAATCATCTTATAATACTGAAGCTTTGGCGTCTGTATGTTGTGGGCCCCAGTCGGACCCATATTATACGGTCATTACAGGGGAGGCATTACAATTTGGTATCAGAGGGATGTTAGATTCAAGGTCAGTGCATATAGAAGTTATCCACATAGGAGTAATGCAGGACCATGAGTGTCCTTATGTTTGAGTCTTGTGATTAGAGACTGATCCCTTATTTTCTTGCTTTTCTTAAGAGTGCAAGCAACGAGGCTGGTACGTCGAGACCAAGAGAAGAGCTTTCGACGAGCAGCGCCACAGCTCAGGGTCCTTTGGGCATGGGTGTAAACCCGACCTACTTCTGCCGCATGCTTGCAGAAGCAATGGTGGCAGCCCAGGCTGCAGCAACAGCGCAGGTAGCAACCCCTGCTACACTGGATACGGCGATGGCTGTGCCGGGCGGAGAAGCCAGGCGAGTAGAGCCTTTGGCAGAAAGAGTGGTGATCCGGCATGGAGACCAGCAGATGAAGTACTTTCTGAGCTTTCATCTCCCGACATTCAAGGGTGTCGGTACCCCGACTGATGCGGAGGACTGGTGGGCACGGATTCAAGAGCTTTTGAGGGCGGCAGAGACGCCAGAAGAGAAGAAATCTGAATTTGCGGACTTCATGTTGGAGGGAGACGCAAAGTTGTGGTGGGTGAGCCATAGTGGCCTCCAATTTCCTGGACGCACCCCGTCGATGGAAGAATTTGGGGATGCTTTTCTAAAGAGGTACATTCCCGTTTCTACAAGGTTGACCCTTCAGAGGCAATTTCTGCACTTGATGCAGCGAGACAAGACGGTGGACGAGTATGTGCAGGAGTTCACCCGTTTGGGTCGTTACACGGGTACGACGACGGCGGATGATGTGGAGAGGGATAACCTCTTTTACCAGGGGCTGAGGGAGAATCTAAGGCAACCCCTCATTGCCATGAAGAGAGCTGGTTTTAACGAGCTAGTTGAGGCCGCCAGGACGTTGGAGAGTGATCTAGAGCGAAGCCAACGCCGCAAGGGTTTTACACCCAAGCAAGCAGAAGGGAGGCCTTATCAATCCCAAGGAAAGTCGGAAGGGAATAGATGGAGGAAGAAGCCTCACCCGTACAAGTTCGGTGAGAAAAGCAGGTGGACGTCCAGAGGGACTCACTCTAAGGGGCCACCGACGTGCTTCAACTGTGGCAAGGTGGGGCACATAGCTCGTTTTTGTAACCAAGGGGGTGCGGAGCATGAGAAAAGACATGAGCATACTGTGCGCTCCGGCCCCAGTGCCGCAGAGAAAGGGAAGATGGCGGAGTCGAGAGCTTCTCGGTTCCAACCGGTGCAACCAAGGGCTTACAACCTTGGACAACAGGAAGCGATCCGCCAACCCGACGTGGTGACAGGTATGAGGAAGTTTAAGTTTAACCTTGCGCTCATATGTTTAGACCGTTATTATTGATGTCTGTGTTGTATGCTTTGTGTTGGTTTCCGGTTACCCCGCTAGAGTACTGCTTGATACGGGAGCATCGCACTCCTTTCTTGCGGAAAGCTTCATCCGGAGGATTGGAGTTGAGTCATTTTTGGCGGACGTGGAGCTAAAGGTGCGCATGCCCAATGGGTCATCCATGACCACCGGAAAGAAAGGGCGTATTTGTTGGAAGCTAAGCGGAGTTGACTTCGTGTTGATAGCAGCGGTCTTACCGTTGGTCGAGTTTGATGTGATTTTGGTAATGGACTGGCTAGCGGAGCAACGTGCCAGTATTGATTGCCTATCCAAGGTGGTGACCGTAAGAAGAGAAGGGCAGACGGAGGTCAAATTTGAAGGCCTTAATGGAGTGGCCTGTTCTCTGATTTCGGCCTTGCAGTTGGCGCAGGCAGTTAGCCAGGGTGGAGTAGCGCTTGTAGCATTATTGGAGGTTCGCCTTTCCAGGTTATCGCTTGGGGAAGTGCCTGTGGTGGCAGGGTTCGAGGATGTATTCCCGGATGAACTTCTTGGAGCGCCTCCTCGACGGGAGATCGATTTCTCGATTGAGTTAGTACCGGAGGCTAGGCCGGTGTCGCGTCCTCCATTTAGGATGGCACCAAAGGAGTTGGCTGAACTCAAGGTACAGTTGCAGGAACTGTTGGAGCAAGGGTATATCAGACCTAGTTCTTCACCGTGGAGCGCGCCGGTGTTGTTTGTAAAGAACAAAGACGGTAGTATGCGTCTGTGCATAGACTATCGAGAGCTGAATAAATTGACCGTCAAGAATAAATATCCGATTCCTCGGATAGACGACCTGTTCAACCAGTTGGTGGGGTTGGTATTGTATTCCAAGTTGGACTTGAAGTCAGGATACTATCAGTTGCTGATTCGGGAAGAGGACATACCCAAGACAGCGTTTGGCACGAGGTATGAACACTCCGAGTTCTCGGTGATGCTGTTCGGGCTGTCGAACGCACCATCTATATTCATGGATTTGATGAATCGAGTATTTCGAAAATACTTGGACTCTTTTGTAGTTGTTTTTATTGACGACATCTTGGTGTATTCCAAATCGAAAGTGGAGCATGAGACTCACTTGAGAATGGTATTGCAAGTGTTGAGGGAGAAGCAGTTGTATGCAAAGTTCTCGAAGTGCGAGTTCTGGTTGGAGAAGGTGACATTTTTGGGCCACGTGATTAGTGGGGATGGGGTGGCGGTAGATCCAACAAAGGTGGAAGACATCAGAGATTGGCCAATTTTGAGAACCGTGGCGGAAGTCCGAAGTTTTATTGGACTAGCTGGGTATTATAGGAGATTCGTGGAAAACTTTTTGCGGATAGCTCTACCCCTCACCTCACTCACTCGTAAAGACCAGAAGTTTGTGTGGACTCAAGAGTGCAGTCAGGCATTCGAGGTGTTGAAGGAAAGACTGATGACGGCTCCAATCCTAAGTCTACCGAAAGGGACTGAAGGATTTCAGATCTTCAGTGACGCATCAGGATGCAGTTTGGGTTGCGTGTTGGTGCAACATGGCAGTGTAATAGCCTTTGGGTCTAGGCAACTGAATCCCCATGAGAGGAATTACCCCGTCCATGACTTGGAGTTGGCGGCGGTAATTTTCGCGTTGAAAATATGGCGACACTATGTCTATGGTGCGAAGGTAGAGATTTTCACGGATCATAAAAGCCTGAAGTATCTCTTAGATCAGAAGGACTTGAATATGCGGCAACGCAGGTGGGTTGAGTTCCTTGGAGACTATGAAGTGGAGATCCAGTATATACCAGGCAAGGCCAATGTGGTGGCCGATGCATTGTGTAGAAAATACTCTGGGCAAGGGAATTGGATTGACGCTCATGATGAGCGGTTGGTACGGGAATGGGAGTCCCTCGGCTTGGAGTGCGTAGCAAGAGGCGAGGCTAGCGTGGCTCGATTAAACTGGATTGAAGTGCAGAATGACTTGTCCGATCGTATACGGGAAGCGACTCGTTTGGATGTGGAGTTTCAGCCATTCGTGCTGGAAGCTCAAAAAGGCGAGAGCAGCACCTGGGAGATGATTGACGGGATTTTGAGGAAGGATGGAAGGATTTGTGTACCGCAGTTTGGCAAGCTCCGTGAGGAGTTGATGTTTGAGGCTCACTTTACAAAGTACTCAATTCATCCGGGCAGTACAAAGATGTACTTGGATATGAAGAGATCCTTTTGGTGGCCTGGACTGAAGCGGGACGTAGCTTTGTACGTGAATCGATGTCAAACTTGTGCCTTGGTGAAGGCCGAGTGTCAGAAGCCGGGCGGGTTCCTGAAGCCTCTTCCAATCCCCGAGTGGAAATTTGATGCCATCTCCATGGATTTTGTGCATGGGTTACCTAGATCATAGCAGGGTAACGACGCGATTTGGGTGATTGTGGCTCGCTTAACCAAAGTGGCTCACTTCATCCCAAACCGAAAGGAGGACAGCGTGGAGAAGCTAGCGGAGTTGTATGTTTGCAACATTGTGCGGCTACATGGGATCCCTAAAAGTATAGTCAGCGATCGTGACGGACGTTTCAAGTCCAAGGACTGGAGGTTGGTTCAGAAGAGTCTGGGCACGAAGCTAAAGTTCAGTACGGCTTTCCATCCTCAAAATGACGGGCAAACTGAAAGAACGAACCGTACTATGGAGGATATGCTGAGGATGTGTGTTCTTGACTTCGACAAAAATGGGAGGATCACCTCTTCATGGTGGAGTTCACATATAACAACAGTTACCAAGAAAGTATAAAGATGGCGCCATACGAAGCTCTGTATGGGAGGCAGTGTCGAACACTGATGTCATGGATAGAGGCGGGAGACACCAAACTATAGGGAAAAGAAGTGGTGTCGGATGCTTGTGAGTTGGTACAGACCATTCAAGAGCGCATGAAGGTGGCTCAAGATCGACAAGCAAAATATTTTAATGCGCGCCACAGGAAGTTGGAGTTCGCGGTAGGCGATTGGGTCTATTTGAAGATCAAGCCGTTCAAAGGCGTTTCACGGGTTCGCCGACTCAAGAAATTGAGTCCAAGGTTTTTGGGACCTTTTGAAGTTATTGAACGGGTGGGAGAAGAAGCGTACCGGTTGGCGTTGTCCGCAGAGTTGAGTGGATTGCATGACATCTTCCATGTTTCCGTATTGAGGAAAGTCTTGGTAGAGGCTAGTGTGGTGATCGAATCGGCATCGGTGCCGATAGAGGAAGACTTGAGGACGCGAGTCCGTCCAATTACTATAGAGGACTCAGAAATTCGGCAGTTGCGGAACAAAGTGGTCAAACTCGTAAAAGTCTGATGGGACAACTGCGGCCGTGAGGAGCTCTCTTGAGAGCGAGAACAAACCATGCTGGAGGAATATCCGAAGTTTTTTCGTTCAGGTATAATTTAAATTTTGTGTACCTCTTCTTGCTTTTTGATAATTTCGGGACGAAATTCTTTTAAGGGGGAGAGAGTTGTAACACCCCAAAATTTGAAAGAAGGACGAGCAGCGTCGAGAGCCGAGTTGGGTCTTGGTGAGGGTCACACGGCATAGGACACAGGTGTGTCCATGGCCGTGGCGTAACATGTTCGTTGAGAGCCCGGGAAGTCGACGATTTTTCGCTCAGTTCATCGACTAGTGGGGGACACACCCTCCGACACGCCCGTGTCGTAGCCCGTATCGCAGGCGTGTTCTCTCGAGTGTCGACACAGAGGTGTCGACACGGTGGTGTCGACATAAGAAGGGAACATGGCCTAGGACACTGGCGTGTCCATGGCCGTGTCTTTCCGGGTTCGTCGAGCTCCTGTGGTTTCGATGTTTTTCGCTTGACAAAGTGTCGAGGCAGTGAACACGGCCTAGGACACGGGCGTGTCCACGGCCGTGTCAATCGTGTTCGTCGAATTTCTGCGAAGTCAACGAAGTGGCAGTCAACGATCGTCGAGATGTCGAACACGGCCTGAGACACGGGCGTGTCCCAGGTCGTGTCCTTCTCGGGTTGTAAGCTGGGACTTGTGAGGGGTTGGACACGGCCTGGAGCCCAGGCGTGTTCAGGTTGGACACGGCCGTGTCAAAAGTGACACGGGCGTGTCAAGGACCCGTGCCCTATTTTGGGTGCCATGATTTCGGCGTCGATTTGGGAACACGGCCTTGGACACGGGCGTGTCACAAGCCGTGTTCGGCCCAGGTGTTTTGTTTTCCAGTTCGGATCGTGGCTGTTCTTTCCCTTCTTTTGGGATCTGATGGTTCAGGGTTGCCCTTGATGAGTTAAGTCCGAGAATAGGGTTAGAAACCCTCATTCTTCTCCAAGAACTCTCTTTATAAGATCTAGAGAGAGGGGAGAGCAAGTAAGAAGGTGAAGGAGAGATCCGGCTGTTGGAGAGGGTTCAGTGCTCCAAATCGCGAGACGGGTCCAGATCCGTGGAGGCAAGATCGTTGCGAAGGTTTTCATCCGGCTAAGTTTCCATGGCTAAGAAGAGGGGTCGGAAGGTAACGACACTTCTCCTCTTAGTTTTAGGATGCATGTTTTAGCATCTTTTATTTTCTAGTTTTGGGCACCAAACTCCCAAATGAGAGGGGTTTGGGTCTCAAAGGTTCAAGAGGAACCTTCGGGTCGATTGAGTCCGTCCCCGACATGTTTTTGCATTAGATATCCGCTCCGTCAGTGGATTAGGCATGGTGGGTGAAGCCGTAGTCGCGACCGTTAGTCCGACTCGGTGACGTTGCATACGAGCTTTAAGGATTCCTAGAGATCCGTTGCGGCAAGATGCCATTTATGATGTTTTTCCCTTTTTGACGAGTGAGTACGTGTAGTCGGAACCGGACAAGGTTAGCTCCTCAATGGCGGTAGATGGTTTCCTTGGTGGACAAGGTTAGCTCTGCATTGGTGGTAGATGGTTTCCTTGGTGCGTGGGAACGCTGCAGTACGAATGAGGGACTAGGGTGGAATTGTCTTGGATTGTGATGTGCCAAGGCGTGGCTGTGTCTCCGTGGTCGGCTGGCTATCTCGTGACGTGCACGTCATGTGTGGAGAGTGTCCCGGCGAGACTAGTCCCCTTCTGTGAGACTGACGAGAATGCCAAGCATGGGGCAAGCCCGGGAAATGAGGCCATGAGCGGGTGGGGTCCAGCAAGGCTTCTTAGAATCGGTCAGTTTGTGTTTGTTGGAATCCTGACATGACAAGTCAGAGCTTGCAGGCAAGCCCAGGTCTAAGACCTTGAGCGGGTGGGGCCTTTGCAAGAGTTCCGTATGGCGGCTTGTGTGCCGTTGGGGGGGAATGTTGGTAACCCCCTTTGTTTGCGGCTTTATGCCAATGGGGAAATGATGAGTACCCATATGATGTGATGATGTGCTAGATGCATATGCGATAGGGTGCCTTGGGTGAAGCCCGAGTTTTTGCATACATGCTACATAAGTAGGCCCTTTCATTCTATGCTCAACAATAGAGAACGTGTATGTTGTTTGAGACATCCAAGCATGTTTTTAGTGCCTTAATTGTTTATTTATATATTGCATACGAAGTGCTGACTTACAGGTTGAAGGGGTTCCCCGGGGTCCGTTAGGGGCGACCGGGAGGAGATGTGTTGGTTACACAGTTTGAGGTCAGCCTTTGCTGACCCACATTACAATCAAATTTTTACAGGGCAAGGATCGCAAGCAGGAGCTAGCTCGCCGGCCAAAAGGTCCTAAGCCTCATGAAGTGTTACTGTTTTGCTGTAGCTCTACTATTATGATATTGTATGGTTGATGCTCATGTTTTCCGGCTTGCATGCCGAGGTAGTCTAGGAGTGCTTATGCACATTTATGACCCGTGTATTTATTTGAGTTTTGGACTCTCTTTTATTGTAAGGCCTTAAGGCCGCTTCGATACTCCTATATGGTGTGGATAACTTCTAGTCTGTTTGCTTTTTCCGCTGTGCTGTGGTTTTGAGTTTTGAGATCGGGTAGTTATATCATCTTATAATACTGAAGCTGTAGCGTCTGTATGTTGTGGGGCCCCGGCTGGACCCATATTATACGGTCATTACAGGGGAGGTGTTACAGTAAGACCTTTGGGTCTGAGGTAGGATCCCTAGTGGATCTGAGGTAGGGTTGTCCTCCCAACCTAAGTGTAGGGCTATTGTGTTTTTGTTACCACAATAACCTTGATTTGAAGAAGTCCCCCTAAAACTAAGGTGAGTTGTAGTTGTATTTGATGGTGTTTGTTTAGATGTGCTTGCAGGTTATAATTGCCAAGTGGAGACCAATGTCAGTCTACAATGAGTCACCAAACACAGGACTATATAATGTAATCCCTCATTGTGTGATCCATGGTGTTGACTCATGTGTAGCCTCTCTATTGGGACACATTTCATTCTCAAGTACTAAAGCAATGGAAGAAAGAATAGTTATTATATACCTTGAAGAAAATAACTTTCAGAAAGTAAAATTGTTTCTAAGTCCATTACTCGAGTAGTATATAATTGTACTCGAGTAGTGCTGGAATGAATTCTCGAGTATACTATGTACAGTTCTCGAGTAATAGAAATCATTCTCGAGAAGGATTTGTCCAATACTCGAGTAAGCCATGGAGTACTCGAGTACTACTTATCTATGTCTCGAATTTACACAATAATTCATTTCAGAAATTTTCTAAGTGTTGTACTCGAGTAACAGAAGCCAGTACTCGAGAAGGCCGAGCCCTGTCTCGAGAAGTCAGAGGACCAGTACTCGAGTAAGAAGAAATCTTATTCTCGAGAAGTCTTACTATAGTTCTCGAGTAGTAGAAGTCACTTCTCGAGAAGCTAGAAATCACTTCCGAAATTTCTCTAAGTCTTGTTCCCGAGAACCTTACATCCCTCTTCTTGAGGAACAAAAGTTATTACTCGAGGAGTCTATAAACCACTCGAGAAATATAGGAAATTTTTCCGAAATTTTGTTAAGTCCAGACGGAAACAAGTTCAAATTTAATCTTGATTCTTATTGGTCCATGTGTGTAGTCATTTATGATTATGACCGTTAGGCTTGTCACATAAAAGGTCTTATCAATTTCGACTAACCCTAACACGCGAAAATAAGTTTTTTGAATCGTCCTTTCATTCTAAATCGGGAAGCCGCCGCTCCTAATCGTCGTTCTCGCCGCTGCTCTTCTCCGATTCAAGAAGTTCGGAACAAGAATCGATCAACTGATCAAGGGGTTCTAGTTCTACAGATCTCTTTCTTGATCGTGTTGATCTTAAGAGTTTTAGATCCAAAGATTTCGGCATAGTCTTCCTCGATCTATTTCTGACAAAGTTTCAACTTTCAAGAAGGAAGAAATATGAAGTTCTCAGATCAGAAGTGAAGTTTATTTTATTGTTATTGTAAATCTATTTCAATTCTTGTAGGAGATTTTGTCTCCGAGTTTTGTAGGAAGTTTTTCTTTCGAGTGTAGATACCGTCTCAAGGATCGAGTTGTAAGAGTGTTTTGACTCCGAGTTGTATGGGTGTTGCTCCGAGTTGTAGGATTGTTTTCAATCCGAGATAGTGGAGTAGCCGAGTCTAGTGTGTTGCTAGATTGGTGAGGTGTAAAGTGGATGTACCCAAGGTTGGGGAACCATTATAATTCTTTGTGTCATCTATGTGTGCTTGCTTATTTTTTGGTGCATCGCTCATTCAATTTTTATTCCACAAAAGACGCAGAACTCACCTATTCACCCCCTCTAGGTGATTTAGGTAGACAACTTAAACATTTTTCAAGGGCCTTTGGCTTGAGGTAAGTGATCTACTAATCACTGAGTTGTAGGCCTTTGTGGCTGAGCAATAAGTCTTGGAGGAGATTGAGAGATCTTGAGGGATCTAAGGTGTAAGCTCTGTGGAGTAGAGTTTTGGAGAAGTGCCTTGACTAACAGGAAGTTGGCAAGGTGGGAGGAGAGTGGATGTACCCAAAAGTTGGGGAACCACTATAAATCTATGTGTTCTTTTTTGTGTTGCTTTCTTTGTGCAGGTACTTGAAGGCAATTGCTGCCAACACATTAAGGCTCTATTTGGTTCGGCGTTTTGCCGCACCGGTTGGGGCAAACGCCACCGGAAGGTGGGTAAACAAATGAACCTCCGGCGGCGTTTGCTCCGTTTCCACCCACCCGTCTTGAGAAACATCCCAAAAAGCTCCGTTTGGAGAATCCACCTCCCCCCTCCGATTCGAACACTCCGTTTCCACCCGCCGGATCGATCCGCCACCGCCGAACCAAATGAAGCCTAAGTACAAAAGAAGATAAAATCAAAAGCTAATAAAATCAGTCATACAACCTATTCACCACCCCCCTAGGTTGTAAGATACCTTGAAAATAAAGACTTTCACCAGCCTCCACTAAGCCATGGCCTATCAAGAGAAGCTTCGCAAAGAGAAGCGTCAGAAGAATTCTCTGACGCCGCTAGTTCTACTCACACGATCCTCTGGACGGTCGGAGCCGATCGTGACAACCAAATCCTAGAAGAAGAACCCCGCTTACCACCACGCGAAATATTCACTCGGGAAGAGATACGGGAAGTGATCGCCGAGGAATTCAGACAGGTTAGCCGATCAGATTTTCTACCCCGACGACCACTTCACCAAGGCTCCCCGCTTTCACCCATGGTTCTGGCTCACCCAGTCCCGCATGGCTTTAAAATACTGAATATTGAAACCTTCGACGGAACAAACGACCTGTTAGAGCACATTAACCATTTTACTACGATCACGAGGATCTATAACTCGCCCGACCAGTTACTCTGGCAAGTCTTCCCAGCCACTCTTAAAGGCCAAGCCCAGACCTGATTCCACTCTTTAAGGAAAGGAACTATCACAAACTTTGTAGAATTGATAAGACAATTCGCCGACCACTTCATCGCAAATCAAAGAATCGTCTGAGATCCTTCACATTTGTCAGGGATTCGACAAAACGAGGGGGAATCCTTGAAGGAGTTTTTTTGCCGGTTTACCGTAGAGGCCTGCCAGATTCCGGCAGTTGATCCAAAACTCCTGAGGGGAGTATTTCTTGGAGGACTTCGCCCCAGTGGCTTCTACTCAGCACTGATGAGGGAAACTGTCCCTAGATACCCAAACCTTGTACACCGCATAGAAGCGCTGATAGCAGCAGATGAAGCTATTGAAGTCCATCGTCAGTAGTTCGATGGAGACCAGAAATGCAAGAGGGATAGATAACAACCCTCAAAAGTCCAGGAAGGAAGATTTTAGGAAGAACGCCGGAATGGCCAGCGACGGTGTGACTTTCAGAGGTACCAGACACCCCGAGAATATAATTCATTAAACACCACCCGCACTAACGTTCTTTACGCCATCCAGAACGAGCCAGCTCTACACTACCCCAAGCAGTTTGCCCTAAATCCTAGGGGTGACCAATCAAAATATTGCGAGTTCCATCGGGCAACTGGGCACACCACTGAGGAGTGTGCAAGACTGAAGGACGAAATCAAGCGTCTAGGTCGTCAGGGACTCCTGGGCAGTTCTTGCAAGGATGCCAACAGATCAATAAGCTTGACCTAGGCAGGTAAGAGATTAGTAGGATGCCCAGCAAGGTGGATCCAATGGCAGGAAAATAGTGGGGAACATCAAAACTATCGCTGGATCGCCAACCCTATCTACCCAGATACTTTCAATTAGCACCCAGGGAGACTTAAGAGGCAAGCAGGACCCCACCATAGCCTTCAAGGACAAAGATCTTGAGCGAATCTAGACACCCCACCAAGACCCTCTCGTGATTAGCGCAGAGATCAGAGATCCCTGCTATAAGGTCAAAAGGATACTCGTCGACAACGAGAGCTCGGTCGATGTCTTATTCCTCTCCACCCTTCAAAGCATAAAGCTTACCACTCAACATCTCACACTAGCAGTCGGGCCAGTGTATAACTTCGACAACCATCCAGTCCGAGTACAGGGAATGATAACGCTGCCAGTAACATTGGGAGAATTCCTGAGACAAATTTCCCAAAATATCCAGTTTGTCGTCATCAGCATAAGTTCACCTTATAACGTCATCTTCGAAAGACTGGTCCAGTTAATCTTTGGGGCAATCCTGTCAATTCCTCACCAATCCATGAAGTTCTCGACCCCAGGCGGCGTAGGGGTTGTATGTAGAAGTCAAGAAATAGCTCGTGCTTGCTGCCTAAAGTAGTCTCAGCCAGAAGCAACAGACGCATTTGAAGTCGGAGATATCAACCTGCGCAACAAAGTCGCCATACAACCTGAAAACTCTCTATAAAAGAAGATGGCACCGTACCGGCCAAGAACTAGACTTTATATTTGTTCTTTATTTTCTTAAACTATGAGTGACGTAAAAGTTGCAAGCCATAAATCGCGCAGGCTATCTTTGACTTAATTATATCGCATTATGTTACTATTATTTTCGCTTTGCGACTTCTTCGGCCAGTGTAGGCCACTCCCCTGTTTGAATACTTACATTCTCTGGTGAGCCATTTCCGACCAGGCTCGGACACTTCCAGATTGAATCTTTATATTCTCTAGAATTCGCCTCTTCTCCCAGGCTAGGTCGTGCAACCAGATTGAATACTCACATTCTCTGGCAGTTGGATTGAATACTCGCATTATCCTCTGCTACTGCAGGCCAATGCCCTGCCATCGTTAGGGCCTGCCCCCCCCCCCGCTCGCGATCGCTCCTTCGGATTAAATACTTACATTCTCTGGCAGTTGGATTGAATACTCACATTCTCCTCTGATACGGCAAGCCAACGTCCCGTCATCGCTAGGTCCTGCCCCCCCCTTGCGATCACACCGTCGGATTGAATACTTTCATTCTCCGACACCTGGATTGAATATTCACACTCTCCAGCAATAATCTTTTGGTCGGGTTCAGCCTCTCAACCGGATAGAATCCTTACATTCTATGGCACCTAGATTGAATATTCACATTCTCCGGTAATACTCTTTTGGCTAGGTTTGGCTCGCAACCGAATAGAATCCTTACATTCACTGACCCTGGGATTGATTTAAGACACTCCCTGATACCACCAGAAGCTTGCACACTACGAGTCAAACTATGCTCAAGCAAAAAGAAGAAAAAGGACACAATAATCATCGTTGCAACATACAAATACATGCGCAAATGCGCCAATCAAGAACCGTCGAACAATAAATACGACATACAAGATACCCAACTAGAAAAGCAAAAATGCAAACATACACTAATATAAGGAAACAACGCTGCTACACG
Source organism: Platanthera guangdongensis (assembly GCA_039583875.1). Classification (NCBI taxonomy): domain Eukaryota; kingdom Viridiplantae; phylum Streptophyta; class Magnoliopsida; order Asparagales; family Orchidaceae; genus Platanthera; species Platanthera guangdongensis. Next base: position 168,306,311 of record CM077156.1, on the reverse strand, counting down.
TCATCTGCTTCAACATCTGAGCTCTCGTCACCAGAGATATCATCAAAGCTAAGGCCAGATACGTCTCATTCCAAGATCCTGCCAACAAGTCAAAAAGCCTTTGAGACTCCACGCTTGAGGGCCAACTCTCGAACGTCATCCATCTGAGGCTCCACCTCCTTGCTCCAGAGCTCATCGCGAACTTCCTCGCTGATCAAGCGCCGATCCTGCATGTAATCCAGAGACTCCATATACTCTGCAAGACCAGCATCCTTCAAATCTTACGCATGGCTATCAGAAGATAACGCCTCCACTTGGGCTTTTTGTCACACAAAGCTCCGTCTCCAAATATGAAGTCTCCTCTTGAGCACGCATTAGCATCGAAGTAGTCCTTCCCACCAGAGATTTCTCCACCTCCAAAGATGCTCGAGTCTCCTCCAATTCTGCCTTCAGCTCCGATCCAATCCGGCGAAATCGAGAAACGTCCCGATCATGCTCATCCTTCAATGCGACAAGAAAGCCCGTCATAGCTTGAAACTTCTCCTGAAGGGCCAGATACCCATCCTTCAAGCTCACGTAATTATCATTCCAGGTGACAGCAATTTGAACATGAGCTTCGATCTGCAAAAGAGAGGATGAAGAGAAGTCAGCACAATACAACAATAAAGAAGAGCCAAAAATAATCAAGCTCGCATACCACTTCATTCATCGCCTTCAAGGAAGAATATAGACTTGGGGTCGCCGCCTCCGCAGGGAAAAACTGGGGGGCAGATGATCCAAGCACCTATACCTTGGGAGGCGAACTGCCACGGCCGCCAAAAAGAGAGTCGACGCCTAGAGAAGACAAGCAAGGCGCCACACTACCGCTATCTTGAGAAACTATAATGGCCTTCCGCTTATGATTGCATACCAAAGATGTATCAGCGGTCCTCCCAGAGTCCGAAGAAATACCACACCGCAACAAGCGCATCCCTTCTACAAACGAAGAAATATTTAACAGATGGTTCACCAACTCCCGAGGCTCTAAAAATCCAAGCACTGGAGAAAACTCCCATTATCTCCCCTTCTGACGATGGCAACGATCAGGCAGTGCGCCCTACATCTCTAACAAGCCCCAAGAGTTACTAACATAACCAAACAAAGTATTTCTATGGCGGCGGTCCGTCCGAATCTCAAAATCAAACCAACTTTTGTTGTTATGGATCTTCACACGCTCACCACCATCCGAACGAACATCGCACCAATCTCAGAAGCAGTCTAGAGAAAGTTTCCCTCCATGTTCACAAAAGAAGACAACCAACCCCATGAGTCGTACTATCCCCAAGGGAGTAAACTGGGAAATCGGCACGCCATAGAATTTCAGAATCTCAATCACTTGAAGAACTGGAAGCACTAGCAGCTGGTGGAGGAGGAGGAGGGGGATCCTTTCTGATTCTTTGTGGAGGAGGAGAATATCTCCTGCTTTTCTTCCTTTCTTTTTGTTGATTCTTTGACAGCCACATCCATGCTGGCATGCCTTTATAGGGTGTGATCTTCTAAAGTATATAGTATGGGGTGTCATTTACTGGATTTGGTTTTGGGGCAGGAGGTGGAGGAGCTTTCCTCTTCTTAGATACTATTTTTTTCTTGGGCTCATCATCTGAGTCCTCTTCATCATCATCATCCTCATCATCAGAATATTGAGGAGCATCATTTAAGGCATCAATGGCCTTTAGTACTGATTTATCAATTTTCTTTTCAGCCTGAGTAGGAGCTGGAGGAAGAGCTGGAACTAGAGCTGGAGCTGGATCTGGAGGGCTATATACAACAGTGCTTTTAGCAACTGCCTTATTTTCTTCTTGGCAAAATTATCAAATTGGTCCCTAAACTTTGAGATATTTTCCAAATCAGTCCCTAAACTTTCAAATGATTCAAATAGGTCCATAAACTATTAAAATTAGTTCAAAGTAATCTCAAATTGGTCCCTATGAGGGTAGGCTTCTTGTACTGGTTTTAATAGTTTAGGGACTTATTTGAATCATTTGAAAGTTTAGGGACTGATTTGAAAAGTTCATAAAGTTTAGGGACCAATTTGATAATTTTGCCTTTCTTCTTCAATGTCAGCCATGATCAAAGCATCAAGATCAGGCATTGGTGAATCATCCATAACAAAAACTGGAGCAGGAGGAGATTGGACTTGTGGTTTACCCCATGGGTTTCTAGGGTGGAGTAATGCCCTAGGGTTGTTGAAGGTGGTAGTTGGACTTTTGCACCCCACATAAAATAACTTTATGCTTAATTAGGCCCTAGCACATTAAGGAATAATTTTGGGGTCCTATGACCTTGGGTTTCCATGGGATGATGGTAGGAGTCGTTTTTATAGTCATATTAATCTCTGAAATATTTTACAAGTTGTTGGGATTAGTTTACAAGTAGGTTCCTTCGTAAAATGCACTATCATGGATTTTCTTGAAGAATTTTTATGTATGACTTTCTAACCTTAAAATTTCATGAGATTTAGTCAGTTATGATGTAAGACCATAACATAGCTCTAGAAGTTTTAGTATGAATTTTTAGATCAATATTTGAAGTACTTCATTCACAATCCATCAGGTTGCTCTTTCTATTTAAAATTTTTTATGAATTAACCTCTTTCTGGAAACTCATGAAATTTAGTCAGAGGACCTTTTATGACATTGTAAAGCTCTGTAAAGTTTTGTAGAATTTTTGGAAGTTTGTTTACACGGGTTCCTTCACAAGGTGCTTATTTCTAAGTAAAATTAATTGATTTTATTTTGGTGCCTAAAAGCTTGGAAAATTATGATCTTTGGCCAGACGTCCTTTCTGGTCACCCTTAAGATTCAGTAATTTTTCCATAATTTTCTGAAGATGTATTTTAATACTTCCTTCTTTACCCATAATTATCAGTTTTATTGTGGTTTAATTAATTAAAGGCTAAACCTTTTATGAAAAATTATGAAACTTGGTATTATTTGATTTATTGGCATCTTATGGAGTTCATAATTTTTGGGTGGTCATAACTCATGTAAATCTAGTACATCATGTTCAAAATCACCTATGACCATGATTTGCGAAAAATTAAATGAATGCCAATTAAATTAGAAAAATTATAATTTTTTGGACTTAGTCTAATCTTATCACTATAGACCCTCAGTAATTTTCTTAGGACATTCGAATGAATATTTATTGGGGTCACCATTCATGCATGTCTTTTAGCTCACAAGGTCTGCACATAGCAAAACAACAATATCAAGGAATCTTGAGAACTTTGGGTATGGGGTAAAGGGGTATGTGGTATACTTAACCTGTAGAGTATTTCTGAGGTCATCAACATGGGTCAGGTTGTCAGATCCTGGTGGGCTAGGTTAAGGTCGTACCTGGGAGCGACGAGTGATCGTCTTTCCCTAATGAGAGAGTCCAAATACACTTAGGAATAGTTCAAGAGTCAAAGGCACTACGATTAGATTAAGTAAACTTATGATGGGGTTTAATTTGGGTAGATACCAATAATAATAAGTACCTTGCGAAAGAGAGCTTTGAGCTTCAGTCCATCGTAGTTCCTAGTGTCCTCGAGATCCCTTCACATGGAATGTCATGGGCAAGTCTGAGGTTAACATAAACTATAAGAGTAAAATTGATTACAAGAGTAATTAGTCTTTACCGAAACTCCACTTACACTCACCTCTAATTTCAGGGTTGATAGTTCAACTTGGTCAATTGAGTGGTATACTCGGTGGTTTTAGTTATGGGCAGGTTAGCCCGGCGAGCCGATGGCTTGGTAGGTGGTTTTACGGAGGGGTTAGTCCGGGGAGCCTATGGCTCGGAAGTTCTGGTTTGCATGTGCATAACATAAGGTGGTGCGTCTTTGTTACTTGACGATCATTCACGATGACGTCGGTACAATGACTCAGCGAGTGTGGTTCACACTAGCCAAGGAAAGACTGGTGGATTTGCTAGCATGGTACACAGAGGCTCCATGGTGTGTTCTTCACGTTGAGGCGTACAAGGGTCTAGGTTGGATCGCGTGAATGTCGACCTAGTAGTGGGGTGGCTCGACCCACTACCTCCATTATCCACAACACAAGGTACCTGAGAGTTTAGCTAACTCCAAAATAGGAGAACTAAAAGTCTATGCGCATAGAGTCGTGTGCCTGAGTTGCACTTGTGTGAACATATCATTTCATCTGCATAATATTTCACTACACTCATATTTGCATAAAACCTGACACCCCGTCGTATAACCGAGTATGGGATAGCTTATACGATGGGAGCCTTGCAAAAGACCCCTTAACTTATAAGTTTGTATGGGCATTCATATAAGTTAAGGTTATTTTTCATTATACTTTGCTCTCTTACTTTCTTTCTTTATTGCCTTACTTTAGTATTATCATATTACTGTTATACACCTTTATAGTTCTGTTATATCACTGCTAGTTTAGGGCTGCCGCCATCTGCTTTGACACTTTTCCACCTCAATATCTTCCCTATCCTCCTTCCTATACGGTGTCTAGGAGTCGCGGGGGAAGGCGGGGATGATAGTTGGCTTAGTCTTTTGACTAACGGTCGGTGGACCTTTATTTTTCAGGGGCTCCGGATGGGAGATAGGCAGTAATCGGAGAGGCAACACTAGCAGGGCATGATTTACATGAAGGTGGGCCAGTCTAGCTCGAGAGCACCTGCTTCTGGCTCCGTGAGTGTTTAGTTTTGTTAGCTTCCGCGAGTGACCTTATAGTGAGGATTCTGATGTACTGGGAATAAGCCCGTTTACCTTTCTGTTCGTATTTTTTGATACTCTTTTTATTCTGGTAGATACTGTGATTCATGCTATATATGTTTGTGGACTTGGCATTTACTGTCTTCTTTTAAAAGCTTCCACATCTTTGGTGATTCTGTGTGCCGACAGGGTTTACGTTTCGTAGTGTCGACCTTCTAAGCGAAGGTGTCACTGCGAAATGACGATTCTGGGCATAAGACCCCGTAGCATAGCACAAAAAGGGGTCTTACACTATAAACTCCTCGAAGGAAAGGAGGGGAACCCTTTGCAGCTCAATGCTGAAGAACATTCAGGCGATTGGGTAAATCTCACCCAAGTATGGAGCCGCGATAACTGGAACATAAGGTGAGGTTCATTCGCCTCTTTCGGCGAATGTCAAATGGATGGTCTGTAGGACCTCCCTCTTGAAGTCTTTCAGCATCCCAATCGTGACCCCACTCGCCGGGGGTGGCGAGTCTCTCGTGCCAGCCCCTTCGTCCTCACCTCTAGCCATAAAGCTTAGCTCAAGATTTTTCTATGCAAGCTATGGTCCACACTCACCGCACCAAAATGTTGAAGCCAAAACTTGGCCTCAATGAGAGTTCAGACCTAAGGGGGTAGCTTGTACCTATTTCTCCCAAACTTGAGCTCCTGACCAGTCACTAGGAACCAAAAAATTGACCCCAAGCTACAACGTCGAGGTCCCACCATACACCAGAAAGATCTCTAGAGAGCTTCCCATCCCCAGCCAAAAGCTGAGTTGGGCACCTTGGAGGGCTTATGCAACCTGACCAAATAACCCAAGGAGGAAGAAGCCAAGAAATGAATTGGATCCCCTCCAAAGGTGCCCACATGGGCTATTTATATAATTCCAGGACTTGGTCTGCCAACAACATAATTCCGCTGTTCCATTCTGCTATTTGCAGCCCAATTGGGTCTGCCAACAACGTAAATCCGCTGTTCTGAGCGGCTATTTGCAGACATTCAAGGGCATAAAGGTAATTTTACCCCTGGACCCTACTGAACGACTGGCCAATGAAAGGACCTCTCGCTCGAAGAAGTGAATGTTGGGGTGAGCCGAGCATTCCCCCCCCCCCCCCCCCCCCACAGCTCCTCAAAGAATGAGTGTGGATCCTCTTGCCTTCCTCCTGATTTGGCGAGAGGCTTTCCGCCTATCATAATAATCCTTTTGCTTGACTGGGCAAAAGCCCTTCCACCCGACCTGGCGAAAGGCCTTGACTCTCTCTAGACGAGTCCAAGTCTGCGTACCCCATTTGACTACCTTGACGAGCCCAAAGCTTGAGGATCCTTGGCTTTGCTGGGAGGGGCACTCAGCGAATATGAGGTTGTACACTAAGGCCAACCAACACGCGCATCCCCAAGAGCGCTCCGTTACCGATAATTTGCACCGTCAATCTTCCAGTCACTTTAGTAAAAGAACAAGTGCAAGCAACCTACCATATGCAATTTGTCGTTATTCAAACAGATTTTGATTACTAATCAATACTTCAATAATCATACCTGGATATTCAACAAGCTCGCTCACGCAAGTTTTATCCTTGAATTATTGCCCCCCGTTTCTATTTTTTTAACATTTTCCTATTTCCATGTTATCTTATTTCCTATTTCAATATTGTAAGAGGCCGCGAGACACGACTCTCACAAACTATCTTTTAATACTACATTTTGTTTTCCTTCAATATTGTCCAAAAGTCCCTCAACTAGGTAAGACTGCGTATTTGGTTTGAAATGAGTAAACTTTTCACCAACACGACCTTTCTACGTCATGCCATCGCCAGGGCCTGCCCACCTCCCGATTGTACAATCGGATTGAATCATTACATTCTTTGATCCTCGGATTGAATCATTATATTCTCCGCTCAACCAGTTAATATTGCACATGCGATTTGAATGAGACAGTTCTTCACTTACCATGCCTTTCTACGCCTCATCATCGCCCAGGCATGCCCCCTTGTGATCGACACCAACTGCAACTCCATCAGGTAAGACTGTGCATGCGGTTCGAATGACCAAGCTCTTCACCAACCTTACCTTTCTACGTCTCGTAATCGCCCAGACCTTCCCCTTTCACGATCGACACCAACCAAAACTCCATCGGGTAAGATTGCGCAAGCTGTTTGAACAACCAAGCTCTTCACTGACCATGTCTTTCCATGCCTCATCATCGCTCGGTCCTGCCCCCTCGCGATCGACACAAAGCTCAACTCCATCGGTAAGACCGCGCATGCGGTTTGAATGACCAAGCTCTTCATTGAACTTGATTTTCTACTCCTCATCATCGCTCGGGCCTACCCCATCGCGTTCGACACCAACCGCAACTCCATCACGTAAGATCATGCATGTTGTTTGAACGAGCAAGCTCTTCACTGAACCTGCCTTTCTATGTCACGTCTTTGCCCAGACATGCCACTCCCGCAATCGACACCAGTTCAAAAAATGTCCACACAACTGGATTAAGCATACATGCTCTCCATCGTCAATATAAGCCAACATTAGGCCAGTTGTCGGAATTGAAAGTCTTTGATTACAAGGGTAGCTAATCACCTAGAGGGGGAGGTGTGAATAGGTTATTGCAGTCTTTTTAAGATCCTTTAAAATCTTCTATGACTTAATTCCTACTGTGTATACTTAATTCAGCTTTCAAGAACACAATACTCAGCACAGCAAAACACAGCACACAACACACCAGATTTTTTAGTGGTTCCCCAGTGTATGGGTACATCCACTGTCCCTCTCCTCTTTCTAACAGTATGTTAGACAAGGTACTTCTCCAAAAATTATGGCTCCTCAGAGATTACAACATGATCCCACCAGATCAGTCAGTCTCCACTGAGACTTACAACACTGGCTCACAGCCCTCCACACAGTAATCTCCTGACAATCACACACAGGCAGAAATGCCCTTTACACAGGCTGGGAAAAACAGCCCTACACAGATCCACACAGGAATCCAATCATAAGTCCACGAACCTAACACAGATCTCACAGATCTTTCTCACAGCCTTTATAATTTAGGCTTTATAATAAGATCTCACGGATCTCTCACACAACCTAATCAATCTAGGCATCAACACAGATCCACTGATTTTGAAAGAGTTGTTGATTTGACTCAAGATAAATTATTCTCTGAGTCAATTTCTTCCTAGTCTAAATAAATCTCAGCCCTATCTGCTTCCCAGCAACAAGAATGACAATCTTTGAATATCTGTGGCTTGTGCTGGAAATTCCTCAGGACCTTGATCCTGTTCTTGTTGATGAAAGGGGGAAGATTAAGTGTGAAAGTCTTCAATCAACTAACCTTTATTGGCAGGAAATGAATTGCTCTACCTCTCCTTCTTTCTAGAGATAACTTTGTACAGATATCTTCTTGTTCTTCTACGATCCAGAGAAAGATCTTCAGATTTGGCTTGGCTTGGGTCATAAATTAACTTCAGCTAGGGCTTGCCTAGACTGATTCAGCTTCCTGTTTTTAGAATATTAATCAGAAAAACTTGTTTGATCTTGATCTCAGCTGTTATTTATAATCCTGTCGATTTGTGGGATGATTGGCACGTGTCCCAGTTTTAACGGTAGTTAAAACCTCAGCTTAATCAAATTGAGATTCACTGTAGACTGACGACGACTTTAATGTCGATTTGCAATACATAAATAACGAATCAGAAAACCGTTGACTTGTTGACTTTGTTGACGTCAACATCATTCTGGACTTAGCAAAATCAAGCATTATTTCAGAAATCCCCAGTTCGACAAACTCAAAACTCAGTTCGATGAACTCAGAGCTCAGCTCGACGAAATCAAGCATCACTTCAGAAATCTTCAGTTCGACGAACTCAAAACTCAGTTCAATGAACCCAGGGCTCAGCTCGACGAAATCAAGCATCATTCCAGAAATCCTCAGGTCGACGAACAGGTGAAAGCTGAGTTCGACAAAATTTGAAACCAGTTCGACAAAATCAAAGCTCAACTCGACGAAAAATGAATAAGTAATACTTCGACGATTCTGGACTTAGAATTTTCTTCAGCTCTACTAGGCGTTGAGTGGCGTTTAGTGAATAGGGCATACTCAATGAATCTGGACTTAAAAATATTTCAGCTCTGCTAGGCGTTGAGAGCGTTGAGTGTATATGCCTCACTCAACATTTTTTGCCTTGGCCACATTCTTCTTCCCTTTCTGCTTAAAAGCGTTGAGAGCGTTGAGTGTATATGCCTCACTCAATGCTTTTTGCCTTAGCCATATTCTTCAACTTTCTGCCTGATGGCGTTGAGAGCGTTGAGCGTATAAGCTTCACTGAACGCTTTTATACTTAGCCTGATTTTCTACAATCTTGCATTCTTGCTGAAGTTTGGCATTGACAGACTCAACATGGCGTTGAGTGATGAAGCTTCACTCAACGCGTCTGGATTTAGTGGATTTTCTGGATTCCACTGTTTAGGGTTCGACATGATATCCTTGACTCAACGATTCTGGCCATATGACGTTGAGTGAGTTGAGCACATTCAACGCCTGTGGACTTAGCCACATTTCTGCCTTTTTAATATCATAAGCTTTGACTGCCAGCCTTCTCTCAGCACTATTAGCTGTACAGCGTAGAGTGAGCTTGCCTCACTCAACGCTTCTGGGACTTAAGCATTTTCCTGAATTTCCAGCCTATCAAATTGAGTCCACCTGTCATTGTCTCTTGAAATATATGTCCAATCATTGTGACAAAGACAAATTGTATGCATGAACTTAAACATACATTAAATACAACTATGTGTATACCATTGACCTATTTGACTTCTTACAAATCTAGGACATTGGGGTAAATGGATCCAAGAATCTCCCACTATTTGAAGAAGTCAAAACACCATTTGAGAATTCTTTTTCAATGATATACAAAAACATAAGCAGCAAAAATATTAATATTGTATTAATCTAATAACAACAAGAGGTACCACATTGAGTTACCACATTTTCTCCTATGCTCCCCCTACTTTGCTGCATCCTGCTACTACAAGCTGCTTCACCTGTGAAGCCTTTCCTCTAGCTGCTTCTTTGTTGCTGCTACTCCCCCTTGCTACTTTGTTCTTGTACTACTTCTCCCCCTTTTGACTTCTGTGAAATAGCTTAGGAGCAGCATGCTATCTACTTCCCCTAGTTGAGAGCAGAGAAACATCTAGAGCAGAACTTGCTCCCCCTCAATAAGAATAACTGAAGATATGCCAAATTCAACATACCCAATTCAAATTTGAAGGTGTTGAACTTTGCTTCATCTAGTGGCTTGGTGAAAATATCGGCTACTTGCTTGTCTGTTGGGACAAACTCAAGACTAATATCCTCACATTACACATGCTCTCTTATAAAATGATATCTAATCTCTATGTAATTAGTCCTGCTATGTGATACAGGATTCCTAGCTATAGAGATTACACTTGTAGAGTCATAAAATAAAGGGCTTTTACTTATCCTGAGGTTATAATCCTGGAGTTGATGCTGAATCCACAACATCTGTGCATAACAGCTTCCTGCAGCTATGTATTCTGATTCTACAGTAGAAATAAATACACTAGTCTGCTTCTTGCTACTCCAGGACACTATCCTTCTACCCAGAAACTGATAGGAACCTGTTGTACTTTTCCTAGCCTCTCTACAACCTACAAAGTCTGCATCTGAATAGCCAATTAGCTCAAAATCTCTATTCCTAGGGTACCATAGGCCAAGATTTGGTGTGTCCTTAAGATATCTCAAAGTTCTCTTAACAGCCAAGAAATGAGTCTCTTTAGGGCATGCCTGATAACTAGCACAAACACATATAGCATACATGATGTCTGGCCTACTAGCAGTGAGGTATAAAAGAGAACCAATTATCCCTCTATACAAAGTTTGATCAACAAGTTTCTCTACCTCATCTTTGTCTAAAGACATATTTGATCTCATGGGAGTTTTCATGGAGGAAGCATTCTCCATTCCAAATTTCTTAATAAACTCCCTGGTAAACTTTAGATTGTGATATGGATATTCCACTGTCAGTCTGTCTTACTTGGAGACCCAAGAAGAACTTAAGTTCACCCATGCTACTTATCTCAAACTTCCCTTGCATATGTTTGGCAAATTTCCTGCAAAGGTTATCATCAGTAGACCTAAAGATAATGTCATCAACATATATCTGGACTAGAATGATCTTGCCTTTAGATTTCCTAAGGAATACAGTCTTGTCTATCTTCCCCCTTGAGAATTTATTTTTAATGAGGAAGTTAGACAATGCTTCATACCAAGCTCTAGGGTCTTGCTTTAGCCCATATAGAGCTTTACTTAGTCTATAAACAAAATTAGTATGTTAAGGAACAACAAAACCTGGAGGTTGTTCCACATAGAATTCTTCTTTCAAAGCTCCATTCAGAAATGTTGATTCCACATCCATCTGATAGACTATGTGTAACAACTCCATCCGTTCATATAATATATACTAGAAGGTCCGGCCGGGGCCCCACAGCATATACAACAAAACAGACGATGAAGCTACGGAGTGATACCAGAGTAGCGCAGCGTACCTAACACATTGCATTCTAGCGGAAGCCTATAATACTTGAACTCCTCTCTTGAATGTCCAACATATAAAATTCCATATTTTATAGATTCGAGGAATGTCTTATAACATGTAAACATCGTTGGCCTTATGGCCTTATAAGGCTTTCAAACAGTGGCACAAACATTGGCACGCAGGCCGGCCACATCAAAAGAAAACATAACATTTACATCCACATTAGCCTTCGAGGGCTAGCAGCGGCAGCAGCAAAAACAGTATGGACCTCAGCCCTTATGCGTCCCGCTCGGTACTTCAGCACCTGCACAGGGACATTCCACCCAAGGGTGGCAAACAGAGGCAACGGTCAGCATTCATCTGACCCAATTATAACAACCCTACCCCTTTCTCGGGGCAGCGGTAACCTTCCCTACAGGCATAGCATATCACAAGCATGTATATAACTATCATCTAATGTGCTTTCACGCACACATGCCATCACAACCGTTAGCCACCCAGCCCAATGGTCCGTGCACTCAGGGCATATTCTTGGTGTACTAGCAAATCAGTTGCCACCACCGTATCAGGGTCACAGCCAAATGACAACTCACTTGAGCATTTACTCCATGGCGTGCAGCCGGAGTTTTATAGTCTTAGTGAACCAGGATTGGCCCTTAGCCCCCCATTGTCTCATGGCGCGCAGGCCTAAGACTCTTGCTATGCGCTCCAACAGACCGCACCTTCTGGTCTTACGTCGGACGGACATAACGCAGGTCGGATCCTCCACCCCCCGTTGCTCAAATCGCCTTGCCATCACCGAGCACAGCGTACTCGCAGCTATATAAAGGCGCGGGTAGGTCTCACCAATCTTGTTCTGGCATTCAAGCCTGGGTATTTCTATTACCCATTCTCTCACAACATTAGCGGGTCTTTCCTGGGCACACCAGTACTTCCTGCTACTCTCTTCGCAGGTGGACACCGCAAATAGTACAAATGTCAGGGGTCTTTCCTGGCTATCATGTCAGTACTTTCTGTTACTCGCTTCACAGGTAACCACCTATGACATCAAGCATCACAAAGGGCCTTTCCTGGTCACACCAGTACTTCCTGTTACTCATTCATAGGTACGACCCAATAGCACAAGCAACACAATCATTATACGGGTATTTTCCTAGACTACCACTCCAGTACTTCCTGCTACTTTCTTTCACAGGTCCAACCCATCGACTCCTAAACTACGCATTTATCACGGAATCTTCTCCGGTTCGTCTATGCAACATCACCAATCCAGACCAACCTGTCCAGATGGGCTTCACACATCATGCCTATTCCGTACTCCATTTCCGGATCTATATGCCAACAAAGGGGATTTCATGAATCAACCCAAAGACTCCCAAAATCAGCCACCTCTTGGTGGGGGAATCACAAATATATGCCAAAAAGGAAGCTTTCACATGGCTAGGAAGAAAAGTCGTTACCCTTGAAGACCTCTTTGGTGCCATGAGCTCTAAGCTGGCTCGAACGACTCACAAGAGCTTTTCCTCCGCAACATCGGCCTCGGATCTCTCATCGGTAAACCGCAGCACCACCGGTGAACAACCCCCTCTCCTCCTCCTCCTTCTTCCTCTCTCTAGAAGTGAAGAAAGAGAAGACCAAATGAGAAATGAGATTTCTCTTCTCATTCACGGCCTTAAGGACACAGGGAGGCAACTTCAGCCATTGGATCCCAGCTGAAAGAACAGACGGCCACGATTTTGCCACAAAATACAATTTTTGTCTGACATGGCCTGTGACACGCCCGTGTCCCAGGCCGTGTGCCTCAAGCAGTGCTCAACCGACTTATCCAAATTAGTGATACGCCCATGTGCCACGCCCGTGTCATGGGCCGTGTCACCTGACACGCCTTCAGACACGCCCGTGTCTGTGGCCGTGTTCGTCATGCTGAATCCCAAAATCACCCGAGACTCACACGGCCTGTGACACGCCCGTGTCCCAGGCCGTGTGCCCATACACGGCACTAGACACGCCCCAACTCCAATTCTTCGGGCTGAGTTCGTCGACCTCGCTGACACGCCCTGTGACTTGCCCTGTGACTTGCCCGTGTCACAGGCCGTGTCCTAAGCACTCGACGATCGTCGACCTGATTTTGTCGACCACTCGTCGACTGTTCACTCAGGGAGGACACGCCCTCCGACACGCCCGTGTCGGATGGGACACGCCCGTGACACCAGGCGTGTTCCCGCTCTCGACGAATATCGAGTTCATTTCATCGACCGCAGGTCTCAAGTGTCGACAGGGGCGGTCACGCCCCCTGACACGCCCGTGACACGGGGCGTGTTCCTTCCGAACACTTCGCCGAATGCAGGACACGCCCTGGGACACGCCCGTGTCCTAGGCCGTGTCACCCCAAAAATGAGCCTGCTGAAAAATGGGCTGTTACAACCCTACCCTCCTACAAGAAATTTTGTCCTCGAAATTTGTATACAGGAAGGCAACCAGCAACAAAACATGTTTATAACATGAACTGTTTATACTATAATAAAATTGGCACTGGCACTTGCTACAACAATAGCTCGGGAAACTATGCGCGCATAGTCTGCTCTCGCTCCCATGTAAGCTCCTTACGGCCGTAATTATCCCATCGGACTTTAACCATTCCGACCGTCTTGTTTCGCAACTGTTTCTCGGCTCGATCCTCGATCTGACTGGGTCTAACTCTCGTTGTTAGCCCATACTCCACCGGCACATGATCATCCGTGATCACTTGAGCTGGAGCTTTCACGGCCTTCCGAAGCACCGAGATGTGAAACACGTCACGTAGTCCACCCAAGTCTGCCGAAAGAGCTAGTCGATACGCAGCTCAAATGGACCCAAATATCTTGGACTCTACTTTTTCAAACGTCGAAGCCTGGATACACCTTTGAAGGGTTTGATCTTCCAGTAGACCCAATCGCCTACCGCGAACTCTATGTTCCGGTGCTTGGCGTTGACGATCTTGGGCTATAAGTAGCCTCTCGCGAATAGCACGAATGGTTGAGTTTGCTTCATTGACTTCAGTCCGATCGCCCACTTCTACCCAAGCCAAGGGAGTACGGCACTTCCTTCCATATAGAGCTTCATATGGTGCCATCCTGATGCTCGCCTGGTAGCTATGATTATAAGCAATTCCACCATGTAGAGATGATCTTCCCATCTCTTCCCAAAGTCTAAGGCGCACATTCGGAGTATGTCCTCCATCGTTCTGTTGGTTCGTTCAGGTTGGCCCTTCGTTTGGCAGGAAATGTGCCACTTTCGTCAGCCAATCAACAAGCACCCAAAGGGAATCGTTCCCTTGCTGAGATCTCGGCAACCCGTGCATGAAATCCATAGAAATATCGTCAAATTTCCATTCTGGAATTGGCAACGACTTCAAATAACCGCCCGGTTTCTGGCATTTGGCCACATAAAGAACAACATCTTTCTTTAGCCCTGGCCACCAAAATTGCTTTTTAATATCTCTGAACATCTTCGTGCTTCTTGGGTGGATTGAGTACTTCGTATAATGTGCTTCATACATCAGTGTTTCCCTCAATTTACCCACATTTGGGATGCACAAACGGCCTTCTTTTCGCAAAAGACCGTCATTCCAGGAGAACTGCCCTTCTGGCCCAGCTTTCTCATAGCGTAGGAGATCTTCGTCCAAATCCGTTGCCCGTCGAACTCGGTCCGCAAGGTCACATTTCACCTCCGTCCAGGTTAAACATGCATTGGCAATGGAATTCCTGTCAACACAAGAAATCTCTAACGCTTTCAGCTCCTGGATGAGACGTTCCTCATGCCTTTGCAACCAAGTTGTTCTTGCCGGAGTCCGCCGACTCAAGGCATCCGCGACAACATTTCCCTTCCCGGGAGTATAGTGACTCTGAAAGGTGTAGTCCCCGAGGAACTCCAACCACCTTTGTTGTCGTGTATTCAAGTCCTTCTGCTCCAAAATGTACTTTAGGCTTTTATGATATGTATAAATCTCCACCTTCATACTATACAGATAATGTCGCCACAGCTTTAGTGCAAAGATCACCGCTGCCAACTCACGATCATGGACGGGATAGTTCCGCTCATGCACTTTTAGCTGGAGTGAGCCATAAGCAATCACCTTTCCATTTTGCTGAAGTACGCAGCCTAGGCCCCTTCCTGAAGCATCACGGTAGATTAAAAATCCATCGGTACCATATGGCGTTGACAACACAGGCACCGTGGTCAAACGCTCGCACACACTCTGGCGACCAAACGAACTTCTGTTCTTTTCACGTCAACGTGGTTAGCGGCAAAGCGATCTGTGAGAGTTTGCAACAAATCTTCAATAGTAGCCCGCTAGTCCAAGGAAGCTCCGGACCTCGGCCACTCTTTCTTCGCTAGTTCCATAACTATGGACGCTCCACTCACCACATGGCCCAGAAAAGCCACCAACGATAGCCAAAACTCGCACTTCGAGAACTTTGCATAGAGCTGATTCTGCCTCATTGGAGTCACCATCAACCGCAAATGTTTCGCATGATCGGCTTCCGATCTCGAGTACACCAGGATATCACCAATGAAAACTATCACGAACAGATCTAGGTACTCGCGGCATATTCTATTCGGTGCATCAAGTCCATAAATACCGCAGGCGCATTACACAGCCCAAACGGCATGACCGTAAGCTCGTAGTGCCCGTACCGTGTTCCAAATACGGTTTTGGGAATATCTACTTCCCGGATTCTCAATCACCAGATTTCAAGTCCAACTTCGAGTAGGCGGACGATCCCACTAGCTGATCAAACAGCTCATCAATCCGCGGAATCAGATGTTTATTCTTCTGCACAAAAGGCACAGGGGTGCTCCAAGGAGACAGGCTTGGGCGTATATAACCCTGCTCCATCAATTCCTGTAATTGGACTTTCAACTCCGCCATTTACTTAGGCGCGACGCGATATGGCGAGCGGGCCATAGGTTTCGCACCTGGCACCAACTCAATCGTGAAGTCAATCTCTCGCTGGGCTGGTAGCCTAGGGAGATCCTTGGGAAACACATCTGCAAATTCCGACACAATCGGACCATCACGCGCACTGGTCTTTGGCTCAACAGCCTGAATCAGGGCGAAGTAGCACTCTGCACCCTTCCGAACAGCTTTCAAGACTTGGAGTGCAGGCAACAAAATCATTCAAGGCATGCTGCTTCGCAAGCCAATCCATACCACATATCACGTCGAATTCCGATATCGGCAATACAGATGAAACAAACTGAAATCCCGACTTCCTATTTGGACCGCCACATCGCAAGCTTGATCCACAAGCATCTAACAGTCATTTGGCAACATCACTTTGACGTTATCTGTCTTCACACGACTAGGTATCCCAAGTCGCGGTAGAAACTCGCTAGACAGAAAAGAATACAAAGCATCCGTATCAAACGGTGCTCGCGTCAGCGTGTTCTACATCATCGCAAAGCATGTGGTGCAAACAAAAGCAAGCAATACGATTCTCGCGCACTCGTAACACGTAGGATTGCACCTGGGACGCAGAGGACTCCACCACTATTTTTCCCATCTCCAACTAAGACGCTCCGATTTCCTGCTCAACCAGACGTCGACGACTCCTAGTAAGGTTGGGCACAAATGTCCCCATGGCATAAAACATCAACAATCTGTCATGTTCACGGCTATCGGACAAACACGTTGATCCCACACATCCATGTATATTGTAGTTATAAAATATAAACGCCATCATAGACCTATCATCCAAAACGGCTTACTGTACATAGACACGTGCATAATCCACCATACATGAGGAGCCCCATTATTTATGTACATGTCGGCATTTCCTTCTCCTTTCTTGCCCGCTACGAGCCAACGCGGCAATCTCGGGCTTTATGTCCTGCTTTACCACACGAATAGCACTTGTATTGCTTCTTTGGCTGCTGAACACCATCCCAACATTCACGAGCGATGTGTCCTACCTGACCATAAGAATAACAAGTACGCTTCTCGAGTCTTTGCCTCTTACGGTGAGCAGACTTCCCAACCCTTGGAGTGCGCACTTTCCTAGTCGCCGGCATCTGCTGGGCTCTCATCAAGTCCATTTCCAACAGTCTAGCTGCCTCCACCAGAGGTTGGAATCCCAAGAACTTAGGACCCATCAACAAGAAACGGAGTTCCTGACGTAGTCCATCATAAAACCGATTTATCTTCATCCCCTCGGTTTCAAACACAAACTCGGGTTGTTGTCTCATTGCAACAAATGCATGAAAATAGTCCTCAACCGTATCCTCTCCTTGGCTCAAACACACGTTTACCGATGAAGCTGAGGCACTTCCCCTTGTCGTCTGCTCAAGTTCACTACCCGGCAGGGAATACATTACCGGATCAGAGGGTTGAACCTGTCCCTCATGGTAAGCCTTGAGCGTTGCAAAAACCACATCGGCAATCAATCGAGCCATTTCTATCGATGGAGGAGATGTTGGTACCATAGTTGATGGCATGCTTCCCATCGAGTGTCGGGGTTCCTGCTGCCATGCCATCGCACTCGTCGCCTACATTCGGAAAATGACACAAGTAAGCAACAAGATAGGAACGCGCAGGTTCCTCAAACACAAAAATTTGCATTCCTCTCATGGACATTCAGGAGTTCAAACGTGTTAACTTGGGTTGCACAGACACGTGCTCGCCACCCCACAAAAGAAGTCGACCACAACTTCGAGAGGGAAAGACCAAGACATCTGATACTAAAAATGTAACAACTCCATCCGTTCATATAATATATACAAGAAGGTCCGGCCGGGCCCACAACATATACCACAAAACAGACGATGAAGCTACGGAGTGATACCAGAGTAGCGCAGCGTACCTAACACATTGCATTCTAGCGGAAGCCTATAATACTTGAACTCCTCTCTTGAATGTCCAACATATAAAATTCCATATTTTATATATTCGAGGAATGTCTTACAACATGTAAACATCGTTGGCCTTATGGCCTTACAAGGCTTTCAAACAGTGGCACAAACATTGGCACGCAGGCCGGCCACATCAAAAGAAAACATAACATTTACATCCACATTAGCCTTCGAGGGCTAGCAGCGGCAGCAGCAAAAACAGTATGGACCTCAGCCCTTATGCGTCCCGCTCGGTACTTCAGCACCTGCACATGGACATTCCACCCAAGGGTGGCAAACAGAGGCAATAGTCAACATTCAGCTGACCCAATTATAACGACCCTACCCCTTTCTCGGGGCAGCGGTAACCTTCCCTACAGGCATAGCATATCACAAGCATGTATATAGCTATCATCTAATGTGCTTTCACGCACACATGCCATCACAACCGTTAGCCACCCAGCCCAACGGTCAGTGCACTCAGGGCACATTCTTGGTGTACTGACAATTCAATTGCCCACCACCGTATCAGGGTCACAGCCCAACGGCAACTCACTTGAGCATTTACTCCATGGCGTGCAGCCGGAGTTTTATAGTCTTAGTGAACCGGGATTTGCCCTTAGCCCCCCATTGTCTCACGGCACACATGCCTAAGACTCTTGCTATGCGCTCCAACAGACCGCACCTTCTGGTCTCACATCGGACGGACATAACGCAGGTCGGATCCTCCACCCCCCCACCATTGCTCAAATCGCCTTGCCATCACCGAGCACGGCGTACTCTCAGCTATAAAAAGGCGCGGGTAGGTATCACCGATCCTGTTCTGGCATCCAAGCCTGGGTATTTCTATTACCCATTCTCTCACAACATTAGCGGGTCTTTCCTGGACACACCAGTACTTCTTGCTACTCTCTTCGCAGGTGGACACCGCAAATAGTACAAATATCAGGGGTCTTTCCTGGCTGTCATGCCAGTACTTCCTGTTACTCGCTTCACAGGTACCACCTATGACATCAAGCATCACAAAGGCCTTTCCTGGTCACACCAGTACTTCCTGTTACTCATTCACAGGTACGAACCAATAGCACAAGCAACACAATCATTATACGGGTATTTTCTTGTACTAACACTCCAGTACTTCCTGCTACTTTCTTTCACAGGTCCAACCCGTCGACTCCTAAACTACGCGTTTATCACGGAATCTTTTCCGGTTCGTCTATGCAACATCACCAATCTAGACCAACCTGTCCAGATTGGCTTCACACAGCATGCCTATTCCGTATTCCATTTCCGTATCTATATGGCAACAAAGGGGATTTCATGAATCAATCCAAAGACTCCCAAAATCAGCCACCTCTTGGTGGGGGAATCACAAATATATGCCAAAAAGGAAGCATTCACATGGCCATTGAAGACCTCTTTGGTGCCATGAGCTCTAAGCTGGCTCGAACGACTCACAAGAGCTTTTCCTCCGTAACGTTGGCCTCGGATCTCTCGTCGATAAAATGCAGCACCACCGGTGAACATCCCTCTCTCCTCCTCCTCCGTCTTCATCTCTCTAGAAGTGAAGAAAGAGAAGACCAAATGAGAAATGAGATTTCTCTTCTCATTCACGGCCTTAAGGACACAGGGAGGAAACTTCAGCCATTGGATCCTAGCTGAAAGAACAGACGGCCACGATTTTTCCACAAAATACAATTTTTGCCTGACACGGCCTGTGACACGCCCGTATCCCAGGCCGTGTGCCTCAAGCAGTGCTCAACCGACTTATCCAAATTAGTGACACGCCCATGTGCCACGCCCGTGATGGGCCGTGTCACTAGACACGCCTTCAGACACGCCCGTGTCTGTGGCCGTGTTCGTCAGGCTGAATCCCAAAATCACTCGAGACTCACACGGCCTGTGACACGCCCGTGTCCCAGGTCGTGTGCCCATACACGACACTAGACACGCCCCAGCTCCAATTCGTCGGGCTGAGTTCGTCGACCTCGCTGACACGCCCTGTGACACGCCCGTATCACAGGCCGTGTCCTAAGCACTCGACGATCGTCGACCAGATTTTGTCGACCACTCGTCGACTATTCACTCAGGGAGGACACACCCTTCGACATGCCTGTGTCGGATGGGACATGCCCGTGACAGCAGGCGTGTTCCCTCTCTCGACGAATGTCGAGTTCATTTCGTTGACCGCATGTCTCAAGTGTCGACAGGGGCGGTCACGCCCCCTGACACGCCCGTGACACGGGGCGTGTTCCTCCCGAACACGTCGCCGAACGCAGTACACGCCCTGGGACACGCCCGTGTCCTAGGCCATGTCACCCCAAAAATGAGCCTGCTGAAAAATGGGATGTTACACTCTGAACCCTTGGAATGCAACATATGAAAAGAATAACTTGATAGCTTCTAGTCTTGCTATTGGGGCGTAGGTTTGATCAAAGTCAACATCTTCAACTTGTTTGTACCCCTTAGCCACCAGTCTAGATTTATTCTTAACTATAATGTCATTTTCTTCAAGTTTATTCCTATAGATCCACTTAGTTCCAATGACATTATGTCCTTGAGGTCTGGGAACCAGCTTACAGACCTTACATCTTTTAAACTAGTTTAATTCCTCTTGCATAGCTCCAATCCAAAACTGGTCTTGGTTATCCTCTTCAAATTTCTTAGGTTCTACCAGTGATAGGAAGCAAGAGTACATTGTTGTATTGAGACATCTGCTACTTGTCATTACTCCTTGTCTTGCAGCTCCAATAATCTGATGGTCTGGACGATCCCTCAAATGTCTTACTGCCAGAGGTTGTATTGCTTCAACACCATGTTCTTCATGATGTTGATCTTCATCCACTTCCTGTGATTCTTATGCTTCCTTTGGAATGCACACACCCTCTTTTTGGTCTTGCATTATTGGAGCATCTTCTTCATTTCTCTTGAGAGTGAGCTTTTTCAACAACAATTAAGTAACTGTATAACTAGAAGAAGAGCTTGACAGCTCATTATTAATCATATTTATTTCATCAAACACTACATTAACTGACTCCTATACAACTTGGCTTGTCAAGTTATAGATCCTATAAAACTTACTATGATTGATGTACCCAACAAATATCCCCTCATAGGCTTTGACAGCAAACTTAGTTTTATAAGATTTCCCATTATTGAGTACAAAGCACTTGATTCAAAAAATTCTAAGATATGCAATGTTTGTTTTCCTACCCTTCATAATCTCATAGAGAGTCTTATTGTATCTCTTTGTGATAGAAGCCCTGTTAAGGACATGACAAGATATATTTACAGCCTCAGCCCAGAAATATTCCGGGAGAGAAGTGTCATTTAGTAGTGTTCTACCAGCCTCTATGAGAGTTCTATTCTTCCTCTCAGCTATCTCATTTTGCTGGGGTGTTCTTGGAGAGGAAAACTCTTACTGAATCCCATGATGTTCACAGATTCTTGTCATGCAATCAGACTGAAACTCAGTCCCATGATCACTTATGATTTTGACCACAATACTGTTTAACTCATTCTCTATTTCATGACAAATTTCATGAAGACATTTGGGGTTTCAGACTTTTCTTTCAAAAAGAATGCCCAAACAAATCTGGAAAAGTCATCAACCTCCACAATGGTGTAGACCTTCCTACCCAGACTATGAACTGGCATTGGACCAAACAAGTCCATATGCAAGAGGTATAAACACCTCACAGAATCTTTAGTCCTAATGCTTTTGAAGGAAGCTTTTGTCTGCTTACCCTTTTGGCATGCAGAGCAAATACCTTTCTTAGTGCATTTCATATTAGGACTATTCCTAACAAACTCTTGACTATAGAGCTTTCCTATAATCTTAAAATTCAAATGAGTTAGCCACTTGTGTCATTTGACACAATATGAGGATTTCTCATTTGTAACTAGAAAAATGAGAGAGTCTGATGATAAACAAAGAAAATTAAGACAATAGACATTCACACTCATAGTGCCAGTCAAAGTGACCTCTTGGTCACTTGATTTCTTATATGGCACTTATCCTTGTGGAAAGAAATGACATAACCAAGATCACATAGTTGGCTTATGCTTATAAAGTTGTGTTGCAATCCTTCCACATAAGCCACTTTTGTGAAAGTGATTAAGCCATTAGTGATCTTACCATAATCTTTGGTGATCCCTTTATCTGATCCACCAAATATCACCTTAGGTCCATCTTTTACTGGAATGAAATCCTTCAGGAAACACTTTGTTCCAGTCATGTGCCTGGAATAACTACTGTCCAAGTACCATATAAGGGTATGATAACTTGGACTCACCTGTAAGAAATAAATCACTTATCCTTATGACCCCAATTATCATTGGGTCCTAGGTGCATGTTAGGATGAAAATGAACATGCCTTCCTGCAGCTCTTCTGACAGGTAAGCGTGCATTAGCTCTCTGTACACTATTATTGTGCCAGCAATCAATGACATAGTGACCCACTTTGCCACAACACCAGCACTCATAAATGTTGTACCTCCTTTTAAGGGCTGGTTTAACAGCATTGCTGTCAGTAACTCTCAGTACAGTAGGTACAAAAACAGACTTTTTCTTGAGTGTTGTGGCTGGTACACCAAACCTAAATGGTCCAGGATGGGCCATTAGAACCTCCTCATGGGCTGCCTTGTATCCACTAGCACCCTTGCCATTCCTACCACCATAGTGGTGAACAACTTTATTCTTCCTTTTGGAATTACCAGCTTTAGTGTTCCCTATGAAGCCTATCACTTTCTTATCCATTTAGGAGGAAAAGGAATCTATCAAAGGCAATACAGTACATGGCTTTGAAAACTTAGCCACTAGCTCCTTCTCCTTTTGGAGTTTACCTTCTAGATTCTTGATAAGATCATTCTTAAAAGTTATGGTGCCCATCTGAATAACAGTAATATTCTTCAGCTGGCTAACTTCCCTAATTTTCTGCTCTAGCAAAGTTGCTGTTTCAGAATGCTGGGAAGCAGCAAGCTTCAGAGATGCAATCTCCTCAGCATGTTGTTTGGTCAGCAGCTTACTCCTTCTGAATGCTTCTAGAAGTTCACCATATCTTTCAATTATTTGATTTTGTCTTCCTCAGATTCAGAGCCATCTTCATCTCTTGATGAAAAAGCACTTGAATCTAGACCAGTCACATACTTGTACTTGGATGAAGAGTTGGATGAAGAGTGTACCTTAGATGGTCCAGACTGATCCTGACAAGATTCCTCATATGATCTTGCCATTAAGCCAATGTAGGCTTCATCATTCTCTTCTGATTCTGATGAGGAAGACTCAGTCCTGCTTTTATCCCTCTTAGCAATGAAGGTTTTCTCCTTCTTGCTTATCTTGTGGTGATGATTCTTTTCACCAGCTTCTTTCTTCTCAGGACAATCAACCATAATATGATCTGGCTTGCTGCAACAGAAACAAACAAACTTTTTAGAAAATGTTTACCAGGTTTTGGATCATACCTTCCCTCTTTGGAGTGTTTCTTCTTATTTTTGTAGTAGTCCTCTTTGTGCTGGAAGGAAGAGGTAGGTTTGCTCCTCCACTCCTTTTTCATCAACCTCATAAATTGCTTTGAGAAAGCAGCAAACTCCTCATCAGACATATTACAGCCTGATTCCTCTTGATCTGAATCTTCTGACTCAGCTGGCCTTCTTAGGTGAGAAGGATTCTTTACCCTGCTCCTCTTGGAGCTATCTTCCTTGAAGGCCACAATAATTTCTTTGGCCTGGCCTCTGCTAGTCTTCTCTTCCTCCTTCCTTGCTGCCAGCTGCATCTCATATGAAAGCATCTTACCAAACAGTATGGATGATGGAGTATCTTCCAACTTTTCCACTTCTCTAATAACACATATCTTAGTATCCCAGTCTCTAGTAAGAGATCTAAGAAACTTATCATTTAGCTCATAATTACTAAAGGACCTGCCATAGGTCTTTAACTCATTAACTATCCTTAAGAACCTTTCATAACAGCTAGCTATGGGCTCCTCCCTAATCTGTCTGAAAGCTTCATACTCTTGATTTAGCATTGACTTTATATCATCTCTCACTTCCTCAATGCCTTCCATATATACTGTCAAGGTGTCTCATATTTCCTTTGAGGTCTTGCAGTGCACCAGGTTTTGAACTGTGGAGTCATCTATGACACTAACTATGATATTTTGTGCCCTCTTATCCATTTTTGCTAAGATGACTTCATCCTTTGCCATTTCAGTGTACTTCTTTGGAGTCTGAAGATTAGCATCAAGGACAGATATCTTCATTGGGATGAAGGGTCCTTCTTGAACTATGATATAGATCATAGGATCAGATGCTTCCATGAACAATCTGACCCTTTCTTTCCATATGCCAAAATTCTCCTTCCTGTAGAGAGGAAGTTTCATGGTTCCAAGCTCTTTAGGATTCTCTCCTGAACCCATCTTAACCTTCTGACAGCTACCCTGGAAATCTCCTCAAACTGCTAAGTCTATTCTTGATTAACCTCCCTCAGATACCACTTGAAGGTCTTTGATTACAAGGGTATCTAATCACCTAGGGGGTGGCTGAATAGGTTATTGCAGACTTTTTAAGATTCATTAAAATCATCTATGACTTAAGTCCTACTGTGTATACTTAATTCAGATTTCAAGAACACAATACTTAGTACAGCAAAACACAGTACACATCACACCAGATTTTTATAGTGGTTTCCCAGTGTATGGGTACATCCACAGTCCCTCTCCGCCTTTCTAACGGTATGTTATACAAGACACTTCTCCAAAAACTATGGCTCCTCAGAGATTACAGCACGATCCCACCGGATTAGTCAGTATCCACTGAGACTTACAACACTGGCTCACAGCCCTCCACATAGTAATCTCCCGACAACTACACACAGACATAAATGCCCTTTACACATGCTAGGAGAAACAGCCCCACACTGATCCACACAGGAATACAATCATATGCCCACGACCCTAACACAGATCTAACAGATCTTTCTCACAGTTTTTATAATTTAGGCTTTACAATAAGATCTCACAGATCACTCACACAGCCTAATCAATCTAGGCCTCAACATAGATCTTTCACAGATACACTGATTTTCAAAGAGTTGTTGATTTGACTTAAGAGAAATTATTCTCTGAGTCAATTTCTTATTGGTCTAAGTAAATCTCAGCCCTATCTGCTTCCCAGTAACAAGAATGATAATCTTCGACTATCTGCGGCTTGTGCTGGAAATTCCTTAGGACCTTGATCCTGTTCTTGCTGATGAAAGCGGGAAGATTAAGAATGAAAGTCTTCAATCAGCTAACCTTTGTTGGCAAGAAATGAATTACTCTACCTCTCCTTCTGTCAAGAGATAACTCTGTGCATATATCCTCTTCTGCTTCAACGATCCAGAGAAAGATCTTCAGATTTGGCTTGGCTTGGATCGTGTGTTGGAACCCCAGTTATGATTTGGGCAAGGATCGCTATCTATTTTATTTGTTTTGTATGTAAATAGTGTCCTCACCCAAATATGGGGAGATTGTTGGAACCCCAGTTATGATTTGGGCAAGGATCACTATTAGGTTTGTTTAGATTGACCCACAATGTATAGTCAAGGGTCATAGGTTTAGTCCTAGAGTCTAAGCCAAGTCCTCAGAGTCAATATCACATGGACCAGCTATCAACAAGACTGTCAGACTCAAGACTAGAAGATTTCAAGACTCTGCAAAATGAGTTCGACGATCGTTGAACTCAGGTCGACGATCGTCATGCTCAGCTCGACGATATTCTCTTAGCTGAGCTCGACAAACTCCAAGTCCAGGTCGACGAAATATGAAAGGAGCTGAGCTCGACGAACCTAGTTCTCAGGTTGACGAATACTTGGACAATACATCATTTCAAGTTCAGTCAACATCAAGATATTTTAAGTCCTTAGAATCAGACTTTGGTCGACGAATTTAGTTCTCAGCTCGACGAACCTGATTCTTTGGTCGACGAACATTATTCCTTGGTCGACGAATCCTTGGACTACTACAGCATTCTGTCGAGACTATGTTCTCTAGCCTCACGTCGACGAACTCAGTTCTCTGCTCGACGAATTCTGGAACCAGAAGACTTATGTCGACACTTAGAGCATATGTCGACACCAACTAAGTCGACACTAGAAGCACTTGTGTCGACACCCAGATCATCAGTCAACATTGTGGAAGGGCTGTGTCGACACCACACAGAAGACATGTGTCGACACACAGAATATCAGTCAACACAGAATATTTGACAACTCCAGATTAGTTGCTGAACTCC
The DNA here is from genome assembly GCA_039583875.1 of Platanthera guangdongensis. Lineage (NCBI taxonomy): Eukaryota > Viridiplantae > Streptophyta > Magnoliopsida > Asparagales > Orchidaceae > Platanthera > Platanthera guangdongensis. The sequence goes on along the minus strand of CM077156.1, from coordinate 168,279,896 downwards.
AGTCGACGAACACATTTATCAGCTCGACAAACTTCAGTCAAAAAGGCAAAGTTTTTGAAGCATGTAAATTTTTTATCAGCTCGACGATCATGGAACTCAGCTCGACGAACAAAAGCCGTCTGGTCGACGAATACAACATCTCAGCTCGACGAACTGTGGACTCAGTTCGACGAATTCTGCTATCTGTTCGACGATTCCAGACTTAGTTAATTCCGACCTTCTGTGCCCACTCTAATGCGATAATTCCTGAGTAATTAATGCTCTAACATTCTCTGAATGTATCCGTTAGAATGAGCATTAATTATGGTCTTCTCCATGATTATTGCTTGCCATTTTTCCAAGGGACAGTTGGGGAAATAATTCAATGCAGAATATTTACAGGCCGTCAGCATTGAATGCAGTAGAGGAATTCAAATTTCAAAAGGGAATTTTAGACAGAGATATATAAAAAAGCATTTTTGAGTCTTCCTCAATAGGATATTCAGAACGAATAGAGATACAGAGAGTGAAGATGAATGAACACAGAGACAGAGAGTTTTCTACAGCCAGACAATCAAAACACCTTCAGTCTGCATCTCTTGCTCTCTCTCTCTCGCTCTCTCGACAAGAATCTTGATACAGAAGAAGCCTTAAACCAGAACATCTGTTACCTGAAGAAGAAGAACAATCAATCACTATCAAGAGTCTTCTGTCTTCAACTCTCCAGGAAACTTTAAAGGACAACAACTCTTCAATCAGTCAAAGAAGTTTCTGAAGATTATCGTTGGTCAAGGCTCAAAGTTTGAAGGCCTATCACCCTGTGCAAAGCTTCCCAGCCTGAACCCTTTTTCCATCTCAGGGGGAGCTTTGACAACATCATTGAATCCACATAGTCTTCTCAGTTCTATATTGAGAAAGAGAAGACTTCCATCACTCTCTTTGCCCCTCCTGTATAAAGGGTTGTCATCTCCCTTCAAAAGTGATTCCCGATTTTTGAGCACCTAATCAAAAGCTCATTGGTTGCAAGTCACCTGATCAAAAGACTTGAGGATTGGTTTTTGAGCACCTGATCAAAAGCTCATTGGTGTCAGGCACCTGATCAAAAACCTGAGTGGATTCCTACCAGGGTGGTAGAAGAGTGGATGTACCCAGGTTAGGGAACCACTATAATTTTCTTTTGTCGTCTGGTTGCCCCTTTTCTTTTGTTCTTGCTGTGCTTATGACTTTAGGACTGCTGTGATTTATTTATTAAATCTGTTTGTGCACCAGTATAGCAAAAGCTGTAATAACCGTTAATAATTTTTATTATTTCACATATACTCTATTCACCCCCCTCTAGAGTATATTAGATCTAACTCATCACTTTCAATTGGTATCAGAGTAAGGTTCTTTTGGTTGTACAAGCTAACCCTTGAACCAAAGATCTTATTGTTAGATCTACATATTTATTTTATTTATTTACATTTAGATTTTATACACAGCTATAACACAGAACATGGATTATGCAAGCACCAGACCTCCAGTGTGCAACCTAAATAGGTTTGCCATCTGGAAGGCAAGAATTAGATTGTATATGAAATCTATTGATGCAGATATATACAATTCTATTTTGCCAGGTCCCTCTCAAGCTTCAACATCTGCAACATCTCCAAATACAAATGTTGTCTCATCATCTCAATGGACAGATGCCCAGAAAAAGCTAAAGCTTGCTGATGCCAGAGCTATGAACATATTGGCTCAGACTATGTCAGATGACATCTTTCAGAAGGTGGCTGAGTGCACCTCTGCAAAAGCAATCTGGGATTCACTCAACCAAATAGTTGCTGGCTCAGCAGATGAGAGGAAAGATAGAAGATCAAATCTGATCACACAATATGAAAACTTCAGAAAGGATGAAGAAGAAACAGTTGAAGTGATGTACAATAGGCTTAGCACCATCATCAGTGAGCTAAGAACCTTAGATAAAGAAATCACCTTGACTGAAGTAAATGACAAGATCCTAATGTGCTTCCCAAGCTCATGGGATACCAGGATCTGGCCAATCAAAGAGGACAGAAACTTGAATGAGATTTCAACTGAATATCTCCTGGGAAAGCTCAAATCTTATGAGCAGCTAATCAAGTCCAGAGAAGCAGTAGAGCAAAGAACTCCTCCTCCAACAAGAAGAGAACAAAGCATTGCTTTCAAGGATGCTGAGGAGACAGTGGCTGCATCAACAAATGAAGAACTGATGAGCCTGTTTGCTAAAAGATTTTATAAGATGTCAAAGAAGGACTTCAGAAGGGAGTCATCCAGAAATGACAGCATGCCAAGATATGACCAAACCCATACTAAGGAGGAAATAAGAAGAGAGAAGGAATCAAGAAGCAAGCATTACAGCAAGCCCTCTACCAGCAAGCACAAAAAGAAGGACAAAGGATTTGTGGCTGAAACATGGAGTGACATAGAAGATGAATCCACATCTTCCAGCTCCAGTGAAGAAGAAGAGGAGGCCAAGGCAAAGGAATTTTGTCTGATGGCAATCAATGCATCTTGCAGCAGCTATGATGAAAAATCTGAATATGATGAAGAATCAAATTCTGATGAAGAATCAGCAGATCAAGTAATCTCTAACCTTAATTTCTCTTCAGAAAAATTTAGAACTGACTTCAAATTATTATGTAAAAATCTTCAGAAAATTTTAGTTCAAAATAATTCGTCGAACGGAGCTGGACGAAATCAATACTATTCGTCGAACTCAGATCGACGAACTATGAACAAAGATTTTGACTTGAACTGTTCAGGAATCTGTGCTCGACGAAATAGATATAATTCGTTGAACAGAGATCGACGAAAATATAATACAGAAAACAACTATTATCATTCTGTGAGTAGAGATCGAAGATCTCATCCAACATCGTCGAACTCAGTTCGACGATCCAACCAGAAATCGTCGATCCCAGATTCTATTAACAAAAAACTAAATTCTAATAACAATTTCAATCCATTTAATCAATGGATAATACCACCAAGGAAGTATCATCCTAAAGGTTACAAAAATCAACCTGAGTACTCTTTTATTTCTAATTATTATCAAAGAGAACCAGGACCCAAGGTAATCTGGGTCCAGAATTTCTAACATCTCTTTGCAGGTAAAGACCTATCTTACCACAGAGGAATAGTGGTATTTGATATTAATCAAAAGCTATATTTCCAGCCAATATAGAGGACAATTCAGTGGCTAAAGAGAGAGGCTGTTAACTCTCTAAGTTATGATCCTAATCAGATTTGGGCAAGGAAAAGTGATTTCATTGCAATTCAAGCAAGAACACTATCTGCTCAAATCTCTGCCCTCACTGCTGCCCCCATCTTCATTTAGGGGCCTGGCTCTAGTGCTTACTGAAACCAGGCAGGGGGAGATGCTTGTAAATGAAGCTGCAGCAATTCCAGCAGTAACAACAAGTCCAGCAGTAGCAGCAATTCCAGCAATAGCAGAAGTAGATGATACAGATTATAGTGATACAGATTTGGGCAAGGATCAACAACAGCAACAACAACAGTAGAAACAAATGATCCATATTTAATTTCCTTATATTTTACTTGTATTTATGTAAATAGTGTCCTCACCCAAATAGGGGGAGATTGTTGGAACCCCGGTTATGATTTGGGCAAGGATCACTATCTATTTTATTTATTTTGTATGTAAATAGTGTCCTCACCCAAATAGGGAGAGATTGTTGGAACCCCAGTTATGATTTGCGCAAGGATCGCTATTAGGTTTATTTAGATTGACCCACAATGTATAGTCAAGGGTCATAGGTTTAGTCTAGAGTCTAAGCCAAGTCCTCAGAGTCAATATCACATGGACCAACTATCAACAAGACTGCCAGACTCAAGACTAGAAGATTTCAAGACTCTGCAAAATGAGTTCGATGATCGTCGAACTCAGGTCTACGATCGTCATGCTCAGCTCGACGATATTTTCTGAGCTGAGCTCGACGAACTCCAAGTCCAGGTCGACGAAATATGAAAGGAGCTGAGCTCGACGAACCTAGTTCTCAGGTCGACGAATACTTGGACAATACATCATTTCAAGTTCAGTCAACATCAAGATATTTTAAGTCCTTAGAATCAGACTTTGGTCGACGAATTTAGTTCTCAGCTCGACGAACCTGATTCTTTGGTCGACGAACATTATTCCTTGGTCGACAAATCCGTGGACTACTACAGCATTCTGTCGAGACTATGTTCTCTAGCCTCAGGTCGACGAACTCAGTTCTTTGCTCGACGAATTCTGGAACCAGAAGACTTGTGTCGACAATTAGAGCATATGTCGACACCAACTAAGTCAACACTAGAAGCACTTGTGTCGACACCCAGATCATCAGTCAACATTGTGGAAGGGATGTGTCGACACCACACAGAAGACATGTGTCGACACACAGAATATCAGTCAACACAGAATATTTGACAACTCCAGTCGACGAACACATTTATCAGCTCGACGAACTTCAGACAGAAAAGGCAAAGTTTTTGAAGCATGTAAATTTGTTATCAGCTGAACGATCATGGAACTCAGCTCAACGAACAAAAGCCGTCTGGTGGACGAATACAACATCTCATCTCGACGAACTATGGACTCAGTTCGACGAATTCTGCTATCTGTTCGACGATTCCAGACTTAGTTAATTCCGACCTTCTGTCCCCACTCTAATGCGATAATTCCTGAGTAATTAATGCTCTAACATTCTCTGAATGTATCAGTTAGAAGGAGCATTAATTATGGTCTTCTCCAGGATTATTGCATGCCATTTTTCCAAGGGACAGTTGGGGAAATAACTCAATGCAGAATATTTATAGGCCGTCAGCATTGAATACAGTAGAGGAATTCAAATTCCAAAAGGGAATTTTAGACAGAGATATATAAAAAAGCATTTTTGAGTCTTCCTCAATAGGATATACAGAACGAATAGAGATACAGAGAGAGAAGATGAATGAACACAGAGACAGAGAGTTTTCTACAGCCAGACAATCAAAACACCTTCAGTCTGCATCTCTTGCTCTCTCTCTCTCTCTCTCTCGACAAGAATCTTGATATAGAAGAAGCCTTAAACCAGAACATCTGCTACCTGAAGAAGAAGAACAATCAATCACTATCAAGATTCTTCGGTCTTCAACTCTCCAGGAAACTTTAAAGGACAACAACTCTTCAATCAGTCAAAGAAGTTTCTGAAGATTATCTCTGGTCAAGGCTCAAAGTTTGAAGGTCTAACACCCTATGCAAAGCTTCCCAGCCTAAACCCTTTTCCATCTCAGGGGGAGCTTTGCCAACATCATTGAATCCACATAGTCTTCCCAGTTGTATATTGAGAAAGAGAAGACTTCCATCACTCTCTTCCCCCCTCCTGTATAAAGGGTTGTCATCTCCCTTCAAAAGTGATTCCCGTTTTTTGAGCACCTGATCAAAAGCTCATTGGTTGCAAATCACCTGATCAAAAGACTGGATGATTGGTTTTTGAGCACCTGATCAAAAGCTCATTGGTGTAAGGCACCAGATCAAAAACCTGAGTGGATTCCTACCAAGGTGGTAGAAGAGTGGATGTACCCAGGTTGGGGAACCACTATAATTTTCTTGTGTCGTCTGGTTGCCCCTTTTCTTTTGTTATTGCTGTGCTTGTGACCTTAGGACTGCTGTGATTTATTTACTAAATCTGTTTGTGCCCAGTATAGCAAAAGCTGTAATAGCTGTTAATAATTTTTATTATTTCACATATACTCTATTCACCCCCCCCCCTCTAGAGTATATTAGATCTAACCCATCACTTTCGTCGTGAATCAACTTCAGCTAGGGCTTGCCTATACTGATTCGTCTTCCTCAGAGAGATCCTCTGTTCTTGCTATAGTAGATGTTGATTGCACCAACGAACTCAGAAACCCTTCAGATTTTATCAATTAAAGCTCTTGGTTCTGTAACAATGGCGGATGAAGACGACGAACTCCCGCTTCTCATTTTCAGAATATTAATCAGAAAAACTTGCTTGATCTTCATCTCAGCTGTTATTTATAATCCGGTCGATTTGTGGGATGATTGACACGTGTCCCAGTTTTAATGGTGCTTAAAACCTTAGATTAATCAAATTGAGATTCACTGTAGACTGACGGCGACATTAATGTCGACTTGCAACATTTAAATAATGAATCAGAAAATCGTTGACTTGTCGACTTTGCTGACGTCAGCATCATTCTGGACTTAGCAAAATCTTACAATATTTCAGAAATCCCCAGTTCGGCGAACTTAAAACTCAGCTTGACAAACCCAGAGCTCAGCTCGACAAAATCAAGCATCACTTCAGAAATCTTCAGTTCAACGAACTCAAAACTCAGTTTGACGAACCCAGGGCTCAGCACGATGAAAACAAGCATCATTACAGAAATCCTCAGGTCGACGAACAGGTGAAAGCTGAGTTTGACGTAAATTGAACTCAGTTCTACGAAATCAAAGCTCAGCTCGACGAAAAATGAATAAGCAATACTTCGATGATTCTGGACTTAGAATTTTCTTCAGCTTTGCTAGGCATTGAGTGGCGTTGAGTGAATATGCTATACTCAACGAATCTGGACCTAGAGATATTTCAGATCTGCCAGGCGTTGAAAGCATTGAGTGTATATGCCTCACTCACCGCTTTTTACCTTGGTCACATTCTTCTGCCCTTTCTGCTTAAAAGCGTTGAGAGCGTTGAGTGTATATGACTCACTCAACGCTTTTTTGCCTTAGCCATATTCTTCAGCTTTCTGCCTGATCGATAGCGTTGAAGAGTTGAGTGTATAAGCTTCACTCAACGCTTTTATACTTAGCCTGATTTTCTACAATCTTGCATTCTTGCTGAAGTTTGGCGTTGACAGACTCAGCATGATATTGAGTGATGAAGCTTCACTCAACGCTTCTAGACTTAGTTGATTTTTTGGCTTCCACTGCTTAGGCTTTGACACGATATCCTTGGACTCAACGATTCTGGACATATGACGTTGAGTGAGTTGAGCTCATTCAACGCCTGTGGACTTAGGCACATTTCTGCCTTTTCAATACTGTAAGCTTTGACTGACAGCCTTCTTTCAGCGCTATTAGATGTATGGCGTTGAGTGAGCTTGCCTCACTCAAAGCTTCTGGACTTGGACATTTTCCTGAATTTTCAGCCTATCACTTTGAGTCCACCTGTCATTGTCTCTTGAACTATATGTTCAATCATTGTGACAAAGATCAACCTGTGTGCATGAACTTAAACATACATCAAATACAACTATGTGTATACCATTAACCTGTTTGACTTCTTACAAATCTAGGACATTGGAATCAATGGACCCAACATGAATCAGTACAATCAACGACAGTAAAAAGAGAAGGTTTCACCCACTAAAGACACTCAATAATAGTGGCATACCTTACGACAAATCCTGCAAAACTGAGGGGCATCACTGTCGTCAAGCCTACACATCCCTTAACACCTCCAAAGCAAATGTACTCGTCGCAATCCAAGAATTTGAGGAACTCTATAAGCCCGGACCGCTCACTAAATACGCAAACAAGTAGTAAAAGTACTGCGAGTTCCACCGTGGACAAAGACACAATACAAAAAGTTGCTCTAAACTTAAGGAGGAGATTTAGTACCGTGTCAAGCAAGGTCGACTGGGGAAATTCTTACGAGGTCAGGCACCGATTTAACCAGTAGCGGGTCAGTCAACCATTCACTGGGAAGGACTAAGGGGCAACCCATAAGTTGAGTATCTCAGGAGCCTAGAGAAGGCAAACACGCGCCACGTTAAAAGTACTACCCTCAAACCTTGTCTGAAAGAAAGGATATCAGTTTACTCTAATAGAGCCAGCCTCTGGGCAGCGCGCCCTGACAATACCTACATCCGGGTAGCGCGCTCTTACAACACCTGTCTCTGGGCAGCGCGCTCTTACAACACCCGCCTATGGGCAGCACGCTCTTACAACACCTGCCTTCGGGCAGCGCGGTCGCCAGCAGTTCGAAGGTCTGCCCTCCACCGTCACAATTAATGACATCCCCCAGCTCAATTAACCCAACCTCTCACTACCCAGCTAGAAGCATCCATCCTTCGCCCTGGTAATAGGGTGCAGAATTGTCTAGATCTCATCCTCCAACGGTTAGTTTCAAATGAATTAACCAGAGCTGCTACAACAAATTAAGGAAAGAAAAATTCAACCACAAATATGCCACCAAGGTAGCAAGTGTACAAGACAATATATACCAAATAAAGCGAGATCAGAGTCTACTCCTCACTGTCAAACATCAAACTCAATACACTCAACTCTTGGAGGGATCTCCAATACCAGTTTTGTCTACGCCGCAAAAATGCATTTGCACCACCGTGTTAATCTTCACCTTCAATCGTACATGTATCTCACACTGCTTTGTGCACATAGCTCACAGAGCGCACGTCGCACATTGCGCATTGCGCCCCATGCATTCATTGCGCATGACACCCATAGTGCACATTGAGTCGTGCGAGCGGATAGCGCACGTCGCACATTGCATATTACACCTTGCACCTCACGCGCATGTTGCACACACTCCACAATTGCGCGCTTTGCTCCATGTGCTCATTACAACTAGCGCACACTTCACAAACGTTGCACCAAATGTGCTCACCGCTCCTAGCACGCATGACGCCTCTTGTGTGACGGTCTCCCCAGCACACGACTTGAAAATACGACCACCGACACCCCCATCATCCAGCTCAAAAGGGTTCAACTTCAAAAGGTCTGCAGACCATGCACCCCAACCCCTCTCCAACCATGGGCAGGTTGTTGGTGACCGCAACACTCCCTTTGATAAGAAGTGATCCAGTTAAGCGCCTCGACAGTAACTTCAAAGGAGTTCACCCATTCCAGAAATACTCCAGGCAAAGCACGTTTAACTATAAAATTCTTTCACTTCTCATCATCAATTGCTAAAATAAGTTGCAACATAAAAATAATATGAGGTGAGAAAAGTGTAAGCGATAACCTGCCAAATTCATTATATTGAAAGTTCATTTTAATTTAATATAATTGTAGTTCATTTATTCACTTAATATATTTATCCAACCCAAACAAATCATTTTAGCTATATCCTTCTCCGAGGTAGTATTTAATTTAGTTCTATACAAGCAATAAATAATACACGGGTTCTCTCATGCCACGGTGTGACAGTAAATTCCTCATTTGTCACCCCCGTAAAAGTGCTAATCACGCGGAACACAAAACTAAACAAAAGTTGAGCGGGTGAATGCACATTTTTTTGTTTAATCATTAAAATACTTACATGTATAAGGGTATGTGAAAAAAAGTATGAAGCTTGAGTAGAATCGAGAACTGAACCGAAACCGAACCAAACTTTACGGTTCGGATCCGGTTCGATATCTTGGTACGCATATGGATCGGTTCCGGTTCCCAAAAGTCAGAACCGAACCTACATGCATATGAATCGGCTCTTATTTTTGGATGAAAACGATACGAGCCGACCCAAATTGCACTCTTATATAAAATCAAAGTGTGAAATAGTAGACAGAAGCAAAAAATAATAATATAACAGAAAAGTACTCCTTATATAGTCCACGACATATAAAAGTAATACAAGCACACATGATACAACATTATTATTATAAATCATTATTAATTACTTAAAAGAAGGCCGAAGTCAAAAGAGTGCAGATGCGGAACGTATAGAAGCTCTCTTGCAACAAGCAAGCATATAATTCAATTAATGCTTCTTCTTTTTTAATCCAAAGAAATGGGGTGGAGTCTGTATAAAGGGCAGGAAGTGATAGAGCGGCGGCCCCGGCGAACTCACAGTAGGCTGGGGGAAAGGGCAAAACTTACAGATGCATAATGTTACGGTCGCGCATCCGTGGTCAACCAAGTTGTAGGTCGTATGTATACTTGACTTTTTACTGCAATGCTGACCACATCTTCGTGGTAAACATATAGTAATTATACCACGGCGACGTTCACCAAAGAGATGTCGTATTTCCATGCAGCCATCCTCCAAATAATGTGTAGTATCTTTTGATACTTTAGGGGCGGTCACTTCAAAAACAAAGAAAAAAAAATCAGTCCTATTTAGGTCTCTCTCTATATATATCTGTTAAATGTATATACAGTTAACGTGTATATAATGAAATACGTGTCCTTTTGAACTACGTCTTTTATGTGCATTTTTATGAAAAGTGTTCAACATGAAAGTTGTAGATCTCGATGATATCTATAGCTTTCATGGTGAAAACCTTTTGATTTGAAGCAATTTAGGCCCCGATTTGGACCCCGAAAAAAAATCACGCGGACCATAAGAATGTTCCGCGTGATTTTTTTCGGGGCCAAATCGGGGGCCTAAACGGCTTCAAATCAAAACGTGTTCAACAAGAAAGTTATAGATATCATCGAGATCTACAACTTCCATGATGAGCACTTCTCATAAAATACAAATAAAACACGCAGTTCAAAAAGACACGTATATAGAAATATACACTTAACGCATAAATACAGCATATCCTATATATATATATATATATATATATATCAAAGAAATTAAAATACAATGTCCATTCAAGTAATTACACTATCAAAAAATTAGAAGTAATGATGAAAATCAATTTGAATTAAAAAGTTTTTTTACCTCCACCAACTATGATAGATTGTCATTAGACATGTCAGCGGTCTATTCAAGGAAGGTTGTCATTAGACATATCAGTGGTATTTTTGAGGTGATGACATTAAATCAATTAACTTTAAAAGCCAAATTAATATTTTTAGGTCAAAACGCATATTGTTTTACAAAATAAAAATGTAATATTTATGTATATTTTTTACGGTCATTTTGAGTACTTATATGTATATATTGCGGGCGAAACCCGCCTTGATGGAGCGGGCAAAACCCGTTGTCGTCGGTCGGGTTTCGCCCCAATCCATTTCCTGGATGCGGCCGAAAGCCGCCCGATAGCATCGAGTCGGGGCGGGCGTAGCCCGCCATCGCCAGCCGGCTACTGTCGCGCCTGGCAGTAGTGGCGGAGCCCCATGTCGGGCACTCGTATATATATATATATATATATATATATATATATATATATATATATATATATATATATATATATATATATATATATATATATATATATAAGTATATATATATACGAGTGACAGGCACGGGCCTCCGGCTCGATGGCCACGCGCCACAGTACCCGGCTCGCGATGGCGGGCTTCGCCCGCACCGGGCGGGCTGCGCCCGCACCGGGCGGGCTGCGCCCGCAACCCGCCCCCTCCCCCCCGGCTGAAGCACGCCTCCTGGCGGGCTGCGCCCGCCTCCTAGCGGCCTTCGGCCGCAATGAGTAGAGTCTCTTTGGCGGACGGGCAGGCGTACTTAGACGGAATTTAATCCTGACCTAAACAGGCGAGATTAATCCCGCCTACGGTTGTTTGGGGGGATCCCCTAAACAGGCTGTTTGGGGGGGCCTAAACAGGCTGTTTAGGGGGGATTAATCCCGCCTAAACAGGCTGTTTAGGGGGGATTAATCCTGCCTAAACAGGCAGTTTAGGGGGGATTAATTCCGCCTAAACGGCGGGATTAATCCCGCCTGCTCAGGCGGGATTAAATCCCGCCAGCTCTGGCGGGATTAAATCCCGCCAGCTCAGGCGGGATTAAATCCCGCCAGCTCAGGCAGGATTTAATCTCGCCGGAGCAGCAGGCGGGATTAATCCCGCCTAAACAGGCGGGATTAATTCCGCCTAATTAGGCAGGATTAATTCCGCCTAATTAGGCGGCATAATAAATCCCAGGCATCTGCGAGATTAGTCCCACACCGTCAATAGAGTTTATTTTTTTGGGTTTATATTGCCTACACCATTTTCAACGTTTGAAATTGATCAGCTGGGCTGGCGGGCTTTATTTATATTTTTTTTGAAATTTGTTGGGCTGGCGGGCTGCGCGGGCTTTTAGCGTGCTGCCATGAAGTAGAGATTTTTTTCAAACTTAAAGGGATAAATTGGTAATTTCATACCCTAAGGTAAGAGTCTATGAAATTTATAGGTTTAGGACACATCATAATCCTATGTTTAGGGTACCTACGAAAATATGAAGAGAGGGAGTTGATTCATTGAGTTAGGTCAGACGACAGCCGATTTATCATGCCAGAGATCGACGACGATTAGAATTCCGAACTCATGTTATTACTATTAGGTATATATATAAGTATATATAAGTATATATATACATATATATATACTTATATATACTTATATATATATATATATACTTAATACATTTTTATAACTACATAAGTATATATAGGGGGCATATACTGTGCGGGCAAACATAAAGTGTTGGTGTACGGACAAGGGATTTTAGGGGTCAAAATGGTCTCAAATCGAAAAGTGATCAACATGAAAGTTTTAGATCCCGGCCAGACGAACAACCTTCATGTTGACCAGGTTTTGATTTGGAGCCTTCTAGGATCTCGATTTGGGCCCCGAAATCTGGGGCGGCGGAACTGCTACAGTAAAGCGTACGTCACCCCAGATTTCAGGGCCCAAATCGAGGTCCAAGACGGCTCCAAATCAAAAGGTAGTCAAAATGAAAGTTGTTTGTCTCGCCGAGATCTACAAATTTTATGTTGATCACTTTTAGATTTGGGACCATCTTGACCCCCAAAATGACTTGCCCGTACAGCCCGTATATTATATATATCCACATATATACTTATATATATACCCCCGGCGGGCTCCGCCCGCACCCCCCCCCCCCCCCCCCCCCCCCGGGCGGGCTTCGACCGGACTGGTTAGGACCGGCTAGAGACCTGTCCCGGTGAGGACTGGTCCCGGACTAGGACCGGTCCCGGACCGGGACTGGTAAAAGACCGGTCCCGGACTGGGACTGATCAAAAGACTGGTAAAAGACCGGTCATTTAGTACTTTTAGTAAGAGACCGATCATTTTTAGTCATTTTAGTAAAAGACCGGACATAAGACTTGTAAAAAAGACCGATCCAGGACCGTCTTTCGGTCCCCGCCAGTCCTCCAGAGGAGGAAAACCGGTCCCGGACTGGGACTGGTTTGAGCGGGACCGGTCCGGGGCCAGTTGGCCAAAAGACCGGTCTTTTAAAAGACCGGTCACGAACCGGTCCAGCAGTCTTTTTGTGCAGGACTATGTGTGTGTGTATATATATATATGTGCGTGTGTGTGTCTATATATATATATGTGTATATCTTATTACATAAAACAATATAGGTATTTGGAGGCATACCATAGATCAAACAAGAGCCATTGGATCATGAGTGAGAACATGAGATGGGGGGAGAGAGCTGGGAGAGAGAGGGGAGGGAGAGAGAAAGAGAGATAGAGAGAGGAGAGAGAGGGAGAGAGAAAGGGGGAGAGATGGCCGAAGGGAGAGGAGAAAGGGGGTGGAGAGAGGGGGAGGAGAGAGACGGAGAGAGAAAGGGAGAGAGAAAGGGAGAGAGATGGCCGAAGGGAGAGGAGAAATGAGGTGGAGAGAGGGGGAGGAGAGAGACAGAGAGAGAAAGGGAGAGACATGAGGAAGGAAGAGAAAGAAGAGGAAGAGATATTGCGTGAAATTAAATTTTTTACGACAAAACGTATTTTTTTATAAAATAAAAATTATAATATTGATTTATATTTTTTACGGTGATTTTGAGTACTCATATTTATATACTGCGGGCACTGCCCGTCTTGATTTGGGTGCATCCCGCTTTGATGCGAGTGCAGCCCGCAACGTCGCTTCGAGCACGAGAGAAGCCCGTTCCAATGCGGGCAAAGCCCGCCTGGATGCGGCCGAAGGCCGCCCGAGATGATCGAGCACGGGCGTAGCCCGTGCGAAGATGCTCATGTGTGTGTGTGTGTGTGTGTATAGGGGGCTCCTCATATACTGGCGATTAATATGCGGGCATGCGGGCATTAAGCAGAGCAACGCCGACGACACACTCAGCGGCGGCCGGCAGCTTCGGGCTCGCCGGCAACCGGCCTCCCCGGGTTCGCCGGCGTGCACGCCGGCGAACCCGCATCCGCCGGCCACCCCTGTAAAAAAATTTGCATCGGTGCAAATTTTTTTACAGGGGCGGCGGCCGTCGTAGGCGGGCTCGCCAGCCACCGGCCACCCCGGGTTCGCAGGCGTGCTCTCCGGCGAATTTATGGCGGCCGATGGACGGCGAGCTGGAAGCCTCCAGCCGCCAGCCTCCAGCCGCCGCCCTATATTCTCGGCGGTTCAATTTTTTTTACAGGGCCGGCGGCCGGCGGTGCGGGCTCGCCGGCCACCGGCCGCCCTGGATTCGCCGGCGAGCAGGCCGGCGAATCCAGGGCGGCCGGTGGCCGGCGAGCCTGCATCCCCGGCCGCCGGCCCTGTAAAAAAATTGAACCGCAGTCAAATTTTTTTACAGGGGCGGTGGCCGGCGGCTTCGGGCCCGCCGACCACCGGCCGCCCTGGATTCGCCGGCGAGCACGCCGATGAATCCAGGGCGGCTGGTGGCCGGCGGGCCTGCAGCCGCCGGCCACCGCCCCTGTGTTGGGTACATTGGTCAAATATACCTGATTTGAAGAAACCTCACCCAACTCAATGATATACATCATAATGTATTTGATGTATGTTGAGTTTACTTGTGCAGGTTAAGAAATCACTGGACTGAAGAGAAAAGTTTCTAAGTCCATGTGTCGACACCTAGAGGGAAAGTGTCGACACTTAAGAAGACTTGTGTTGACACCCAGACAAGCAGTGTCGACACTTGGAGTCATTGTGTCGACACCTGGGATGCAGAGTCGACACCAGACAGAAAGTGTCGACACTTGGAGCTGTGTCGACACTCAGTGAAGAAAAGTGCAGACAGAAAGTGTCGACACAAGGAGTTGTGTCGACACCCAGTGAAGCTGTGTCTACACCAGAAAGTGTCGACACTTGGAGCTGTGTCGACACTCAGCAAAAGTCTGCTGAGACTAAGTTAAAGTGTCGACACTCAGAATAATGTGTCGACACTCAACAGAAGAGTCAACACTTGAAGTATGTGTCGACACCCAGCACAATGTGTCGACACACAACCAGAAGAGTCAACACTTGAAGTAAGTGTCGACACCCAGCACAATGTGTCGACACTTAGCTAAAGACTCTACACTTGAAGAAAGTGTCGACACAAGGAGCTGTGTCGACACTCAGCAAAGATCAGAAAGATCAACAAAATTATTCTAAGTACAAGTGTCGACACTAAGGGAATGTGTCAACACTCAGCTGAAGTCTCAACAAGAAGAAGGTGTGTCGACATAAGGAGCTGTGTCGACACTCAGCAAGAATCGACATTGAAGATTATGTGTCGACACCAAGAAGCAGTGTCGACACTTAACAGTTACAACACATGAAGATGTGTCGACACAAAGGAGATGTGTCGACACTTAGTAGAATTCAGCAAAAGCTAGAAGAACAAGTACTTGTGTCGACACTCAATTTCAGTGTCGACACATGTAGAAGAATCTGTGTCGAGACATACAAGGAGTTGTGCCGACACCTTGTAGACTTGTGTCGACACTTACACAACATGTGTCGACACTTGGACTATAAGTGTCGACACTTAAAGACAGAAAGTCTCGACACTTTCAGACAGTTAGAGATTTTCAAGAAATGACTGGATGACTTGACAGCTGCCGTTCCAGCCGGTCTACAACACCTGTCAGAGATATCAGAAGTCAGTTATGAACCGGATCAGCCAGTTACCATGAAGAAGGCCTATAAATAGGCACCTACAGTTTACAGAAACTGTGGTTCAAGAGGATCAGATTGTTGTTCAGTGAAGTTTTGCTGAAAAACAAGTCATTAAAGTGGTACACAGAGTATCAACACAAGAAGATCTTGCAGTCCAAGTGCAGATCTAAGAAGTTGGAGAGAGAGGGCTCCATCCAAGAAATCAGCCTTTGGAACTAGGCTGAGAAGAAGGATTCAGATTCATTCTGGATCTTAAGAGGCAGAGGTCAATGAACTACTGCAGGAGGATTCAGTCTTATTCAGTTCTACTCAAGAAGCTTTGAAGAAAGCTAAGTCAGAGTGAATCCAGCTGAGTTCTTCCAAGAACTCATCAAGAAACTCTCAACTCCCCTCTTTCATTTCTGAGTTGTTGAGTTAATATTTGTAATACATTTTTATCTTGTAGGATCCTTTGGATCTGAGTGAATTGTAAGCGTATAATTATAAAGGCTGAGGGTAGGGCTTGAGAGCCTGAGTGTAGGAGATTGAGATCTCTGAGTGTAGGCCTTGTTGGCTGAGTGTAGGCCTTGGTTGGCTGAGTGTAGGCCTTGGTTGGCTGAGTGTAGGCCTTGATTGGCTGAGTGTAGGCTTTGGGATAAAGCTGAGTTGTAAGGCTTTGGGCCTGAGGTGTAGGAACCAATTTGGGTTCTGAGACAGTGGAGGAGTTTGGCCGAATCTAGTACACTGCTAGATAGGCGAAGGGGGAAAGTGGATGTACCCATATCTTGGGGAACCACTATAAACCACTGTGTATGCTGTGCTGTGCTGTAATTGTTGCTGTGTATGCTGTGTGTTTGCTGTGATAAACTAGTTAGTTTTCTGTGATATAACTGATTGCTGCCATTAAAGTTTAAAAAGAATTAGGTCACCTATTCACCCCCCCTCTAGGTGTTTAGGCACCATATCTTTCAAGTGGTATCAGAGGGAGGTTCCTCAAAAAGGACTAACAGTCTGAGGAGATCCTTTTTGGCAGATTCAGTGTAAGGCAAATCACAGATTCAAGAAATTCAAGAAAATCAAGAAACATGGATTCCTCTGAGAATCACAAGGAATTGGGTTCCATGAAATTACCCATATGCAGGAAAGAGATCTTTGGGATCTGGAAGGAAAGGGTAAGGCTGTTTATGGAGGCCTCTGACCCTAGAATCTACATCACAGTAAAGGAAGGGCCTTATGTGCCCATGAAGATTTCAGTTTTAGATGCAAATCAGAGAACTCCAAAGGATTTCTTTGAGATGACTAAGGATGAGATTGTCCTAGCCACAATGGACAAGAGGGCACAGAACATAATAGTGAGTGCCATTGATGATGCAACTTTTCAGAATCTTATATACTGCAAGACAACCAAAGAGATGTGGGACACTCTTATAGTGTATATGGAAGGATCTGAAGAAGTAAGACAAGATAGAAAATCCTTGCTAAATCAGGAGTATGAGAGTTTTAGACAAGGAAAAGGTGATAGCATAACTGAGTGCTACAAGAAGTTCTACAGAATAGTTAATGAACTCATGTCTTATGGAAGAGAGTTCAGTAACTATGAACTAAATGACAAGTTCTTAAGGTCCCTAACCAAAGATTGGGACACCAAGATCTGTGCCATAAGAGAAATGGCTAAGTTGGGGGAAATTCCTCCTCCTACACTGTTTGGCAAGTTATTGTCATATGAAATGCAATTGACAGTGAGGAAAGAGGAGGAGAAATCAACAAGGACTGAGCACAAGGAAAGAACTGTTGCTTTCAAGACAGAAGTTCCCAGAAAGTGCAGGAATAAGTCATCAACTCCACCTCCAGAGGTAGTTGAATCAGAGTCTGATGAGTCTGTCAGCACAAAGACTGAGAGCAGTGAAAGTGATGAAGACTTTGCTGCCTTCACTAGACACTTTCAGAAATTCTTAAAGAAGAAACAATGGAGGTCAAGACCTTCTACTTCAAAGGGAAAGGAAGTCTTTTATCAGGAGAAAAAGCCTTCAAAGAAAGATAGGAAGAGGACAAAGTCAAGCAAGGCAACTGGTTCAAAGATAGTGTGTTATTGCTGCAATAGACAGGGCCATGTTATTGCAGATTGTCCAGAGAAGAGAAAGGAATCTGGTGACAGGAAAAAGACTCACTTCAAAGGCAAGAAAGAGAAGTCTTTTGTTGCCAAGAAGGAGAAGACTCTATCAGATATCTCTTCTTCAGAAACTGAGTCTGAGGCTGAAGCCTACATAGGGCTGTTTGCTGAAGAAGAAGAAAAAGAATTCATGCAGATCATGGAGTCTATTTATGAACAAGAAGACAGTCAATGCCAAGGACTAATGGCTTTGACAGAGAGTGCCAAAATCCTGGAGCAGCCAGGACCCAGTCAGGTACAAAGTTCAAGTTTAAATTCAGTTTCTTGTTCTAGTTCAGATTCAGATTCTTCTTCATCAAGTGATGAGAATGTATCTGAGTCTGAGGATGATATTCATCAGCTTATAGATGAATATAAGGTACTGTTGCAAGCTTACAAGAAAAGCAAGTCCCTAGCCAAAAGTCAGGCAAAGGAGATTGCTGATCTTAAAGCTGCTGCAACAGATTTTGAGAAGCAATTTGATCAAAAGCTGAATGAGATAGCTAGGCTGAAACACATAACAGTGATTCAAATGGGTACTATATCATTTAAGAATGATCAAATTAAGAGTCTGGAGATCAATCTTCAGAAGGAGAAGGACTTAGTTGCTAGGTTTTCTAAACCTAAGTCAGTGTTACCTTTAATTGATGAATTTTGTTCATCATAAAGGCAAGGCTGGACTGGGCTTTATTAGACCTGCAGGGACTGAGCAGTCCAAGTCTAAGTCCAAGGGCAAAGCCCCAACATTCAACAAGCCTGCTGTAGACAAGACAGCCAAGGCAGTACCTAAGCAAAGGTACAATAAGTTTGAATGATGGTGCTGTGGCAAGATTGGCCACTTTGCAGTGGACTGTTGGCACAATGCCAGTGCCAAAGTGAGTACCAAACTACCTGTTGGAAAGCCAGTAGGTAGCTTTGTCAGATTGCAGACTAACAAATACCAAGGACCCAAGAATTCTTTGGGTTCTAAGGTTCATTAATCTGTTTTGCAGGTGAGTCCAAGTGGCCATACCCCAACATGGTACTTGGACAGTGGATGTTCCAGACACATGACTGGAACAAGAGGATTACTAAAGGACTACATTCCAGTAAAAGATTGTCCAAAAGTAACCTTTGGTGGTTCTGAAAAAGGAATCATCAAAGGATTTGCTAACATTTCAACAAACTTAGTTACCATTACTCAAGTGGCTTATATTAAAGGGTTGAAACACAACCTAATAAGTATAAGTCAATTAAGTGATGTTGGGTATGACATCTCATTTGTTAAAAATGGTTGTCATATCAAGAGGTCAAGTGATCAAGAGATCATTTTGACAGGTTATAGGAAGAGGAATGTCTACTGCCTAGACATTATGGTTGAGAACAATGGTTCTCCAGTTTGTCTTGTAGCTGATGAGACAGTCTCTCATTGTGTCAAATGGCACAAGAGGCTTGCCCATCTTAACTACAAGACTATTAGCAAACTCTTTAGCAAAGAGTTAGTGAGGAATGGTCCTCAAGTTAAGTGTGTTAAAGATGGTATTTGCTCAGCTTGTCAAAAGGGCAAGCAGACTAAATCCACCTTTAGAAGCATAGAAAACAAAGATGCTGTGAGGTGTTTATACCTCTTGCATATGGATCTCTTTGGTCCAATGCCAGTTCACAGCTTAGGTAGGAAGGTCTATACCTTTGTAGTTGTAGATGACTACTCAAGGTTTTCCTGGGTGTTCTTCTTAAGACAGAAATCTGAAACACCTAGTGTCTTCCATAGCTTTGTCAAGCAAATTCAGAATGAACTAAATAGTACAGTGGTCAAGATTAGAAGTGACCATGGTACTGAATTTCAGTCTGATAGCATGACAAAACTATGTGAAGACTTTGGGATATTTCAAGAATTCTCTTCACCTAGAACACCTCAGCAAAATGGCATTGCTGAGAGGAAGAATAAACCTTGATAGAGGCTGGTAGGACCCTATTAAGTGATACATCACTGCCAGAGTATTTCTGGGCTGAAGCAGTTAACACTGCATGCCATGTTATAAATAGGGCTACCATCACTAAAGGCTAAACAAGACCCCCTATGAAGTTGTGAAAGGCAGGAAACCAAACCTATCCTATTTCAGGATCTTTGGTTGCAAATGCTTCATACTTAACAATGGGAAGTCTTACTTAACTAAGTTTGCTGCCAAGTCCCAAGAGGGAATTTTTGTTGGGTACAGCAATAATAGTAAGGCTTATAGAGTCTACAACTTGACTACACAAGTTGTAGAAGAATCAGTGCATGTAGTTTTTGATGAGACTAAACTTATTAATAATGAGTTGTCTAGCAGTGTATGCAGCCCCACAGGTTTGACAAAGAAAATGGACAAGCTTACTATAGAAGAAGTGCCTGCTGCAAGACAGCAAGTAGAAGACAGTAGCTGTTGTCCAGGGGGAGAACTACATGTGCCAATTGCTGAAGAAATCCAAGGTATACAGCATGATGCAGATGCTGAAGTGGTTCAACCAGAAGTTAGGATGCCTCCAGCCACAGGCATCTTAGAGATCATCCAGTAGAGCTGATTATTGGAGATCCAAGACAAGGAGTTCAAACCAGGAGTAGAAACATGAATGCAGCAATCTACTCCAGCTTTCTGTCACAAGTTGAACCTAAGAAGTTTGAAGAAGCAATACAAGATCCACAATGGACTGAAGCAATGCAAGAAGAGCTTAATCAGTTCAAGAGGTGCAAGGTCTGGGAATTGGTTCCTAAACCTAAAGACCACAATGTAATAGGAACTAAGTGGATCTACAGGAATAAGATGGATGAACAAGGGGTCATCATTAAGAATAAGGCTAGACTGGTTGCTAAAGGATATAGGCAAGAAGAAGGTATTGATTTTGATCAAACCTTTGCTCCAGTAGCCAGACTGGAAGCCATAAGGATGTTCTTGGCCTATGCAACCTATCAAGGATTCAAGGTATACCAAATGGATGTCAAGTCAGCATTCCTAAATGGTAATCTTAAAGAAGAAGTCTATGTGGAGTAGCCTTCAGGTTTTGTTGATCCAACTCTACCTCATCATGTCTATAGACTTAGGAAAGCTTTATATGGGTTAAAGCAAGCCCCTAGGGCTTGGTATGAAACCCTATCTAGTTTCCTCATTGAGAACAAGTTCTCAAGGGGGAAAATAGATAAGACTCTATTCCTTAGGGAATCTAGAGGCAAAGTTATACTAGTCCAAATATATGTAGATGACATTATATTTGGGTCTACTGAAAGCAGCCTTTGCAAAAAGTTTGCAAAACTTATGCAAGGTCAGTTTGAGATGAGTAGTATGGGAGAGCTGAAGTTTTTCTTGGGTCTCCAAGTTAAACAGACTGAAAGTGGTTTATCCATATGTCAGTCTAAGTTCACCCTAGAACTCATAAGGAAGTATGGTATGGATTCATCCAGCACCATGAAGACTCCTATGGGGTCAAGTATGTCTCTTAGCAAGGATGATGCAGGGAAACCTGTAGATGAAACCTTGTATAGAGGGATAGTTGGCTCCCTATTATACTTGACTGCTAGTAGACCTGACATCATGTATGCTACATGTGTTTGTGCCAGGTATCAAGCCTGCCCTAAAGAGTCTCATTTGACAGCAGTCAAAAGAATATTGAGATATCTAAAGGGCACTCCCTATCTAGGCCTCTGGTACCCTAGGAATGGAGATTTTGATCTAACAGGTTATTCAGATGCAGACTTTGCAGGATGCAAAGAGGATAGAAAGAGCACTACTGGAACCTGTCAATTCCTAGGTGGGAGACTAATTTCATGGAGTAGCAAGAAGCAAACCAGTGTGGCTATCTCCACAGCTGAGTCAGAGTATGTGGCTGCAGGAAGTTGCTGTGCTCAACTTCTGTGGATTCAACATCAGCTAGAGGACTATGGATTTCAGGTAAGTAGAACTCCACTTTTCTGTGATTCTACAAGTGCTATTTCAATAGCTAATAACCCTGTATCTCATAGTAGAACTAAACATATTGAGATTAAATATCATTTTCTTAGGGAGCATGTAGAAAGAGAAGATATTTTATTAGAATATGTTAAAACTGATAATCAGATAGCTGATATGTTTACTAAGCCCCTAGAAGAAGCTAAGTTCAATAGATTCAAAATTGAACTAGGAATGATAAACTTAGAGTAAGTTTACAGAATTAAAATTGGCTAAGTAAAAAGGTGTCGACACATAGACAAGTCTATGTCGACACAGAATAGTGGTGTCGACACTTCAGGAAAAAGGTGTCGACACATCTAGGATGTTGGTGTCGACACTTCAGAATGTTAGTGTCGACACATGTCCAGTAGGTGTCGACACATCCAAAGTGGTGTCGACACTTATGTTTTACTCAGAATTTTCTAAGTAAAGTCTCGATAATGTGTCGAGTTATGTTGTGTCGACACATAACCAAGTGTCGACACATAAAATCTGTTGACTAAACTTGTGTCGACACATATGTGTCGAGACATTATAAGTCAGTGTCGACACTTATTGCCAGTGTCGACACATTTTAAGTTAGCTGTCCCGCCTGTTCATCTTCAAAATTAGAAAGGTATAAATAGGGTTCTGTCTTTGTTTGTCGACACGCTTTCAAAGTTTCGAGACCAAAACTACTGTGTCGACACCTCTCTTTTCTAAAGACAAATTCTACAAACCCTAATGGCTCCTAAGCTTGAGGAGAACGTTAACGAAGGATATGAGCTTGTGCGCGGCGCGTTCGACGATGTCGATCAAGAAATTCAGGCAGTAGTAACCCTAGTCGCCGACTCTGGGTTAGAATACTTAGTTTCAGAACCAACTAAGATATGGAAGAAGGAGGTGCTTGAATTCCTTAATGGAGCTGCAGTAGATGAATCTGGATACAGAATCAAATCCAGAGTTCATGGAGAAAAGGTTAAGGTTTAACCCCAAAAAGTCTGAGGAAGATTCTTCAATTGCCAAGAACTCAAGATGAAGAAGAGGTGACTGCTTCAAAGACCAGGGAAGCTCTTACCTGGTGTGGACTTGATCCAAAGATGAAGATAGGTTCTGTTTTCAACAGGAAAGGCATGAATAATCAAGGAAAATTCATGTCTGAGATTGTGGGCAAGGTCTTACTCAGCAAGCCTGGAGGGCATGACAGAGTGTCTGCCTATATGTTTGGAATAATGACAAGAATTATCTTTAATCTAAGAACTGATTGGTCAGTGATAGTCTTTGAGAAAATTAAAGAAAGTCTGAAGAAGCCCAATCTGGGCAGAATCTTAAGTCTCTACCTTGCTGGTGTGATACCAGAGGTAATGAGTTCTGCTGCAGGAAGTAAGATAAATCACATGAGGAAGATGGATCAAAGGATCTTTTCAAGATGGGACAGGGTGTTGTCCAAGGAAATACCAACCCCAGAGAAGACAGTTACTTATAAGGAGATTCCTCCAAAGAAAAAGAGAAAAACTGCTCCAGTGGCACAAGAGTCCTCCAGTAGTTCTGAAAGTGAAGAACATATAGTCTTCACTCCAGATGAGCAAGAGGAAGAGCCTGCAGTAAAATCTCCTGCTGCTCAAGAGATTGCTGAGATCCAGGGGGAGCTACCACAAGCTAGCCCCATCCACAGGGATCAAAGCAAGGGGGAGCCTCCAGTTGTAGAAGAACCATCTACACTGGACAGTGAGCATGCCACCACCATCATCCAAGAGGTACTCACTGACCTAAATACTTTAGAATATCTTAAAGAAGATGCTGATTTGTCTGATGTTCCTCAGCACACTCAGCTGCCTAGTGAAGCTCCAGATATTGTTATAGAAGACACATCTGCTGTACAAGAAGTAATTCCTGCTCCTGTGGTTGAAGAACCAAGAACTTCTCCAGCTTCTTCCCCACCAGAATATACAATGGAAGACTTATTTCTTAATCTAGACCAACAAGATTTTGACATGGACAAGGATGCTGATACAAGAGATAATACTGCTGCTGAGGGGGAGCAAATGCCAGTTCTGGAAGAGCCTATAAGGCAACAACCTGAGAAGCCTCAAAGCCCTATGGATAGGGTTGACATAGCCAGCACTTCTGCCTCTGAAGATGAGGAGAGTGCTAGGGCAAAGAAGAAGAAACTATATGTCTTCAAAAGAAGAAGTCAAAGTTATAAGAAAGCTCTGCAATCTATAGCCCCACAGCCTATAGTTCAACAAGCTCCAACAGTTGATTATAGTGCTTTACTGATTGTACTACAGATTAAAATGGATAAACAAAGAAAAGCTATTGAAGCCTATGTGGATGAAGGGCAGAAGTCATTACAGTTTGCTCTGGCCCAAGATATAAAGTCTATAAGGTTTGACATGAACCTTAACAAGAAGGAGATGAATGAATGCTTCCACAAAGGTGGAAATGCAGTGGTGTATTTGACAACACACCAAGAGAAGATCAAAGCACAGGTAGATGACATAGCATTAGAGCAAGGGTATGTACTGGAAAATCAGATAAGAATGAATGACAATTTGACTGATTCACATAATGCTATTGTCACTGAGTTGAAGAACAAGGCTGCTGAACCTTCTACATCTTCTGCAACAACTAAAGCTGATTTTGATAAAATATTTCAACAAGAAATTTCTGCTGTAAAGACTGCTATCCAGGCCTCCCAGAAGGTCATCTCTGAACAACTGCAAAAGCTTAAACCATTCTTTAAAGATGGAGTGAGATACTTGGATAGCCAAATAAGATTTCAGAAGGATGATGTCAGAGATCACATGGCTAGAGAAGTCATAAAGGGGGAGAGAGTACTAGTCAAGGCAAGCTCTGAACATGCTAAGTGGATATCAAATTCCATCAGAGCTACACTTGGATATCCTCCTCTGTGTGATGACAATGAGGTTGCTGAATCTGGGCTAAATCCTGCTTATTTTGGAGGTGAGCCACCAGAAGTAGCTCAAGTCATTTATCCACCTCCAGACTTTGAAATGATTCAAGCAGATGTCTAGACAATGTATAGCCCACCTGAGGGCAAGGACAATGTTCACATTGAAAAGGTTGTTCAACCTATATCTGAAGCCATGCAAGAGGCATTACAGAATGAGGAAGAGACAAGGTTGTCCAAAAAGAGGTTTAGGGAACAAGCAGAACAAAGGCCAGACTTTGAACAGTGGAGCCCTACCTCTAGGAATATAATTTTAACTGCCTGGAAAGCTGCCAAGGACAATACTCATGACAGGAACAAATGGTTTTCTGAAGCTGAATGGAGGAAACATGAGATCAGACAAGAAGCCATTGTTCAGTATAGAAGGAAGGCAAAGATGGGAAAGCTACCTCCTACTGCAGTGGAGCCTAGCAAGTACTTTCCAAAGCCATATCACTATTTTGAGAGGCAGAAGATCAAGGCAGAAGAACTTAAAAAGAAATATCTAAAAGGCAAGAAGCCTGCTGTTGCTGAAACTGTTGATGCCCCTGTCAAAGCTCAAGTCCAAGCTGGCAAGGGAATAGTTATCAAGGAACCTGATCAGAAATAGATTAAGATTTTACTTGAAGATTATTTTGTAATCTTTTAAATGTAAAACATTTTTGTAAATTACTGAAAATATATAAATGTTAGAACAATATATGATCAATATATTTCATGGTTGTTCTGTAAATGTGTCTATTTCTTGTTTGTTCTGAAATGATGAATGTGTATACATGTGTGAATTAATACATGTTTATGTTTACCCTGCTGAATATAATCTGCTTTACATCATTTTGTAATTTTTAATTATGAATGGTGTATATCATTAACTAAGGGTTATGACTTCTCCAAATAGGTGGAGATTGTTGGGTACATTGGTCAAATGTACCTGATTTGAAGAAGCCTCACCCAACTCAATGATATACATCATAATGTATTTGATGTATGTTGAGTTTACTTGTGCAGGTTAAGAAATCACTGGACTGAAGCAAAAAGTTTCTAAGTCCATGTGTCGACACCTAGAGGGAAAGTGTCGACACTTAAGAAGACTTGTGTCGACACACAGACAAGCAGTGTCGACACTTGGAGTCATTGTGTCGACACCTGGGATGCAGAGTCGACACCAGACAGAAAGTGTCGACACTTGGAGCTGTGTCGACACTCAGTGAAGAAAAGTGCAGACAGAAAGTGTCGACACAAGGAGCTGTGTCGACACCCAGTGAAGCTGTGTCTACACCAGAAAGTGTCGACACTTGGAGCTGTGTCGACACTCAGCAAAAGTCTGCAGAGACTAAGTTAAAGTGTCGACACTCAGAACAATGTGTCGACACTCAACAGAAGAGTCAACACTTGAAGTATGTGTCGACACCCAGCACAATGTGTCGACACACAACCAGAAGAGTCAACACTTGAAGTAAGTGTCGACACCCAGCACAATGTGTCGACACTTAGCTAAAGACTCTACACTTGAAGAAAGTGTCGACACAAGGAGCTGTGTCGACACTTAGCAAAGATCAGAAAGATCAACAAAATTATTCTAAGTACAAGTGTCGACACTAAGGGAATGTGTCGACACTCAGCTGAAGTCTCAACAAGAAGAAGGTGTGTCGACACAAGGAGCTGTGTCGACACTCAGCAAGAATCGACATTGAAGACTATGTGTCGACACCAAGAAGCAGTGTCGACACTTAACAGTTACAACACATGAAGATGTGTTGACACAAAGGAGATGTGTCGACACTTAGTAGAATTCAGCAAAAGCTAGAAGAACAAGTACTTGTGTCGACACTCAATTTCAGTGTCGACACATGCAGAAGAATCTGTGTCGAGACATATAAGGAGTTGTGTCGACACCTTGTAGACTTGTGTCGACACTTACACAACATGTGTCGACACTTGGACTATAAGTGTCGACACTTAAAGACAGAAAGCCTCGACACTTTCAGACAGTTAGAGATTTTCAAGAAATGACTGGATGACTTGGCAGCTGCCGTTCCAGCCGGTCTACAGCACCTGTCAGAGATATCACAAGTCAGTTATGAACCGGACCAGCCGGTTACCATGAAGAAGGCCTATAAATAGGCACATACAGTTTACAGAAACTGTGGTTCAAGAGGATTAGATTGTTGTTCAGTGAAGTTTTGCTGAAAAACAAGTCATTAAAGTGGTACACAGAGTATCAACACAAGAAGATCTTGCAGTCCAAGTGCAGATCTAAGAAGTTGGAGACAGAGGGCTCCATCCAAGAAATCAGCCTTTGGAACTAGGCTGAGAAGAAGGATTCAGATTCATTCTGGATCTTAAGAGGCAGAGGTCAAGGAACTACTGCAGGAGGATTCAGTCTTATTCAGTTCTACTCAAGAAGCTTTGAAGAAAGCTAAGTCAGAGTGAATCCAGCTGAGTTCTTCCAAGAACTCATCAAGAAACTCTCAACTCCCCTCTTTCATTTCTGAGTTGTTGAGTTAATATTTGTAATACATTTTTATCTTGTAGGATCCTTTGGATCTGAGTGAATTGTAAGCCTATAATTATAAAGGTTGAGGGTAGGGCTTGAGAGCCTGAGTGTAGGAGATTGAGATCTCTGAGTGTAGGCCTTGTTGGCTGAGTGTAGGCCTTGGTTGGCTGAGTGTAGGCCTTGGTTGGCTGAGTGTAGGCCTTGATTGGCTGAGTGTAGGCTTTGGGATAAAGCTGAGTTATAAGGCTTTGGGCCTGAGGTGTAGGAACCAATTTGGGTTCTGAGACAGTGGAGGAGTTTGGCCGAATCTAGTACACTGCTAGATAGGCGAAGGGGGAAAGTGGATGTACCCATATCTTGGGGAACCACTATAAACCACTGTGTATGCTGTGCTGTGCTGTAATTGTTGCTGTGTATGCTGTGTGTTTGCTGTGATAAACTAGTTAGTTTTCTGTGATATAACTGATTGCTGCCATTAAAGTTTAAAAAGGATTAGGTCACCTATTCACCCCCCCTCTAGGTGTTTAGGCACCATATCTTTCACCCTGTAAGCTCCCACGCCGTCGGATCACGGAACAGCACAGTGATCCGACGGCTCGGGGAATCCGCCCGCATCCCCGTACAGGAAATCCGCCCGCATTTGAGTATAATGCAGGCGGATTTCCTGTACGGGCAAGTGCCAAGATGGCTTCAAATCAAAAAGTGATCAACATGAAAGTTGTAGATCTCGTCGATACGAACAACTTTCATGTTGAACACCTTCTAATTTGAAGCTGTTTTGACCTTCTATTTGGGAATTGAAATCTGCAGCGCCGAGCGTGCTACTGTAGGACTTTCGCCACCTCAGAATTCGATCCCCAAATCGAAGGTCAAAACAGCTTCAGGTCGATACGAATAACATGAAAGTTGTTCATATCGACGAGATCAACAACATTCATGTTGATCACTTTTCGATTTGAAACCATCTTGACCCCCTTTTTCATTGTTCATACACTTGTACATTAAATAGCCCGCATTTGAGATATATATATATATATATATATATATATATATATATATATATAATATATATATATATATATATATATATATATATATATATATATATATATATATATATATATATACATTAAATAGCCTTGCCCGCTCGCCACCGGACAACGCCCCGCGTGTTCGCCGGAGTTCGGCGAACACGCCGGTGGCAGAGAAGGCGCAGAGTTGCTGGCGGAAGCGGGGGGGGGGGGGGGGGGGGGGGGGGGGGGGGGGGGGTGGGGGGGCATCGGGATTTCGATTGCTGGGAACAGTAAGTTGTTTTGAAGATTTGGCTAATGGAAGACCTGTTTCTTAGATCCAATGGCCTCAATAGATTTCCTAGAGATCGACGGTCCAGATGAGATGCATGGTGTGATTCCAAATATGCATATTGTTTTAAATGATAAGATATATATATATATATATATATATATATATATATATATATATATATATATATATATATATATATATGATATATATATATATATATATATATATACATGCACACACGAGTGCCCGACACGGGGCTCCGCTCCTACGGCCAGGCACGACCGTACCCGACCCGGCGACGGCGGGCTTCGCCCGCCTCGGCTCGATACTCTCGGGTGGCTTTCAGCCACATCCAGGAAAAATGGATGGGGGGCGAAAACCGACCGGGCGATGACAGGTTTCGCCCGCCCCATCAAGGCGGGTTTCGCCCACAACATATACATATGAGTACTCAAAATGACCGTAAAAAAATATCCCTAATATTAAAATTTTTATTTTGTAAAACAATATACGTTTTGACCTAAAAATATTAATTTTGACTTTAGTAAAGTTGATTGATTTAATGTCATCACCTCAAAAATACCACTGATATGCCTAATGACAACCTTCCTTGGATAGACCTCTACATGACTAATGACAACCTACCATAGTAGGTGTAGGAATTCTACTAAAAATCTTTCTGAATTTAAATGAATTTTCATCATTACTTCTAATTTTTTGATAGTGTAATTACTTGAATGAACATTGTATTTTAATTTCTTTGAAATTGATTATAATACATGTCAAATCATTAAAATATAAAAATGAGAGCATAATTGATATTTTTGAATGTTTCACCAAAGACATCTTTTCCCTTATAATAGTGAAAATATATATATATATATATATATATATATATATATATATATATATATTATATATATATATATATATATATATATATATACATATATATATATATAATATATATATATATATATATATATAGATATATATATATATCTATATATATAATATATATATATATATATACTTATATATATATATATTATATATATATACAGATATATATATATATAGATATATATACAGATATATATATATGTATATATTATGTATATATATATCTATATATATATGTATATATATCTACTATATATATATATATGTATATATATATGTAATAATATATATATATGTATATATATATGTATATGTATATAATATGTATATATATGTATATGTATGTATATATATATGTATATGTGATATATATATGTATATGTATATATATATGTATATATATATATATGTATATGTATACTAATAGCTTAAGCGAAGCAGTATGGTGTTCTTTCAATAGCCATGAATTTAAATTCGTTCAATAAAAGAGGACCGTAGGATCTCTCGATCATGATCTTCCAATAAATTTCTCTCAAAAAAACTCTCACTCCCTCTCTCCTGATTCCCGATCAGAACTCAAAAAAAATACGGTAAACAGTGCCCTGGCCCTCCCTCCCGCCCTCCCTCCCTCCCTCCCTCCCTCTTGGAAATGTCGCTGGCGGCTCGAGAGGGCTTGGCCATCGCCAGCTCCTCTCCCGCTCTTCTCGCCCAGCGAACCCGCCCTCCTCTTCAAACGCTCCTCCTCGGCTCATCTCCCGCTCTTCCCAAACCCTCGACGCCTAATAATCCCGTCTACTCTCACCAAGGATTTCTATCAGCACAGAGTTCCATTTCGTAGTCGTTTCCCTCTCCTTCTCAGGGACGACAACCACCTTTTATTCCTTCCACCTGCAGAAATCCCTAGCTTCTCCCATTGGTAAGGCCTCCATCGTTTTCCTCCTCCTTTTATTTTTTCCGCCTCTTTCAGGCCACATCCCCTCTTCCTATTTAGCGTGAGATCTTCACTCGCAGATATCGGCTCCTGCTCAGCTCTGCCTGTAGAGATCCCTCGATGTCCTCTCATGTAAGACCTACATCTTCTTCTTCCTCATTTTATTTCTTCCACTTCATAACATACGGTTGTTAGGATTCAACTTCGTCAAAGATGCAAAGATTACACTATTTTCCATTTTGTTTTAGTATTTTATTTGCCTGTAATTTTTGAAATACATATGCACTACCACATGCCAATCTTCAATCTTAAATCTGCATGTTGTCAAAGAGAACTACATATTAAAGGAAGCATATATAGTTTAAACTTTGTGGTTCATAATTAAACCTGAATCTATTTAATTTCTCCGCTTTAATTTCCTTTCTAATGTAGAACAATTGTTTGTTGGAATGCCCCATTGAACTTGACATGATTAGAAAGCTGTGTTTTATCTCCTTTTTTTTTAATCCAAATGCATCAACTATTTTTGGAATTGTCTAAGTAAATTAAACGCGACAGTACCCAGCCGGCTCCGCCCCTACGACCAAACGTGATAGTACCCAGCCGGCGACGGCGGGCTACGCCCGCCCCTGGCTCCTGCGCCCACAACATATACATATGAGTACTCAAAATGATCGTAAAAGATATACATCAATATTACGACGTCTGCATCAAGTAGGGGTGCGCCCGCAACATATACATATGAGTACTCGTAATGACTGTAAAAATGAATATCTGGTAATGGAAGAGCATGACATCGGATCTAGGGATCAACAACTGTTCTCTTCAACATTTGAGACTCCAGGATATCTTGTTCGCATCACTCATTCAAGCTCCTTGAGTGCTCCTCGATGAGTGAGGGAGATTATAACAACATACTGTAAGCTAAAGATTACAGCAAATATCACATTTTCACTAAATGAATGAAATAGAAAAAGAAAATCAGCTAATTCCAGGATCCTTCTGGAATTACTTCGGGAGCTTGAATGAAGTAAATTCACAAATGTATGGATGTCAGGGTGAAGAAACAAAATAATGAATAAATCCTTGAGCAGGGTTCTCCCATCCAATATCATGTATGCAATGACTACTTGCTTACTACTGTATAAAAGAAATAAAATTGAAATTCATTAACAAACAAAATAAGTTCTCGTTATTGAAAATTTTCAAATTTACTTGGACAATTCCAAAAATAGTTGATGTATTTGGATTAAAAAAAGGAGATAAAACACAGCTCACTAATCACATCAAGTTCAATGAGGCATTCCAACAAACAATTTTTCTGCATTAGAAAGAAAATTAAATCGGAGAAATTAAATAGATTCAGGTTTAATTATGAACCACAAAGTTTAAATTATACGTGCTTCCTTTAACATGTAGTTCTCTTCAACAACATGCAAATATAAGATTGAAGATAGGCATGTGGTAGTGCATATGTATTTCAGAAATCACCGGCAAATAAGATACTAAAATAAAATGGAAAATAGTGTAATTTTTGCATCTTTGGCAAAGTTGAATCCTAACAACCGTATGTTATGAGGTGGAAGAAATAAAATGAGGAAGAAGAAGATGGAGGTCTTACAGGAGAGGACATCGAGGGATCTCTACAGGCAGAGTTGAGCAGGAACCAATATCTGCGAGCGGAGATTTCACGCTAAATAGGACGAGTGGATGTGGCCTGAAAGTGGCAGATAAAATAAAAGGAGGAAGAAAATGATGGGAGGCCTTACCAGTGGGAGCAGCTAGGGATTTATAAGAAAATGATGGGAGGCCTTACCAGGGAGAAAATGGTGGAAGGAATAAAAGGTGGTTGTCGTCCCTGAGAAGGAGAGGCAAACAACTCTGAAATGGATCTCCGTCCTGACTGAAACCCTTGGTGAGAGTAGACGGGATTGTTAGGCGTTGAGGGTTTGGGAAGGGCAGGAGATGAGCCGAGGAGGAGCGTTTGAAGAGGTGGGCGGGTTCGCTGGGCTGGAAGAGCAAGAGAGGAGCCGGCAGTGGCCCTGCCCTCTCGAGCCGCCATCGACATTTGCAAGAGGGAGGGAGGGAGGGTCAGGGCACTGTTTACTAGATATTTTTGGAGCTCTGATCGGGAATCAGGAGAGAGGGAGTGAAAAGTTTTTTGAGCAAAAATTTATTGGCAGATCTTGACCGAGAGATCCTACGGTTCTCTTTCATTGAACAGATTTTAAATTCATGGCTATTGGAAGATCGCCATACTTTCTTTTAATATATATATATATATATCTTATCTTATGTATATAAGAGAATATAGATATTTGGAGGCACACCATAGATTGAATATGACCATTGGATCATAAGAGAAAGAACATGAGAGGGGGGAGAACTGAGAGAGAGAGTGGAAGGAGAGAGATGGGGCGGGAGAGAGAAGAAGAGAGAGAGAGAGGGGGAGTGATAAAGAGAGAAAGAGTGGGGGAGGGATGAATTAATTTTTATAGATTAAAATTTGCAAAATTTTATAAAATAAAAATATGAATAGTAATTCATTTTTTGCGGTCATTTTAAGTACTCATATGCATATGTTTTGAAAAAATAATTTTGGGTGTATGCACAGCCCGTAGCGGCGCATCGAGCACGGGCAAAGCCAGTGCGTATAGGGGCAGGCGAAGCCGCCTGGATGCGGCCATAGGCCGCCCGAAAGCTTCGAGCACGGGCATAGACCGGACGAAGAAGCTCGTATATATCTATACCATATTATAAAGAAATACTGAGGTCTGCAAATAGCATGAGTTCGAAATTCACAGAAAATATTTCGACCGTCCGATCTTGATGCATTATTCAGCAGTCGTCCGATCAAACCAATCCTCTCTCCAGACTTTTTTATAGGCTTCCTAAACCTACTCTAGGACAGTCCTAAACCTATGTGAAATGATTGGGTTAGCAAAATCAAACGGCTTAACAGCAAAGGCCCGCCGCAAGCCCACTAAAGCCCACAAAGCCCACTAAACGGATAACTTCAAAGACACAAGCCCGCTAAACGGATGAGTTCACAAACACAACACAGGAACCTATATTTAAACCCGCATAACTAAACTATTTAGGCAGTGTGGGACTAAACACCCGCATGTTTTATCCTTTTTATATATTTTATATTATAATATTATAAAAATTTTAATATTTTATATTTATAATAATTTATAAGTACAGGAGGGTGAACAGGCGCACGCCACTGTTCACCCGGCTCTATACATATTTTATATTATAATTATTATAATTATTATATTATATATATTAATATATATTAATTATATAATATAATATTATAAATACAGGCGGGTGAACAGTCGCACGCCACTGTTCACCCGCATTATATATTTTATATTATAATAATAATAATAATAATTATATATATTAGTATATTAATATTATAAACTATTAAATGCAAACAGTGGGGGGCCGGCTTCGCCCGTTGTTCGCCCCGGGGGAAGGCAAAGCCCACCGGGTGGGGGGAGGGGGGTGCGGGCGAAGCCCGCCGTCGTCGGCCGGGTACTGCAGCGCGTGGCCATCGGGCCGGAAGCCCGTGCCTGTCACTCGTGTATATACTATATATATATATATACATATATATACATATATATATATACATATATATATATACATATATATATATATGTATATATACATATATATATATATATTACATATATATATACATATATATATATATATATGTATATATACATATATATATGTATATATACATATATATATGTATCATATAATATATGTATATGTACATATACATATATATGTACATATACATATATATGTATAGTATACATATATATCTATATATATATATATAGCCATAAAATAGCCATGAGTTTTTGTGCTAGGGAGAAACAGAGAGACTCATTACCTAGGCCCAAGATAAGGAATAAGAGTACAGCAACGATAACCATTCGTCCGAAAAAACGTCATGAGTTTTTGTGATCGAGGTGTGAAGCTAGAGCTTAAAGATTGTACTATTGAAGAAAAACAATTAAGGATGCTTGCACTTATAGGCATAATTATCTCTTTATATATAGTTGAAATTGTATGGTGTAGAAAGACTTGTTCTTTTTTTTTACCTAATTTAGTTTCTTTATTTCAGGCTTCTTCCAAACTTGTCTATAACATTATTATTTTTCATCGTATTTGGGCAATTTCAAATTTGTCAACTCTATTGTAGCGGGTCACTCGAAGGCGCTCTTGAACTGGTCGAAAGCGAGTCGTCCTAGCTCGTGAGCGAGTTGAGCTAGGTGCCGCAAGTCTAGGAAACCGCACGACCGGAGTGCTGCATGAGTAGTTAAGGGCCGCACAGCCTGGGTGCGCGCGGTTGGGTGCCAAACGGATGGAGTGTCATGTGCGTGGTTAACGGTCGTGAAGATGGGTTCCACGCGAACAGGTGATGTTTGACCGACCATTGCCCGATGCGCGCGGGAGGGAAGCCCCCACGTGCTGGCATCCATGGGAGGCACTCCCGCACGGTGGAGGGTGTGGGAGGGAGGCCACCACGCGCAAGCACACGTGGGGAGTTGCTCTCACGCGCTAATTGCTCGAGCGGGGGGGGGGGGGGGGGGGGGGGCTCTCGCGTTTGCGCGCACAGGAGGCGCTTGCGCACGCGGGAGGGAGGCCCCGTTGCGGACACAGTTACCTGCACCCCCAAGATGGGCGGGGGGGGGGGGGGGGGGGGGGGGTTATCCTCTCCACAATGATTGGGGAGAGGATAAAATGCACGAATGGGAGCGCACTTGCTTCGGGACTTGCTTTCGCATCTACAGTGCTTCGGCACTTGCTTCAGCATCTGAATTGGCCTGTTGGAATTGTATCAGTGAGTCTGTCGAAGTCGCGACAAACAATCTTTTGTTCGACCAAAACTATTTTGGAGAACCACATCATCTTACTTTTATTTTTTTCTTAGAATTATCTTTTTTAATAAAATATTTATTTTTATTCACCCTATTCCTAGAGCTGATTTGCTTCTTCCAAATAGGGGCACATGATTTGAATATTAGCGTTTGACTATTTGGCTGTATGCATGCTAGGGTCCAATTTGCCAATGTGGCCACAGCTAGTCCTAATGAACTCTAGCAATTGGATATCCCGAGTGAGTCAATATTGTGTTGAAATTGAAAGTGAAATCATATATATATATATATATATATATATATATATATATATATATATATATATATATATATACACTAGCATCTTCGAACGGGCTTCGCCCGTTCTCGATGCGTCGCAATCAAGCGGGCTTCGCCCGCCCCCGGCGGGCTTCGCCCGCCCCCGGCGCGGGTAGCCTAATTATAAAAACATTTAAAATGATATTAATAATTTTATTAATTTTAAAACATATAAATTATTACATTAATAATTAAATTAAAAAAAAGAAAAAAAAACGCAACCCGCCCCTCCTCTGTCGCCGGCGACGGAGCCGCCGGCGGCCTGCCCGGCGCCCACCGGCGGGTTCGCCGGCCGCCGGCGAACCCGCCGGGGGTTGTCCGGCGGCGAGCGTGCTGTGCCACCGCCGGGCAGGCCGCCGGCGGCTCCGCCGCCGGCGACAGAGGAGGGGCGGGAGTTAGGGGGGGTATCGGGAAAATCCTGAACATGAACAGTGTTAGAAAAGATGATTTGGTTATTTGCAGGCCTTGTGTTTTGAATCCAACGACCCGTATTTGATGGAGCTTGATCGGACGGTCCAGATGGATTTTATGGTGTGATCCAAATATGCATATTGTATTATATAATAAAGATATATATATATATATATATATATATATATATATATATATATATATATATATACACACAACACACACACGAGTGAGAGGCACAGGCCTCCGGCCCTCATGCCCCACACGATAGTACCCAGTTGCGGCGGCGGGTTTCGCCCGTATTCAACGCTCTCGGGCGGTCTTCGGACTCCTCCAGGCGGGCTTCGCCCGCCTTTTCCCACGGTCTTCACCAGTGCTCGATGCGTATGCGGGCTACACCCGCAACATATACGTATGAGTACTCAAAATGAACGTAAAAATATACATTAATATTACCATTTTTATTTTATAAAAAAAATACATTCCGAAGTACAAAAAATATTTTTTTCTCCCTCTTTCTCTCTCCTATTTATATATCTAATTTTCTACCAAATTCTCTCCCCCACCTCTCTCACTCTTTCCATTTGTTTCTCTCACAGCAGCTCTCTATCATATATTATATATAATTTAATTCAGTCTTTTTTCACTCTCTGTTTTTCTCTCTCTACAGTTTAGATTTTTTTTCCCGCCGGCCTCTCTCCCTCTCTCTTCTCTCTCTCCTTTTTTTCTCCCTCCCTCTCCATCCTTCCCATACTATTAGGTTTAGGATATCTAGAAATATTTATCTTTTTTAGTATTTAAAAAATGAACGGCTGCTGAGTAATGAATTTAGATTTGACGACTGTAATCTATGGTTATGATTCCCATAGTGTAAAATATATCTCTTCTTACCATCCCCATAGTGTATGAGACAAATGTATGCATTTCGATTAGGGTCGTATTCTATGGTTACGATTCTACCAGATATCTCTTTTTCATTCCGTCGAAAGTCGATTTTACGGTATAGACGCTTATGACCTCCCCCTCTATGCCCTGCGGTAATGATCCCTCTGGCATTACGACCTTTACCACAACGATGTTGTCCATAGATCAAATTATTTCGTGGATTGGATTTCACTTGACTGTCTACGGCTCCATTGCGCGTGCTCGGGGTAGAAGTTTTGTATAAATGTATTGTCGTGTTATTAAGTCTTTTGCTTTAAGTTCTTTTCTCTATAAGAGGTGGAATAGAATAACCCGGTTGAAGCGTAATGATCATACGTCTGTAATGCATTGTATGTCCCATAATAGGTCCCATCCTTCTACCCTTTCCCGGGAGTCGATGACTATTCATAGCTATGACCTTGACACCAAAGAAGAGTTCGATCCAATGCTTTATTTTTGTCCCAGTTGATCCCGATTCGACATTAGAAGTATATTGATTGTTCCCCAATAACCGAATACTTTTTTCTGTAAATACTGCATATTTGATTCCATCCATAAATCCATTTTATTCCCTATGAGTTGGGGGGGGGGGGGGGGGCTCTCGCGTTTGCGCGCACAGGAGGCGCTTGCGCACGCGGGCGGGAGGCCCCGTGCGGACACAGTTACCTGCACCCCCAAGATGGGCAGGGGGGGGGGTTTCCTCTCCACAATGATTGGGGAGAGGATAAAATGCACGAATGGGGCGCACTTGCTTCGGGACTTGCTTTCGCATCTACGGTGCTTCGGCACTTGCTTCAGCATCTGAATTGGCCTGTTGGAATTGTATCAGCGAGTCTGTCGAAGTCGCGACAAACAATCTTTTGTTCGACCAAAACTATTTTGGAGAACCACATCATCTTACTTTTATTTTTTTCTTAAAATTATCGTTTTTAATAAAATATTTATTTTTATTCACCCTATTCCTCGAGCTGATTTGCTTCTTCCAAATAGGGCCACATGATTTGAATATTAGCGTTTGACTATTTGGCTGTATGCATGCTAGGGTCCAATTTGCCAATGTGGCCACAGCTAGTCCTAATGAACTCTAGCTATTGGATATCCCGAGTGAGTCAATATTGTGTTGAAATTGAAAGTGAAATATATATATATATATATATATATATATCTATATATATATATATATATATATATATATATATATATATATATATATATATATATATATATATATATATATATATATATATATATATATATATATATATATATATATATATATATATATATATATATACTAGCATCTTCGAACGGGCTTCGCCCGTTCTCGATGCGTCGCTGGGTCGCTGCGGGCTTCGCCCGTCGCCCGCAATCTCGAGCGGGCTTGCGTCGCTGCGGGCTTCGCCCGCAATCAAGCGGGCTTCGCCCGCTTGACCCCCCCGGCGGGCTTCGCCCACCCCGGCGCGGGTAGCCTAATTATAAAAACATTTAAAATGATATTAATAATTTTATTAATTTTTAAACATA
The DNA here is from genome assembly GCA_039583875.1 of Platanthera guangdongensis. NCBI lineage: Eukaryota > Viridiplantae > Streptophyta > Magnoliopsida > Asparagales > Orchidaceae > Platanthera > Platanthera guangdongensis. The sequence goes on along the minus strand of CM077156.1, from coordinate 168,241,465 downwards.
TAAATTATTACATTAATAATTAAATAAAAAAAAGAAAAAAAAAACGCAACCCGCCCCTTCCTCCCGCCCCTCCTCTGTCGCCGGGCAGGCCGCCGGCGGCTCCGCGGCCGGCGACAGAGGAGGGGCGGGAGGAAGGGGCGGGAGTTAGGGGGGTATCGGGAAAATCCTGAACATGAACAGTGTTAGAAAACAGGATTTGGTTATTTGCAGGCCTTGTGTTTTGAATCCAACGACCCGTATTTGATGGAGCTTGATCGGACGGTCCAGATGAATTTTATGGTGTGATCCAAAATATGCATATTGTATTATAATATATATATATATATATATATATATATATATATATATATATATATATATATACACACACAACACACACACGAGTGACAGGCACAGGCCTCCGGCCCTCATGCCCCACGCGATAGTACCCAGTTGCGGCGGCGGGTTTCGCCCGTATTCGATGCTCTCGGGCGGTCTTCGGACTCATCCAGGCGGGCTTTGCCCGCCTTTTCCCACGGTCTTCACCAGTGCTCGATGCATATGCGGGCTACACCCGCAACATATACGTATGAGTACTCAAAATGACTGTAAAAAATATACATTAATATTATCATTTTTATTTTATAAAAAAAATACATTCCGAAGTACAAAAAATATTTTTTTCTCCTCTCTTTTTCTCCCTCTTTCTCTCTCCTAATTATATATCTAATTTTCTACCAAACTCTCTCCCCCACCTCTCTCACTCTTTCCATTTGTTTCTCTCACAGTGGCTCTCTATCATATATTATATATAATTTAATTCAGGCTTTTTTCACTCTCTCTTCTTCTCTCTCTATAGTTTAGATTTTTTTTCCGCCAGCCTCTCTCCCTCTCTCTTCTCTCTCTCCTTTTTTTCTCCCTCCCTCTCTGTCCTTCCCATACTATTAGGTTTAGGATATCTTGAAATATTTATCTTTTAGTATTTAAAAAATGAACGGCTGCTGAGTAATGAATTTAGATTTGACGGCTGTAATCTCTTCAATGAATTTATATTTATATATCCTTACATATATTGTAAAGATGTATATATATATATATACATAGATACATGAGCATCTTCACACGGGCTACGTCCGTGCTCTATACTCTTGGGAGGCCTTCCACCGCATCTAGGCGGGCTTCGCCTGCCTCCAAACGAGCTTCTCCCGTGCTCGATGCGTCATTGCGGGCTGCACACGCATCAAAGCGGGATGTACCCACATCAAGACGGGCAGTGCCCGCAATATATACATACGAGTACTCAAAATAACCGTAAAAATATAAATAATTATTACAAATTTTATTTTATAAAAGAAAATACGTTTGTCGCAAAAACATTAATTTCACGCAATCTCCCTCCATCTTCTTTCTCTCCTTCCCTCATCTCTCTCCCACTCTCTCCTCCCCCTCTCTCATCCCCTTTCTCCTCTCCCTTCGGCCATCTCTCTCCCTTTATCTCTGCCTCTCTCTCTCCTCCCCTCTCTCTCTCTTTCTCTCTCCCTCCCTCCTCTCTCTCTCTCCCAATTCTCTCCCCAATCATACTCTCTCATGATCCAATGACTTCTGTTTGATCTATGGTGTGCCTCCAAATATCTATATTTCTTTATATAATAATATATATATATCTTTATTATATAAAATAATAAGCATATCTCAAAACACACCATGAAACTCATCTAGAAAGCCCGATCTCAAAAAATTTGCTTCTGACCATTGGATCTCAACAAAGGGTTGCCAATATCAAAATCTCCCAAAACAATCACTGTTCACTGCCAAAAGTTTCCCGATACCCATCGTGCGCTCCCGCCCCCTCACAGGCTCAACCCCGCTAGCCGGCGGCGGAGCCGCCGGCGGCCTGCCCGGCGCCCTCCTGCGGGTTCGTCGGAGGCCGGCGAACCCGCCGGAGGGCGCCGGGCAGGCCGCCGGCGGCGGCGGGGGTGAGCCTGTGAGGGGGCGGAAGTGCGGGATAAGATTGTTTTTTTTAATAATGTCTAATTGTGTTGTGTCACCATATATATCATACCTGATGCAAACACTAATGTGCCTTTATATCTCATTTTTAATATACCCCTACCCCGCACTCTTATCCCCTATCACACACATAACTAATTTGAAATTACAAAAACCTTCACTAAAGTTTACATTTCATAACATTGATGCACAAAAGTAGCTGGGCGGCGGGCGAGGCCCACCGGGGGGTCAAGCGGGCGAAGCCCGCAGCGACGCATCGAGAACGGGCGAAGCCCGTTCGAAGAAGCTATTATATATATATATATATATATATATATATATATATATATATATATATATATATATATATATATATATATATATATATATATATATATGTTGCAGACAAACTCGACGTCCTGGTCAGACCGGAATGAACTGGGCTGCTATAGCTCTCGGGACGGTCGAGCGCGCACACTGTCAATGAAAAAAGTGAGATGACACAGTAGGTTTTAACGTGGAAAACCCCTCAACTAGGTAAAAAACTACGTAACCGGATCTGTGCCGGTCAAAGTCCACTATCAGATTGCGGTTACAATATGTTTACAGAATCGAGGGCGACAGACCGCCCCTCATTACAACTTGGAGGTGAGAGAGAATTTCTGACTCGCAACGAGCAATAGGCTGCGATGAGGGAGTTCTGGATTCTAACTTTGTTGTTAGTGTGCTTGAGCGCTAGAGGTGGTCGTCTTCTTCCCTTCTCCACGCAGTTGGGGACTTGGGCGTTCCTTTGGCTCGTAGACGGCTTGAAGATGACCCGACGGTGGAGTTTGGCAAAGCTCTGCCCTGAGGAAGAAGAAGACTCCGTAGCAAATAAGTGAGAAATGAGAAGGCCTGAGACTGCTTTCATAGCCCCCAGAAGGTGGTTATGGTGGCCCCCCACTAACTTGGTGGTTTAGTGGGTGGTTACCTGCAGATTGGATGACGACGGATGCTCAGTAGTGATCAGACGGTGGCCAACCTGCAAGCGGCGGCGGCCGGTGGCGGCGGTGGCCGGGTGGAGGCGGCGACCCACGGAGGCGGTCGGTGGCGGCGGCCGGCAGCGGCGGCGGTAGTTGTTGAGTTTGAGGCCCCCATGATTTCTCCTATTGTGGCGATCATGGGGAGTGGGTTGACCGGTCAAACCCATGATCTCCATAATAGGAGGGATCATTGGGGAGATGGTTAAGTGCACAACCAAGCCTATAAATGGGGCTCCTTTCCCATCAATTGCCCCCCAAATCCTTTGTTGTCAGAGGTTGGTACGAGCGAGAGAGCAAGGATTTTCTCCCATTCTCTTCTACCATGACGGCGGTGAGCGAAAGGACAGAAACATCAGAGACTGGCGCCTGACGAGTCTAGGTAAAAATATGTTTAAAGATTTCTAAGTGAGGGAAGGGACGATGAGAGGTTGCGCCGCATGCCCAAAAAAGGGGGGTCTCTCAGCGCCCCCACGGTCGGGCGGCATGACTACGGTTAAAGCGCGGGCATGCGATGAGGTGCGCGGATCGAGCTGCGCGGGTGCGCGCTCCAAGTTTCACACGCGTTCATGATGGCGCACGCTGGGCGAGTGTGCGCGGGCGTGCGTGCGTGCGCCAGGGTGCGCCCGCGAGTTGCATGCAATGCTCGCGCGTGGACAGGGTGCACGCGCTTACAGCTCGCACGCGCGGATGGCACGCGCGCGGTCAGCGCGCGCAGTGCGCTCGGACTATGTGCGCGCGCGCGCTCGGACTACCCCCGCACATGCGTACTGTACACACCCGCATGTGCGCGCGCTGCGTGTCGGGCTGCGTGCGCGTGCCTTAATGCTCGTGTGTGCTCATGCATCGGGCCGTGCGTGTGCGTGCCAGATTGTGCATGTGCTAATGTGATTGCATGGGCGTGCTCTATTTCACGGGGCTCGTAGGTATTATGCTTTTGAGCGTGAGCATGCTCGGAGGTGCCCCTTTGCTTGCATCAAGGGGGCCTACCCTTAAATTTTACCGTTGTGAGATGTGCTTTTCATACCGTATCTGATCTTTCATTGTTGGGACAGGGCTCAAAGCATACCATGAGGCCACTACGGCTGCGCTCTTCTCTTACCGAGGACCAAATTGTCATTTGGAGGATGAAGTTCGGGCTAGCTGCTGATTTAGAAGTGAGAATTCCGCATGTCGAGGAGGGAGTGCAGAATACCACCGAGGCTGGGTGACAGTTTGCGAGAGCACTTTAAGGTCTGGCTTCCGCAGTGTGAGGAAGTGACTAAGATTTTGAAATTCTGTGGGGGTGCTGATCTCCCAGTTCACATCGTCGGGATTAGTGCGCCTTACGGGCATGATCGTTTTCTTCTGCGAGCATGGCAGGAGACTTTCTTTGGAGTGCTTCCGAGAGTTGTGTGATGTCCGCTCCGATGGTGGGGAGCACGTGGAGATACACAACAACAACAGTTGGAACACTCTTTTTGGCTACAAGGCTCGGATTGACCGTCATCACAGGAACACTCTTTTTGGATACATTAGTAACCCTTGGGGCCTACCAGAGGTGTGGAACTCGCTCCTCGATCGTTGTCGCTGCTAGAAGGGGAAAGAACGGGAATTTTCCCCGGTGTTGGGATTTTTGGAGCCCCGTGAATTGGCCAATCGCTTGTTCAGAATTTTCTCATTTATGGAGGAGAAGTGCTTGCTGCAGTGCGGTATTTCTTTGGATTCTTTGCAGAGTATCGAGGCACCCTCTGGAGACAGTCGTAAGAGAAAAACCTGCACAGCTTCTTCTAGCGGTGTCGAGATGACGGATGGGGCCGCTCCTTTGGTTACCCGAAATGATACCACCCCTGAGGTTCAAGTACTTGAGCTCCCGGCCCTCCAGGTTTCTTCTGTGGAGGCGGCGGCCAGTGGCGGCGTGGTAAGTATTCTTGTCTGTGTGAAATTTTCACTTTTCATCCTGTGATGCTAATGTTCATTTTTTCTTTATGTAGGCTGAGACTCAGTGTCAGACTATCGTAACTTGGAACGACGGCTATGTGAGCCTGAAGGACGAGTATTTGGCCCTTGAAGAGAAGCTTAGATCGACGATGAGTTCTCTTGCCTCCTCGAGGGAGGCGCATGATCGTGATGTTTCATGATTCCACCAGATGGGGTCCGGGATGAAGTCCGAGTTGGAGAATGCACGTGCGTCATTGGAGTTATAGAAGGCACTAGTAGAGAGAACCACTTAGATGTTGAAGCATTCCCAGGAGGAAACCACCAGTTTAGAGACTCAGCTTCGGGCGGCGAGGGCCCAAGTGGAGATGCTATCTTTTGAGAGTCGTGTGTCGAAGCTAAAGGCCACTGGTCTTGCGAAGTACCTGCAGTCGTTGGACTACATGCGATACCGTAGTCTGATTGCAGAGGAGGTGTGTGACAAGATCTGGTTCAAGGAGGTGGAGTCTCAAGTGGAAGATGTTCGTGAGTTAGCCCTCAGGCGTGGAGCGGCGAAGGCCTTCCGATTTGTCAGCAGACACCTAGGATGCGACACCTCTGTCTTTAGCTTTGACGATGTTTCCGAGGAATGAGTGCTCTGATGTCGATGCTGCTGATGAGTAGCGCCTCTTGTTTCTGTATTTATGTGTTTTTGTATTCCTCCTCCAGCTATTTGTGTCGCGTGTTGTTTTTATTTTGCAGTTGTAGTGGGCACTCTTGTGCGTTAATCTGTATGACATCGTTATCTTTTATGTCAATTAGTTGTCTGTTTTTGCTTTGTCTCTTTTGAGTACTGTTTTTGTAAGTTTGTCTTGCGGGAGAGCGTGTGGGCAAAGTATTTTTCGCGAACCAGATTTGCAACTTCGTTCGCATAGTTCCAGCCCGCGGCTTAGTTTGCGCGGTTATAGCATGCGGTTTCATTTGTGTGGTTCTAGCCCACAACTTTGTGTGCATGGTTCTAGCCCGCGACTTTTTTTGCACGGTTCCTGTCTGCGGCTTAGTTTGCACGAGGGTTGCTCGTGGCTTAACCGTGAGGGGGAAGGCCCCCACAGGGAGTTTGCGCGAGCGTTGCTCGCGGCATAGTGTGCACGAGGGTTGCTCGCGACTTAGCCATGAGGGGGGGGGGGGGGGGGCAGGTGTAACACCCCCGATTTTCTAATGATATTATTTGATTTGGAATCGTCATAATTAAGATGTCAGGGCGTTACCTTTTTACGTCTTGTTGACGGCGCTGCACCGTTAGTGCATTTTCGCGTCTGTTGGGTCTGTTTGACCAGATTTTGGAATTTTTGATGAGCTTGAATGATTTCTTATTGGAAGAATTACATTTGTGGCATGTATGCTTATTGTAAGCATTTGATGTTTGTGTCTCAAGAATGATGCGTCCGATTCTAGTGTTGTCTTCGATGCTAAATTTGTAGAGTCAGCGATTTATCCCAGAATATAAGTCAAATCTGAACTTTTGATACTTTCCTGCTTAGTTCTCGGAAAACCCCACTTTGTACTCGTGATGAACAATCTCATTTCTGGAGAAGTTAGGAGCTGTTCCCGAGAATTTTATGTTCCTTCTCGAGAAATGATGTATTTGTTCCCGGGAAGTCCTGCTTCATCTCGAGAAAATCCCTCCTCTAGTTCCCGAGAGGTCTTGAAGCTCTCAAGAAGTGCTCACTTTTGTTCTCGAGAAGTCCCGCAGTTCTCGAGAAATCCTCTTTTGTTCTCGAGACATCGATTCATTGTTCTCGAGATGTCCAGAAGCTCTTCTCGAGAAGTCCATAGTCTCTTCTCGAGAAGTCCCCTTTTGTACTTGAGATCTGCCCTTGTTCTCGAGAATGCCGTCTTGTTCTCGAGATTACTCTACTTTGTACTCGAGAACATGATTCGTTGTTCCCGAGTGGTGCTTCCACCTGTTCCCGAGAAATGATTCTATTTGTTTGCGAGAGGTCACTTTCAGCTTTCGATATGCCTTCTTAGTACTCGAGATACCTTCTTTCTATTCTCGAGAAATCTTCATTCCACTCGAGAAATCCATACTCCATCTCGAGATTTCCGGTTCAGCCGACCCTGGTTCATCTCCTTAAGTGTAATGATTCCAATATTTTATTTATTTCAATACTATATATATACACACACATATATATATAAGAAAACTTCTCATCCTCCACCTTAAGCCGTACTTCCTCCTTCCCAAACTAGAGAGGCGTGAGCGAGAGAGAGAACGTTCGTTCATGACTCTTCCGGTGGCCGCCGACGGTGCACCGATACTCGAAATTTTCAACCGAATATAGATCCGGAAAGCTCTCAATGAGAGCTACGCCATCGTGGTAAAATCTTCCCCATTTTTTGAGTTTTTCTCGTTAGAGTTTTTGGCCCTAACCTCTATTTCGGCCATTTTTGTTCAGATTTCGAATTCCCCCGTCTTCCTTAGTTCCGATCTATGCCGTGGTGCGATTTGGAGGTCTTCTCCAACAACATCAAGGAAAGTGATGGTTTCTCCCCTCTTCCCTTCTTTCTCCCGATCTGCTGAAATTTCTAACTTCTTGTTGTCGTTATCATTAATAAATGCTGATTATAGTGCGATCTTAATCCTTTGTTTAAATCCACCTGTATTTTTATATTCTTGATTTTGCTAATCTAACCTTGTAAAGTGGTATATGTTTTGATGATGTGGTTGAATCTTGCTCTTTTTGTTGGGTACATTGGAAAATGTGTACCTGATTTGGAGAAGCCTCACCTAAGTCAATGATATTCATCAATGTGTATTTGATGGAATGTTGAGTTTTAATGTGCAGGTTAAAGAAATGCAGGAAAATTTTCTAAGTACAAGTGTCGACACTTGAGAAAGGTTGTGTCGACACCAGGAGCCAGATCTTGTCAAAACAAAAGACTTGTGTCGATACACAGAAATTCTATCGACAATAATTGTGTCGACACACAGGACTTGTGCCGACACACACCAGAATTCTGTCGACATCAACTGTGTCGACACCAGAAGATAGAATGTGTCGACACACAGGACTTGTGTCGACACACAGGACTTGTGTAGACACACACCAGAATTCTATCGACCTCAACTGTGTCGACACCAGAAGCCAGATTGTGTCGACATACAAGACTTGTGTCGACACACAGAAATTCTGTTGACAAGAATTATGTCGACACAGAGGACTTGTGTCGACACACACTAGAATTTTGTCAAAACACCAACTATGTCAAGACTAGAGGCTGTTCTGTCGACACACAGGACTAGTGTCGACACATTCCACAGAAGCTGTGTTGAGCTGAAAAAGAAGGGTTGTGTCGACATTGTGTGAGCTGTGTCGACATTATCAAGAATTGTGTTGACACATAGTCTAATTGTGTTGACACATTTGAAGTATTGTCTCGACACTTTTCGGCTAAGATAGAAAACAATGTGGCATCAGGTGTCAAGACTGAAGACTTGACAACTGTCATAACTAACAAAGCTATTGTATTTATCAGAGCTATCAGAAGGCCGTTATGAACCGGATCAGCCGGTAACCTCAGATGGGTCTATATAAAGACTTGTTCTATCATCAAACAGAAGTAATCGAAGAAGAAAGGACTTGACATTTTTACTAACAGTTGAAATCAACAAGTCATCAAGAGAAGGCAGATTCTGAACAAATCTGCAAGAAGATTTCAGATCAAATTCTAAAGAAGGAAGCTGGATTGAGGATCATCTCCAACTTCACAAGAAGATCAACCTTACTTTGTTCAGATTTAAGAAGCTTTGAAGAAGCTAAGACAGGTTGAATCTTAAGAAGTCATATCTATCAAGAACTGATCAAGAAACCTTCACCCCTTTCTCTCTCTAACTGGGTGAAGGATTTATCTTTTTTATAATCAATTTCTCTATAAGATCTTTTATAGATATGAGTGTAAGAGAGTTATCTCTCTGAGTTGTAAGACTAAGTTTATAAAGGCTGAGGTAGGGCAGAGTGCCTGAGGTAGGAGATAGATTTTTCTGAGTTGTAAGCCTGGTGGAAGAGGCTGAGGTAGGGCTAGATAGCCTGAGTGGTAGGAGTGTGGACTCACTCTGAGTTGAAGGACTTTTTGAAGTCTGAGCTGTAGGAACCATTCTGGTTTTTGAGTTGTAAGATCTGAGGATCTGAGAAAGAAGAAGGGAGTTAGGCCGAATCTAGTATACTGCTAGATAGGCGAAGGAGGAAAGTGGATGTACCCAACTCTTGGGGAACCACTATAAATCTGTGTGTATGCTGTGATTGGCTGTGTTTCTATTTATCTGTGTTGTGATAGTTATTGCATAGATTGTCTTCTAGAGATATATATTATCTGCCTTAATAAAAAGGAATTGGACCTATTCACCCCCCTTTAGGTGTTTAGGATATCTTGAAACCAATTCTTTCAAGTGGTATCAGAGGGAGGTTACTCAAGAATAGACTAAACAGTCCGAGTTGATCTCCAAGGCAGTTATCAGTTAGATAAAATGAGTTCAGGTGAGAATCACAAGGAACTTGGATCCATGAAACTACCAATATGTAGAAAGGAAGTCTTTTGCATATGGAAAGAGAGAGTCAGATTATTCATGGAAGCTTCTGACCCAAGAATCTACATCACATTTAAGGAAGGTCCATTCATTCCTATGAACATCTCAGTTCTTGATGCCAATCTCAGGACTCGAAAAAGATACTCTAAAATGACAAAGGATGAGATCATCTTAGCCACTATAGATAATAGAGCACATAACATAATAGTTAGGGCTATATATGACTTAACTTTCCAAAACTTGATTCACTGCAAAACCTCCAAGGAGATTTGAGACACTTTGATTGTCTACATGGAGGGATCAAAAGAAGTAAGAGAGGACAAAAAGTCTATGCTAAATCAAGAATATAAAAGTTTTCGACAAACCAAAACAGACATCATAACTGAATGCTAAGAAGTTTTTCAGAATAGTTAATGAGCTAATGTCATATGGAAGAGTCTTTAGCACATATGAGCTTAATGATAAGTTTCTCAGATCACTAACCAAGGACTGGGATACCAAGATATGTGCCATTAGGAAAGTGGCCAGACTTGCAGACACCTCTCCTCCAACCCTATTTGGAAAACTGCTATCATATGAGATGCAGCTTGTGGCCAGAAAGGAGGAGGAGAAAAGAAATAGGTCCGAGTACAAAGAGAAATCTGTGGCCTTCAAGGTTGAAGCCATAAAGAAGGACAGGAGGATGTCTCCATCTCCTCCTAGGAAAGCTGCTGAAGCTATCTCATAAAATTCTGACAACAACACATAAGACAACACTAATTCTGATGAAGACTTTGTTGCCTTCACAAGGCAATTCCAAAGATTCATGAAGAAAAAACAATGGAGAACCAAGCCATCCTCCTCACAGTCCAAGGATGACTATTAGCAGAAAAAGAAATCTTCTCAGAAAGACAGGTATGGCACTAAACCTAGCAAAATAACTTCTTCTAAGATTGTTTGTTATTGTTGCAACAGGTCTAGACATGTTGTAGCTGACTGTCCTGATAAAAGAAAGGAATCTAATAACAAGAAGAAACATCAAAATAAGGGAAAGAAGGAGAGATCCTTTGTTTCAAAGAAGCAGAAAAGTTGGACTGACTCCTCATCATCAGGTTCAGGAGAAGAGGGTGAAGTTGAAGCCTATGTTGGATTGTTCACTACTGAAGAGGATTCAGTAGAATCTGAATTCTTGCAAATGCTGGACTCTATAAATAGGATTGAAGATCATCATTGCAGAGGGCTGATGGCTTTGTCTGAGGAAGATCAGTGCCATGATTAGCCTGGTCCTAGTAAGGTAAACAACCTATCTTCAGTTTCTGATTATTATACTGGATCAGAATCAGAAGCATCTGCATCAAGAGATGAGGATGGTTTTGAATCTGAAGGGGATGCTCATTAATTAATTGATGAGTATGGTGATCTGTTGCAAGCTCTTAAGAGAAGCAGAATCCTTATCAAAAAACAGGCTAAGGAAATAGCATCTCTTAAATTAGCTGCATCAGATTCAGAAAAAATGCTGGATCTGAAGTTGAATGAAGTTTCCAAACTAAAAAACATAATTGTTATTCAGATGGGTACAATTACCTTCAAAAATGATCACATCAAGAGTCTGGAAGTCAGACTTCAAAGAGAGAAGGATCTGGTTGCAAAATTCTCAAAGCCAAAGTCAGTCTTACCCTTAATTGATAACTTCATCTCCCAAAAGGGTAAGACGGGATTAGGTTTTAAGGGAAAAACAAGGGCAGCTAATTCCAAAAGAAAGGCAAAGCCTCAGTTCAGCCACTAGCATCCAAACCCCCTATTTCATTCAGAAAAGTGATGCAACCTACTAACATGTATGACCATGACATCACACATGGTCATTGTAAGCATGGTGATCAAAATGACAAGGGTGCAAATGCCAATGGGGCAGCCCATGAACAAACACACCAGTTTCTTCAGGAATCATCAGTATTTGATGCACCAGCCCCAGAACTCAATAAAAGGACCACTGTACCTACAAGATTAAGGACTGCTAACAACAATGCTGTTAAGACTGTACTTAAAAGAAGATACAACAGATATGGGTGCTAGTGTTATGTAAAAGTGGGTCATTATTCCATTGATTGTTGGCATAACACTAGTGTCAGGAAAAATGCCAGCTTACCTGTTAGAAAGGCTGCAGGCAAGTATGTCAAATTTCAAGCTAACCTGAACCTAGGACCCAATAACAATTGGGGTTCTAAGGATAGGTAATTTTATTTGATGCAGGTGAGTCCAAGTGGCCATACCCCAATATGGTACTTGGACAGTGGATGTTCCAGGCACATGACTGGAACAAGAAGGATGCTGAAGGATTACTCTCCCATAGACAATGGACCCAAAGTGATCTTTGGTGGATCAGAAAAGGGGGTCATCAAAAGGTTTGGTAACATTTCCAATAGCTCTATCATTATCACTCAAGTGGCTTATATGAAAAGTCTGAAACATAACCTAATAAGCATAATCCAACTAAGTGATCTTGGTTATGACACTTCTTTTATTAAGAATGGGTGTAAGATTAGAAGAACAAGTGATCAAGAGGTCATCTTGTCAGGTTATAGAAAAGGAAATGTCTATTGTCTAAATTTTGTAAGTGAGAATAAATATTCTCCTATTTTCCTAGTTGTAGATGAGAAAGCTTCTCATTGTGTCAAATAGCATAAGAGGCTAGCTCACCTTAACTACAAGACCATAGGTTAACTCTTTAGTAAAGAGTTTGTGAGAAATGGTCCTCAGGTCAAGTGCATCAAGGAGGGTGTATGTTCAGCTTGTCAAAAAGGCAAACAGACCAAGACCTCCTTCCACAGTCTTGATACCAAAGATTCAGTGAGGTGTTTGTACCTCCTGCATATGGATCTATTTGGTCCTATGCCAGTTCATCGTCTATGTAGGAAAGCTTATACATTTGTGATTGTGGATGCCTATTCTAGATTTACATGACTTTTCTTCATGAGGTAGAAATCTAAAACCCCTACTATCTTCCACAATTTTGTTAGGAAAATTCAGAATGAACTTAACAATTTAGTGGTCAAAATCAGAAGTGACCATGAGACTGAATTTCAGTCTGAATGCATGACAAGGTTTTTTGAAGGATTTGAGATTCATCAAGAGTTCTCCTTACCTAGAACTCCCCAACAAAATGGGATTGCTGAAAGAAAGAATAGGACTCTTATTGAGGCTGGTAGAACAATACTAAGTGACACTTCTCTCCCAGAATATTATAGGGCTGAGGCAGTAAACACTGCATGTCATGTTCTCAACAAGGCTTCCATCACCAAAAGCCACAAGAAGACACCCTATGAGATTATGAAAGGCAGAAAACCAAATTTAGCCTACTTTAGAATCTTTGGTAGTAAGTGATATATTCTTAATAATGACAAGCACTATTTAACTAAGTTTGCTGCCAAATCCCAAGAAGGGATATTTATTGGGTACAACAACAGCAGTAAGGCATGCAGGATCTACAACTTGACTACTCAAGCTGTAGAAGAATCTATCCATGTAGTTTTTGATGAATCTAAGCTAATCAACTGTGAGCTACCTAGCACTTCTTGTAGTTCTACAGGTTTGAAGGGAAAGATGAACATGCTAACCATTAGTGAAGACCAACCTGCAAGACATGATGAGGAAAATGATGGATGCTGTCCAGGTGAGTACAAGACCCACAAGATGATGATGAAGACAATGAAGTACAACATGGTGGGGAGATTGGAGGAAATCAAGATGTGGATAGATTGCCTCCAGTAATAAGACATCTAAGGGATCATCCAGCATAGCAAATTATTGGTGATCCAAGACATGGTGTTCTGATCAGAAGCAAGAACTTGAACACAGTTCTTTGCTCAAGTTTCCTGTCCCAAATGGAACCCAAGAAATTTGAAGAGGCCATACAAGACTCAAACTGGATTGATGTCATGCAGGAAGAGCTGAATCAATTCAGAAGATGTAGAGTCTGGAAGTTGGTTCCTAAACCAAAGAATCACAATATCATAGGGACTAAGTGGATCTACAGGAACAAGTTAGATGAAAATGACATTATAGTCAAAAACAAAGAAAGACTTGTAGCAAAAGGCTACAAGCAGGAAGAAGGAATAAACTTTGACCAGACATTTGCTCCAGTGGCAAGGTTGGAAGCAATAAGGCTATTCCTTGCCTATGCAGCTTACCAAGGGTTCAAGGTATTCCAGATGGATGTAAAGTCAACATTTTTCAATGGTGACTTAAAAGACGAAGTTTATGTTGAACAACCCTTAGGTTTTGTAGATTCTCTTTATTCTAATTATGTTTATAGGCTTAAGAAAGCACTATGTAGATTGAAACAAGCCCCTATGGCTTGGTATGAAACACTGTCTACCTTTCTCATTGAGAACAAATTCTCAAGGGGGAAAATAGACAAAACTCTATTCCTAAGGGAATCAAAAGGCAAGATCATCCTAGTCCAGATATATGTTGATGACATTATCTTTGGAACAAGTGAGACCAACCTTTGTAGGAAGTTTGCCAAACTTATGCAAGGGAAGTTTGAGATGAGCAGCATGGGTGAGCTGAAATTCTTCTTGGGACTCCAAGTTAGACAGACTGGTGATGGCTTGTCCATATCCCAGTCTAAGTTCACTAAGGAGTTAATTAAGAAATATGGCATGTAGTCATCCTCCACCATGAGAACTCCAATGGGGTCAAGTATGCCTATAGGCAAAGATGATGCAGAAAAATTTGTAGATGAGTCTTTGTATAGAGGTATAATTAGCTTCCTTCTTTACTTAACTGCTAGTAGACCAGACATCATGTATGCTACATGTGCCCGTGTTAGGTATCAAGCCGACCCAAAAGAATCTCATTATACTGTAGTCAAAAGAATTTTGAGATATCTTAAGGGAACATCAAATCTTGGCCTTTGGTACCCTAAGAATAGAGATTTTCTACTAACAGGCTATTCAGATGCAGAATTTGCAGGTTGCAAAGAAGATAGGAAAAGCACCACTGACACATGTCAGTTCCTAGGTGGAAGATTGGTGTCATGGAGCAGCAAAAAGCAGACAAGTGTGGCTATATCCACTGCTGAGTCAGAATATGTAGCTGCAGGCAGTTTCTGTGCTCAGCTGTTATGGATACAACATCAACTTGAAGACTATGAAATCAAGGTAAGTAGAACTCCATTATATTGTGATTCTACAAGTGCCATATCTATTGCTAGAAATCCTGTTTCACATAGCAGAACTAAGCACATAGAAATCAAGTTTCATTTCATTAGAGATCATGTTGAAAAAGAAGACATAAGTTTAGAATTTGTCAACACTAATAATCAAATTGCTGACATGTTCACCAAACCACTGGATGAAACTAAATTCAATTACTTTAAAATTGAATTAGGCATGCTAAACTTAAAATAGAATGGTAAATATGACTAAGCAATTCTATGTCGACACATAAAGAAATCTGTGTCGACACTTAGTAGTTGGCGTCGACACATAAGGAAAATTCTGTTGACACATCAAGAAGATTATGTCGATACTCAGAATTTGGTGTCGACACATAGCTTTCCTAACACTTAGATATTAGTGTCGACACATACAGTCATCTGTGTCGACACGGAAAAATAAGTGTCGACTCTCAAAGATGTCTTTGTCGACACATCGCAATTGGTGTCGACACATAGTATTAAAATTCTCTGTCGAGACTTTAGTAGTCTGTGTCGACACCATCTCAACTGTGTCGACACAATAAGCAAATTTCCACCCGCCTTTTGGCCTTATTTGATTAGAAATGTATAAATAGGTGGAGACAAGACCTTGTCAACTACGCTCTCAGAATACTCGACACCTAACAATTTGTGTCGACAAGACCTTCATCTTCCTTCTCCTCAATCTCTCTCTCTCATCCCTAATTGCGCTAAAAATGGACAAGAACATCAACAAAGAATATGAACTGGTTTGCCATGCGTTTAAGACTGCCACGCAAGAAATCAAAGCCGTGATTACCCTAATCACCAAAAATGGATTGGAGTACTTAGTCTTAGAACCTACCAGGATATGGAAGAAGGAGGTTCTTGAATTCTACTCCTCGGCATCCATAGATTCAAAGGGCATGAAACTTAAATCATCTATCCAAGGAACTAAGGTAAAACTCACCCAGAAGAGTTTAAGTAAGACACTTCAGCTTCCCAGGGTTAAAGAAGAAGATGGCATTGCATCTTCCATGACAAAAGATGCTCTCCAATGGTGTGGACTGGATCCCACTACCAAGATTGGATCTTCACTGAACAGGAAGGGAATGAATTCCTAGGGCAAATTCCTGCCTGAAATTTTAGGCAAGGTTATTCTGTGCAAACTAGGAGGACATGATAGGATTTTAGCCTATATGTTCAATCTCATGATCGGAATTATCTTCAAGGTGGAAACTAACTAGTCTGTTGTTATCTTTGAAAAGATAAAGGAAAGTACCAAGAAACCAAATCTGGGCAGAATAATAAGCTTGTATCTGGCTGTGAATATTCCAAAAGTGATGAATCAGACTGCAGGCTCTAAGATTAATCATATGAGGAGAATGAACTTAAGAATATCATCCAGATGGGATAATACAGATTCAGAAAAAGAAGAAAACAACACACAAGACCACTGAATCTTCTAGTGATTCAGAGGAAGAAGTTGTTTTTAGCTCAGATGGAGAAGGAGCAAAAAGGAATAGAAAATCACCTGCTCTAGAAACTGTAACTGATGGTCAGATGCAGTGGGAGAAGATTCCTGCTAGCAATATCTCAGTGGATCAGGTCCAGGAAGAGCCTCTACAAGGGGGAGCTAATGAGCAAGAGCCAAATGTCCAAATAGCTGCATTAGATAGTGAAGTAACCACTCAATCTATACATGAGGTAATATAAGATATAAATCAAGCTGCTATAGGCACTGAGAATGATGCACTGGGCATTCATATGAATGATGTTGATAAACATAAACAAGACACTATCCCTGAGCATGAAATTACCCTGGAAGAAACTTTTGAATTTGATGAAGGTCCATCTGCTGAGCAAGAGACAGGTATTCCTCCTGTTCAAATGCAACAAGAGGTAACTCTAAAGGAGTTATTTCCTGACTTACAAGGTGCAAGGACTGAGGGGGAGTGGCCAAGAACTGAGAAGGAGCTGCCCATTATTGCCTCTAGTCCAAAAGATACAGTGGACATAGAAAGCTCATCTGATTCTTCTGAACATGAAGAAGCCTCCAGGGCCAAGAAGAGGAAACTTGTGGAGCTCAGGAAGAGGAGCTTAGGCTATAATAAACTCTTGCAGACTGCCCCACAAATACAAGCTCCTGCAATAGACTTCAGTTCACTTTTGGTATCACTGCAAGTAAAGATGGATGAGCAAAGGATTGCTCTTGAGAAATATGTTGATGAGAGCAATAAAGAGTTGCAATTTTAGCTGGCCCAAGATATCAAATCTATCAGATTTGAAGTCAATTTGCATAAAAAGGAAATGACAGATTGCTTCCATAAGGGAGGTAATGTTGTAGTATATTTAGCCAAGCAACAACAGACGACCAAGACTCAGATAGATGACAATGTAGTTAAACAAGGCTATGTTCTGCAAAATCAAATCAAAATGAATGACAATCTGACAGAATCTCATAATGTTATTGTAATAGAACTAAAGAATCAATCATCTGCTATCACTGATCAAATGGTTAGAGTAAAGTCCGAGTTTGACAAACAACTCAAAGAAGATTTCGCTACTGTTCACATTGCTATCCAGTCCTCTCAAAAGGAAATTTCTGATCAAATGCAGAAATTCAAATCCTATTATAAAGAAGGCATAAACTATCTTGCTGATCAGATATGATTTCAAAAGGATGATCTCAGAGCCCATATTGAAAGAGAAGTCATAAAGGGGGAGAGACTATTAGTCAAAGCAAGCTCAGATCATGCTACTTGGATAACTAATTATATCAAAGCAACTCTTGGTTATTCACCCCTATGTGATGATGACAACACTGCTGAATCAGGAATTCAACCTGCTTACATTGAAGGGGTTCAACAAGAAGTAGCCTAACACATTTATCCCCCTCCAGACTTTGAAGAAATATAGCTTGCAGTACAACAAATGTATAGTCCTCCAAAGGAGGCACAAAATGTTTTTATTCAAAAGGTTGAAATGTCTGAAGCTGCATTGCAAAGAGAGCAAGAAGCACAAAGAGCTAGTGATGCTCAGAAACAAGCTCAACTGTCTAAGAAAAGGTTTAGAGAGCAGGTAGAATTAAAACCTGATTTTGAATAATGGAGTCCCACCTTCAGGAACATTATTCTCACTGCTTGGCAAGCTATTAAAGATAATATGCATGATAGAGGCAAGTGGTATTCTGAACAGGAATGAAGCAAGTATCAGAAGCGGCAAGATGCCATATATTAGTTCAAAAGAGATCTCAAAGCTGGAAAATTACCTGCTAACTCTGTGGAGCCTTGCAAATATTTTCCAAAGCCTTATCATTACTTTGAAAGGCAAAAGACCAAGGCTTAAGAGCTCAAGAAAAAGGATCTGAAAGGAAAGAAGTCGGCTGATGACACAGAAGCTAACGTACAAGCTAGGATTCAGTCTGGCAAAGGAATTATCATCAAGGAGCATGATCAATCATAGAGTTAGATGGACTAGGCTTAGGTCTATGCAAAATTATGGACTAAAGCCTTGTTATTCTGAACTACTGAACATATATTAATAAAATTCGTTGGTTTAGCCTTAATTTGAGATTGGATACTTAAAATTTTGTGATGCACGATTATTATGCTTTATCATATTTTGTGATGATATTACATGTTTCTGTTTATAAATTACCCTGTCTGAGTAATGCTTTTATACATCATAATCTGTGTTATTATTATAAGTGATGTATATTATTGACTAAGGGTTATGACTTCTCTAAATAGGGGGAGATTGTTGGGTACATTGGAAACTCTGTACCTGATTTGGAGAAGCCTCACCTAACTCAATGATATTCATCAATATGTATCTGATGAGATGTTGAGTTTTAATGTGCAGGTTAAGGAAATACATGAAAATTTTCTAAGTACAAGTGTCGACACTTGAGAAAGGTTGTGTCGACACCAGGAGCCAGATTGTGTCGACACACAGGACTTGTGTCGACACACAGAAATT
Source organism: Platanthera guangdongensis (assembly GCA_039583875.1). NCBI lineage: Eukaryota > Viridiplantae > Streptophyta > Magnoliopsida > Asparagales > Orchidaceae > Platanthera > Platanthera guangdongensis. Next base: position 168,222,855 of record CM077156.1, on the reverse strand, counting down.
CTATCGACAACAATTATGTCGACACACACCCGAATTCTGTTGACATCAACTGTGTTGAAACCAGAAGCCAGATTGTGTCGACACACAGGACTTGTATTGACGCACACCAGAATTCTATCGACATCAACTATGTCGACACCAGAAGCCAGACTGTGTCGACACACAGAAATTTTGTCGACAATAATTCTGTCGACACACAGGACTTGTGTCGACACACACCAGAATTATGTCAAAATACCAACTATGTCAAGACTAGAAGTTGGTGTGTCGACACACAGGACTTGTGTCGACACATTCCATAGAAGCTGTGTTGAGCAGAAAAAGAAGGGCTGTGTCGACATTGTGTGAGCTGTGTCGACATCATCAAGAATTGTGTCGACACATGGTCTAATTGTGTTGACACATTTGAAGTATTGTCTCGACACTTTTCTACTAAGATAGAATACAATGTGGTATCAGGTGTCAAGACTGAAGACTTGACAACTATCGTAACTAACAAAGCTGTTACATCTGTCAGAGCTGTCAGATGGCCGTTATGAACCGGATCAGCCGGTAACCTCAGATGGGTCTATATAAAGACTTGTTCTATCATCAAACAAAAGTAATCAAAGAAGAAAGGAATTGACATTTTTACCAACAGTTGAAATCAACAAGTCATCAAGAGAAGGCAGATTCTGAACAAATCTGCAAGAAGATTTCAGATCAAATTTTGAAGAAGGAAGCTGGATTGAGGATCATCTCCAACTTCATAAGAAGATCCACCTTACTTTGTTCAGATTCAAGAAGCTTTGAAGAAGCTAAGATAGGTTGAATCTTAAGCAATCGGATCTATCAAGAACTGATCAAGAAACATTCACCCCTTTCTCTCTCTAACTGGGTGAAGGATATATCTCTTTTATAATCAATTTCTCTGTAAGATCTTTTATAGATCTGAGTGTAAGAGAGTTATCTCTCTGAGTTGTAAGCCTAAGTTTATAAAGGCTGAGGTAGGGCTGAGTGCCTGAGGTAGGAGATAGATTTCTCTGAGTTGTAAGCCTGGTAGAAGAGGCTGAGATAGGGCTTGATAGCCTGAGTGGTTGGAGTGTGGACTCACTTTGAGTTGAAGGACTTTCTGAAGTCTGAGCTATAGGAACCATTCTGGGTTATGAGTTGTAAGATCTGAGGATCTGAGAAGGAAGAAGGGAGTTAGGCCGAATCTAATATACTGCTAGATAGACGAAGGGGGAAAGTGGATGTACCCAACTCTTGGGGAACCACTATAAATCTGTGTGTATGCTGTGATTGGCTGTTTTTCTATTTATCTGTGCTGTGATAGTTATTACATAGGTTGTCTACTAGTGATATATATTAACTGCCTTAATAAAAAGGAATTGTACCTATTCACCCCCCTCTAGGTGTTTAGGATATCTTGAAACTAATTCTTTCACTTTTAACCGCACCTTAACTATTATGTTGGACGTGTTAGAGCTTATCTAGGATTGTACATCCTCCCTAAAGGTTGATCAACTGTTTCCAATCTAGCAATGTTTAGTAGAATCCGATGTGTCAAATCTTGTGATTTATATCATGGTTTTCTTCGTAGCGATGCCGTGGGGCGAGACAAGCCGCCAGGCCCGGGAAGGGTTGTGGTGGGCCTCTGAGCTCTAAACCCGGGTCGTTACGGAATGTGACAGTCATGTTTTTTCTTCGTTGCATGTGTTATTAGTGGACGAAACCACCGCCATAATTTTTGATCCCTCTACTAGTACCTTGTGGGACTCTAATGGCTGTTTGGGCATCTGCGGTGAATGGTGGAGTGTTTGAGTCTCCCCCATAGTTATACATATATATATATATATATATATATATATGTGGGGGGGGGGGGGGGGGTGTCCGGATGAGTGACCACCCTGCCCGTGTTTTTGGGTAGAGTTGACCACATGTGGCCTAATAGAGTTTTGCAATTCTTTCTGATGATTTAATCGTGATTTTTTCCCTTATAGACATGTGTATCTGGGGTACTTTGTTGTACGTGACGATTCACGTAAGTGTTCCTTTCTGAGTTTTTGTACCTTACTTTTGTACTTTACTTCAGTACTTTTGGTCTTGGGTTGGTACCCCTTATGACCCGTACTTTCCTCGGTTTTTAATTCTGCCATCATTTGTACTTTCTTGCTGAGGTGTTCTGTCTTTGGAATGTCTCAGGTTCAGTGTTGTAGCAGATAGTGGAGCTAGTTTTGGAGTTCTTGAGCAGCAGTGTTGGCTATGGTTTTTACCTCATCGTTTCGAGGTAGTTTGTTATTTTAGTTTACTTTACCTAGTTAAGACATACTTTTGTTTTAGTGGGTTCGTGTCAGATTGTTGACGCCCATAGGATGGTTGATTATGGATACTTTTGCTAGCTGCTAGTTTGTTCTTTTTCTGATTATTTGGATTACTTGCTCTCTGGGATGTTTTAAGCTAGGATTACATGATGGGTATTTTAAGTACAGAACTACTATTATTACTTCATGCATTGCATATTTTTAAATGCTAAATCACTATATATAATGACCGTAAAAATCCATTTTTACTTCTATTATAAACCTAGAACTTGCATACCTTGAGTTGTCCTATGGGGACCTTTATATTCATGTAGGATGTCTAACCTTGTAAAAGAAGTATTTTTCGCAGCGTATAACTATTTTTCCCGTGGACTAGATGAGCCACTAAGTTGAGGGGTACGACTAACTGCTTAACTTAAACTTGATTTGTCCCTAAATAACTTAAGATCTTTCCTTATATGTTAAGTAGGAGTTTTGCCTGAGCGTCCGCAGTTATCCCCTGCTGACGTGGTATCATGACACACATTTTCTCTTACTCTGATATATCTTTAAAGGTGGTGAAAATATGGGTTGTGATAGTTGGTATCGGAGGGAGGTTGGTTTGACAAGTTGGTCAAACCAGCCAATCTCATATATTTTGTTTCGCTTCATTCATTTTCATACACACACCGATGTGTCATCAGTACGTCTTAACTTTTGCATAGTCACTACACTCATATCATGATAAGAAGTATACGTGGCATATTATGTAGTATGAGATGCATAATATGTGTTTGTATATGGATCCACCAAAGGAGGCAACATATGACGGTTATGTAGTATGAGATGAATAAGCACCATCACATGGGTGACCATTAGCACGTTTTCTTTTCTCGTTGCACGTGATGTTATTGGTGTAGGGGAGACCATGATACGTGCTCGACTACACTAACCGAAACTATCGTCACAAAGCATAAAAGCAAGATAGGAGGGCTCCGACCAAAAGCGAACGAAAAGGGGTCGGGTTGGCTCCCAAATCCGAATGATAAAATCAATATAGAAGATTCAAGCCAGACTCAATACAACGTCCTTAAGACCTACCTCTCCAACAAGCACAAAACTCACCGCACCTACACAAGCATCTATTGTACCAACTTGAGCCGTTTCAAATGCAGCAATAATTTATTTCGGAACAGCGACAAACTTCAAATGGCGGTCGAGTTCCAGTTGAGATTAATTCCCTTGTTGACACAAAGTGTTCCAATCCTGGAGACTAAGTCAAGGCTAGGCCAAGTCTCGCTCCCATAACAGATCTTCCCAATCAGGAATACAAGAGATTCAATAACAACGAAGCCGGATCAGATTTTACGAGCGATGTATTTTAAAATCACGGAAAAGACGGTTCGCAAAAGTCTCCACAAACTCAAAGCAAGAATCACTAAAGATGAAGAGATAACACAACTAAGAACATCAATCACATAAGATAGGTGGGAGATTCACTCTTTCCACGGAACCACCGGCGTCACACCGAATGGGGCTGCAATCCTTCTTCCTCGGAGTCACACCGAAGGAAGCCATGTCGGCGTCGCACCGAAGAGGGGAGGAAGGAAGCAAGGGGGGCGGCTTCACACTACAAGGCCGGCGGCTTGGAGTCTCTCCTTGGCCGAATTTCTCCTAAGGAGTTTCTTTGGATTCAAATTCTTCTTCTTCTTGTCTTTTAATTCTCATAAAGAGGTCTCCTTATATAGGAGTTACAAACACATAGGAGTTACAAACACATAGGAGTTACAAACACATATGAGTTACAAACACATAGGAGTTACAACAAGCCCTTAACCATCCATGATGGAGATGTAATCTCATCCATCCGTATGGTTAAGTACACACCACAAACTATGAAATGTCCAAAAATAAAAATTACATAACATGTATGAATATAAAATTATCATCCAAACATGGAATAATTTTATATTCATCAATATAAAATAAAAGTGCGTGAAATAACGTAGTTAATTCTTCACGGCGGATTTGGCACGCCGCGGGCGGAGGTTGTAACGCGGTCTTCCTTCAGCATCATCACGACACCTAAGATCTTTGTGTCGTTGTGCCTCGGTAACCGGGTCATCCTCAAGCAGTGGCGGAGGGGCCGCGACATCAATCCTCCCCCACTCAAAATCACGTATCTCTGATGCTTGGTCCGAGAAATAGCGGCGGAGAAGCTCATCGTCCAAACATTGAAGCTCCGTCGCGAGTACCCATGAGTCGTCTGAAGGGGGACGGTCACGCCAACGGATGAGGAAGCGGTAGGTAGCACCATCGGGAGTAGTAAGTGGCTCAGCAGCAAGTATCATATCTGGAGTGAGAAATGTCTTGGGAAACCTTTGAAACATGTCAGCAGTAGGAAAAAAAGAAGGCAACGTACCATCCGATGTTATACCTGCGGGGACCGAAAGAGAGAGATGATCGGAACTACAACTCCCCAACCCATTAGAAATTTTAGTGTAGGGAGAAGACGACAAAGAATTCAACTCAGGTGGAGGCGAAACAAACATCGTCAAATCCGAGACATTAAAAATAGGGGAGATACCCCAATCAGCTGGTAAATCCAACACGAAAGCGTTGTCACCTAGCTTCTTTATAATCCGAAAAGGGTCGGCGCGCTTTGGTGCTAACTTTTTAACGGTGTCAGATGGCAAGCATTCAGGAACTAACCGGAATAAGACTAAATCGCCGACTTTGAAGTGCGACACCCTCCTATGTAGATTAGCGTGCGTCTGATAAGACTTGTATTGAGCAGTCAAGGTAGCTTGTATACGTGCATGTAGGTCATGAATATGTTGGGCGAAGGATTGGGCAAACTGACTTGTCTTGTATGTTGGGGGCAACAGAACCAAGTCAAGAGGGCACAGGGCCTTGTACCCGTGAACAATCTCGTTTGAGAAAGACCGATGGAACGATTTTTGGAATTATTATAGGCCAACTGGGCGTGGGGAAGAAGAAGATCCCATGTACCTTTGTGATCGCTCACTAGGCATCTAAGAAGGCTTCCCAAGCTCCGATTGACCACCTCCATTTGCCCATCGGTCTGAGGGTGATAGGCGGAGGAAAACAATAAATTGGTACCCATTAAGACCCAAAGTGTTTTCCAGTAATAGCTCGTATACTTAACATCTCTATCCGAGACTATTGTCTTCGGCACTCCCCGGTGACTAACTACTTCTTTAAAATACACAACGACAAGAATGGAGTCGTGATGACACAAAGTAGTTGGTATGCCTAAGACAAAGTCCATGCTCACGTCTTCCCATAGTGTAGAATGTATAGGCAAGGGCGTATATAATCCTACATTAGTTTTGGTGTCCTTGGATACCTGACAGGTACGACAACTACTAACTACCCTTCCCACCATTGTCTTAAGTTTTGGCCAATAGAATTTCTCCTCAACTAGCGTAATGGTCTTGTCCCTGCCGAAGTGGCCACTCAACCCTCCACTATGCAATTCCAAGATGATATGGAGGCGTAACGATGATTGCGGAATACACAACTTCCCATGTCTAAATAGATAGCTATCCTTAATGACGAACGCAGATATAACCGTGGGGAAGCTATCTTGGGCAGACAAATATGCTTCCTGAAAATCTGAGCATGTGGCGTACTCATCCTTGATTCGCTCAAATCCTACTACATTAACCTCCATAGTGGTGAGTAACAGGGTTAGGTGACTAAGAGCATCCGCGACTCGATTGTCAGCTCCCTTAAGGTGTTTGAGACTAAAAGTGTAACCCTGTAGGAAAGATACCCACTTAGCGTGATGCGGGCTGATTTTATGTTGGCCATTGATGAACCTCAATGCTTCATGATCGGAGAGGATCACAAACTCTTTAGAGAGGAAATAGTGCCTAGTCCAATGGTGTAAACATCTAATGACAGCATAAAACTCCCTATCGTAATTTGAGTAATTCAATTTGGCGCCCGCTAGCTTCTCACTAAAATAACTCATAGGGTGTCCTTCCTGACTCAAGACACCTCCTATTCCCATGCCAGAAGTGTCACACGTAAGCTCAAAGACCTTTGTGAAGTCAGGTAGACGTAAGACAGGTGCCTCAGTCATAAGCTCCTTAATGCGTTGGAAAGCGATAGTGGCGGACTTCGTCCAAGTAAACTCACCTTTCTTCATGCAATCACTAATGGGGGCCATAATGCTACTAAAGTCTCGAATGAAACGGCGGTAGAAAGTAGCTAACCCATGGAAACTCCGCACCTCTCATAACGTGGTCGGTTTGGGCCAATCCTTAATGACTTTAACCTTGTTAGGGTCAACTCTAATGCCTTCCGAAACGACTATGTAGTCTAAGAACTCCACTTTAGTGACAAAGAATGTGCACTTCTTGAGATTAAGGAATAAGGTTTCCTTCCGCCGGGTGGAAAGAACCGACCTCATATGGGAGACGTGCTCAGCAGTGGTGGTACTAAAGACTAAGATGTCATCGAAATAGACGACCACAAACTTCCCCATGTAAGGCTGAAAGACATGTGTCATCATCCGGGAGAAAGTACTGGGGGCATTGGATAGCCCAAAGGGCATCACAAGCCACTCGTATAATCCATCCTTTGACTTGAACGCAGTCTTCCATTCATCCCCCTCACGGATCCTAATCTGGTGAAAGCCAGTCTGCAAATCTAACTTTGAAAAAATGGTAGCGCTAGATAAGACATCTAGGAGGTCATCTAATCGCGGAATAGGAAATCTATATTTGATGGTAATCTTGTTGATAGCGCGGCTATCAACACACATTCTCCACGTACCATCCTTCTTGGGAGGAAGAAGGGTAGGTACCGCACATGGACTCATACTAGTCCTAATGAACCCCCTTTTCATCAAATCCTCGATCTGGGTCTGTAACTCTTTATGGGCGACGGGATGAAGCCTATAGTGGGGTTGGTTCGGTAAAGTGGAACCAGGGATAAGGTCTATCGCATGCTGTATATTCCTCAGCGGTGGTAACACCGAAGGCAGCTCATCCGGGTATACGTCCTTATATTCGTCCAACAATACCCGTAACTCTTTAGGCAAATCGTTCAATGCTCTCGAATCTACTTTTGCACTCATAAAAACTTGTGCGTACATCATCCCGTCAGGAAAGGGATCCTTCACAAATTCTTTTCTACCCACTAGATTCAACGTCTTCCTCTCGACCGGAACAATGGTGTCCTTAGCTAAAGCTACCAGCTCCTTCGGGACGGTCGGCCTCAACGTAATGACCTTACCATTAAATTTAAATTCGTAAGTGTTGGATCTCCCAAAGTGTGTCACGTCACGATCTTAAAGCCAAGGGCGGCCCAAAAACACGTGGCAGGCATCCATAGTAAGGACATCACACCACACCTCGTCAGTGTACGATTTGATCAAGAGGGGTACAAGGCATCGCTTGGTGACCGGGACAGTAACCTTATTAATCCAAGCTACTTGGTAGCGAGTCGGGTGGGGCTGCGTAGTCAAGTGCATACGTGTAACGACATTCTCAGAGATGACGTTCACACAACTGCCACTATCAATGATCAACTTGCACAACTTCTCGCCACTCTTAAAGATCAGGGAAAATATACTCGTCCTCTTCCAGTCACCTAACGGACGGGGAGTGGTCAAGATACAAAGCATCACCATAATGGGGGTGATCGTCCTATAAATCACTTGGGACCCCTTCTGGGTCACTCTCCTCAGCAGCCTCATATACGTAATCAGCAAGGTCGGTAGTCGACTCTAATAGGGCTATGACTTTGGTCTTCGTTGGGCATTCAAAGGCGTAGTGGCCTTGAATGCCGCAGGAGTAACAAGTAGCATTAGACTTGCTAACTTTCCCGATGGGGATACACTCACTTGCAGGGTTCTTAGCGCTCCTAGCAGTGATCACGACAGACTTGGACTCGGTGGACCGAAACTTCCCTTTCTCCGGATATGTGGAGGAAGAAGCTCCAGCTGTGGACTTTCCCTTCGCATGGGAATAACGGGAGTGAGCCTTAGAGGCTAAGTGCTTTTCGATGTCAAGGGCGGCATTGAACGTCGTGTTCAGATCCGTATGACCATATCGTAAGAGCTTCCGCTGAATATCAGGATGAAGCCCCTTACGAAATCTGGATAGGGTGACCTCGGGGATCTCGCTCAGATCACAACGCACCATACGGTCTTTCAGTTCTCCCATATACTCAGCTACCGAGTTTGAGCCCTGCCATAGAGTGGCAAGCTCGTCGAACATCTGTGTCTGATGGCACGCGGGAACGTACTGATCGGTCAACAGGTTCTTCATCACGGCCCATCCAATAAGTGGGACCCCATTCCCAGTTCCTAGCATACGCTCTTCATTCAGCCAATAAGTTTTGGCATGTCCTGTTAGCTTCATCCTGGAAACTTGAACCTTTTGATGGTCCGTAAGGGTGTGCCAATCGAAGTAGCACTCCATATCCACCACCCAAGTAAGGAAGATCTGGGGATCTCCCATGCCATAATAAGTGTGGGCGTCGATCTTAATGGCCCTAGTAATATCGAAAGCACGATCGTGGCGGTGTTCTCGAGGGGGCACTCGGGGAGAGTCCTCATCGGAATCCGAATCAGGAGTTTGTTGGTGCCGGTTGGGCTGCTCAACATTAATGGGTGGCGGGGGTGGCCTTGCTTGATTTTGTAGGATCTGTGCTAACATGTTCCTAAGCTCCGTCATTTCATTACGTAGCCCTACTATGGCCTCGGTGTTGGGATGCCCACGCTCACTCGCAGCCATCCTAGACGTAGACGGTGTCGTGTATTCCGATCCTAGCCTAGTGTGCATTTAGGTTTAGAAAAATCTTGGGAAGATGATTTTTCCTAGGGCTGTAGCTATATTGGAAATATGATACTTTTATAGATTCCCGATGTGAGGAACACGTGGATCGTTAAATTTTTTTTTTGAAATTTCGCTGAAAAATAAAGATTTTATCCCACTATTGGCAGACCACCGAAAATATTTTTTTTTTGTTTTTCTAGAGATTAGATTGACCAACCAGGAATGCAGCGAGGATGTTTGCAACGTGGGAGTTGAAACAACCGCCTATGATACCAAATTGGCGTAGGGGAGACCGTGATACGTGCTCGACGACACTAACCGAAACTATCGTCACAAAGCATAAAAGCAAGATAGGAGGGCTCCGACCAAATGCGAACGAAAAGGGGTCGGGTTGGCTCCCAAATCCGAATGATAAAATCAATATAGAAGATTCCAGCTGGACTCGATACAACGTCCTTAAGACCTACCTCTCCAACAAGCACACAACTCACCGCACCTACACAAGCATCTATTGCACCAACTTGAGCCATTTCAAACGCAGCAATAATTTATTTTGGAACAGCGGCAAACTTCAAATGGCGGTCGAGTTCCATTTGAGATTAATTCCCTTGTTGACACAAAGTGTTCCAATCTTGGAGAGCAAGTCAAGGCTAGGCCAAGTCTCGCTCCCACAACGGATCTTCCCAATCCGGAATACAAGAGATTCAATAACAATGAAGCCGGATCAGATTTTGCAAACGATGTATTTTAAAATCACGGAAAAGACGGTTCGCAAAAGCCTCCACAAACTCAAAGCAAGAATCACTAAAGATGAAGAGATTACCCAACCAAGAACATCAATCACACAAGATAGGTGGGAGATTCACTCTCTCCATGGAACCACCAGCGTCACACCGAATGAGGCTGCAATCCTTCTTCCTCGGAGTCGCACCGAAGGAAGCCACACCGGTGTCGCACCGAAGAGGGGAGGAAGGAAGCAAGGGGGGCGGCTTCATACCACAAGGCCGGCGGCTTGGAGTCTCTCCTTGGCCGAATTTCTCCTAGGGAGTTTCTTTGGATTCAAATTCTTCTTCTTGTCTTTTAATTCTCATAAAGAGGTCTCCTTATATAGGAGTTACAAACACATAGGAGTTACAAACACATAGGAGTTACAACAAGCCCTTAACCATCCATGATGCGATGTAATCTCATCCATCCGTATGGTTAAGTACACACCACAAACTATGAAATGTCCAAAAATAAAAATTACATAACATTTATGAATATAAAATTATCATCCAAACATGGAATAATTTTATATTCATCAATATAAAATAAAAGTGCATGAAATAATGTAATTAATTCTTCACGACGGATTTGGCACGCCGCGGGCGGAGGTTGTAACGCGGTCTTCCTTCAGCATCATCACGGCACCTAAGATCTTTGTGTCGTTGTACCTTGGCAACCGGGTCATCCTCAAGTAGTGGCAGTGGGGCCGCGACATCAGTTATGTAGTATGGGATGCATAACATTTCATGTGTACGCCGCTCAAACATGCATTAATGCCTTTTTAGAATGCATATCACTGCATACATAACATATCATCGCATAAACACGAGTGCTAAGTTAATGTTTATATGATGACACATGTATACACATGATTTTAAATGAGAATAAAGAATTCATGCATTCATATCATACGCACACGAGTTAATAGGATGAGAGGATATCATCCTATGTATGACATAACATCATTATAAAATCCTAGAGCAAGTTGCAACATAAGGAAGTGTCTTTAAGTATGGTCAGAACTAGTTGTGTGGCCTAGTTGTAATCTAGGATTTTGGTGCGCAAAGCGATGTAGTGATCGAGAGTTTGTGTCAGAGTAACAAGGCTCCGTCGAGACAGTTAGTTGCGATGCAATCGCAGATTCAGTACTTGTTGTCCGCCGCTCCCGCGGAACAACCCTTAATACAAGATTCAGCTGTGGGTCAAAACGTACCCATTAATCCTGCTCCTCTGGTGCCCCCAGTGACGTTACCACCAGAGATGAAATTTGTTTTCGCATTTCCAGCGATTGGGACCTCCTACTTATGATGGGAGTGCTGACTTTATGGTTTTGGATGATTGGATCATCGCTATCGAAGAGATGTTCTAATACTCGGGGATTGCAGAAGCCCAAATGGTGATGGTTGCAGCCTACTAACTAAAAGGACTGGCGAAGAGCTGGTGGATTTTGGAAAAGGAGAGCCTGAAGGAAGGATGCTCTTATGAGTCCTTCAAGAAGATGCTGCTTAAAAAGTCTCTATTCTCAGTCGAGCAGGACTGCCTGATGAATAATTTCCTGCATCTGAGACAGAGACAACTCATGGTGAGCGAATATGAGATTGAGTTCAGTAAGTTAAGTAGATTTGCTCTGGATGTGGTAGCTTCGGAGGCGGGAAGAGTGAAACGTTTCCTAGGACTAAGAAGCGATGACCAACAGTTGGCATGCCCTTATAGAGCTGAAAGTTACGCTGAGGCAGTGGAAGCCGCTCTAAAAGTTGAGGCGATTGAAAATGCCAAGAATCGAGGCGCGACAGAGAGAAAAGAGAAGAGGAAAGGTGATGACGATGGAAGCTCTAGGGCATCTGGACCTTCTTCGAATAAGAAAAGTAGAGAAATATGTAGCTTTTGTGGTCGATCTAGCCACCCTTACGAAAGGTGTTTCAAAAGGACTGCCACACTGAAGCAGCAACAGGTGCTCGCCATCCAAGGTGCACCCAAGGGAGATCTGGTGTGCACGTTCTATACAAAGAAGGGACATGACGTGAGTCATTGCTGGTCAAAGGAAAGGGTTTGCTTCCAATGCGAGCAGAAGGGGCACCTGAAGTCTTCTTGCCCCCAGGCTCAAACTCCACTACATCCTGCCCCACTTCGGGCTCTGCCACCATCACCAAACCATGACATAGGGAAAGAAAAGCTGAATGTGGTGATAAGGTAGGAAGCTTAGACCTCTACTCAAGTGATAATAGGTTAGCTTTTCGTCTATCTTTTAATCTGTATTGTTTGCCATAGTTTTCGTTCGTTTAGTCATGTATGATACGTTTTAAAGGGAGTTTAAGGTGAAAAATAGGTGGGCGCGCTTTCTTTTCGATTCAAGTACCACCCATTCCTTTGTGGCGCAGAGTTTCGTAGATAAACATCGTTTGAACGTAGATCAATTATGAGACTCCTTCAACGTCAAGCTTCCCTCCGGCGATCTGGTGATATCAAATCAAGGAGTTCTGAGATTCCATATTTGTCTGGGTGATTTCCTAGCCTTGGAGGATCTGATGGTGTTGTATCTGACAGATTACAATGTGATTTTGGGCATGGACTGGCTGTCCAAGTATGATGCGGTCATCAAGTGCAAAGAAAAGTGGCTGGAATTCAAGATGGACAACAACCAACCTATGAGTGTTTATCTTATTAAGGATAGTGTTTCCTCTATTATCTCTACAGTACGTGTCTGTCGAGCTATAAAGTCTGGTTGTGAGGCATATCTTGTTTCTATTTCTGCTTTGGAAACAGCTTTTGTTATACCATGTCTTGAGGATATCTCGGTGGTGCGAGAGTTTCCAGATGTTTTTCCTGATAGTCTTTCAGGACTTCCTCCCGTGAGAGAGGTATAGTTTGTGATAGACCTCGAGCCAGATACTCGTCTTATTGCCAAGGCACCGTATCGTATGGATCCGCGTGAGTTGGATGAGTTACGTACTAAGCTTGACGAGTTGTTGCGGTGTGGATTTATTAGATCGAGTTCTTCTCTGTGGTGTGCTCCTGTATTATTTGTAAAGAAAAAGGATGGATCGATGAGGCTTTGCATCGATTATAGAGAATTGAATAAGGTGACCATTAAGAATAGATATCCCTTGCCAAAGACTTATGATTTGTTCGATCAGTTGCGTGGTAGCTCGATATTTTCAAAGATCGATCTTCGTTCAGGCTACCACCAATTGAGAATTCCTGAGGCAGATATTCCACGGACTGCTTTCCATTCACAGCATGGAAATTTTGAGTTTTTGGTGATGTCCTTTGGTTTGACAAATGTGCCCTCTGCTTTCATGGATTTAATGAATAGAGTGTTCAGAGATTTCTTGGACCGTTTCATGATTGTGTTCATAGATGGCATCCTTGTGTACTCCCGTAGTGTTGAGGAACATAATCAACACTTGCAATTGGTTTTATCAACCCTGAGGTCGCATAAGTTATATGCGAAGTTGAGCAAGTGTGAGTTCTGGCTACCTCAGGTGTCCTTTCTGGGTCATGTTGTAAGCAAGGACGGTATTTTCGTAGACCCAACCAAGATTTCTGCTGTGATGGAATGGAAGAGACCTTCTACACCTAAGGAGATTAGGAGCTTCTTAGGCCTGGCCGACTATTATAGAAGATTCGTGGAAGGTTTTTCTGTGTTGTATGCTGCTCTAACTATACTTACCCAGAAGAACATATCGTTCATTTGGAACGATAAGTGTGAAGAAGCTTTCTAGGAGCTGAAGAAGAGATTGTGTACGGCTCCAGTTTTAACCTTGCATACTGAAGGAGTTGAGTACGCTGTGTATGTGGATGCATCACACATTGGACTGGGTTGTGTTTTGATGCAATAAGGAAAGGTGATCACGTATGGATCAAGGCAATTAAAGATTCATGAAAGAAACTATCCTACACATGATTTAGAGTTTGCTGTTGTAATTTATGAGACGAAGCTTTGGAGACATTTATTATATGGCATGCTGTGCAAGATCTATATAGATCATAAGAGTTTGAAGTACGTCTTCACTCATAAGGAGCTAAATCTGTGCCAACATAGGTGGTTAGAATATGTGGCCGATTATGAAGTGGAGATTCTTTATCATCCAGGAAAGGCTAACGTGGTAGCCGATGCTTTGAGTAGGAAGACCTCAAAAATTTTTAATCTATCTATACAGTCCTTGGTGGAAGAATTTTTGTTGATGAACATTGTTGGGTACATTGGAAAATGTGTACCAGATTTAAAGAAGCCTCACCCTACTCAACGATATGCATCAAGGTGTATTAGATGTTGTTTTGAGTTTATATGTGCAGGTTAAGTAATTGCAGGAAATGCAGAAAAAATTCTAAGTCCATGTGTCGACACCTAGAGAAGCTGTGTTGACACTTATGAAGGTCTGTGTCGACACTGGAGAAAAGCTGTGTCGACACTTAGAGTAAATTGTGTCGACACTTGGAAAGGCTGTGTCGACACCAGAAGAAATTATGTCAACATGCAGAGGCAGTGTCGACACATAGAGAAGCATTGTCGACATCAACTGTGTCGACACCAAGAGGCAGTGTCGACATACAGAAACACTTAGTCGACATCAATCGTGTCGACACCAAGAGGCAGTGTCGACACACAGAAGACTTTGTCAACAGCAACTGTGTCAACACAAAGGAGATATGTCGACACACAACAAAGTTACAACAAAGTTTAAGTAAAGAAGGCTTGTGTCGACACACAGAATCATTGTCGACACATTCTAAAGAAGCAGTGTCGAGAAGCAGTTACAACAACAAAAGAGTTGTGTCGACACCACCAAGGCTTGTGTTGACACTTAGTCCACTTGTGTCGACACTTAGTCTACTTGTGTCGACACATGATGAAGTTCAGTCTCGACACTTTCAGACAGAGACAATATTTTCAAGAAGTGACTGGATGACTTGACAACTGCCATTTCCAACCGGTCTACTGCAACTGTCAGAGCTGTCAGAAGTCTGTTAGAAACCGGATCAGCCGGTTACCTTGGAGAATGTCTATATAAAGGGATTCTCCTTCAACAGAAAACTGACTAACTGAAGAAGAAACAACAATTAAGAGAGAAGTAATAATACAGAAGATTTTCATCAGAAGTTCTAAGAAGAAGTTGGAGAGAGAGAGAACTCCATCTACTGAAGTGCAGTTGCTGAACCAGGCTGCCAAGAAAGATTCAGATTGAGATCTGGATCTCAAGTCAGAAGCTGATTGAAGATCAACTTCACAGGAGATTCAACCCTACTGAGTTCAGATTCAAGAAGCTTTGAAGAAAGCTAAGAGAAGTTGTTCTCTGCCATCAGATTCTTCCAAGAACTGATCAAGAAGCCATCCATCTATTCTCTCTCTTTCAGGGTGGTGGCAATATACTTTGTTTAATTAAATTTCTGTAGGATCTATTCTAGATCTGAGTTGTAAGCCTATTTTATAAAGGCTGAGTGTAGGAGATTTAGATCTCTGAGTTTTAGGCCTTGTTGAAGGCTGAGGTAGGGCTGTGAGCCTGAGTTGTAGGAGACTGTGTTCTCTGAGTGTAGGTCTTGTTGAAGACCGAGGTAGGGCTATGTTCCTGAGCTGTAGGAGTGTGGACTCACTCTGAGTTGTAGGAGCCCTGTTGGGGTTCTGAGCTACTATAAGATCTGAGGATCTGAGGTGAAGAGAAGAAGTTAGGCCGAATCTAGTACACTGCTAGATAGGCGAAGGGGGAAAGTGGATGTACCCAGACCTTGGGGAACCACTATAAAAATCTATGTGCAATCTGTGTTGTGGTAATTCTGTGAATCTGTGTTGTGTTAGCTGTAGAATTTGTAGTTTTTTTATTAAATTACAGAATAGATTTGCTGCCTTAAAAAGAAAAAGGAATTACACCTATTCACCCCCCTCTAGGTGGTTAGGTACTAATTCTTTCAAGAGGTATCAGAGTCAGGTTCCTCAAAGAAGGACTTAACAGTCTGAGTTAGATCTATAAGGCCGATTCAAGATCAAGAAAATGGGTTTTGGTGAGAATCATAAGGAACTAGGTTCTATGAAATTACCCATATGCAGAACGAAGATATTTGGAATACGGAAAGAAAGGGTCAGGCTGTTTATGGAGGCTTTTGATCCAAGGATCTATATTACAGTCAAGGAAGGTCCTTATATTCCTATGAAGATTTCTGTTCTGGATGCAAACCAAAGAATTCCCAAGGATTTCTCAGAGATGACTAAGGATGAAATCATCCTGGCAACTATGGATAAAAGAGCCCAGAATATCATAGTTAGTGCCATAGATGATGCAATCTTTCAAAATTTGATTCACGACAAGACCTCCAAGGAAATGTGGGATACTTTAATAGTCTACATGGAGGGTTCTGAAGAAGTCAGACAAGATAGAAAATCTATGCTAAACCAGGAATATGAGAGTTTCAGACAAGGAAAGTCTGATAGTATAACTGAGTGTTATAAAAAGTTCTATAGAATAGTTAATGAGTTGATGTCCTATGGAAGAATCTTCAGTACCTATGAACTGAATGATAAATTCCTAAGATCCTTGACAAAGGATTGGGACACTAAGATTTGTGCCATTGGGGAAGTGGCCAAACTTGCAGATATTTCTCCTCCAACTTTGTTTGGAAAGTTGCTGTCATATGAGATGCAGCTGATGGCAAGGAAAGAGGAAGAGAAAAGTGCAAAAGGGGAGCATAGAGAAAAGTCTGTGGCCTTTAAGGTTGAGGCCACTAGAAAAAATAGGAGGATGTCTCCATCACCTCCCAAGATAGTTACTGAAATTCTTTCAGGTAATTCTGATAACCAAAGTTCAGAAAGCAGTGACTCAGATGAAGACTTTGATGCCTTCACAAGGCAGTTTCAGAGATTCCTGAAGAAGAAGCAGTGGAAGTCTAAGCCTTCCACATCTCAGCCTAAGGATGTTTATTATCAAAAGAGGAAGTCATCCAAGAACGACAGGAGCAGGTCCAAGCCAGACAAATCTAAAATATCAAAGATAGTTTGCTACTGCTGTAATAGACATGGACAGGTTGTGGCTGAATGTCCAGATAAAAGAAAAGAGTCTGCTGATAAAAAGAAGAGTCAACACCAGAGCAAGAAGGAGAAATCCTTTGTTGCTAAGAAGGAGAAGACCTTGTCAGACCAATCATCTTCAGAGTCAGAATCTGAAGCTGAGGCATACATTGGTCTATATGCAGTAGATGAAGAAGAAGAGTTTCTACAAGTGCTGAACTCTATCTATGAACAAGAAGACCATCAGTGCAAGGGACTGATGGCTGTGTCAGAAGAAGACAAGTGCCAGGATCAGCCTGGTCCTATTAAGGTACAATGTCTTTCTAGAAATGTAGATTATAGTACTGAGTTAGAGTCAGCAACATCTGCATCAAGTGATGTGGATGAGTCTGAGTCTGAAGGTGATATTCATCAGCTGATAGATGAATATGGAGATTTATTGCAGGCACTTAAGAAAAGCAAAAACCTGGCCAAAACTCTGGCTAAGGAAATTGCAGATCTTAAGATGGCTGCATTTGATTCAGAGAAGTTGTCGGATCAAAAGCTGAATGAGATTGCCAGATTGAAAACATAACTGTTATTCAAATGGGCACAATCACATTCAAGAATGATCAGATTAGAAATCTGGAGGTTAGACTTCAGAAAGAGAAAGAGATCGTGGCTAGTTTTTCTAAGCCAAAATCTGTATTACCCTTAATAGATGACTTTGTGTCACAAAAGGGTAAGGATGGATTAGGGTTCAAGAAAACTGCATGGGCTGCTAAGTCTAATAAGAAAGGCAAAGCCCCAGTACAAAACAAGAGACCTGTTGTAAATAATTCAGCTAAGGTTGTACCTAAACAATGATATAACAAGTTTGAGTGCTGGTGCTGTGGTAAGGTAGGCCACTTTGCCTTAGATTGTTGGCACAATTCCTGTGTCAAGGAGAATAGCAGTCTGCCTGTTAGAAGACCTGCAGGCAGATTTGTTAAATTTCAGACTAACATGAACCAAGGACCCAAAACTCATTTGGGTTCTAATGTTAATTAATCATTATTGCAGGTGAGTCCAAGTGACCATGCCCCTATATGGTACTTGGACAGTGGATGTTCCAGGCACATGACTGGAACAAGGGGGTTGCTGAAGGACTACACACCTATCATGGATGACCCTAAAGTAACCATTGGTGGTTCTGAAAAAGGAATCATCAAAGGATTTGGTAACATTTCTAGTAATCAGATTACTATCACTCAAGTGGCCTATGTGAAGGGTTTGAAACACAACCTTATAAGCATAAGTCAGCCGAGTGACTTAGGATATGACATTTCATTTATTAAGAATGGATGTCATATAAAAGGTCAAGTGATCAAAATGTCATATTGACAGGATATAGAAAAAAAATATATATTGTCTTAACTTTGAGTGTGAGAACAATGTTTCTCCTATTTGTCTTGTAGCTGATGAGAGAGCCTCTCATTATGTTAAATGGCACAAGAGGCTGGCCCATCTTAACTACAAGACTATTGGCCAACTCTTTAGCAAAGAGTTAGTGAGGAATTGTCCTCAAGTTAAGTGTATAAATGATGGGATATGCTCAGCTTGTCAAAAAGGCAAGCAGACGAAATCCTCCTTTCATAGTCTTGAAAGCAAGGATTCAGTGAGGTGTCTATACCTCTTGCATATGGATATATTTGGTCCTATGCCAGTTCATAGTCTAGGTAGGAAGGTCTACACTTTTGTGGTGGTAGATGACTATTCTAGATATTCCTGGGTGTTCTTTCTGAGACAAAAATCTGAAACCCCAAGTGTTTTATATAGTTTTGTCAAACAAATTCAGAATGAACTGTACAGTACAGTGGTCAAAATCAGAAGTGACCATGACACTGAATTTCAATCTGAGAGTATGACAAGACCGTGTGAAGAATTTGAGATTTTTCAAGAGTTCTCCTCACCTAGAACACCACAGCAAAATAGTATTGCTGAAAGGAAGAATAGAACATTGATTGAGGCTGGTAGAACTCTATTGAGTGACACTTCTCTCCCAGAATATTTCTGGGCTAAGGCAGTAAACACTGCATGTCATGTGATCAATAGGGCTACTATCACCAAAAGCCACAAAAAGACTCCCTATGAGATTATGAAGGGCAGAAAACCAAACTTATCCTATTTTAGGATCTTTGGTTGCAAGTGTTATGTCCTTAACAATGGCAAGTCTTATCTAACCAAGTTTGCTGCCAAATTCCAAGAGGGGATATTTGTTGGGTACATCAACAATAGTAAGGCTTATAGGGTCTACAACTTGATTACTCAAGTTGTAGAAGAGTCTGTACATGTAGTCTTTGATGAAACAAGACTGATTAACAGTGAGTTGCCAAGTAGTGCTTGCAGTTCTACAGGTATAAATGAAAGAATGGACAAGCTTACCATTACAGAAGATTCAACTACAAATCAGGAAGTGGAAAATGGTGGCTGCTGTCCAGGGGGAGTACAAGACTCTCCAAATGTTGAAGAAAACCAAGAGGTGCAGCAAATTAAGGAGATTGGAGGTGTTCAACCTGAAGATAGACTACCTCCAGCTATTAGACACTTAAAAGATCATCCAGCAAATCAAATAATTGGTGATCCAAGACAAGGAGTACAAATAAGGAGCAAGAATCTGAACACAGTTCTTTGCTCTAGCTTCCTATCACAAGTGGAGCCAAAGAGATTTGAAGAAGCTGTTCTAGACCCACATCGGATTGATGCCGTACAAGAGGAACTGAATCAGTTCAGAAGGTGCAAGGTCTGGAAGTTAGTTCCTACACCCAAGGACCACAACATCATTGGAACAAAGTGGATCTTTAGGAATAAACTGGATGAGAATGGGATCATTGTGAAGAATAAAGCTAGACTTGTTACAAAAGGATACAGATAGGAAGAGGGTATTGATTTTGATCAAATCTTTGCCCCAGTAGGAAGACTGGAAGCAATTAGGATGTTCCTAGCCTTTGCAGCATTTCAAGGTTTCAAGGTATTCCAAATGGATGTAAAATCACCATTCCTAAATGAAAATCTAAAAGAAGAAGTCTATGTAGAGCAGCCCTCAGGTTTTGTTGATCCTCTCAAACCTGATTATGTTTATAGACTTAGGAAAACTTTGTATGGGTTGAAACAAGCCCTAAGGGCTTGGTATGAAACCCTGTCTAATTTCCTCATTGAGAACAAATTCTCAAGTGGGAAAATAGACAAGACTCTATTCCTAAGGGAATCCAAAGGAAAGATAATCCTAGTCCAAATATATGTTGATGACATAATATTTGGGTCTACAGAAAGTAACCTTTGTAGAATGTTTGCAAAACTTATGCAAGAGAAATTTGAAATAAGCAGTATGGGAGAACTTATGTTCTTCTTGGGTCTCCAAGTAAGACAGACTAAAGATGGCTTGTCCATATGCCAGTCTAAGTTCACCCTGTAGTTAATTAAGAAGTATGGTATGGAATCATCCACTACCATGAGAACTCCTATAGGGACAAGTGTATCTCTTAGCAAAGATGGTGCAGGGAAACCTGTAGATGAAACTTTGTATAGAGGTATAGTTGGCTCCCTCCTGTACTTGACTGCTAGTAGACTAGATATCATGTATGCTACATGTGTCTATGCTAGGTACCAATCCTGCCCTAAAGAATCTCATCTTACTATAGTAAAAAGCATTTTGAGATATCTTAAGGGAACAGTTTATCTAGGCCTTTGGTACACTAGAAATGGAGATTTTCTACTGATAGGCTATTCAGATGCAGATTTTGCAGGTTGCAAAGAAGATAGAAAAAGTACTACAGGAACCTGTCAATTTCTAGGAGGAAGACTGGTGTCTTGGAGCAGTAAGAAGCAGACCAGTGTGGCAATCTCTACTGCTGAGTCTGAATATGTGGCAGCAGGAAGTTGTTGTGCACAGCTGTTGTGGATTCAGCACCAGCTAGAAGACTATGGTATTCAAGTAAGTAGAACACCTTTGCTTTGTGATTCTACAAATGCTATTTCTATTGCAAATAATCCTGTTTCACATAGTAGGACTAAGCATATAGAAATTAGATACCATTTTCTTAGAGAACATATAGAGAAAGAGGACATATCACTAGAATTTGTCAAAATAGATAATCAAATTGCAGATATGTTTACTAAGCCTCTAGATGAAACTAAATTCAATAAGTTTAAAATTGAATTAAGAATGTTGAACTTAGATTAGTTTAACAAAATTGGCTAAGTAAAACTTTGTCGACATATCCAGCTAAATGATGTCGACACAGAGAAGAGTTGTCAACACGTGTAGAGAAGTGGTGTGGACACTTCAGGAAGTGGTGTCGACACATCTAAGTAAAGTGGAGTCGACACTGAGAATAAGTGTCGACACATAAGTTCTGTCGACCATAGTGGTGTCGACACATGCAGCTATTTGTGTCGACACTCAAACACTGAGTCGTCAATTATGGATATTTGTGTCGACACATCATAATTGATGTCGACACATATAAGTCAACACTGTTGTCGAGACTTAAGTAATCTGTATCAACACTTTTCAACAGTGTCGACACATTCAATGATTGTTGACGCGCCTTTTCACCTTCGTTTTTAGAAAGGTATAAATAGGTCAACACCATTGTCTGTCGACACGCTTTCTATAGTTTCGAGACCAAAACTTTGTGTCGACAAATTTTCTCATCTAAATTCAAGATTTCTCTTAACCCTAATGACGCCCAAGCTTGAAGACAATGTTAATGAAGGATATGAGCTGGTACGCAATGCCTTTGACCATGCGGAATCTGAAATTAAAGCTGTTGTAACCCTAATTGCTGAGAATGGGTTGGAGTTTCTAGTTTCTGAACCAACAAAGATTTGGAAGAAAGAAGCACTAGAATTCTTTAGTGCTGCTACCCTAGATCAAACTGGACTCAAAATTAGATCCACAGTCCATGGAGTAAAGGTGAAAATCACCCAGAAGAGTTTGATGAAAGTTCTTCACCTACCAAGATCACAAGAAGAAGATGATATACCTGCATCTAAGACAAGGGAAGTACTTCAATGGTGTGGATTGGATCCCACCTTGAAGATTGGAGTTGTAATGAATAGAAAAGGAATGAATCAACAAGGCAAATTTCTTTCAGAAATAGTTGGCAAAGTCATCCTCTGCAAGCCAGGGAGACATGATAGGATTTCTGCCTACATGTTCAGCCTGATGACAAGGATCATCTACAGACTCAACACTGATTGGTCAGTAGTGATTTTTGAAAAGATTAAGAAAAGTCTGAAGAAGCCAAATCTGGGTAGAATTATGAGTTTGTACTTGGCTGGAACTATTCCAGAAGTAATGGACCAAGCTGCTGGTTCTAAAATTAACCATATGAGGAGGATGGACATCAGGATTATCTCAAGATGGGATAGGGTCCTAACTAAGGACATGCCTGATGAGGAGAGGGAAGAGGTTCCTGAAAGATCATCAGCACAAGACATTCCTGCATAAGACCCTATAGATGATGCACAGAGGCAGGGGGAGCAACCATCTGCTAGCCCTATTCACATGGATCCACACCAGGGGGAGCCTCAACATGAGGAAGTGCCAACTCACTTAGACAGTGAAATGACAATACAAACAATCCTTGAGGTAATTCAAGAGGTGAATCAATCAATTCTTAATGATAAGGATGAAACTCTAACTGAATTTTTGATTGATGTTGACCAGCCAACACAACTACACAGTCAAGCACAAGATGTTATCATGGAAGATACAACTGTTGCTGCTGATGCTCCTGAGATAAGAGTATCTCCAGTTCCTTCCCAACAAGAGTTTACCCTAGATGAGTTGTTCACTACTTTGGAACAAGAGACTCAGGGGGAGACAAAATGATTTGAGGGGGAGAAAGTAGATGTTGAAGAGGAGCAAGCTAAACTTGAGGGGGAGCAAGTAGGAACTCAGGCGGAGACTGCAAGAAATGAGGAGGAGGAAAGGACTCAGGGGGAGCTACCAAGGACTGAAAAGGAATTGCCTCCTAGTCCTAAGGAAAGGGTTGACATAGCTAGTACCTCAGTATCTGAGGATGAATAAGCTTCAAGAGCTAAGAAGAAAAAGCTAATGGTCTTCAAAAGGAGAAGCCAAAACTACAAGAAGGCATTACAAACTGTTGCTCCACAACCTGCCCCAACAGCTGATTACAGTTCATTATTGGTGGCCTTGCAGATCAAATTGGATGAGCAAAGGATTGCAATGGAGAAGTATATGGATGAGACCGACAAAGATTTGCAATTCACTTTGGCTCAAGATATAAAGTCAATAAGATTTGAAGTGAATCAAAATAAGAAAGAAATGACTGATTGTTTTCACAAGGGCGGCAATGTAGTGGTTTTCCTAGCTACCCATCAAGAAAAGATAAAGACACAAGTTGATGATATAGCTCTTAAGCAAGACTATGTTCTAGAAAATCAGATTAGAGTGAATGAAAATCTGACTGAATCACATAATGTGATTGTAACAGAAATGAAGAATATTGCTACTGCCCAGACTGAAGAAAGGACTAAAGCCCAGGTAGATTTTGTCAAGCAATTACAAGAAGGAATAGCTGCTGTAAAAACTGCTATTGAGGATTCTCAAAAGACTATTTCTGCATAGCTACTGAAATTGAAGTATTTTTATAAGGATGGTGTAAATTTTCTGGATACACATGTTAGATTTCAAAAAGATGATCTCAGGTATCATGTTGAAAGAGAAGTCATAAAGGGGGAGAGAGTATTAGTCAAATCTGGATCTGATCATGCTAAATGGATATCTAATAGCATCAGAGCCACACTTGGATATCCACCACTCTGTGATGATGACAATGTGGCTGAGTCTGGTATACAACCTGCTTACTTAGAAGGGGTTCAACCTGAAGTTGCTCAAGTTATTTACCCTCCAGCAGATTTTGGCATGATTCATCAAGAAGTACAATCAATGTACAACCCTCCAGAGGGTAATAAAAAATATTATCATTGAGAAAGTAGACATGCCAGTGAAAGAGGAAGTTTTGACTAAAGAGAAAGAAGCTCAACTGTCAAAGAAGAGATTCAGAGAACATGTTGAGTTAAAGCCTGATTTTGAGTAGTGGAATCCTAATTCTAGAAATATTATACTGACTGCTTGGAAAGTTGTAAAAGACAATACCTTAGAGAGGGGCAAACGGTACTCTGAGCAAGAATGGAGAAAGCATGAAGCCAGGAAAGAAGCCATTGTTCAGTATAGGAGAAAGGCAAAACTTGGGAAGCTACCTCCTAATGCTCAGGAGCCTAGCAAATATTTCCCTAAGCCCTTTCATTATTTTGAAAGACAAAAAATAAGGGCTGAAGAACAAAAGAAGAAAGATCTTAAGGGCAAGAAGCCAGTTGATGACATTGATGCTCCAGTTCAAGCCAAGATTCAATCAGGCAAGGACATTGTCATCAAGGAGCCAGAGCAGCCTTACAATAGATTTACTTGATTTTATAACATTGTAAACCTTAGTGTTTAAAATCTATATAAACTTCTTTGAAAGAAACTTTTGAAGTTGAAATAAAATGAAAGATATTCTGGTTGCATTGTTATTCTGTGATGATTGTTTATATATGTTTTGTTTAATATTTACCCTATCATATAATGTTGTTATACATCAAGATGTGTATTTATTATGAATGGTGTATATCATTGACTAAGAGTTATGACTTCTCCAAATAGGGGGAGATTGTTGGGTACATTGTAAAATGTGTACCAGATTTGAAGAAGCCTCACCCTACTCAATGATATGCATTAAGATGTATTTGATGTTGTTTTGAGTTTATATGTGCAGGTTAAGTAATTGCAGGAAATGCAGAAAAAATTCTAAGTCCCTGTGTCGACACTTAGAGAAGTTGTGTCGACACTTATGAAGTCCTGTGTCGACACTGGAGAAAAGCTGTGGCGACACTTGGAGTAAATTATGTCGACACTTGGAAAGGCTGTATCGACACTAGAAGAAATTGTGTCAACATGCAGAGGCACTGTCGACACACAGAGAAGCATTGTCGACATCAACTATGTCGACACCAAGAGGCAGTGTCGACACACAAAAACACTTAGTCGACATCAACTGTGTCTACACCAAGAGGCAGTGCCGACACACAGAAGACTTTGTCAACAGCAACTGTGTCGACACAAAGGATATGTGTCGACACACAACAAAGTTACAACAAAGTTGAAGTAAAGAAGGCTTGTGTCGACACACAGAATCAGTGTCGACACATTCTAAAGAAGCATTGTCGAGAAGCAGTTACAATAACAAAGGAGTTATGTCGACACCACCAAGGCGTGTGTCGACACTTGGTCCACTTGTGTCGACACTTAGTCTACTTGTGTTGACACGTGATGAAGTTCAGTCTTGACACTTTCAGACAGAGACAGTATTTTCAAGAAGTGACTGGATGACTTGACAACTGCCATTTCCAACCGGTCTACTACAACTGTCAGAGCTGTCAGAAGTCTGTTAGAAACCGGATCAGCCGGTTACCTTAGAGAATGTCTATATAAAGGGATTCTCCTTCAACAGAAAAGTGACTAACTGAAGAAGAAACAACAACTAAGAGAGAAGTAATAATACATAAGATTTTTATCAGAAGATCTAAGAAGAAGTTGGAGAGAGAGAGCTCAATCTACTGAAGTGCAGTTGCTGAACCAGGCTGCCAAGAAAGATTCAGATTGAGATCTGGATCTCAAGTCAAAAGCTGATTGAAGATCAACTTCATAGGAGATTCAACCCTACTGAGTTCAGATTCAAGAAGCTTTGAAGAAAGCTAAGAGAGGTTGTTCTCTGCCATCAGATTCTTCCAAGAACTGATCAAGAAGCCATCCATCCATTCTCTCTCTTTCAAGGTGGTGGCAATATACTTTGTTTAATCAAATTGTTGGGTACATTGATTAAATGTACCTGATTTGAAGAAGACTCACCCAACTCAATGATATACATCAAAGTGTATTTGATGTGTTGTTGAGTTTACTTGTGCAGGTTAAGTATTTACAGGACTGAAGCAAAAAGTTTCTAAGTCCATGTATCGACACCCAGAGGGAAAGTGTCGACACTTAAGAAAGCTTGTGTCGACACCCAGACAAGCAGTGTCGACACTTGGAGTCATTGTGTCGACACCAGGGATGCTGAGTCGACACCAGACACAAAGTGTCGACACAAGGAGCTGTGTCGACACTCAGTGAAGAAAAGTGCAGTAAAGCTGTGTCGACACAAGGAGCTGTGTCGACACCAAGAAGAACTGTGTCTACACCAGAAAGTGTCGACACTTGGAGCTGTGTCGACACTCAGCAAAAGTTAGCAGAGACTAAGTACAAGTGTCGACACCCAGAACAATGTGTCGACACTCAACAGAAGAGTCAGCACTTGAAGTATGTGTCGACACCTAGCACAATGTGTCGATACACAACAGAAGAGTCAGCACTTGAAGATGTGTCGACACCCAGAACAATGTGTTGACACACAACAGAAGAGTTAACACTTAAAGTAAGTGTCGACACAAGACAGTATGTGTCGACACTCAGCTGAAGACTCGACACTCAGCAAAGAACAGCAAGTTCATCAAATTATTCTAAGTACAAGTGTCGACACTAAGGGAATGTGTCGACACTCAGCTGAAGTCTCAACAGAAGAATGTGTCGACACAAGGAGCTGTGTCGACACTCAGCAAGTATCAACATTGAAGACTATGTGTCGACACCAAGAAGCAGTGTCGACACTTAACAGATTCAACACATGAAGATGTGTCGACACAAAGGAGATGTGTCGACACTTAGAAGATTTTAGTAAAAGACAGAAGATCAAGTACTTGTGTCGACACTCAATTTCAGTGTCGACACCTGAAGAAGAAACTGTGTCGAGACATAGAATCTACAACATATGGAGTTGTGTCGAAACCTTGTAGACTTGTGTCGACACTTACACAACTTGTGTCGACACTTGGTCTATAAGTGTCGACACTTAAAGACAGAAAGTCTCGACACTGTCAGACAGTTAGAGAACTTTTAAGAACTGACTGGATGACTTGACATCTGCCGTTCCAGCCAGTCTACAGCACCTATCAGAGATATCAGAATTCAGTTATGAACCGGACCAGCCAGTTACCATGAAGAAGGCCTATAAATAGGCTCATACAGTCTACAGAAACTGTGGAGATAAAAACAAGTAGTTCATATCATTGATCAAGTATCAAAACAAGAAGATCTAGCTGTCCAAGTGAAGATCTAAGAAGTTGGAGAGAGAGGGCTCCATCCAAGAAATTCAGCCGTTGGAACTGGGCTGAGAAGAAGGGTTCAGATTCATTTTGGATCTTAAGAAGCAGAGGTCAAGGATCAACTGCAGGAGGATTCAATCTTATTCAGTTCTACTTTCAAGAAGCTTTGAAGAAAGCTAAGTCAGATTGTTTCCAGCTGAGTTCTTCCAAGAACTCATCAAGAAACTCACAACTCCCCTCTATTGTTTCTGAGTTGCTGAGTTATCATTTGTAAATTCATTTTTATCTTGTAGGATCCTTTGGATCTGAGTTTTTGTAAGCCTGTATATATAAAGGCTGAGTGTAGGGCTTGTGAGCCTGAGTGTAGGAGATTGAAATCTCTGAGTGTAGGCCTTGGTGGCTGAGTGTAAGCCTTTGTGGCTGAGTGTAGGCTTTGTGGAGAAGCTGAGTTGTAGGGCCTTGGCCTGAGGTGTAGGAACCAGTTTGGGTTTTGAGACAGTGGTGAAGTTTGGCCGAATCTAGTACACTGCTAGATAGGCGAAGGGGGAAAGTGGATGTACCCAAAGCTTGGGGAACCACTATAAAACTCTGTGTCTGCTGTGTTTGTGATGTGCTGTGATTTGCTGTGTGATTGCTGTGCAAAAGTAGAATAGATTCTGTGTTATAAACTGTTTGCTGCCATTTAAGTTTAAAAAGAATTTGGTCACCTATTCACCCCCCCTCTAGGTGTTTGGGTACTAAATCTTTCAAGTGGTATCAGAGGCAGGTTCCTCAAAAAGGACTAACAGTCTAAGGAGATCCTGATTGGCAGATTCAGTCTAAGTCAAATTACAGATTCAAGAAAATCAAGAACCATGGGTTCTTCTGAAAATCACAAGGAATTGGGATCCATGAAATTACCTATATGCAGAAAGAAAATCTTTGGGATCTGGAAGGAAAGGGTAAGGCTGTTTATGGAAGCCTCAGACCCTAGGATTTACATCACAGTAAAGGAGGGGCCATATGTGCCCATGAAGATATCAGTTCTAGATGCAAATCAGAGAACACCAAAGGATTTCTCTGAAATGACTAAGGATGAGATTGTCCTAGCCACCATGGACAAAAGGGCACAAAACATTATAGTGAGTGCCATAGATGATGCAACTTTTCAGAATCTTATATACTGTAAGGACAGCCAAAGAGATGTGGGATACTCTTATTGTGTATATGGAGGTTCTGAAGAAGTTAGACAAGATAGAAAATCCTTGCTAAATCAAGAGTATGAAAGTTTTAGACAAGGAAAGGGTGATAGCATAACTGAGTGCTATAAGAAGTTCTACAGGATAGTGAATGAACTCATGTCTTATGGAAGAGAGTTCAGTAACTGTGAACTAAATGACAAGTTCCTAAGGTCCCTAACTAAAGATTGGGACACAAAGATCTGTGCCATTAGAGAAATGGCTAAGTTGGGAGAAATTCCTCCACCTACACTGTTTGGCAAATTGTTGTCATATGAGATGCAGTTGACAGTGAGGAAAGAGGAGGAGAAATCAACAAGAACTGAACACAAGGAAAGAACAGTAGCTTTCAAGACATAAGCTCCCAGAAAGCATAGAGGAAAGTAACCAACTCCACCTCCAAAGGTTGCTGAATCAGAGTCAGATGAATCAGTCAGCACAAAGTCTGAAAGCAGTGAAAGTGATGAAGACTTTGCTGCCTTCACTAGACACTTTCAGAAATTCTTGAAGAAGAAACAGTGGAGGACAAGGCCTTCTACTTCAAAGGGAAAAGAAGACTTTTATCAGGATAAAAAGGCTTCAAAGAAGGACAGGAAGAGGACTAAATTTAGCAAGGCAACTGTTTCAAAAATAGTGTGCTATTGTTGCAATAGACAAGGCCATGTTGTTGCAGATTGTCCAGAAAAGAGAAAGGAATCTGGTGACAGGAAAAAGACTCACTTTAAAGGCAAGAAAGAAAAGTCTTTTGTTGCCAAGAAGGAGAAGACTCTATCAGATATCTCTTCTTCAGAAACTGAGTCTGATGCTGAGGCTTACATAGGGCTGTTTGCTGAAGAAGAAGAAGAAGAAGAATTCATGCAGATTATGGAGTCTATATATGAACAAGAAGACAGTCAATGCCAAGGGCTAATGGCTTTGACAGAGAGTGACAAAATCCTGGAGCAGCCAGGACCCAGTAAGGTACAAAGTTCAACTTTAAGTTCAGTTTCTTATTCTAGTACAGAATCAGATTCATCATCATCTAGTGATGAGAGTGTATCTGAGTCTGAGGATGATATTCATCAGCTGATAGATGAATATAAAGTGCTGTTGCAAGCTTACAAGAAAAGCAAGTCCCTAGCCAAAAGTCAGGCAAAGAAAATTGCTGATCTCAAAGCTGCTGCAACAGATTCTGAGAAGCTATTTGATCAAAAGCTTAATGAGATAGCCAGGCTGAAGCACATAACAGTGATTCAGATGGGTACTATATCATTTAAAAATGATCAAATCAAGAGTCTGGAGATTAATCTTCAGAAGGAAAAGGACTTAGTTGCTAGGTTTTCTAAACCTAAGTCAGTGCTACCTTTAATTGATGAATTTGTTCATCAAAAGGATAAAGCTGGACTGGGCTTTACTAGACCTGCAAGGACTGAGCAGTCCAAGTCCATGTCCAAGGGCAAAGCCCCAGCATTCAACAAGTCAGCTGTAGATAAGACAGCAAAGACAGTACCTAAGCAAAGGTACAATAAGTTTGAATGTTGGTGCCGTGGCAAGGTTGGCCATTTTGCAATGGACTGTTGGCACAATGCTAGTGCCAAAGTGAGTAGCAAACTACCTGTTGGAAAGCCAGTAGGTAGTTTTGTCAAGTTGCAAACTAACAAGTACCAAGGACCCAAGAATTCATTGGGTTCTAAGGTTCATTAATCTGTTTTGCAGGTGAGTCCAAGTGGCCATACCCCAACATGGTACTTGGACAGTGGATGTTCCAGACATATGGCTGGAACTAGAAGATTACTAAGGGACTATATTCCAATAAAAGATGGTCCAAAAGTTACCTTTGGTGGTTCTGAAAAAGGTAATCATCAAAGGATTTGGTAACATTTCTAGTAACTTGGTTACCATTACTCAAGTTGCTTATGTTAAAGGGTTGAAACACAACCTAATAAGTATAAGTCAATTAAGTGATGTAGGGTATGACATCTCATTTGTTAAAAATGGTTGTCATATCAAGGAGGTCAACTGATCAAGAGATCATTTTGACTGGGTATAGGAAAAGGAATGTCTACTGCTTAAACATTATGGTTGAGAACAATGATTCTCCTGTGTGTCTTGTAGCTGATGAGACAGTCTCTCATTGTGTCAAATGGCACAAGAGGCTTGCCCATCTTAACTACAAGACTATTGGCAAACTCTTTAGCAAAGAGTTAGTGAGGAATGGTCCTCAAGTTAAGTGTGTTAAAGATGGTATTTGCTCAGCTTGTCAAAAGGGCAAGCAGACTAAATCCACCTTTAGAAGCATAGAGAACAAAGATGCTGTGAGGTGTTTATACCTCTTGCATATGGATCTCTTTGGTCCAATGCCAGTTCATAGCTTAGGTAGGAAGGTCTATACCTTTGTAGTTGTAGATGACTACTCATGGTTTTCCTGGGTGTTCTTCTTGAGACAGAAATCTGAAACACCTAGTGTCTTCCATAACTTTGTCAAGCAAATTCAGAATGAACTAAACAGTACAGTGGTCAAGATTAGAAGTGACCATGGTACTGAATTTCAGTCTGATAGCATGACAAAACTATGTGAAGACTTTGGGATATTTCAAGAGTTTTCTTCACCTAGAACACCTCAGCAAAATGACATTGCTGAGAGGAAGAATAGGACCTTGATAGAGGCTGGTAGGACCCTATTAAGTGATACATCACTGCCAGAATATTTCTGGGCTGAAGCAGTTAACACTGCATGCCATGTTATAAATAGGGCTACCATCACTAAAAGGCTAAATAAGACCCCCTATGAGGTTGTGAAAGGCATGAAACCAAACCTATCCTACTTCAGGATCTTTGGTTGCAAATGCTTCATACTTAACAATGGGAAGTCTTACTTGACTAAGTTTGCTGCCAAGTCCCAAGAGGGAATTTTTGTTGGGTACAGCAATAACAGTAAGGCTTATAGAGTCTACAACTTGTCTACACAAGTTGTAGAAGAATCTGTACATGTAGTTTTTGATGAGACTAAACTTATTAACAATGAATTGTCTAGTAGTGTATGCAGCCCCACAAGTTTAACAAAGAAGATGGACAAGCTAACTATAGAAGAAGTAACTGCTGCAAGACAGCAAGTAGAAGACAGTGGCTATTGTCCAGGGGGAGAACTATATGTACCAATTGCAGAAGAAGTTCAAGGAGTTCAGCATGATGGAGATGCTGAAGAGGTTCAACCAGAAGTTAGGATGCCTCCAGCCAACAGGCATCTTAGAGATCATCTAGTAGAGCAGATTATTGGAGATCCAAGACAAGGAGTACAAACAAGGAGCAGAAATCAGAATGCTGCAATCTATTCCAGTTTTCTGTCTCAAGTTGAACCAAAGAAGTTTGAAGAAGCCATTCAAGATCCACAATGGACTGAAGCAATGCAAGAAGAGCTGAATCAGTTCAAGAGGTGCAAGGTTTGGGAACTTGTTCCTAAACCTAAAGACCACAATATAATAGGAACCAAGTGGATCTACAGGAATAAGATGGATGAACAAGGGGTCATCATTAAGAATAAAGCAAGATTGGTTGCTAAAGGATATAGGCAAGAAGAAGGTATTGACTTTGATCAAACCTTTGCTCCAGTAGCCAGACTGGAAGCCATAAGGATGTTTCTTGCCTATGCAACCTATCAAGGATTCAAGGTTTACCAAATGGATGTCAAGTCAGCATTTCTAAATGGTAATCTTAAGGAAGAAGTCTATGTGGAACAGCCATCAGGTTTTGTTGATTCAACTCTACCTCATCATGTCTATAGACTTAGGAAAGCTTTATATGGGTTAAAGCAAGCCCCTAGGGCTTGGTATGAAACCCTATCTAGTTTCCTCATTGAGAACAAGTTCATAAGGGGGAAAATAGATAAGACTCTATTCCTTAGGGAATCTAGAGGCAAAGTTATACTACTCCAAATATATGTAGATGACATTATATTTGGGTCTACTGAAAGCAGCCTTTGCAAAAAGTTTGCAAAACTCATGCAAGGTCAATTTGAGATGAGTAGTATGGGAGAGCTGAAGTTTTTCTTGGGTCTCCAAGTTAAACAGACTGAGAGTGGTTTATCCATATGTCAGTCCAAGTTCACCCTAGAACTCATAAGGAAGTATGGTATGGATTCATCCAGCACCATGAAGACTCCTATGGGGTCAAGTATGTCTCTTAGCAAGGATGATGCAGGGAAACCTGTAGATGAAACCTTGTATAGAGGGATAGTTGGCTCCCTATTATACTTGACTGCTAGTAGACCAGATATCATGTATGCTACATGTGTCTGTGCCAGGTATCAAGCCTGCCCTAAAGAGTCTCATTTGACAGCAGTCAAAAGAATATTGAGATATCTAAAGGGCACTCCCTATCTAGGCCTCTGGTACCCTAGGAATGGAGATTTTGAACTAACAGGTTATTCAGATGCAGACTTTGCAGGATGCAAAGAAGATAGAAAAGCACTACTGGAACCTATCAATTCCTAGGTGGGAGACTAATTTCATGGAGTAGCAAAAAGCAAACCAGTGTGGCTATCTCCACTGCAGAGTCAGAGTATGTGGCTGCAGGAAGTTGCTGTGCTCAACTTCTGTGGATACAACATCAGCTAGAGGACTATGGATTTCAGGTAAGTAGAACTCCACACTTTTGTGATTCTACTAGTGCTATTTCAATAGCTAATAATCCTGTATCCCATAGTAGAACAAAACATATTGAAATTAAATATCATTTTCTTAGGGAGCATGTAGAAAGAGAAGATATTTTACTTGAATATGTTAAAACTGATGATCAATTAGCTGATATGTATACTAAGCCCCTAGAAGAAGCTAAGTTCAATAGATTTAAAATTGAACTAGGAATGATAAACTTAGAGTAAGTTTACAGAATTGAAAATGGCTAAGTAAAAAGGGGTGTCGAAAATACACATAGACAAGTCTATGTTGACACAGAATAGTGTGTGTCGACACTTAAGTTTTACTCAGAATTTTCTAAGTAAAGTCTCGACTATGTGTTCGAGTAGAGTAGTGTCGACACATAAACAAGTGTCGACACATTAAATCTGTTGACTAAACTTGTGTCGACACATATGTGTCGAGACATTATAAGTCAGTGTCGACACTTATTGCCAGTGTCGACACAATTTAAGTTAGCTGTCCCGCCTGTTCATCTTCAAAACCAGAAAGGTATAAATAGGGTTTTGTCTTAGTTTGTCGACGCGCTTTCAAAGTTTCGAGACTAAAACTTCTGTGTCGACACCTCTCTTCTCTCAAGACAAATTCTACAAACCCTAATGGCTCCTAAGCTAGAGGAGAATGTCAACGAAGGATACGAGCTGGTGCGCGGCGCTTTTGAGGATGCTGATCAAGAAATCAAGTCTGTCGTAACCCTAGTAGCTGATTCCGGGTTAGAATATCTAGTTTCTGAACCCACAAAGATATGGAAGAAAGAGGTACTCGAATTCCTCAATGGAGCCAAGGTGAATGAATCTGGATACAAAATCAAATCCAGAGTTCATGGAGCAAAGGTTAAGGTATCCCCTAAGAGCTTGAGGAAGATTCTCCAGCTACCAAGAACTCAAGAGGAAGATGAGGTTACAGCATCAAAGACCAGGGAAGCTCTAACCTGGTGTGGACTAGATTCTAAGATGAAGATAGGATCTGTGTTTAACAGGAAAGGAATGAACAGTCAAGGTAAATTCCTTTCTGAAATTGTTGGAAAGGTCATTTTAAGCAAGCCAGGAGGGCATGACAGAGTGTCAGCCTCTATGTTCAATATAATGACAAGGATTATCTTCACTTTAAGAACTGATTGGTCTGTTATAGTATTTGAGAAAATCAAAGAAAGCATGAAGAAGCCCAACCTGGGCAGGATTTTAAGTCTTTACCTTGCTGGTGTAATACCTGAAGTAATGAGTACAGCTGCTGGAAGTAAAATCAATCACATGAGAAAAATGGACATGAGGTTGTTCTCAAGATGGGACAGGGTGTTGACTAAGGAGATGCCAACCCATGAGAAAATAGTTTCTGAGAAAGAAATTCCTCCGAAGAAGAAAAGGAAGACTGCTCCAATGGCGCAAGAGTCCACTAGCAGTTCTGGAAGTGAAGAGCCTGTTGTCTTCTCATCTGATGAGAATGTAGAAGAGCCTGCAGTGAAGTCACCTGCTCATCAAGATGGTGCTGAGATCCAGGGGGAGCTACCTCAAGCAAGCCCTATTCACAAGGATCAAAGCCAGGGGAGCTTCCAATTGTAGAAGAACCCACTACACTGGAAAGTGAACAAGCCACCAACATAATACTAGAGGTAATCACTGAACTAAATACTTTAGAGTTACCTATAGAAGAAGCTGATTTGTCTGATGTTCATCAGCAAACTCAGCTGGATAACCAAGTTCCAGATGCTGTTATAGAAGACACATCTGCTATTGTTCAAGATGTTACTGCTCCAGTGGTTGAAGAGCCAAGAATTTCTCCTGCTCCTTCACCACAAGAGTATACAATGGAAGATTTATTTCTAAATCTGGATCAACATGACTTTGACATGGACAAGGTACTACTGCTGAAAGAGAGAATGCTGCTGTTGAGGGGGAGCAAGTGCAGATTCTGGAAGAGCCTATAAGGCAAGAACCTGAAAAGGCACCAGATGTGCCAACTGAGAAGCCTCCAAGCCCTAAGGAGAGGGTGGATATAGCCAACACATCTGCCTCTGAAGATAAGGAGATTGCCAGGGCTAAGAAGAAGAAACTTTATGTATTCAAAATAAGGAGTCAAAGTTATAAGAAAGGCTCTACAATCTATTGCACCACAGCCTATAGTTCAGCAAACACCCTCAGTTGATTATAGTGCTTTAATTGTGGCAATACAAATTAAACTGGATGAGCACAGGCAGGCAATTGAGAAGTATGTAGATGAAGGGCAGAAATCCTTACAATTTGATCTGGCCCAAGATATCAAATCTATAAGGTTTGAAATGAACCTTAACAAGAAGGAGATGACAGACTGCTTCCACAAAGGGGGGAATGCAGTGGTGTACTTGGCTACACACCAGGAAAAGATAAAAGCACAAGTAGATGACATGGCTGTGAAACAAGGTTTATGTACTTGAAAATCAGATAAGAATGAATGACAATCTTACTGCATCTCACAATGCCATTGTCATAGAACTAAAGAGTATAGCTGCAGGGCAGACTCCAGCTATAGCAAAGGCAGATTTTGACAAAGTATTCTTAGAAGAAATCACTGCTCTTAAGACTGCTATTCAAGAATCTCAGAAGCTGATAACTGACAAACTCCAGAGGTTAAAACCTTTCTTTAAAGATGGAGTAATTACTTGGATAATCAAGTCAGATTTCAGAAGGATGATGTGAGAGATCATATTGAAAGAGAAGTCATAAAGGGGGAGAGAGTGTTAGTCAAGCAAGCTCTGATCATGCCAAATGGATATCAATTCTATCAGAGCTACACTGGGATATCCTCCTCTTTGTGATGATGACAATGTGGCAGAATCTGGCATTCAACCTGCTTATCTAGGAGGTGAGCAACCTGAAGTGGCTCAAGTTATATACCCTCCTCCAGATTTTGACATGATACATGCTGATGTACTGTCCATGTATAGCCCACCTGGGGGCAGGGACAATGTTGTTATTGAAAAGTGTTCAGCTATTTCTGAAGCCATGCAAGAGGCACTGCAGAAAGAAGGAGAGACAAGATTGTCTAAGAAGAGGTTTAGGGAACAAGCTGAACAAAGACAGACTTTGAGCAGTGGAGCCCTACCTCAAGGAACATTATATTAACTGCCTGGAAAGCTGCCAAGGATAACATTCATGACAGGAACAAATGGTTCTCTGAGGCTGAATGAGAAAACATGAAACCAGACAGGAAGCAATAGTTCAATACAGAAGGAAGGCAAAGATGGGAAAGCTACCTCCTACTGCACAGGAGCCTAGCAAGTACTTTCCTAGCCATACCATTATTTTGAGAGCAGAAGATCAAAGCAGAAGAGCTTAAGAAGAAAGATCTGAAAGGCAAGAAGCCTGCTGATGCTGAAGCTGCTGATGCTCCTGTCCAAGCTAAAGTTCAAGCTGGCAAAGAATAGTTATCAAGGAACCTGAACCGAAATAGATTTAGAATTTTCTTAAGTTTACTTTGTAATCTTTTGATGTAAACATTTTGTGAACTTATGAAAAATGTATAAGACAGATTTTAGAACAATATATGTTAATCTATTTCATATTTGTTCTGTAATGATGATTAATGTCATATTTCATTGTTCTGTGTTGATGTATTTGTATACATGTGTGATTTATACATGTTTTAATGTTTACCCTGCTGTATATAATCCTGTTATACATCAATGTGTATTTATTATGAATGGTGTATATCATTGACTAAGAGTTATGACTTCTCCAAATAGGGGGAGATTGTTGGGTACATTGTAAAATGTGTACCAGATTTGAAGAAGCCTCACCCTACTCAATGATATGCATTAAGATGTATTTGATGTTGTTTTGAGTTTATATGTGCAGGTTAAGTATTTACAGGACTGAAGCAAAAAGTTTCTAAGTCCATGTGTCGACACCCAGAGGGAAAGTGTCGACACTTAAAAAGCTTGTGTCGACACCCAGACAAGCAGTGTCGACACTTGGAGTCATTGTGTCGACACCAGGGATGCTGAGTGTGTCGACACACTATGAAGTCCTGTGTCGACACTGAGAAGAAGCTGTGGCGACACTTTGAAGTAAATATGTCGACACTTGGAAAGCTGTGTCGACACTCAGAAGAAATTGTGTCAACATGCAGAGGCACTGTCGACACACATAGAAGCATGTGTCGACATCAACTATGTCGACACCAAGAGGCACAGTGTCGACACACAAAAACACTGTAGTCGACATCAACTGTGTCACACCAAGAGGCAGTGTCGACACACAGAAGACTTTGTCAACAGCAACTGTGTCGACACAAAGGATATGTGTCGACACACAACAAAGTTACAACAAAGTTGAAGTCCAAAGAAAGGCTTGGTCGACACACAGAATCAGTGTCGACACATTCTAAAGAAGCATTGTCGAGAAGCAGTTAAAATAACAAAGGAGTTATGTCGACACCACCAAGGCGTGTGTCGACACTTGGTCAACACATGAAGATGTGTTGTGTCGACACTTTGTCTACTTGTGTTGACACGTGATGAAGTTCTTGTAGAGTCTTGACACTTTCAGACAGAGACAGTATTTTCAAGAAGTGACTGGATGACTTGACAACTGCCATTTCCACCGGTCTACACAACTGTCAGAGCTGTCAGAAGTCTGTTATGGAAACCGGATCAGCCGGTTACCTTAGAGAATGTCTATATAAATGGATTCTTCCTTCAACAGAAAAGTGACTAACTGAAGAAGAAACAACAACTAAGAGAGAAGTAAAATACATAAGATTTTTATCAGAAGATCTAAGAAGAAGTTGGAGAGAGAGAGCTCAATCTACTGAAGTGCAGTTGCTGAACCAGGCTGCCAAGAAAGTTCAATTGAGATCTGGATCTAGAGCAAGTCAAAAGCTGATTGAAGATCAACTTCATAGGAGATTCAACCTACTGAGTTCAGATTCAAGAAGCTTTGAAGAAAGCTAAGAGAGGTTGTTCTGTGCCATCAGATTCTTCCAAGAACTGATCAAGAAGCCATCCATCCATTCTCTCTCTTTCAGGGTGGTGGCAATATACTTTGTTTAATCAAATTTCTGTAGGATCTATTCTAGATCAGAGTTGTAAGCCTATTTTATAAAGGCTGAGTGTAGA
The DNA here is from genome assembly GCA_039583875.1 of Platanthera guangdongensis. Lineage (NCBI taxonomy): Eukaryota > Viridiplantae > Streptophyta > Magnoliopsida > Asparagales > Orchidaceae > Platanthera > Platanthera guangdongensis. Next base: position 168,184,784 of record CM077156.1, on the reverse strand, counting down.
AGATTTATATCTCTGAGTTGTAGGCCTTGTTAAAGGCTGAGGTAGTGCTGTGAGCCTGAGTTGTAGGAGACTGTGTTCTCTGAGTGTAGGTCTTGTTGAAGACTGAGGTAGGGCTGTGTGCCTGAGCTGTAGGAGTGTGGACTCACTCTGAGTTGTAGGTGCCCTGTTGTGGTTCTAAGCTATTGTAAGATCTGAGGATCTGAGGTGAAGAGAAGAAGTTAGGCCGAATCTAGTACATTACTAGATAGGCGAAGGGGGAAAGTGGATGTACCCAGACCTTGGGGAACTACTATAAAAATCTGTGTGCAATCTGTGTTGTGGTAATTCTGTGAATCTGTGCCGTGTTAGCTATAGAATTTGTAGTTTCTTATTAAATTACTGAATAGATTTGCTGCCTTTAAAAAAAGAATTACACCTATTCACCCCCCCTCTAGGTGGTTAGACACTAATTCTTTCAAACATTGAAGTTGTGAGTAGTACTGTGCCTGCTAGTTTGGAAGTAGAAGAGTCCTCATGGATTTCCCTTACCAGAGAGCACCATAAGGATGACCCGGATTTGTTGCATCTCCGGAATAGAACTGAGAAGGGAGAGCTACCTGATTTCTCTTTGGACGAGTTTGATACTCTGAAATATCTGGTTAGATTTTGCATCCCCGATTTTGGTGATATTCGAGCTAAGATTTGTAGCGAAGCTCATGGTTCCAGTGTTGTCAACTATCCTGATTCCACCAAAATGTATAAAGATCTAAAGCAAATTGTTTGGTGGTTGGAAATGAAGAATGACCAGATTTTGGAGTTTTTGATGAGATTGAATGATTTCTTATTGGAAGAATTAAATTTATGGCATGTATGCTTATTGTAAGCATTTGATGTTTGTGTCTCAAGAATGGTGCGTCAGATTCTTGTGTTGTCTTCGTTGCTAAATTCGTAGAGTCAACGATTTATCCCAAAATATTAGTCAAATCTGAACTTCTGATACTTTCCTGCTTAGTTCTCGGAAAACCACGTTTTGTACTCGTGATGACCAATCTCATTTCTCGAGAAACCGGGAGCTGTTCCCGAGAATTTTATGTTCCTTCTCGAGAAATGATGTCTTTCTTCCCGTGAAGTCCTGCTTCATGTCGAGAAAATCCCTCCTCTAGTTCCCTAGAGGTCTTGAAGCTCTCGAGAAGTGCTCCCTTTTGTTCTCGAGAAGTCCTGCAGTTCTCGAGAAATCCTCTTTTGTTCTCGAGAAATCGATTCGTTGTTCTCGAGATGTCCAGAAGACCTTCTCGAGAAGTCCATAGTCTCTTCTCGAGAAGTCCCTTTTTGTACTCGAGATCTTCCCTTGTTCTCGAGAAGGCCGTCTTGTTCTCGAGATGACTCTACTTTATATTCGAGAACATGGTTCGTTGTTCCCGAGTGGTGCTTCCTCCTATTCCCGATAAATTATTCTATTTGTTTTCGAGAGGTCACTTTCAGCTCTCGAGATGCCTTCTTAATTCTCGAGTTACCTTCTTTCTGTTCTCGAGAAATCTTCATTCCACTCGAGAAATCCATACTTCATCTTGAGATTTTCGGTTCAGCTGACCCTAGTTCATCTCCTTAAGTGTAATGATTCCAATATTTTATTTATTTCAATATTATATACATAAATATATAAATATAAGAAAACTTCTCCGCCTCCTCCTTAAGACGTACTTCCTCCTTCCCGAACCAGAGAGGAGTGAGCGAGAGAGAGAATGTCCGTTCGTGACTCTTCCAGTGCGCCGGTGCTCGAAATTTTCAACCGAATATAGATCCGGAAAGCTCTCAATGAGAGCTACGACATCGTGTTAAAGTCTTCCCCATTTCTTGAGTTTTTCTCGTTAGGGTTTTTGGCCCTAACCTCTATTTCGTCCATTTTTGTTCAGATTTTGACTTCCCCCGTCTTCCTTAGTCCTGATCTACGCCGTGGTGCGATTTGGAGGTCTTCTCCGGTAACACCAAGGCAACTGATGGTTTCTCCCCTCTTCCCTTCTTTCTCCCGATCTGCTAAAATTTCTAACTTCTTGTTGTCGTTATCATTAATAACTTGCTGATTATTTTATTGTCTTAATCCTTTGTTTAAATCTACCTGTATTTTTATATTCTTGATTTTGCTAATCTGACCTTGTAAAGTGGTATATGTTTTGATGATGTGGTTGAATCTTGCTCTTTTAACCGCCCCTTAACTATTATGTAGGACGTGTTAGAGCTTATCTAGGATTATAAATACTTCTTAAAGGTTGATCAACCGTTTCCAATCTAGCAATGTTTAGTAGAATCCGATGTGACAAATCTTGAGATTTATATCATGGTTTTCTTCGTAGCAATGCCGTGGGGCGAGACAAGTAGCCAGGCCCAGGAAGGGTTGTGGTGGGCTTCTGAGCTCTAAACCCGGGTCATTACGGAATGTGACGGTCATGTTTTTTCTTTGTTATGGGTGTTATTAGTGGACGAAACCACCGCCACAATGTTTCATCCCTATATTAGTACCTTGTGGGACTCTACCGGGTGTTTGGGCATCTGCGGCGAATGGTGGAGTGTTTGAGTCTCCCTTGTAGTTAGATAAATATTATATCTGCGGGGAGGGGGGGGGTCCGGATGAGTGACTACCCTGCCCGTGTTTTTGGGTAGAGTTGACTACATGTGGCTATTAGAGTTTTGCAATTCTTCCTGATGATTTAATCGTGATTTTTTCCCTTATAGACTTGTGTATCTGGGGTACTTTTGTTGTACGTGACGATTCACGTATGTATTCCTTTTTAAGTTTTTGTACCATACTTTTGTACTTTACTGCAGTACTTTTGGTCTTGGGTTGGTAACCTTTATGACCCGTGCTTTCCTTGGTTTATAATTCTACCGTCACTTGTATTTTCTTGCTGAGGTGTTCTATCTTAGGAATGCCTCAGGTTCATAGCTGTAGCAAATAGTGGAGCTGGTTTTGGAGTTCTTGAGCAGCAATGTTGGTTGTGGTTTTTAACTCATTATTGCGAGGTATTTTGGTGTTTTAGTTTACTTTACCTAGTTCAGACATACTTTTGTTTTAGGTGGGTTCGTGTCAGATTGTTGACGCACATAGGATGGTTGATTATGGATACTTTACCCTACCCTATGGGGAGTTTGCGCGAGTGTTGCTCGCGGCTTAGTTTGCATGAGGGTTGCTCATGGATTAGCCGTAAGGGGGGGGGGGGGAGCCCCCCACATGGAGTTTGCGCGAGGGTTTCTCGCGGCTTAGTTTGCACGAGGGTTGCTCGTGGCTTAGCCGTGAGGGGGGCAGGCCCCCACGGGGAGTTTGCGTGAGGGTTGCTCGCGTCTTAGTTTGCACGAGTGTTGCTCGTGGCTTAGCCATGAGGGGGGGGGGGGGGGGGGTAGGCCCCGACGGGGAGTTTGTGTGAGGTTTTCTCATGGATTAGTTTGCATGAGGGTTGCTCGTGGCTTAGTGGTGAGGGGGGTAGGCCCTCACAGGGAGTTTACGCGAGGGTTGCTCACGATTTAGTTTGCACGAGGGTTTCTCGTGGCTTAACCGTGAGGGGGTTAGGCCCCCACGGGGAGTTTGAGCGAGGGTTGCTCGCGACTTAGTTTGCACGAGGGTTGCTCGTGGCTTAGCCGTGAGGGGGCAGGCCCCCACGGGGAGTTTTGAGTGCATCGTCTTCTCTATTTGAATAGACAAGATTTGCAGCAACATAATGCAATATTTGGATAAAAATAATTTGTGCGAGGTTCGGCTTGCGTCTTACACACATCATAAACTCTTTTTGAAAAATGTGCTACATAATTTGAAAAACACAAAGTAGGAAATCATTGATAAAATCGGCTCAGGTTCTGCACGTTCCAAGTGCGGGGAAGAGTCTTTCCTTCGACGGTTCGTAACTTGTATGTTCCTGGTTTCACCATTGCTATGACGACGAAGGGACCTTCCCATGAAGGAGAGAGCTTGTCTCCTTACATCCTTTTGCCAGTGGCCTCTATGGTGCAGAGGACCAAGTCCCCGATGTTGATCAGTCGGGGTCTCATCTTGCGATTGTAGTATCGAGCAGTCCATTGTTGATAGGCTGCAACGCAGAGGGCTGCCTCCTCGCAGACTTCAGGGATCAAATCCAAGTAGTCTCTGAGTGCTTCATCATTTTTCTCGAGGTTTAAGTTGGAAACCCGTGGGCTTGGAATGCCGTTGTCAACCGGGATGATGGCTTCGGTGCCATAGCAGAGATTGTACAACATTTCTCCTGTGGGAGTTCTCTCGGTTGTTCGGTATGCCCATAACACATTGGGTTGTGAATTGACCCATTACCCCCCCCCCCCCCAGCGTCTTGTTGTCGTGTCTTCAACCCTTATAAGATGGTACAGTTGGTCACCTTGATTTGACCATTGGTTTGAGGATATGACATAGCCGTATGTCGCAGCTCGATTTTTAAATCTTCGCATAGCTTTGTAAAGGACCTTCTCGTAAACTGAGTACGGTTGTCTGTGATGATGATTGCAGGGATTCCAAAATGGTAAACAATGTTTCTCCACACGAATTTCTTTGCATTCTCTTTAGTGATCTTGTACAGTGGCTCCGCTTCCACCCATTTAGTGAAATAATCAATGACCATTATGAGAAATTTCCTTTGCCCCAAAGCCTGAGGTAGAGGGCCTAGAAGGTCTATTCCCCACTGCGCAAACGACCATGCTCCTTGCAATGTGGAGAGGGCGACAAGAGGTTGCCGAGGGACGTTGGCATGCAGTTGACAAATCTTACACCGTTGGACGAATTCGATCTCTTCCTTATTCATTGTGGTCCAGTAGAAACCTTGACGTAAGATTTTTCATGCCAACGCCTTTCCACCTAAATGCTCACCAGACACCCCTTCATGGACTTCACGCAGAGTACACTCAGTGTCTCTCTCTGCTAAACACTTTAGGTATGATCCCGAGAAGGACCGTTTGTATAATTACCCATTGATCAATACAAAGGTGACTGTCCGCATCGTTAGGCGTCATGCTTCTATTGGGTCTTCTGGCAGCTGCTGGTACTTTAATTAGGTAACCAGTGGACTAACCCAAGATTCTTCCGGCTCGTCGATATCTGTAATCTCCAATGGTCCTTGGACATTGGGAAAGACAATTTCTTCTACTCGACGCCTCCTTGACTGATACTGAGAGGGTGATGTGGCCAGCTTTGATAGAGCATCTGCCCAAGAATTCTGTTTTGTGGGTATGTGAAGGATCTGAACTTGCGGTATCCTGAGTAGGAGGGACTTTACAAGTGGGAGGTACTGGGCTAGCTGCTCATTTTTCACTTCGTAGTCCCATTCCACTTGAGAGATAATGTGTTGAGAATCTGATTAGAGCATCAATCCTTTGACGTAGCAGTCGATGAAGAGCCTGAGTCCCACAATTAAAGCTTTGTACTCAGCGACGTTGTTGGTGGCAGGGAACTTCAATCGGAGCCCATATTCCAAAGTGACAAGTTCTGGGCTTACAAGAAGCAATCCTGCTCCTGCGCCTTCGAGTCCTGACACTCCATCAACGTACAGAGTCCACCGCTGATCGGGTTCGACTTGTGCGTTCTCTATCTCTGTTGGTAGTGTATTTTCAACAACAAAATCTTCCAGGACTTGTGACTTGATGACGGGACGTGGAAAATAGTGGATGTCGAATTTGCCTAATTAGACCGCTCACTTGACCAATCTGTCAGATGCTTTAGGTTTCTGGAGGATTGCGCGGAGAGGTAACTCTGTCAACACTTTGATTATATGAGCCTGAAAGTAGGGACGAAGCTTCCTGGCTGATAAGATGAGTGTTAGGGCTGTCTTGTCTGCTGCTGGGTACCGAGTTTCCGCATCTGGGAGAATCTTACTGAGGTAGTAGACGGGGTGCTAGATTCCACCTTCATACCTTACTAGCACAAAAATTAGCGCCACGGGTGTGATAGCAAGGTACAAGAAAAGTGTTTCTCCAGGAATAGGCTTTGACAGAAGCGGAGGGGAGGTCGGGTACTGCTTCAAAGCCTCGAAGACGACCAGGCACTCATCCGTCTATAGGAACCCCGCGGTCCTGGCTCCTTTGAGAATTTTGAAGAACGGGAGATACTTGTCCCCAATCCGTGCTAGGAACCGGGAGAGTGCTGTAATTCTCCCATTCAAACACTGCACTTCTTTGAGAGACCAAGGCAGTGATATTTCTTTGAGAGATTTGATCTTTTCTGGGTTAGCTTCTATTCCCTGCCGCATTACCATGAATCCTAAAAACTTTCCAGATGTAACCCCGAATGTACATTTATTGGGGTTGAGCCTTATACCATACTAGCGGAGGATTTTGAAACACTTTTCGAGGTCTTCCAGGTCATCTTCTTGATGAATTCTTTTAACTAGCATATCATCCACATACACTTCCATAGACTTGCCAATGAGTTCCTTGAAAAACTTATTCATGAGCCCCTGATAGGTTGCTCTTGCATTTTTGAGCCCAATAGGCATTACCATGTAATAATAGATTCCTTTGTCAGTTCGGAATGCCGTGTACTCTTCGTCCGCATGATTCATTCAGATCTGGTTATAGCCGGAGTAGGCATCCATGAAGCCGAGGAGTCCATGCTCGGCGGTTGAATTGACTAATTGATCGATCCTAGGAAGGGGGAAGCTATCTTTTGGGCAAGCCTGGTTGAGGTTGGTTTAGTCCACACACATCCTCCACTTCCTAGAAGACTTCTTTACCATGACGACGTTGGCCAGCCAGGTAGGGTACTCAACCTCCCAGATGAACTGTTCGTCGAGGAGCTTTTGTACTTCCTCTTCAATTGCTTGGAGCCGTTCCAGAGCAAGTTTCGCTTCTTTTGGATGATAAGTTTGTAGGCCAGGTTTATTTTTAGGGAATGTTGGATGACTTGAGGATCTATGCCTGGCCTATCCTCGGGAGCCCAGGCAAAGATATCCTGGTTCTTGCAGAGATAAGCTGTTAGTTCCTCCTTCTCCTGCTGTGGCAGGAGGGAGCCATGCTAGAAGGTGCGAGCAAGAGCAGTTGGTGATAGTAGGACTTCGACCAATCCTTTGATAGGCATTCCCCACTGCAGGATCACCTCGTCACGTAAATTGAAGTCATCGATATTCAGAGCTGTGGCTTTGATGGGTTGTTCCTTCTTCGAGTAACATTTCTAGCAGCCTCTTGGTTACCGCGTATGACTCTGATCCCTCCAGTAGTGGGAAACTTCATCGTGAGATGGGGAATTGAGGGGATGGCTTTGAAAATGGACTGGACAGGTCTTCCGAAGATTGCATTGTAGGATGAACTTGAGTCTACCACAACAAACTGAACTTCAAGTGTTGCATGCTTTGGGAACTCTCCCATAGTAACAGGTAGGGTAATCATTCCTAGCACCTGGACTGGATGGTTGTCGAATCCCTACACTGGTCCTACGGCTGGTGTCAGATGCTGCTTGGAGAGCTTCATGCTATGAAGGGTAGAGGACAGCAAGACGTCGACTAAGCTTCCATTGTCGACTAGGATTCACTTGACATTATAACAGGGATCCACAATCCCGACGCTGATTACGAGAGGGTCATAGTGAGGTGTCTGGATCCCCTTGAGGTCTTCATCTCCGAAAGTTATAATGGTGTCTTGCCTTCACTTCTTATCCTAGTGAGTGCCCCCTGCATGCATACCGAGAGTATCTGAGCAGAAACGATGTGAAAGTGTTCAGTTGTCTACCTAAATCACCTAGAGGGGGGTGAATAGGTGAGTTGTGCTTCTTTTTGCGGAATAAAAATTTAAGATCTATGCACACAATTATCTACCAAGCAATCACAGACGACAAAAGATTTATATTGGTTCCCCAACCTTGGGTACATCCACTTTCCCTCACCGATCTAGCAATACACTAGACTCGGCTACTCCACTATCTCGGATTGAAAAACCAATCCTATGCCTCAGAACAAAGTTCCTACAATCTCGATCCACAACAAGGATCTACACTCAGAAGATAAAACTTCCTACAACTCGGAGATAAAAAGCTCCAACACTCAGAGAGAATTCTCCTTGTTGGATCCCTAGTAAGATTTGGGCTAGTTTCACTAAGTTAGGATCATATGACCCACAATGTATAGCCCGGGTCATAGTTGTGTCCTAGAGTCTAGGTCAAGTCCTTAGAGTCAACATCACATGGACCAGCTATCAACAAGACTGCCAGAGACTCAAGACGTAGAAGATTTCAAGACTCTGTAAAGTGAGTTCGACGTTCGTCAAACTCAGGTCGACGATTGTCGTGCTCAGTTCGACGATCTCAGAGTTAATTCTCTGAGCTGAGCTCGACGAACTACATTCTCTGATCAACGAAAACTTGGATTACAACAACACTTCAAGTTCAGGAAAGATCAAGATATCCCAAGTCCTTAGAATCAGACTTTGGTCGTCGAACTTTATTCTTTGGTCGACGAATCTTTGGACTACTACAACATTCTATCAAGACTATGTTCTCTAGTCCCAGGTCGACGAACTTAGTTCTCTGCCCGACGAATTCTGGATTATCTACTTCAACAACTTAGAACCAGAAGACTTGTGTCGGCACTCAGAGTATATGTCGACACCAACTGAGTCGACACTAGAAGCATTTGTGTCGACACACAGATCATCAATCGACACTTTCTAAAGGTTGTGCCGACACCACATAAAAGACTTATGTCGACATACAGGATATCAGTCGACACCACCTGTATCGACACCAGGAGTAATTGTGTCGACACACAGAATATTTGATAACTCCAGAAACTCAGCTCGACGAAATCAAATATTAGGTCGACAAATTCTAGATACTTTAACTTTCATTTCAGATATAACTGTGAATATTCTTAGTCCAGAATAGTTGCTGAACTGCAGTCGACGAACACAGTTATCAGCTCGATGAATTCTGCATCAGTTCGACGATTCCAGACTTAGCATTTTTTCCTTCTGTCCTTAGTCTATGGCAATAATTTCTGAATGATTAATGATAAAATATTCTCTGAATATTACCGTTGGACGGAACATTAATCACGGCTTTCATCAGAATTATTGTTTTCCATTTTTCCAAGGGACAGTTAGGGAAAGAAATCAATGCAATTTATTTTCAAGGATCGCCAACATTGATTGTCGTAGAAGGATTCAAATTTCGAAAGAAAAGTCCCTCAGGAAATATAAAAGAGATTTTTCTCTCTTTCCTGATAACAAGTAAGAACAATCAGAGTACCAGAGCAATTATAGAGACACATCATACATAGACACAGAGTTTTTCAGTCAGTCTGTCTTCAACAGCTTCTCTGCTCCTTTCACAAAAGCTCTGATACAAAAAGAAGATCTTCTCTCATAAGAAGAAGAACAATCATACAAAATCAAGAGTCTTCTTACTTCAACACTCTAGGACTTACAAGGACAACAACTATCAAATCTGTCAAGAAGATCCTGCAAATAAAGGCTAATAGCATGAAGGCCTATCACCCTGCAGCAAGGCTTCCATATTTACCTGAACCATTCAATATCTCAGGGGGAGCCATTTGCTACCATCAATAATCCACAAGTCTTCTCTCTGATTGTTGACAGAGAAGACATAATCAACTCTCTCACCCCCACTATTTAAAGGGTTGTCATCTCCCTTCAAAAGAGATTCCTGGTTACAAGTCACCTGATCAAAAGACTTGGGGATTTAGTTTTTGAGCACCTGATCAAAAGCTCATTGGTGTCAGGCACCTGATCAAAAACCTGAGTGGATTCCTACCAGGGTGGTAGAAGAGTGGATGTACCTAGGTTGAGGAACCACTATAAATTTCTTGTGTCGTCTGGTTGCCCTCTTTCTTTTGTTTTCTTGCTGTGGCTGTGGTAGTTAGTTTCTGTGCTTTTATATTTTGATTTATTTACTACTGCACATAGACTAATCTTTATTATCCAGCATAGAATTTTATAAAACTCTAAATACTCTATTCACCCCCCCCCCTCTAGAGTATTCCTGATCTAACTGCTCACATTCAATTGGTATCAGAGCAGGTTCCTTTGGTTGTACAAGCTAAACCTTGAACCAAAGATCCTTTGTTAGATCTAAATTTTTTTATTTCCATATTAGATTTATATACACAGCTATGTCACAAAACAAAGACTATGCAAGCACCAGACCTCCAGTTTGCAACCTAAACAGGTTTGCCATCTGGAAGGCAAGAATTAAATTATACATGAATTCTATTGATGAGGATATATACAACTCTATTTTGACAGGTCCACCTCAAGCTTCAAATTATGCAACATCTACAAGCACTCTTGCAGTTCCACCACCTGAGTGGACTGAAGCCTAGAAGAAGGCAAAGATAGCTGATGCCAAGGCTATGAACATACTGGCACAGACTATGTCAGATGATATTTTTTAGAAGGTGGCTGAATGCACCTCAGCCAAAGCAATCTAGGATTCACTAAATCAGATGGTGGCTAGTTCAGCTAATAAGAGAAAGGATAGGAGATCCAACCTTATATCCTTATATGAGAACTTCAAGAAAGAAGAAGCTAAATCAATAGCTGATATGTATAACAGGTTAAGCTTAATCATCAATGAGCTAAAAACCTTGGACAAGGACATCACCCTCACAGAGGTGAATGACAAGATCCTGATGTACTTCCCAAGCTCATGGGATTCAAGGATCTGGCCCATCAAGGAGGCCAAAAGCCTAAATGAGATATTTACAGAATCTCTATTGGGCAAGTTAAAGTCTTATGAACAACTGATCAAGTCCAGGGAGGCAGCAGAGCAAAGGACACCTCCACCAGCCAGGAAATGAGCAAAGTATAGCTTTCAAGGCTGTTGAGGAGACAGAGACATCAACATCAAATGAAGAGCTCATGAGTCTATTTTCCAGAAGATTCTACAAGATGGCAAGAAAGTACTTCAGAAGAAAGTCATCTAGGCAAGATGACAAACCCAGGTATGATAAAACACCAACTAAAGAAGTGGTGTGTTTTGGGTGCAGGAAACCTGGGTACTTCCTTTCTGAGTGTTCCGAGAACCAGAAGAAAGAGAAGAGAAGAGAGAAAGACACCAGGAAACAGCACACCAGCGAACCTTCTTCCAGCAAATACAAGAGGAAGGAAAAGGGTTTTGTGGTTGAAACCTGGAGTGAAACTGAAGATGAATCAACATCTTCCAGCTCCAGTGAAGATGAGGAAGAAGCAAGGGCTAAGGAGGTTTGCCTCATGGCAATTGATGCTTCCAGGAGTAATTCAGAAGAAGAGGAATCAGACAATGAAGAAGCTTCAGATTCAGAAGCTGATAAGGTACTATCTTCTTTTGATTACACTTTAGATTCTTTTAAAATTGAATTTAAATCAATGTGTATAGACTTAATAAATTCAGAGAAAGAGATTAAAACCCTTAGGGAAAAATTAGGAAATTTAAAAAACATTAACTCTGAAAATAATAGGTTAAAAGATGAATTATGCTTAGCTAATGAGCAAATAACATTGTTAAAAATTGAGCTTTGTGAGGCTAAACAACTTGAAGAAACTCTTAATGGAAGAAGCCTCAAGCTGATGGACATCACAAGCACTGTGAATGCCAGACTTAATGACAAGCTAGGCTTGGGTGCTTCATCAGGTTTGCCCCCCATTATCAGGAAGAACATCTTAACAACCCCCATAAAATTTGTCACTGCTAAGGGAAAAGGAAAAGTAATCAATAAACAAACAACAAAAAATGTTTCTAAATTAATAGGTCAGAAAACCAACAACCAGAAAATCATAGGTAACAAGGTTTAGCAGAATTTGTCGAACTTAGGTCGACAAAATCTAGCCAGTTCGTCGAACCCAGATAGACGAACTCTGAACGCAAACTATAGTTATAGTTATTCGTCTAACTGCGATCGACGAACTCTGTATGGTTCGTCGAGCAGAGGTCGACGAACAAGGGGCACAGAAAATGAATATATTCATTCTCTGGGCAGAGATCGACGATCTCAACCCTATTCGTCGAACTCTGGTCGACGAACTCACAGAAATTCGTCGAACCTAGAAAGACTTAAGAAAAACTTTAATTATAACAGAAACTTAAATAATTCCAGGAAAGCTTTCAATCCACTAGCTGATTGGGTTATACCACCTAGGAGATATCACCCTCTAGGATATAAATCCCAACCAGAATATTCTGTTATTTCCAGCTTTTCATACCAGGAAAACAAAGGACCCAAGGTAACCTGGGTCAAGAACATTTAAATGTTTTTCATTACAAGTGAAGAGTTGTCCAAGTGTGAATCTACCTTGGTACCTGGACAGTGGCTGCTGCAAACATATGACAGGCAGCAAGGACAATCTATCCAACTATAAGTTCAAGTTGGGGCCAAAGGTTATCTTTGGTGATTCCAAATGTGGCCAGTCAGAAGGTTTTGGAGAAGTGAAGATTGGAGCTGTTACTTTCAAGAAAGTAACTTATATCAGAGGACTCAAACATAACCTCATCTCAATAAGTCAGTTATGTGATGAAGGTTATCAGGTACATTTCAATTCATCTTCTTGTATTATTTCTAATAAGGAAAATCAAACTGTTTTAATTGGAAATAGACAAGGCAACATATATTTAGTTGATTTTTTATCTGCCAATTCTGATATCTATTTACTTAACTTAATTAGTAACCAGAATGATTTATGTTATAAAAGACTAGGTCATGTAAACCTGAAAAATATTGCTAGGTTATCAAAGGACAACCTTGTTAGAGATTTACCTGCTGGTCCCTACAAGAAGGAAGGCCTTTGCAGGGCTTGTCAATTAGACAAGCAAACTAAATTTAGTTTCAAATCCATTAATAAAAGTGATTCGCCTAGGATTTTGTATTTGATACACATGGATCTATTTGGACCCATTACTGTACAAAGCCTAGGAGGGAAATCCTACACTTTAGTTATTGTAGATGACTTGTCCAGGTTCCCTTGGGTATCCTTTCTGAGATTTAAGTCAGATACCTTCAAGGTTCTTCCTGATTTTCTCAGGACCATACAGATTGAGTTCTCTACTCATGTTGCATTGATCAGAAGTGATCATGGCACAGAGTCTGAGTCTCTTCTTATGTATGAGTTCTGTGAGAAGGAAGGTATCATTCATTGCTTCTTAGCTCCTAGAACTCAACAAAATGGGATAGCTGAAAGGAAAAATAGGACACTCATTGAAGCTGCAGGTACATTACTTACAGATGTTTACATGCCACTATTCATTTGGGCAGAGGCTGTGAACACTGCAAACTATGTACTGAACAGAAACCTAATACATAAGCTAAAGAATAGGACTCCCTATGAATTATTAAAAGGGAAGAAACCTAAAATAAACTATTTTAAAGTCTTTGGTTGTATATGTTATATTCACACAAACAATAAAAGATATATTATAAAGTTTGAGGCAAAAGCTGAAGAGAGAATTTTTCTAGGATATTCCCAAGTAAGCAAACCTATAGGGTTTATAACAAATCAACTTAAAAATTGAGGAGTCTATCCATGTTACTTTTGATGAAGCTAACTTGTCTTGCAACGAGAAAGAAATTTGTACCAGAAGCAACTTGCAGGTACATCACTTGTGTGAGAGTTTGGATGGACTAAACCTTTCCCAAGCGGTTCCAACTCATCCTTCTCCACAAGTCATTGAAGAAAGTGAAGATGAAGGCATTGAAGGGAGTGATATTCCCCCAACAACAAACATAATTCCACAGGAGGAATTAATTCCAAATGCTATTGCAGAACCAACTCCACCAGCTAATCTTGTCACGCTTAGGGATCACCCCAGATCTCAAGTTATTGGAGACATATCAACAGGTGTACAAACAAGGCATCAACTCAACCACGATTTGATGCATGCCTGTTTTCTCTCTCAGATTGAACCTCTATCCATCCATGATGCAGAGCAAGATCCCCACTAGATCATTGCAATGTATGAGGAATTAAATTAGTTTGAGAGATGTAGAGTTTGGGATTTGGTTCCAAGGCCTCAAGACTACCCAGTCATTGAAACCAAATCGGTCTACAGAAACAAGCTGGATGCACAAGGAGTAATAGTGAGGAATAAAGCCAGGCTTGTTGCACAAGGATATATGCAAGAAGAAGGAATAGATTATGACCAGACCTTCGCACCTGTTGCAAGGTTGGAAGCAATCAGAATATTCCTTGCCTATGCAGCTTACAAGAGATTCAAGGTCTATCAAATGGATGTGAAAAGTGCATTCTTGAATGGAGTACTCAAGGAAGAGGTGTATGTTGAACAACCTCCAGGTTTTGTTTCTCCAACTCATCCCTCTTATGTTTACAAATTGCATAAAGCTCTCTATGGTCTAAAGCAAGCTCCAAGAGCTTGGTATGAGACTCTAGACAGCTTTTTATTAGAGCATAAATTCATTAGAGGCATTGTAGATAGAACACTTTTCACTAGACATCATAAGGATCAAATACTATTAGTACAAATATATGTGGATGACATAATATTTGGGTCTACTGATTCAAAATTATGCAAGAGATTCTCTGATCTCATGCATTCTAAATTTGAAATGAGTAGCATGGGTAAGCTTTCCTACTTCCTTGGTCTCCAAGTGAAGCAGCTCCCTGATGGCATCTTCATCTCCCAAGCTAAGTATGCTAAACAGCTTATCAAAAAGTTTGGAATGGCTGATGCCTCAACAAAGAAGACACCTATGGCTATAAATGCTGTAATTGATTCAGATACACATGGGAAACCTGTGGATCAGAAACTATATAGGGCCATTGTTGGATCCCTGTTATACCTTACAGCAAGCAGACCTGATATCATGTTTTCCACATGCCTTTGTGCTAGGTTCCAGGTGAACCCAAAAGAATCTCACCTTATTTTCCTAAAAAGAATTTTGAGATATATAAAGGGTTGTCCTAGTCTAGGCCTATGGTATCCCACAGAATTAGAATTTGAATTAACTGGATACTTAGATGCTGATTTTGCTGGATGCAGGGTGGATAGAAAAAGTATTTTAGGAACTTGCCAGTTCCTGGGTATAAGATTAGTATCCTGATTTTGTAAGAAACAGTCATTTGTATCTACCTCAACTGCTGAGGCAGAATACATTGCAGCAGGTAGCTATTGTTTCCAGATGCTATGGATACAAAATCAATTACTAGACTATGGTATCAACTTAAATAATTCAACTCTACTTTGTGATAACACAAGTGCTATAGCCATAGCACAGAATCTAGTCCATCATAGTAGGACAAAACAAATAGACATTAGGCATCATTTCATAAGAGAGTGTGTAGACAAAAACAAAATTAAGCTTGTCTATATCTACACTGATTTACAAAGGGCTGATATATTCACCAAACCTCTGGATGAGAGAAATCATCTCTTCTTTATAAATCAGCTGGGAATGATAAATGGAGAAGACTTAATTTAGTTTAAGTCTGCACTCGACGAATATGCCAAAGTTCGTCGAACGAAGCTCGACGAACTATGGAAAGTTTGTGAGATATTCGTCGAACGCAGGATGACTAACTCTCTGTGAGTGAAGTTGTTTTCGTCGAATGGAGATCGACGAATTCACTTCAGAAAAATTTCGTCTAACGGAGCTCGATGAAATGTCTTCAAATCTTCAGACAACGCTCGACGAATTATTTGACTATTAATTATTTCGTCGATCTCAGGTCAAAGAATTTCTTAATTTTCGTGGAACGGAGTTTGTCGATTCATATTCTGGAAAACCTTATATCTAGGTTTTTCTTCGACCTCCGTCCTGCGCTTTCTATTCTCTTGCACTTGATCGCCATTTGTCTCTCTTGCAGGTGATTCCAATGGCTATTCCAGCAGGTTCCCTAACCAGACTGAAGTTTGACACAGGCTTTGACGTCGACTTCGAATCCTTTCAACATTCAGATCCAATATTTCTGCATATACTGGAACTTCTGGAGGAACAAAAACTGAAAAATCTGATGTCAACAAGGATAAAACTGTCTGCAACTGAAATCAGAGAGTCAGTATTATACATCTACATCAGAGGAGAACACTATGATAGGAACAATTACAGGTAACTCTGTATCTTTATCTCCCGCTGTACTTACTGAGATTTTTGGATTGATTAATGGTGAAGAACAGTTAAAAATCGATTCAGAAGAATAGGATATGATGTTGAGTTTAATGGGATATACTGGAGGTAATCTCAATAAGCTGTTAAAGAAACATCTATTTGCCGAATTTAAGTTCTTGGTGAAAGATATAGTACCTAAACACCTAGAGGGGGGGGGGGGTGAATAGGTGACTTGAATCTTTTTAACTTTTTAGGCAGAATTCAACTTATAACACAGAATTCTATCTACTTTACCACAGCACACATACATCAATCACAGAATTTCACAGCACACAGTAGACACACAGTTTTTATAGTGGTTCCCTAAGGTTTGGGTACATCCACTTTCCCCCTTCGCCTATCTAGCAGTGTACTAGATTCGACCAAACTCCTCCACTATCTCAAAACCCCAAAATAGGTTCCTACACCTCAGGCCCAAAGCCCTACAACTCAGCTTCTTCACAATGCCTACACTCAGCCACCAAGGCCTACATTCAGCCACCAAGGCCTACACTCAGCCACAATAGGCCTACACTCAGATATTCCAATCTCCTACACTCAGGCACTCAAGCCCTACACTCAGCCTTTATAATTACAGGCTTACAAGACTCAGATCCCAAAGGATCCTACAAGATAAAATGAATACAAAAATTGTAACTCAACAACTCAGAGACAAGAGAGTAAAGTTGTGAGTTTCTTGATGAGTTCTTGGAAGAACTCAGTTGAGATCAAACTGACTTGGCTTTCTTCAAAGCTTCTTGAATGTAGAACACAATAAGAATGATCTCCTCTGCAGTTGATCCTTGATCTCTGCTTCTTAAGATTCAGACCAAATCTGAACCCTTCTTCTCAGCTGGGTTCCAACAGCTGACTTCTTGGAAGGAGCTCTCTCTCTCCAACTTCTTAGATCTTCACTTGATAGCTAGATCTTCTTTTTATAACTTGATGTGTTGATCTTCTAATCAATCTGATCCCAATTTCTGTAGACAGTGTAAGCCTATTTATAGGCCTTCTTCATGGTAACCGGCTGGTCCGGTTCATAACTGATTTCTGACAACTCTGACAGGTGCAGTAGACCGGCTGGAAAGACAGCTGTCAAGTCATCCAGTCAGTTCTTGAAAATTCTGTAACTGTCTAAAAGTGTCGAGACTGTCTGTCTTTAAGTGTCGACACTTATAGACCAAGTGTCGACACAAGTTGACTAAGTGTCGACACTAGCCTACAAGGTGTCGACACAACTCCTTGTGTTGTAGATTTTATATCTCGACACTGCTTATTCTTCATGTGTCGACACTGATAGTGTGTGTCGACACAAGTCCTTGTACTTCAGTATTTTGCTGAATTCTTCTAAGTATCGACACATCTCCTTTGTGTTGACACATCTTCATGTGTTGAATCTGTTAAGTGTCGACACTTCTTCTTGGTGTCGACACATGTCTTCAGTGTTGATACTTGCTGAGTGTTGACACAGCTCCTTGTGTCGACACATTCTTCTTCTGTCGAGACTCTGGCTGAGTGTCAACACATATTCATGTGTTGACACTTGTACTTAGAATATTTTTGTTGATTCTTTGCTGAGTGTCGACATAGCATCCTAGTGTCGACACTTTCTTCATGTACTGAGTCTTCTGCTGTGTGTCGACACATTCTTCATTGTGTCGACACTTTCTTCAGGTGTTGAGTCTACTGCTGAGTGTCGACACATTCTTTCTTGTGTCGACACTTTCTTCAAGTGTTGACTCTTCTGATGTGTGTCGACGCATTGCTTAGGGTGTCGACACTTATACTTAGTCTCTGCAGACTTTTGCTGAGTGTCGACACTTCCTCCAAGTGTCGACACTTTCTGATGTAGACACAGTTCTTCTGGGTGTCGATACAACTGTTAAGTGTCGACACTGCTTCACTGCACTTTTCTTCATTGATTTTCGACACAGCTCCTTGTGTCGACACTTTCTGTCTGGTGTCGACTCTGCATCCCTGGTGTCGACACAACTACTCCAAGTGTCGACACTGCTTGCTTGGGTGTCGACACAAGTCTTCTTAAGTGTCGACACTTTGCTCCTGGGTGTCGACACATGGACTTAGAAACTTTTACTTCTTTCCTGTAAATACTTAACCTGCACAAGTAACTCAAAATACATCAAATACATTTTAATGTATATCATTGAGTAGGGTGAGGCTTCTTCAAATCAGGTACATTAGAACCAATGTACCCAACAATCTCCCCCTATTTGGAGAAGTCATAACCCTTAGTCAATGATATACACCATTCATAATAAAATTATAACATGATGTAAAGCAGGAATATATAATCAGGGCAACCATAAACATGTATCAATCAAACATGTATACACATACATAATCTCAGAACAACTATGAAATAAATTTAACACACAGCAAATTTATCACACAATACATTGTTCCAATACTTTGTCATATTCATATTTCAAAAGTTTACAGAATAGTTATCATCAAGAGATTACATAATAAACTTAAGAAAATTTCTATGCTATTCTTGATCAGCATCTTTGATCACTATCCCTTTTCCAGATTTTATCCTTGCTTGCACAGGGGCTTCGGCATCTTCAGTTTCAGCAGGCTTCTTCCCTTTCAGCTCCTTCTTCTTAAGTTCCTCAGCCTTAATCTTTTGCCTTTCAAAATAATGATGGCTTGGGAAAGTACTTGCTAGGCTCCTGAGCAGTAGGAGGTAGCTTTACCATCTTGGCCTTTCTTCTATATTGGACTATAGCCTCCTGCCTTGTCTCATGCTTTCTCCATTCAGCCTCAGAAAACCACTTGTTCCTGTCTTGCACATTATCTTTTGCAGCTTTCCAGGCAGTCAAAATAATGTTCCTAGAGGTGGGGCTCCACTGCTCAAAGTCAGGTCTTTGTTCAGCTTGCTCCCTGAACCTCTTCTTAGACAATCTAGTTTCTTCTTCTTTCTGCACAGCCTCTTGCATAGCTTCAGATATAGGCTGAACAACCTTCTCTATGATGACATTATCTTTTCCCTCAGGAGGGCTATACATTGAGTGTATATCAGCATGTATCATATCAAAATCTGGAGGAGGATAGATGACTTGAGCCACTTCAGGTTGCTCCCCTCCTAGATATGCAGGGTTAATTCCAGATTCTGCTACATTGTCATCATCACAAAGAGGAGGATAACCCAGAGTAGCTCTGATGGAATTAGATATCCACTTGGCATGATCAGAGCTGGCTTTGACTAATACCCTCTCCCCCTTTATGACTTCTCTAGCTATGTGATCTCTTACATCATCTTTCTGAAATCTAATTTGAGCATCCAAATAGTTGACTCCATCTTTAAAGTAAGGTTTCAACCTTTGGAGTTTGTCAGTTATGATCTTCTGAGAATCTTGAATTGCAGTCTTAACAGCAGTAATTTCCTCTTGGAATGCTTTGTCAAAATCTGCTTTAGCAGTAGCAGTAGAAGGTGTCAGTCCAGCAGCTATGTTTTTCATTTCCGTGACAATTGCATTATGGGAAGCAGTTAAATTATCATTCATCCTGATCTGGTTCTCAAGAACATATCCTTGCTTCAGTGCAATGTCATCAACTTGAGCTTTTATCTTTTCCTGATGTGTTGCCAAGTACACCACTGCATTCCCACCCTTGTGGAAGCAGTCAGTCATCTCCTTCTTATTAAGATTCATTTCAAATCTTATAGACTTTATATCTTGGGCTAGATCAAACTGTAATGACTTGTGCCCCTCATCCATATAAGTTTCTATAGCTTTCCTGTGCTCATCCAGCTTAATCTGCATTGCAACCATTAGAGCACTATAATCAACAGTTGGTGTTGGCTGTGATATAGGCTGTTGTGCTACAGTTTGCAAAGCCTTTTTGTAATTCTGGCTTCTTCTCTTGAATACTTGAAACTTCTTTTTCTTAGCCCTTGCAGTTTCCTCATCTTCAGAGGCTGAGGTGCTGGCTACATCTACCCTTTCCTTAGGTAGTTCCTCAATAGCTTGGGCCTTCTCAGTCTCTTGCCTTGCAGGCTCTTCAACAAGTACAACATGCTCCCCCTCAACTGGAGTAGTCTCCCCCTCAACAGCAGCAGTTTCCTTCTCAAGATCTGCTTGATCCAGATTTAGAAATAAATCTTCCATTATAAATTCTTGTGGGGAATGGGCAGGAGAAATTCTTTGCTCATCTACCACTGGATTAGATATTACTTGAACTGGAACAGATGTGTCCTCCATTACAACATCTGGGACTTGACTATCCAGCTGAGTTTGCTGATTAACAATACTTAATGGATCAGACAATACATTATCCTCTATAGGAAAATCTAAAGCATTAAGCTCAGTGATTACCTCAAGGATGATGTTTGTAGTTTGTTCACTTTCCAGTGTTGTTGGTTCTTCTACAACTAGAGGCTCCCCCTGGATTGAATCCTGGTGTAAGGGGCTAGTTGGTGGTAGCTCCCCCTGCCTTTCAGCAACTACTTGTTGAGCTGGAGACTTTACAGCAGTTCCTTCTAAATCCTCTTCTAGAGTAAAGACAACATGTTCTTCACTACCAGAGCTGCCAGAGGAAAGCTGAGCCACTGGGGCAGTTTTCTTCCTCTTCTTTTGAGGAGTTTCCTTATCAGAAGTTACTTTCTCAGGGGTTAGCATCTCCTTAGACAACACCCTGTCCCATCTAGAGAAGATCCTCATATCCATCTTCCTCATGTGGTTTATTTTACTTCCAGCAGCTTGACCCATAACTTCTGGTATAACACCAGAAAGGTATAGACTTAAGATCCTGCCCAGGTTGGGCTTCTTTAGGCTTTCCTTGATCATTTCAAAGACTATAACAGATCAATCTGTTTTCAAAGTGAAGATGATCCTTGTCATAATACTAAACATATGGGCTGATACCCTATCATGCCCTTCAGGTTTGCTTAGGATTACTTTGCCTACAATTTCAGAGAGGAATTTCCCATGGCTATTCATTCCCTTTCTGTTAAACACAGATCCAATTTTCATCTTAGAATCCATGCCACACTATTCCAATGCTTCTCTGGTACTGGAAGAAGTTACCTCTTCTTCTTCCTTAGTTCTTGGTAACTGAAGAACTTTCCTCAAAATTTTTGGTGAAACGTTAACCTTCTCACCATGGACCCTGGATTTGATCTTGAGTCCAGATTCATCTACCTTAGCTCCATTGAGGAATTCCAGTACTTCCTTCTTCCAGATCTTTGTAGGCTCTGAAACAAGAAATTCCAACCCCGAGTCTGCAACTAGGGTTATCACATTCTTGATTTCTTGGTCGGCATCACCAAACGCGTCGCGCACCAGTTCATATCCCTCGTTGACGTTCTCCTCAAGCTTTGGCGCCATTAGGGTTTAAAGAATTTGAACTGAGAGAAGAGAGGTGTCGACACACAAGTTTGGTCTCGAAACTTTTGAAAGCGTGTCGACAGACTAAGGCAAAATCCTATTTATACTTTTCTAGGTTTGAAGATGAAAAGGCGGGTTAACTAACATAAGTTGTGTCGACACTGGCTTATAATGTCTCGACACATATGTGTCGACACAAGTTTAGTCAACAGATTATGTGTCGACACTTGTTTATGTGTCGACACCACATAACTCGACATTTAGTCGAGACTTTACTTGGATTATTCTGAGTAAAGCCTAAGTGTCGACACCACCTTGGATGTGTCGACACCTACTTGACATGTGTCGACACAAATATTCTGAAGTGTCGACACCAATTTCCTAGATGTGTCGACACCTTTTCACTGAAGTGTCGACACTACTTTTCTGTGTCGACACAGAGATCTCTGTGTGTCGACACCTTTTTACTTAGCCATTATTATAAACTTATTCTAAGTTTATCATTCCTAGTTCAATTTTAAACCTATTGAACTTAGTTTCTTCTAGGGGCTTAGTATACATATCAGCTAGTTGATTATCAGTTTTAACATATTCTAGTAAAATATCTTCTTTCTCTACATGCTCCCTAAGAAAATGATATTTTATTTCAATATGTTTTGTTCTACTATGAGAAACAGGATTATGTGCAATTGATATAGCACTTGTAGAATCACAAAAGAGTGGAGTTCTACTTACCTGAATTCCATAGTCCTCAAGCTGATGTTGTATCCATAGAAGTTGAGCACAGCAACTTCCTGCAGCCACATATTCTGATTCTGCAGTGGAGATAGCCACACTTGTTTGCTTTTTGCTACTCCATGAAATCAGTCTTCCACCTAGGAATTGACAGGTTCCAGTTGTGCTTTTTTTGTCTTCTTTGCATCCTGATGGCTGTTTCACATAGACTTCCTCTTTAAGATTATCATTTAGAAATGCTGACTTGACATCCATTTGGTAAACTTTAAATCCTTGAAAGGTTGCATAGGCCAGGAACATCCTTATGGCTTCCAGTCTGGCTACTGGAGCAAAGGTTTGATCAAAGTCAATACCTTCTTCCTGCCTGTATCCTTTAGCAACCAATCTTGCTTTGTTCTTAATGATGACTCCATGTTCATCCATCATGTTCCTATAGATCCACTTGGTTCCAATTATATTGTGGTCTTTAGGTTTAGGAACAAGTTCCCAGACCTTGCACCTCTTGAACTGATTCAATTCTTCTTGCATTGCTTCAATCCAATGTGGGTCTATGATGGCTTCTTAAAACTTCTTTGGTTCAACTTGGGATAGAAAGATGGAGTCGAGCACTGCATTCAGATTTCTGCTCCTTGTTTGTACCCCTTGTCTTGGATCACCAATGATTTGTTCTGCTGGATGATCTCTCAGATGCCTATTGGCTGGAGGCATCCTGACTTCAGGTTGAACTTCTTCAGTTTCTTCATCTTGCTGCACTCCTTGAACTTCATCTGTATGTAGTACTCCCCCTGGACAGCAGCCACTATCTTCTACTTGCTGCCTTGCAGTAGGTTTTTCTTCTATAGTGAGCTTGTCCATCTTCTTTGTTATACTTGTGGAGCTTCATACACTACTAGACAACTCATTGTTAATAAGTTTAGTCTCATCAAATACTACATGTACAGATTCTTCTACAACTTGAGTAGACAAGTTGTAGACTCTATAAGCCTTACTATTGTTGTTGTACCCAACAAAAATTCCCTCTTGGGACTTGGCAGCAAACTTAGTCAAGTAAGACTTTCCATTGTTAAGTATGAAGTACTTACAACCAAAGATCCTGAAGTAGGATAGGTTTGGTTTCCTGCCTTTCACAACCTCATAGGGGGTCTTGTTGAGAATTTTAGTAATGGTAGCCCTATTTATAACATGGCATGCAGTATTAACTGATTCAGCCCAGAAATATTCTGGTAGTGATGCATCACTTAATAGGGTCCTACCAGCCTCAATCAAGGTTCTATTCTTCCTCTCAGCAATACCATTTTGCTGAGGTGTTCTTGGTGAAGAAAACTCTTGAAATATCCCAAATTCTTCACATAGTTTTGTCATACTATCAAACGGAAATTCAGTACCATGATCACTTCTAATCTTGACCACAGTACTGTCTAGTTCATTCTGAATCTGTTTGACAAAGCTATAGAAGACACTAGGTGCTTCAGATTTCTGTCTTATAAAGAACACCTACGAAAACCTTGAGTAGTCATCTACAACTACAAAGGTATAGACCTTCCTACCTAGGCTGTGAACAGGCATTGGACCAAAGAGATCCATTTGCAAGAGGTATAAACACCTCACATCATCTTTGTTTTCTATGCTTCTAAAGATGGATCTAGTCTGCTTGCCCTTTTGACAAGCTGAGCAAATACCATCTTTAACACACTTAACTTGAGGACCATTCCTCACTAACTCTTTGCTAAAGAGTTTGCCAATTGTCTTGTAATTTAGACGGGCTATCCTCTTGTGTCATTTGACATAATGAGAGACTGTCTCATCAGCTACAAGACACACTGGAGAACCATTGTTCTCAACCATAATGTCTAGACAGTAGACATTTCTTTTTCTATAACCAGTCAAAATGATCTCTTGATCATTTGACCTCTTGATATGAAAACCATCCTTAACAAATGAGATGCCATATCCTACATCACTTAATTGACTTATACTAATTAGGTTGTGTTTCAAACCTTTAACATAAGCCACTTGAGTAATGATAACTAAGTTACTAGAAATGTTACCAAACCCTTTGATGATTCCTTTTTCAGAACCACCAAAGGTAACTTTTGGACCATCTTTGATTAGAGTGTAGTCCCTTAGTAATCCCCTAGTCCCAGTCATATGTCTGGAACATCCACTGTCCAAGTACCATATTGGGGCACGACCACTTGGACTCACCTGCAAAACAGATTAGGGAACCTTAGAACCCAAAGAATTCTTGGGTCCTTGGTACTGGTTAGTTTGCTTTCTAACAAAGCTACCTGCAGGTTTTCTAACAGGCAGTTTGCTACTCACTTTGGCACTGGCATTGTGCCAACAGTCCATGACAAAGTGGCCTACCTTGCCACAGCACCAACACTCAAACTTATTGTACCTTTGCTTAGGTACAATCTTAGCTGTTTTATCCACAGCTGGCTTGTTGAGAGTTGGGGCTTTGCCCTTGGACTTTGACTTGGACTGAACAGTCCTAGCAGGTTTTGAAAACTCCAGTCCAGCTTTACCTTTTTGATGAACAAATTCATCAATTATGGGTAGAACAGACTTTGGTTTAGAAAACCTAGAAACTAAGTCTTTCTCCTTCTGAAGATCAATCTCCAGACTCTTGATTTGATCATTCTTAAATGATATAGTCCCCATCTGAATCACAGTTATATGCTTCAGTCTGGCTATCTCATTAAGCTTTTGATCAAACAACTTCTCAAAATCAGTTGCAGCAGCTTTGAGATTAGCAATTTCCTTTGCCTGACTTTTGGCTAGGGACTTGCTCTTCTTATAAGCTTGCAACAGAACTTTATATTCATCTATCAACTGATGAATATCCTCTTCAGACTCAGATGCACTCTCATCACTTGATGATGATGAATCTGATTCTGTACTGGCACAAGAAATTGAACTTAAAGTTGAACTTTGTACCTTATTAGGTCCTGGCTGCTCCAGGATTTTGTCACTTGCTGTCAATGTCATTAGTCCTTGGCACTGACTGTCTTCTTGTTCATATATAGAGTTCATAATCTGGATGAACTCTTCTTCTTCTTCCTCAGCAAACAGTCCTATATATGCTTCTGCATTTGACTCAGTTTCTGATGAAGAGATATCTGACAGGCTCTTATCCTTCTTGGCAACAAATGACTTTTCCTTCTTGCCCTTGAATGGAGTCTTTTTCTTATCACTAGACTCCTTCCTTTTTTCTGGACAATCTGCAACAACATGGCCTTGTCTATTACAGCAATAACATACTATTTTTGAAAGAGTTGCCTTGCTAGACTTAGTCTTCTTCCTGTCTTTCTTTGAAGACTTTTTATTCTGATAATAGTCTTCTTTTCCCTGTGAAGTAGATGGCCTTGTCCTCCACTGTTTCTTCTTTAAGAACTTCTGGAAATGTCTTGTAAAGGCAGCAAAGTCCTCATCACTTTCACTGCTTTCAGACTTTCTACTTGCTGACTCGTCTGATTCTGTTTCAGCAACTTTTAGTGGTGGAATAGGAGACTTACTTCTGTACTTTTTGGGGGCTTCTATTTTAAAGGCCACTATCCTTTCTTTATGTTCACTTCTTGAAGATTTCTCCTCTTCTTTTCTCACCATTAACTGCATTTCATAAGACAGCAGTTTGCCAAATAGTGTTGGTGGAGGAATTTCTGCCAACTTAGCCATTTCTCTAATGGCACAGATCTTTGTGTCCCAATATTTTGTTAGGGACCTTAGAAACTTATCATTGAGTTCATAATTACTAAACTCTCTGCCATAGTACATGAGCTCATTCACAATCCTATAGAACTTCTTATAGCACTCAGTTATGCTATCAGCCTTACCTTGTCTAAAACTTTCATATTCTTGGTTTAGCAAGGATTTTATGTCTTGCCTCACTTCTTCAGAACCCTCCATATACACAATAAGAGTATCCCACATCTCTTTAGCTGTCTTACAGTGTATCAAATTCCGAAAAGTTGCATCATCTATAGCACTCACAATGATGTTTTGAGCCCTCTTATCCATAGTGGCTAGTACTATCTCATCCTTTGTCATTTCAGAGAAATCCTTTGGTGTTCTCTGATTTGCATCTAAGACTGATACCTTCATGGGCACATATGACCCCTCTTTTACTGTGATATAATTCCTAGGGTCTGAGGCTTCCATAAAAAGCCTCACCCGTTCCTTCCAAATGCCAAAGATTTCCTTTCTGCAAATGGGTAACTTCATGGATCCCAACTCCTTATGATTCTCAGTGGAACCCATGGTTCTTGATCTTCTTGATTCTGAAATTTTACTTAGACTAAATCTGCCAACAAGATCTACTCAGACAGTTATGTCTTTTTTGAGTAACCTGGCTCTAATACCACTTGAAAGATATAGTACCTAAACACCTAGAGGGGGGGGGGTGAATAGGTGACTTGAATCTTTTTAACTTTTTAGGCAGAATTCAACTTATAACACAGAATTCTATCTACTTTACCACAGCACACATACAGCAATCACAGAATTTCACAGCACACAGTAGACACACAGTTTTTATAGTGGTTCCCCAAGGTGTGGGTACATCTAATTTCTCCCTTCGCCTATCTAGCAGTGTACTAGATTCGGCCAAACTCCTCCACTATCTCAGAACCCCAAAATAGGTTCCTACACCTCAGGCCCAAAGCCCTACAACTCAGCTTCTTCACAAAGCCTACACTCAGCCACCAAGGCCTACACTCAGCCACAATAGGCCTACACTCAGAGATTCCAATCTCCTACACTCAGGTACTCAAGCCCTACATACAGCCTTTATAATTACAGGCTTACAAGACTCAGATCCCAAAGGATCCTACAAGATAAAATGAATACAAAAATTATAACTCAAAAACTCAGAGACAAGAGAGTAAAGTTATGAGTTTCTTGATGAGTTCTTGGAAGAACTCAGTTGAGATCAAACTGACTTGGCTTTCTTCAAAGCTTCTTGAATGTAGAACACAATAAGAATGATCTCCTTTGCAGTTGATCCTTGATCTCTGCTGCTTAAGATTCAGACCAAATCTGAACCCTTCTTCTCAGCTGGGTTCCAACAGCTGACTTCTTTGAAGGAGCTCTCTCTCTCCAACTTCTTAGATCTTCACTTGATAGCTAGATCTTCTTTTTATAACTTGATGTGTTGATCTTCTAATCAATCTGATCCCAATTTTTGTAGACAGTGTAAGCCTATTTATAGGCCTTCTTCATGGTAACCGGCTGGTCCGGTTCATAACTGATTTCTGACAACTCTGACAGGTGCAGTAGACCGGCTAGAAAGGCAGCTGTCAAGTCATCCAGTCAGTTCTTGAAAATTCTGTAACTATCTAAAAGTGTCGAGACTGTCTGTCTTTAAGTGTCGACACTTATAGACCAAGTGTCAACACAAGTTGACTAAGTGTCGACACTAGCCTACAAGGTGTCGACACAACTCCTTGTGTTGTAGATTTTATATCTCGACACTGCTTCTTCTTAATGTGTCGACACTGATAGTGTGTGTCGACACAAGTCCTTGTACTTCAGTATTTTGCTGAATTCTTCTAAGTGTCGACACATCTCCTTTGTGTCGACACATCTTCATGTGTTGAATCTGTTAAGTGTCGACACTTCTTCTTGGTGTCGACACATGTCTTCAGTGTTGATACTTGCTGAGTGTCGACACAGCTCCTTGTGTCGACACATTCTTCTTCTGTCGAGACTCTGGCTGAGTGTCGACACATCTTCATGTGTTGACACTTGTACTTAGAATATTTTTGTTGATTCTTTGCTGAGTGTCGACACAGCATCCTAGTGTTGACACTTTCTTCATGTACTGAGTCTTCTGCTGTGTGTCGACACATTCTTCATTGTGTCGACACTTTATTCAGGTGTTGAGTCTACTGCTGAGTGTCGACACATTCTTTCTTGTGTCGACACTTTCTTCAAGTGTTGACTCTTCTGTTGTGTGTCGACACATTGCTCAGGGTGTCGACACTTATACTTAGTCTCTGCAGACTTTTGCTGAGTGTCGACACTGCCTCCAAGTGTCGACACTTTCTGATGTAGACACAGTTCTTCTGGGTGTCGACACAACTATTAAGTGTCGACACTGCTTCACTGCACTTTTCTTCATTGAGTGTAGACACAGCTCCTTGTGTCAACACTTTCTGTCTGGTGTCGACTCTATATCCCTGGTGTCGACACAACTACTCCAAGTGTCGACACTGCTTGCCTGGGTGTCGACACAAGTCTTCTTAAGTGTCGACACTTTGCTCCTGGGTGTCGACACAAGGACTTAGAAACTTTTACTTCTTTCCTGTAAATACTTAACCTGCAGAAGTAACTCAAAATACATCAAATACATTTTGATGTATATCATTGAGTAGGGTGAGGCTTCTTCAAATCAGGTACATTAGAACCAATGTACCCAACACTTGGCAGATATTGTAGGAAAGGTTTTGCTGGGCAAGCATACTGCCCATGGCTACATTACCAGACACCAGTTTCTGTTTATGTGCAGTGATTAATAAGAAGGAAGTGGATTGGGCTCAAATCATATTTGATTTGATAAAGAAAAAGAACAACAAGAAGGAAGTCTGTTTTGGCAGGATCCTAGAGATCTTCTTAAAGGAAAAGGCTGATGAATCACTGGTCTCACCGACCATATTCATAAATGCTAGTAAAAGGCTAACATGTGCCTTATTTGGAAGGTGGGAGAGGACAATAGTCAAGCCCTCTAAGGCTTCTCCCTCTTCCACCATAGCTTATGAAAGCACTAGGGCTGTAAGAGCCACTCCCCACCCTGATGAAGAGATCATCCCCACATCTCCATCTCTTCCAGCAACTCAACAATCACAATAACTCCAACAACAACTTCCACCACATCAACAACCAACACCCTCTGTTCATATTTCTACTACAGTCACATCTTCTGCCACCTCTCCACCCCTAGATCTTACCAACATCCCCTCATCTCCTATTCAGGACTACCATCAACCCACTCCACCTCAATCACCCTTACCCCCAATGATCTACTAGCTCCAATACCACCTTCATCTCCTCTTCCACCTCACCTATCCTCCATTCCAACTTTTGATCTGCTGACTTACCCTCTCAATTCTCCTCCTCCTCAGGATATCCACATGCCAGATGTCCCTCCTTAATCATCTCTAACATCTACCATCCCTCAAAATGTCTCCACCCAACATTCTACTGAACCATCTGCTACTCCATCTCTGGATCCCTCCAACATTACCTCTGTACTTTCTATTATCACTCCTCTACTCAAATCTCTTATAGTAGATGCCATTACACTTCTTGCTACTTCTATATCTCCTCTTTCTGCTCAATTCTCCACCTTCACTGCTGCCTCCTCTTCATTCAGGGGCCTGACTCCAGTATTTACTGAAACCAGGCAGGGGGAGATGCTTAATGAAGAAGCTGCAGCACCTCTAGCAGAAGCAGAAATCTCAGCTCCAGCAGATCCAGTAACAGCAGAGGCAGAAACACTACTAGTAGATATAGATTTAATTCCAGGGGATGCAGATTTTATTCCTAATGATAGAGATTTAATTGATTTGATTCATTTCATTGAGACTGACATGGACCTTGATGAGTCAGTCCCTGAAGAGACAGTTGCTGAAGACATTCTTTCCGTTTCTGAATTCATAATTAATCCCAAAGTAAACTTAGTTGATTTATTGAAAAGTTTTGATACTGCCTTTCTAAATTATATTCTAGCAGTACCTACTAAACCATCCTTGGCTATTGTACCATATACTTCTCTAATCTCTCCAAAAGATGCTAAGCAACTTAGAGATAGTTTTATTATTTCAAAACCAGCAGTCATGCCATCTCCAGAAGAAGTTATTGTTGTTCCAGCATTTGTAATGGATGACTTACCCATACTAAATCTGGATGATTTGATTTTGGCTGATATAGAAGAAGAAAGTAAGGCAGCTGCTGAAAGCACTGTCAGAACCAGTTCTCTAGTCTCTCTTATGGCTTCTTCTCCTGGTCCTATTGAAGTTTCTGCACAAGCTCCTGAAAAACCAATCATTTCTACTAAGGCTCTGAAAGCACTCAATGACCTATATGATAACCCCCAGGGATCAGATAATTATAATGATGATGATGAGGATGAGGAAGATGATTCAGATGATGAACCTAAGACGAAGTTAGTATCAAAGAAAATAAAAGCCCCACCTCCTCCTGCTCCTAAGCCTAATCCAAATAATGACACTCCTTATTATATTCTCCAAAAGATAACTCTATACAAAGGAATGCCATCTTGGATGTGGTTATCCAAAAATCAGCAGAAGGAGAGGAAGAAAAGCAAAAGGTACTCTCCTCCTCTAGTTCAAAGATTCAGAAAAGATCCACCTCCTCCACCGCCTCCAGCTGCTGGTGCTTCGAGCACATCTTCTCAAAGATCTGCCCCACTTCAAACATATCAAAGACACCAAGGGAGATCATATGAAAGCAGTCAGCATAGGCAGTATTCTTCAGGAAAGTAGCATCAACAGCAGCAACAACATCAACAACAACAGCAACAATTCACTAAACATCAACCAGCTAAAGGCTTTAAAAGACCATCTTCTCCTCCTGTTCCTTTTAAAGATCCTGAAACAGCTACTACTGCTAGAATGGCCAGGTTCCAGGAAATAGTAGGCCTTTCTATGATTAACAAAGCCAAAGCTGAAGGAAAGGATCCTTCTGAATATTCAACAATGTCAAAGTACAGGAAAGATGAACTTAAAAGATTTTATAAAGCAAACAAGTTTTTCAATGTTGATGACTACATGAAGTTGCACCCAGAAGCAGTTATCCCCAGAGCTACATCTTTGAAGATTATAGGGGCTGCTGACATAACCATGACCAAAGTGCAAGCTTCAGATCCCAAAATAGAGATTGTGTTTACAAAGCCTAGAGAGAAGAGCAAGCAAGAAATACCAAAGGAAAAGAAACAGAAGAAGTAAATTTTGAACTCTTTTGTTTTCTACAATTATCTATAACTACTCTATATTCTGAACAAAGCTTATGTATATATATATTTGTTGCGTGTGTTATTGATCTCTGCTAGATATATGCTTTTTCTGCTTTGTTTATTTTTTAATTTTGACTTGAGTCTGTAATTAGTGACCTCACCCAAATAGGGGGAGATTGTTGGATCCCTAGTAAGATTTGGGCTAGGTTCACTAAGTTAGGATCATATTACCCATAATGTATAGCCAGAGTCATAGTTGTGTCCTAAAGTCTAGGCTAAGTCCTTAGAGTCAACATCACATGGACCAACTATCAACAAGACTGCCAGAGACTCAAGACTTAGAAGATTTCAAGACTCTGTAAAGTGAGTTCGATGTTCTTCAAACTCAGGTCAACGATTGTCATGCTCAGTTAGACGATCTCAGAGTTAATTCTTTGAGCTGAGCTCGACGAACTACATTCTCTGATCGACGAAAACTTGGATTACAACAACACTTCAAGTTCAGGAAAGATCAAGATATCCCAAGTCCTTAGAATCAGACTTTGGTCGACGAACTTTATTCTTTGGTCGACGAATCTTTGGACTACTACAACATTCTGTCAAGACTATGTTCTCTAGTCTCAGGTCAACGAACTTAGTTCCCTGCCCGATGAATTCTGGATTATCTACTTCAACAACTTAGAACCAGAATACTTGTGTCGACACTCAGAGTATATGTCGACACCAGCTGAGTCGACACTAGAAGCACTTTTGTCGACACACAGATCATCAGTCGACACTTTGGAAAGGTTGTGTCGACACCACACAGAAGACTTGTGTCGACACACAGGATATCAGTCGACACCACCTGTGTCGACACTATGAGTAATTATGTCGACACATAGAATATTTGACAACTCCAGAAACTCAGCTCGACGAAAGCAAATCTTAGGTCGACAAATTCTGGAGACTTTAACTTTCATTTCAGATACAACTGTGAATATTCTAAGTCCAGAATAGCTGCTGAACTCCAGTCGACGAACACAGTTATCAGCTCGACGAATTCTGTCATCAGTTCGACGATTCTAGACTTAGTATTTATTCCTTCTGTCCTTAGTCTATGACAATAATTTTTGAATGATTAATGAAAAAATATTCTTTGAATATTACCGTTGGACGGTACATTAATCACGATTTTCATCAGAATTATTGTTTTCTATTTTTTCAAGGGACAGTTTGGGAAAGAGATCAATGCAATTTATTTTCAAGGATCGTCAGCATTGATTGTCGTAGAAGGATTCAAATTTCAAAAGGAAATTCCCTCAGGAAATATAAAAAAAGATTTTTCTCTCTTTTCTAGTAGCAAGTAAGAGCAATCAGAGTACCAGAGCAACTACAGAGACACAGCATACACAAACATAGAGTTTTTCAGTCAGTCTGTCTTCAACAGCTTCTCTGCTCCTTCCATAAAAGCTCTGATACAGAAAGAAGATCTGCTCTCAGAAGAAGAAGAACAATCATACAAAATCAAGAGTCTTCTTAATTCAACACTCCAGGACTTCCAAGGACAATAACTATCAAATCTATCAAGAAGATCCTGTAGATAAAGGCTAATAGCTTGAAGGCCTATCACCCTGCAGCAAGGCTTCCATATTTCCCTGAACCATTCAATATCTCAGGGGGAGCCATTTGCTACCATCAATAATCCACAAGTCTTCTCTCTGATTGTTGATAGAGAAGACATAATCAACTCTCTCACCCCCGCTGTGTAAAGGGTTGTCATCTCCTAATAAAAGTGATTCCTGGTTACAAGTCACCTGATCAAAAGACATGAGGATTTGGTTTTTGAGCACTTGATCAAAAGCTCATTGGTGTCAGGCACCTGATCAAAAACCTGAGTGGATTCCTACCAGGGTGGTATAAGAGTGGATGTACCCAGGTTGGGGAACCACTATAAATTTCTTATGTCGTCTGGTTGCCCTCTTTCTTTTGTTTTCTTATTGTGGCTGTGGTAGTTAGTTTTTGTGCTTTTATATTTTGATTTATTTACTACTACACTTAGACTAATCTTTATTATCCAGCAGAGAATTTTATAAAACTCTAAATACTCTATTCACCCCCCTCTAGAGTATTCCTGATCTAACTGCTCACTTTCACTCCTACAAGAATGAAATAGAAAGTATGTGAAAATAAAAACAGTACAACTTTCTCAGATCTGGAAACAGTCGGCCTGAATCTTCTTCTTTGATCTTTGCGGCTTTATCAGAGAGGTTGAAGAAGAATCTCAGCAAAAGTTAGATCTGAAACTTCTTGGCTTCATATGATCAGATAGATGATGAAGAATTAAAAGACAATCTGGATATGTGAATCTTCTTGACCTGAATCTTCTGGAATCGAAAATCCTGGCCGAATATGCGCGATGAAGGTCGTCGTCGGCGGCTTCCGTTTTTAGAGAGAAAGAATGAGATTCAGAAAATACTTAGAATAATCTTGACAACACTTGTTAGGGTTTGTCGGTTTTGACAAGACTTTATATAAGATCTTCCCTAACGGTCCTAATTAGTCTTAATGACGTACGTGTGGACCAATCACGTCAAGCTTATTTGAAATTCTGTCAAATCTGGACTTAATGATTTTTCAGAAAAGGAAGACCGAAATACTCGAGTGAAGGTTTACCTACTCGAGTACCTAATGAGATTACTCGAGTGAATAAAAGAGGACAACTCGAGTAAATGACTTAGATAAAATCCAGAAATGATGAGCAGCTACAGGAGTACAAAGAGACTTACTCGAGTGCTAATATAGTTACTCGAGATGTGGAGGTTAACTACTCGAGTACAAGAAGTACTACCAGAGAGAATAGAGATTAACTACTCGAGAGGCAGAGGAACTACTCGAGTCAAAGACTTAGAATAATTTCTGGAAGAAAAATCTGGGTTACTCGAGTAGTGAAACTGGACTACTCGAGAGGAGATAAACTACTCGAGTATGTAGATATAGCTACTCGAGTAATTGACTTAGAAAAATTCCGAGGGATGAAAATCTTGTTACTCGAGTATTAAACCTGGACTACTCGAGTAGTAGATAGACTACTCGAGTACATAAACTTGACTACACGAGTGAAGTAAAATTACACGAAATCCTGTCTCCTGTAACTCGAGACAAAAGACTAAACTACTCGAGTACTTATATAACTACTCGAGTAATTTACTTAGAAAATTTTCTGGAGAAGAAATTTCGTTAACTCGATAATGAGAAAGGATCTACTCAAGTAATTTACTTAACTACTCGAGAGCTATAACTTGACTACTCGAGAGCTAATTTCCTTACTCGAGTATAGATAGTCTTACTCGAGTATTGACTAAGTGTTTTACTAGAGTATGAAAGTGACTACTTGAGTCAAATACTTAGAAAATTTTCTTCAACAGAATTTTCTCTTCTTTATTGAATTCAGCAACAAGTCTTTCTCCAATCAGTCTTAGTGCTTGAATATTAAGTGTATCCCAACAGAGAGGCTACACATGAGTCAACACTATGAATCACACAATGAGGGATTACATTATATGGTCCTGTGTTTGGTGACCCGTTGTAGACTGACATTGGTCTACACTTGGCAATATAATCCTGCAAACACATAACTTGAACAAAGCATCAAGTACAACTTAATTCATCTTAGTTCAAGGGTGACTTCACCAAATCTGGGTTAATGTGGATACAATACCCAATAATCTCCCCCTATTTGTAGAAGTCAGAACCCTTTACAATAAGGTGAATTATATAGACATAAACATATCTAAATGTGCAAATAGAGAAAGCAGTCTAAGCAAGCATAAGAATATAATCAAAAGACAAATGATCTAAATTAAGAATTATATAAATATGATTGTCCAAAACATCATTTCTACAAGAATCATTTCCACACTCTCATAATTTTCCTTACTTAGACTTGGTGGTGCTGCCTGTCTTTCTTCTCTTGTTGTCTCGTTTGGTAGCTGAAGGGTTTGGGATAGTACTTTGGTGGCTTTTGAGGAGCATAATAGTTGTTTCTGCCATGTTCTCTATCATAAAGTCTTCTCTTAGTCATTGACTTTTCATATAATTCCCATTCCTAGGAGCTGCAATGTTCATTCCTGCTCTCATTATAGTACATAACAAGTTTGAGAGTATCTAAAATGAAAGATTTTAAATTGGGAGACCAGATCTCTACAAACTCAGGGGCTTTTCTCTTCTCTGCATCAGGAACTAGGATTGACCTGCTGGCTGAGGCACCATCACCATATTTCCTCTTCTTGGGAATCTGGATTTATGGAGGGGCCTGGAGAAAAATATCTACAGGGTCAGCTTCCCAAACATGAGCATATGAATCTGGAGGAGCAGCCGAGCCTTCAGGCCTAGGAGAGAAGGAAGGTTGTTGAGCTTGAACAGGAGCAGCAACAGCTTGGGGGTTTAGGTGATGAGGAATGATGTTTGGATCAGTAGAAAACTCATGAATAATTTGATTGTACATCCAAACAGCTGTGTCATATATATGGAATTTGACACTCTGAATTTGGCCTAGCACATCATCATTGATCTCTTTCATATTAGCTTCCCAGATCTCTTGCTTGAGTGCATCTGATTTCTCTAGATATTCCTTCACTAAGCACTCCCCCTTTTTGACTTCATCAGTCAATTTATTTATGGCATCTTCTTTGAAATTTCCAACTTCTTCACAAATCTTCATCTTTGTTGCTTCAACTCTCTTATCTATTTCTATCTGATTATTTGCAAGAGTCACACCTTGCTACATGACTTGACCAACACCAGTAATAATGTGATCTAGGGCTTTTCCACCAATTTGGAAGAGATGTCTGAGCTGATATGTATTGTGCTGGATCTCAGTAAATCCCCTGCTCATCTCAGTCTCTAAAGCAGTGACTTTCTTAGTAACAACTTTGAGTGAAGCATCAAAATATGTTCTTTGTTCTTGAAGTAGAAGTACAAATTGAGTCATCAAATCACTGGTTGGAGCAGCAGTAGCAATAGGAGGAGCAACAGAAGAGGGAACTGGAGGAGGAGGAGCAACCCATGGATCTATCTCTTCAATAGAGACTACACTCTTTACTCTAGAAGTATGAATCAGGGCATCCCCTTCATCAGTGACTGTGGTTATGGAGAAGTCCAAGTTCCTTAAAGGAGCTTCAGCTAGTTCGGGAGATTGCTCATCAGAAATAAAGATGGTGTCATCTTGCTCTTGGTGTGCAGCAGGAGACTGGATAGGAGATGAAGTATGTGATGGAGATGGTACTGGAGTGGATGGCTTTGGAACTTCAGCAGTTGTTTCTTTTGGAAGAGGGGGAAGGGGTTCATCAGAAGTCAGTTCTTCAATCATCTCATTGATTGCTACTTCAGTTGATAGTAGGTTTTCTTGAAGTTGGGCTTCAGATGGAATTTCTTCAGGAGTCTGAGGTGGAGGAGATGTAATAGCTGGAGGGGTAGGCATCCTTTCTGGAACAGAAGGAGAAGGCTCCTCCTTAATAGGTGCACCAGAGGAGATGGAAACCTGAAGTGGAGAGGGAGATGGGGTCTTGTCCTCTGTAGCTGGAAGCTCTTGAGCTTTGGCAGCTTGAACTGTGTTCTGCAATTTCAACTCCTATCTTTGAATGAAAGAGATAAAGACTTTCTTCATGTGGTGAAGAACAGTCCCTTTGGAGAAGTTAAATGTACAACCCATGTATCCGGCAAGTGGGATGGACCAAGAACCAGACCAGCCGGCTCAGATCATCTAGGCCCCAGGCAAGCTCGGCAGAGACATCCGAGCCTGAGCTCGGCATTTGTCGACCGCGAGCTCGGCAATCGCCCTGCCAAGCCTGGGTTCGTCAAGCTGAGGCAGACTAATGGAGGCCAACTGATGGGCGAGCTCACCACCCCAGCTCGCACTCACGCAAAGGAGATCGGCAATATCAGGCGAGCCAGATTTTCAGGGGTCGCTGAGCTCCCCGGCTCGCCCAGGTCTGTGAGGTACTTTTTAGTATTTTGCCCCCACCGGTCTGCCCATAGCCCTTCAAAACAGTGGAGTTTGGCTGTTGGCAGACCCATCCAGGGGGATTTTGGTAACTTCAGGTCAGTTCAGTTTGGTAATTGGCAGTTCGACTCCTAAAAACTATAAATAGAACCCAAGGGGTACCCCAGAAGGCACTCATCCCGTGCTCTCTTGCTCCGGCTCTCAAGTGCTTTCTGAGGGTACCTTAGCTCGACCTTTAGCAAAGGAGGGGAAGTGCTCTCATATCTTCCGGCTGTGTGGTGGGTCCTCCCCGCCGAGCCTTTGGGTCAGTTTTTTCATGTTTTTCTTGTCATTTTGCTTGCAGGAGCGAAGTAGGTGTGCGATCACCCCTTCCACGAGGGTGGACTCCACAGGAGACCGAGAAATTGGTTTCAACATTTTGGTGCGGTGAGCGTGGAGAGTAATCAGCACAGAAAACCCTTCAGCGAGCTCGATGATAGGAGGACAAGGATCTGACAGTTCAGACTCGCCGCCCCCCACCTTTAGCTACAATGGGGATGTTCAAAGACTTCAGGAGCGAGGTGCTGAACCTCGTCAAGTTCACACTCGACACGTGGGCGGAGTGCTCGATTCTAGCTATCCAGATCATCGCTGCCCCATCTTTGGGCAAGAACGCCCCCGGCAGGCGAGCTGGGAAGGAGGTCGCCGAGGACGGCTGGGGGTGCGAGCTCCCCGGGCGCGTGCTCTTCCCTGGCTCGGCAGGCGGAGGCCGGCTCGATGAGCTGGGCTCGCGAGATGGGCCATCTTGCCCATTAGGGGGAGAAAGCCCCTTTAGCGACTTGGTTTCCTCTGCCCCGATTCCACAGGGGTTCAGGGAACCTGAGATGTCTTACTACACCGGGAAGGGGGACCCGATACAACACGTCCAATGGTTCAAAGACATGGTTTCGATCCGGCATATGTCGGATGGCTTCAAGTGCCGACCCTTTGCCATCACCCTCAAGGAGAAGGCGAGGGAGTGGTTTCACCAGTTGCCGACCAGCTCCATCTATTGCTTCGAGCACCTACGATGGGGCTTCATGTTGAGGTTCACTACTTCGAAGAAAAGGAAGAAGGAGTCGGAGTCCCTGTTCCACATCAAGCAGGGAATGAATGAGACCCTGGGACGCTACGTTGATAGGTTCCAAGAGGAGGTCACCCAGGTCCAAGAAATGCCAGGCCATAGCCTGATGATGGCCTTCACCCTGGGGCTGCAGCAGGGATTCTTCAGGATGGAACTAAAGAGAGTTCCCCCCTCTCCTACGAGGAGCTGATGGAGAGGGCGGCGAGAGAAGTTGACGGGGAGGCGTTAAATCTGGAGTTTTCCCGGAAGTTAGCCAGGTGGGCCATAGAGGAAGAGAAGGAGCCAAGAGGCGGAAGAGTGCAGGAGGAGAGGAGTGCCGAGCCACATCAGAGGGAGCGGAGGCAGCTCCAGGGGCAGTAGAAGCACAGGTGGGGGCGATAGGAGCCGGATCATCGATTGGGCTGGAGGCCCGAGTGGCAAGATCAGGGCCCATGGAGAGGGTACCAAGGAAGGGACCACCGCTAGGGGGGCAGGGTCAGTTCCACCCCTCGGGTTGGAGGCAGGCGCAAAGGCATCCCCTCCCTGACCAAGAGCAGGCCATGGCCATAACACAGGGGGAGAGGAGGAGAGTGGTGCGAAGAAGGAGAAGAGAGGTTAGGGTAGAGTTGCCCTACTGCGACTTCCACCAGGAGGAGGGGCACGCCACGACACTGTGCCCGGAGTTCCTCGAAATGAGAGGGAACAAGGAGCAGCAATAGCAGCAAGGCCATTAGGAGGTGCGGATAAAGGAGGTCCTGCCTCGGGTGGAGGAGGACCAGTGCGAAGACCGGGCAGATGTGGGGACCCGGGGAGGGATTTGAGTGATCCACGAAGGGGTGGGGGTAGTGGCCTCTTGAAGGGCAAGCCTTACACTATGTATCGCCGGAGCATTGTCTCCACCTCCCAGACCCCACCTCCTGAAGAGAGGATTACCTTCACCAGGGGAGATATGCAGGATCACGAGGATCCATTTTACAATGCGCTGGACATCCAGAAAGTCATCAAAAACTTCACCGTCTCCCGGATCCTTGTCAACAATGGAAGCTCCGTCAAAATCATCTTCAAGAATGCGTTCGACGCAATGAAGGTGGAGGCGAAGAGGTTGCTGGCCTCGGATGGACTTTTGTTTGGGTTCCCAGGGGAGAGGAAGGAAGTGGAAGGAGGAGTAGGGCTCCATGTCTCCCTGGGGGGAGGGCAGTCCAGAATCTGTAGGTTTATCATCGTGGATGCCCCCAACAGCTATAATGCCATCTTCTGGAGGCCCCTAATCAGAGCCTTCCGCTGCGTCCCCTCATCCTTCCATCAATGCTTAAAGTTCAACGCCGAGGGGATACAGGTCCGAGTCCGGGTTGACCCCAAGGTAGCAAGGGAGTGCAACATCACCGCCGTCAACTCCATGTCTTCGTAGGAGGGCGCCGAGGAGATGGAGCGAAGGATGTAGGAGGCGGAGCATAAGGCCAGAAGGGAGGAGATGGAGGTGGAATGTTGCACTGAGGTAGAGGTGGCGGAAGAGGTTTGGGAGGAGTTGGCCGAGGCAATGGCCGTGGGGGAAGAGATGGAAGCGGAGGCTTTAGTCCTAGATGAGGGGGATGTTGGAGAGTTGGTGGAGCAGTCCGGTTGGAGGCTGCAAAAGAGGTGGTGGAGCTGGAGGTTCTCACCCTTGTATGAAGGGTGCAGAAGGTCCGCATCAGCGGGGGGCTGACCCCGGAAGCCCAGGGCAGGATGCTGGAGTGCATCCGGAAGAATGTGGACATCTTCGCATGGAGCACCGTGGAGATGCCGAGGGTTGACGCGGCTATGGATTGCCACCGCCTTAACCTGGACCCGGAAGCACGCCCCATCTAATAGAAGAAGAGGTCCACGACGGACAAGCTGGCCGAGCCCATCAGGTAGGAGGTGGCAAAGCTTCTCAAGTCCGGCTTCATATCCGAGATCCAATACCAAGGATGGGTCTCCAATGTAGTCATGGTGAAAAAAGGAGACGGCCCACGG
Organism: Platanthera guangdongensis; assembly: GCA_039583875.1. Lineage (NCBI taxonomy): Eukaryota > Viridiplantae > Streptophyta > Magnoliopsida > Asparagales > Orchidaceae > Platanthera > Platanthera guangdongensis. The sequence continues at coordinate 168,144,625 of CM077156.1, read as the reverse complement.
CGTATGTGTATCGATTTCTCTTTGCTTAATAAATCATGCCCTAAGGATTGTTATCCCTTGCCTCGGATCGACGCGCTGGTTGACTCAGCAGTTGGTTTCTCTATAATGAGTTTCTTGGATGCATTTTCAGGTTATCACCAAATCAGGATGCACCCCCGGACATCAAGGATGTCTCATTCATCATGGGGAATGGGTGCTACTATTACAAGATGATGCCCTTTGGGCTGAAGAATGCAGGGGAGACCTACCAGAAAATGATGGACATGATCTTCCGGGAACAAAAGGGGAGGAACCTAGAGGTGTACGTGGATGAGCTCATGATCAAAGAGTCAGGATGTAGACTCTCACCTTCGGGACTTGGAGGAGACCTTAACTACCCTGTGCAAGTACAATATGCGGCTGAACCCCCTAAAGTGTGTCTTTGGGGCCAGCAGGGGAAAGTTCCTGGGACATCTCCTCACCCCCGTGGGGGTCGAGCCAAATCCGGATAAGGTCAAGGCCATCATGGAGCTGGGGTCTCCACAAAATACTAAGGAAGTGCAACGGATGACGGGGAAGCTGGAAGGGTTGAGTAGGTTCCTCTCCCAGGCTGGGGAGAAATGTTCCCCCTTCTTCAAAACTCTGAGGGGGGGGGGGGGTCAGAAATTCGAATGGACCAAGGAGTGCAAGGAGGCATTCCAAGCTCTCAAGGTGCAACTAATGCAGGCTCCGTTGCTCCAGGGACCATAGGAGGGGGATGATCTGTTTTATATCTCGGAGTCAGAACGGAGGCTTTGAGCTCCGTCCTGGAACGTGAGGAAGGTAAGAAGCAGCTTCCCATTTACTACGTGAGATGGGTTCTGAGGAAGGCCGAGCTCCACTATCCGATCCTGGAGAAGTTGGCATTCGCCTTGATCATCTCAGCCCAGAGGCTTCATCCCTATTTCCAGGCACACTTCATCCGAGTGGTGACCGACCACCCCCTCCGTAACATCTTTGAGGGGGTGGAGCATTCAGGAAGGTTGGCCAAGTGGTCGGTGGAGTTGAGCGAGTTCGACATCTCCTTTGTCCCTCGCCTCTCGATCAAGGCACAAGCGATGGCCGACGTCTTGGCTGACTATGTAATCAAGGTGGCGGAGGAAGAGCTCACTCGCCCGACCCCATGGAAGGTAAAATTAGACGGCGCTTCAGGCAAACATTCCCTAGGGGTGGGCGTGATCTTGGAAAGCCCCCAGGGAACTAGAATTGAGCAAACGGTGGTGGTACAATTCCCCATCACTAACAATAAGGCCGAGTATGAGGCCGTGGTAGTAGGTCTGTTCCTGGCCAGAGAACTGGGGGTGTTGGATGTGGAGGTCCTCACTGATTTTACGGTGGTAGCTTCCCATATCAATGGGGAGTTCGAGGCAAGAGAGCCTACCCTCCGGCTATACTTGGCCAAAGTAAAGGGGGCCATTGGCACATTTGAAACCATCTCCATACGACACGTACCCAGAGAAGAAAATGAGCAGGTTGACCAGCTCGCGAAGTATGGTCCCCGGGTAGGGGGCACCATCACTGACTTGTTCCGCCCTTCCATCAAAGAAGGAGAGCTCATGGAGATCGATCAACGCTCCTTGTGGATGGACCTGATTGCAACTTTCCTCTCCATGGGGGAGTATCCGGAGGTGGTGGACAAGAAGAAGCTCAGGTACAAATCGGCCTACTATCTCCTCCGGGACGAGCAGTTGTACAGGAATACCCTCTCGGGGATGTTGGCTCGTTGCATGGTCGAGGGGGAGGAACGAAGGATCTTGGAAGGAGTGCACTCCGCGGAGTGTGGGAGTCACTCCAGGAGTCGGACCCTGGAAGGAAGGATCGTCAGGCAAGGGTATTTCTGGCCCACCCTGGGCCGTGATGCGATTGAGTTCGTGAGAAGATATCATAAGTGCCAGCTGTTCGCCCCTCTCCAGTTACAAGCGGCTCAATGACTCAAGAGTATCACAGCCCCCTAGCCCTTTGCCATTTGGGGAATGGACTTGGTTGGACCATTCCCCCAGGCCAGTGGGCAAAGGAGGTTCTTGTTGGTGATGATCGACTATTTCTCCAAGTGGTTGGAGGTGAAAGCATTGGCCAAGGTAACCTCCCAGGTCATCAGAAACTTCATATGGGGGGAGATCATCTGCCACCACGGGCTGCCCCAGGCCATTGTCATGGACAATGGGCCCCAGTTTTCTAGCGTAGAGTTCACTAGCTTCTGCGAGCAGCTCGGGATCGACCTCAGGTTTGCCTCGGTTCACCATCCCAGGAGCAACGGGCAAGTGGAGGCTGCCAATAAGAACATTGTTAACCTCCTAAAGAAGAAAGTAGAAAATCTGAAAGGGAGCTGGGTGGAGAAACTTCCCGTAGTCCTCTGGGCCCTGAGGACCACCCCCAACACAGCAACAGGGGAGACTACTTTCAAGCTCTACCATGGGGGCGAGGCAGTACTCCCCGTGGAATTTGCAGTTCAAAAGCCCTGAGTCATCGCAGCCAGGGAAGGCATGGAAGAATGGCAACCCAAGAATGAGCAAGAATTATAGCTCTCCCTAGATATTGTGGAGGAGCTGCGTGACCTATCCGCCATCCGACGGGAAGAAGTAAAGAGGAGGATGACTAAGTACTTTGACAAGCACGTCAGGGTCAAACAGTTCGTAGAAGGGGACTTGGTCTTGAAGAACGTGGATGTGACGGGAAGATCGGTAACCGTGGGAAAGCTCAACCCCAGCTGGGAGGGGTCGTTCATTGTGAGAGAGGTGTTAAGATCAGGAGGGTATCGACTCCAAAATGTGGAGGGCGAAACCCTGAGTCTCACCTGGAGCGGTGACGACATGAAGCGCTTTTTTCCTTAAAATATAATTGGTGATTTGATGCTTAATAAAATTTGTTGACATGCCAATTCCATCGCAATATCTTATATGAGGGGATGAAGTATGCCTCTGGACACCGAGCAGATCCCGCTGCCAGGCTCTCACATAGTTGACAAGGCAGGAAGTCACTCGGTGTCAGCCTCAGGACCCCAAGCAGATCCCGCTGGCAGGCTCTCACCTAGCTGGCGGGTCAGGAAGTCACTCGGTGTCACCCTCAGGACCCCAAGCAGATCCCGCTGCCAGGCTCTCGCCTAGCTGGCAGCTCAGGAAGTTACTCGATGGCATCAGCCTCTAGACCCCGAGCAGATCCCGCTGCCAGGTTCTCACCTAGCTGGCAGGCCAGGAAGTCACTCGATGGCATCAGCCTCTGGACCCCGAGCAGATCCCGCTGCCAGGCTCTCACCTAGCTGGCAGGGCAGGAAGTCACTCGGTGTCAGCCTCAGGACCCCGAGCAGATCCCGCTGCCAGGCTCTCACCTAGCTGGCAGGGTAGGAAGTCACTCAGTGTCAGCCTCAGGACCGCAAGCAGATCCCGCTGCCAGGCTCTCACCTAGCTGGCAGGTTAGGAAGTCACTCGATGGTTTCTACCTCTGGACCCCGAGCAGATCCTGTTGCCAGGCTCTCACCTAGCTGGCAGATCAGGAAGTCACTCAATGTCAGCCTCAGGACCTCGAGCAGATCCCGTTGCCAGGCTCTCACCTAGCAGGCAGGGCAGGAAGCCACTCGGTGTCAGCCTCAGGACCCTGAGCAGATCCAGCTACCAGGCTCTCACCTAGCTGGCAGGTCAGGAAGTCACTCTATGGTGTCGACCTCTAGAACCCGAGCAGATCCTGCTACCAGGCTCTCACCTAGCTGGTAGGTCAGGAAGTCACTCGGTGTTAGCCTCAGGACCTCGAGCAGATCCCGCTGCCAGGCTCTCACCTAACTGGCAGGTCAGGAAGTCACTCGACGGTGTCGACCTCTGGACCCCGAGCAGATCCCGCTGCCAGGCTCTCACCTAGGTGGCAGGTCAGGAAGTCACTTGATGGTGTCGAACTTTGGACCCCGAGCAGATCCCGCTGTCAGGCTCTCACCTAGCTGGCAGGTCAGAAAATCACTCGATGGCACCAGCCTCTGGATCCCGAGCAGATCCCGCTGCCATGCTCTCACCTAGCTAGCAGGGCATGCGTTGGGTACATTGGTTTAAATGTACATGATTTGAAGAAGTCTCACCCTACTCAATGATATACATCAAAATGTATTTGATGTGTTTTGAGTTTAGTTGTGCAGGTCAAGTATTTACAGGGAAAGCTGAAAAGTTTCTAAGTCCATGTGTCGACACCCAGAAGAAAAGTGTCGACACTTAAGAAGACTTGTGTCGACACCCAGAAAAGCAGTGTCGACACTTGGAGTAATTGTGTCGACACCAGGGATGCAGAGTCGACACTAGACAGAAAGTGTCGACACATGAAGGCTGTGTCGACACTCAATGAAGAAATGTACAGTGAAGAAGTGTCGACACTTAGAAGCAGTGTCGACACCCAGAGGAAATGTGTCTACATCAGAAAGTGTCGACACTTGGAGGCTGTGTCGACACTCAGCAAATTTCAACAGAGTCTAAGAATAAGTGTCGACATAATGAAGAATGTGTCGACACACAGAAGAAGACTCAACACATGAAGAAAGTGTCGACATAATGAAGAATGTGTCGACACACAGCAGAAGACTCAACATATGAAGAAAGTGTCGACACTAGGAGGCTGTGTCGACACTCAGCAAAGTTCAACAAAATTCTAAGTACAAGTGTCAACACAAAGGAGATGTGTCGACACTCAGCAAAAGTCTCAACATAAGAAGAATGTGTCGACACAAGGAGCTGTGTCGACACTCAGCAAGTATCAACACTGAAGACATGTGTCGACACCAAGAAGATGTGTCGACACTGAATAAGTTCAACACATGAAGATGTGTCGACACAAAGGAGTTGTGTCGACACTTACAAGAATTCAACTAAGTACTGAAGAACAAGAAGTTGTGTCGACACACAATATCAGTGTCGACACATGATGAAGAAGCAGTGTCGAGATATAAATTCTACAACACAAGGAGTTGTGTCGACACCTTGAAGGCTAGTGTCGACACTTAGTCTACTTGTGTCGACACTTAGTCTATAAGTGTCGACACTTAAAGACAGATTGTCTCGACACTTTCAAACAGTTACAAATATTTCAAGAAGTGACTGGATGACATGACAGCTGCCATTCCAGCCAGTCTACTGTAACTGTCAGAGATGTCAGAAAGCTGTTAGGAACCGGATCAGCTGGTCACCATGAAGAAGGCCTATATAAAGGCTTATACTGTCAACAGAAAGAGATGATCAAGAGATTGAAAAAGAGAAGAAGATCTAGCAATTCATTGAAGAATCATTTCAAGAAAAGATCTAAGTAGTTGGAGAGAGAGAGAGCTCCTTCCAAGAAGACAACCGTTGGAACTAGGCTGGGAAGAAGGGTTCAGACCTAGTTCTGAATCTTAAGTTGCAGTGATTGAAGATCAGCTACAGAGTATCAATCCTATTGTGTTCTACATTCAAGAAGTTTTGAAGAAAGCCAAGTGAGGTTGATCTCAGCAGAGTTCTTCCAAGAACTCATCTAGAACCTGTCAACTTATCTCTCTTTTTCTGAGTTGTAGGTATATTCTTTGTATTCTAAATTTCTTGTAGGATCCTTAGGGATCTGAGTTGTAAGCCTGCAATTATAAAGGCTGAGTGGTAGGGCCTGTGTGCCTGAGTGTAGGAGATCTTTTTCTCTGAGTGTAGGCCTGTTGTGGCTAAGTGTAGGCCTTGTGGCTGAGTGTAGGCCTTGGTGGAGGTTGAGTGTAGGTCTTTGGAGAAGACTGAGTTGTAGGGCCTTGGGCCTGAGCTGTAGGAATCATTTGGGGTTCTGAGTGTAAGATCTGAGGATCTGAGGAATATTGGAGGAGTTTGACCGAATCTAGTACACTACTAGATAGGCGAAGGGGGGAAGTGGATGTACCCAAACCTTGGGGAACCATTATAAATCTATGTGTTCACTGTGTGCATGCTTTATTCTGTGATTGCTGATTGTTTGCTGTGAAGAAGTAATTATAAATCTGTGATATTATCTACAATATGCCTAAAAGTTTTAAAAAGATTTAGTCACCTATTCACCCCCCCTCTAGGTGATTAGGTACAATTTCTTTCAAGTGGTATCAGAGGGAGGTTACTCAAAAAGGGACATAACTTTCTGAGTAGATCCTGTTGGCAGATTCAGTATAAGTAAAGTGCAGAATCAAGAAAATCAAGAAAACTAGTTCAATAGAGAATCATAAGGAACTTGGATCCATGAAGTTGCCCATTTGCAGAAAAGAGATTTTTGGCATCTGGAAAGAAAGGGTGAGACTGTTTATGGAAGCCTCAGACCCTAGAATATATATCACAGTTAAAGAAGGGACATATGTGCCTATGAAGGTTTCAGTCCTGGATGCAAATCAGAGAACACCTAAGTACTTTTCTGAAATGACAAAAGATGAGATTATTCTGGCCACCATGGACAAGAGGGCTCAGAATATCATTGTAAGTGCCATAGATGATGCTACCTTTCAGAACTTGATATACTGTAAGACATCTAAGGAGATGTGGGATACTCTTATAGTATACATGGAGGGTTCAGAAGAAGTGAGACATGATAGAAAGTCTTTGTTAAACCACGAATATGAAAGTTTCAGGCAAGGTAGGTCTGATAGCATAACAGAATGCTATAAGAAATTCTATAGGATTGTCAATGAGCTAATGTCCTATGGAAGAGATTTCAGCAATTATGAGCTGAATGATAAGTTCTTGAGGTCCCTAACAAAGGATTGGGACACCAAGATCTGTGTTATAAGGGAAATGACTAAGTTAGCAGATATTCCTCCTCCAACATTGTTTGGAAAGCTGTTATCCTATGAGATGCAGTTGATGGTAAGGAAGGAGGAGGAGAAGACTACAAGAAGTGAGCATAAAGAAATAACAGTGGCATTCAAGACAGAAGCCACCAAGAAATACAAAAGTAAGTCTCCATCTCCACCTCCAAAAGTGGCTGAGACTGGGTCAGATGATTCAGAAAGCAGAAATTCTGAGAGCAGTGAGAGTGATGAGGATTTTGCAGCTTTCACAAGACACTTTCAGAAGTTTCTAAAGAAGAAACAGTGGAGGTCTAAGCCATCCACTTCACAGGGAAAAGATGATTATTATCAGAACAAGAAGTCATCAAAGAAAGACAGGAGAAAGCCCAAGTCAAATAGAACTTCATCTTCAAGGATAGTTTGTTATTGTTGTAACAAACAAGGATATGTTGTTGCTGACTGTTCAGAGAAGAGGAGAGAGTCAACATATAAGAAAAAGACTCAATTCAAGGGCAAGAAGGAAAGGTCCTTTGTTGCCAAGAAGGAAAAAAGCCTGTCAGACATATCTTCTTCAGAAACTGAGTCAGAAGTTGAAACATACATAGGACTATTTGCTGAAGAAGAGGAAGAGGAGTTCATCCAGATAATGAACTCTATATATGAGCAAGAGGACATTCAGTGCAAAGGACTGATGGCCTTAACCGAAGGTGACAAAATCCAGGATCAACCTGGACCTAGTCAGGTACAAAATTGTTCTTTAAGTTCAATTTCTAGTGCTAGTTCAGATTCAGTTACATCAGCATCAAGTGATGCCAGTGAAATTGAATCTGAAGGAGATATTCACCAGTTGATTGATGAATATAAAGTTCTGTTGCAAGCTTTTAAGAAAAGCAAATCCTTGGCCAAAAGTCAGGCTAAGGAGATTGCTAATCTTAAAGTTGCTGCAACTGATTTTGAGAAGCTGATTGATCAAAAGTTAAATGAAATAGCCAGACTGAAGAACATAACTGTTATTCAGATGGGAACTATAACATTCAAGAATGATCAAATCAGAAATCTGGAGATTAGTCTTCAGAAGGAGAGAGACATAGTTGCAAGGTTTTCTAAACCAAAGTCTGTTCTACCTTTGATTGATGAGTTTATACCTCACAAGGGTAAAACTGGATTGGGGTTTACTAACCCTGATAGGACTGTAAAGTCCAAGTCTAAGGGCAAAGCCCCAGCTCTCAACAAGCCAGCTCTAGATAAAACAGCTAGGGATGTACCTAAGCAAAGGTACAATAGATTTGAGTGCTGGTGCTATGGCAAGGTTGGCCACTTTGCCATAGACTGTTGGCACAATTCTAGTGCCAAGTTGAGTAGCAAACTGCCTGTTGGAAGATCTGCAGGTAGCTTTGTTAAGAGGCAAACTAACCAGCACCAAGGACCCAAGAATTCTTTGGGTTCTAAGGTCAACTAATCTGTTTTGTAGGTAAGTCCAAGTAGCCATGCCCCAATATGGCACTTGGATAGTGGATGTTCCAAACACATGACTGGAACTAGGGGATTGCTAACGGACTACACATTTATCAAGGATGGTCCTAAAGTCACCTTTGGTGGTTCTGAAAAAGGAATTATCAAGGGTTTTGGTAACATTTCTAGCACCCATATAACAATTACTCAAGTGGCTTATGTTAAAGGTTTGAAACATAACCTTATTAGTATAAGTCAACTGAGTGATTTAGGATATGACATCTTATTTGTCAAAGATGGTTGTAATATCAGAAGGTCAAATGATCAAGAGATCATTTTGACAGGTTACAAAAAGAGAAATGTCTATTGCCTAGACATTATGTGTGAGAACAATGGTTCTCCAGTGTGTCTTGTAGCTGATGAGAAAGTCTCTCATTGTGTCAAATGGCACAAGAGGCTAGCCCATCTTAACTACAAGACAATTGGCCAACTCTATAGCAAAGAGTTAGTGAGGAATGATCCTCAAGTTAAGTGTATTAAAGATGGAATATGCTCAGCTTGTCAAAAGGGCAAGCAGACTAGATCCACCTTTAGTAGCATTGAAAACAAAGATGCTGTAAGGTGCTTATACCTCTTGCATATGGATCTCTTTGGTCCTATGCTAGTTCACAGCCTAGGTAGGAAGGTCTACACATTTGTGGTTGTAGATGACTACTCAAGGTTTTCCTGGGTGTTCTTCCTTAGACAGAAATCTGAAACACCTAGTATCTTCTATAGCTTTGTCAAACAAATTCAGAATGAGTTAGACAGTACAGTGGTCAAAATAAGAAGTGACCATGGTACTGAATTTCAGTCTGATAGTATGGCAAAACTATGTGAAGAATTTGGGATATTTCAGGAATTTTCTTCACCAAGAACACCTCAGCAAAATGACATTGCTGAGAGGAAAAATAGAACCTTAATTGAGGCTGGTAGAACCCTATTAAGTGACACATCTCTCCCAGAATATTTCTGGGCTGAGGCAGTTAATACTGCATGCCATGTAATTAATAGGGCTACCATTACTAAAAGCCAAAATAAGACCCCCTATGAGATTGTGAAATGCAGAAAACCAAATCTATCCTATTTAAGGATCTTTGGTTGTAAGTGCTTTATACTTAACAATGTAAAGTCTTACTTGACCAAGTTTGCTGCCAAGTCCCAAGAGGGGATCTTTGTTGGGTACAACAATAACAGTAAGGCTTATAGGGTCTACAACCTGTCTTCACAAGTTGTAGAAGAGTCAGTACATGTAGTATTTGATGAAGCTAGACTTATTAACAATGAGTTATCTAGAAGTATTTGCAGCTCCACAGGTGTGACTAAGAAGATGAACAAGCTCACTATTGAAGAAGGATCTACTGCAAGTCAGCATGTAGATGATAGTGGCTGTTGTCAAGGGGGAGTACTACATGTACCTAGTGCAGAAGAAGACCAAGGAGTGCAGCAAGATGAAGAAGCTGAAGGAGTTCAACCTAAAGCCAGGATACCTCCAGCTAATAGGCATCTAAGAGATCATCCAGCAGATCAAATCATTGGTGATCTAAGACAAGGGGTACAAATAAGGAGCAGAAATCTAAATTCAGTACTCTACTCCAGTTTTCTATCCCAAGTAGAGCCAAAGAAGTTTGAAGAAGCCATTCTAGACCCTCATTGGATTGAGGCAATGCAAGAAGAGCTGAATCAGTTCAAGAGATGCAAAGTCTGGGAGCTTGTTCCTAAACCAAAAGACCACAACATAATTGGAACCAAGTGGATCTTTATGAACAAGATGGATGAACATGGAGTGATTATTAAGAACAAAGTAAGACTGGTTGCTAAGGGATATAGGCAGGAAGAAGGTATTGACTTTGATCAAACCTTTGCTCCAGTAGCCAGACTGGAAGCCATAAGGATGTTCCTGGCCTATGCAACCTATCAAGGATTTAAAGTATACCAAATGGATGTTAAGTCAGCCTTTCTGAATGGTAATCTAAAGGAAGAGGTCTATGTGGAACAGCCATCAGGTTTTGTTGATTCAACACAACCTAATTATGTCTATAGACTTAGGAAGGCTTTGTATGGGTTAAAACAAGCCCCTAGGGCTTGGTATGAAACCCTGTCTAGTTTCCTCATTGAGAATAAATTCACAAGGGGGAAAATAGACAAGACTCTATTCCTTAGGGAATCCAGAGGCAAGACAATACTAGTCCAAATATATGTAGATGACAACATATTTGGGTCTACTGAAAGTAGTCTGTGCAAAAAGTTTACAAAACAAATACAAGGACAATTTGAGATGAGCAGTATGGGGGAACTTAAGTTCTTCTTGGGTCTCCAAGTTAGACAGACTGAGAATGGTTTATCCATATGCCAGTCTAAGTTCACCCTAGAACTGATAAGGAAGTATGGTATGGATTCATCCAGTACCATGAAAACTCCTATGGGGTCAAGTATGTCTCTTAGCAAAGATGATGCAGGGAAACATGTAGATGAGACTTTGCATAGAGGGATAGTTGGCTCCCTATTGTATTTGACTGCAAGTAGACCAGATATCATGTATGCTACATGTGTCTGTGCTAGGTACCAAGCATTCCCTAAAGAGTCTCATTTGACAGCAGTCAAAAGAATACTGAGATATCTTAAGGGCACTCCTTATCTAGGCCTTTGGTACTCTAGGAATGGAGACTTTGAACTGACAGGTTATTCAGATGCAGATTTTGCAGGCTGCAAGGAAGATAGGAAAAGTATAACTAGTACCTGTCAATTCCTAGGTGGAAGACTGATATCATAGAGTAGCAAGAAACAAACAAGTGTGGCTATCTCCATAGCAGAATCAGAATATGTGGCTACAGGAAGTTGCTGTCCTCAACTTCTATGGATACAACATCAGTTAGAAGATTATGGTATTCAAGTAAGTAGAACACCACTATTTTGTGATTCTACTAGTGCTATATCTATTGCAAACAATCCTGTTTCCTATAGTAGAACTAAACACATTGAAATAAAATATCATTTTCTAAGGAAACATGTTGAAAAAGAAAATATTTTATTAGAGTATGTTAATACAGATAATCAACTAGCTGACATGTATACTAAGCCTTTAGAAGAAACCAAGTTCAATAGGTTTAAAATTGAATTAGGTATGATAAACCTAGAATAAGTTTACAGAAATGGCTAAGTAAAATAGTGTCGACACACATAGTTGTCTGTGTCGAGACAGAGAATTGGTGTCGACACTTCAGAGAAAAGGTGTCGACACATCTAGGAAGTTGGTGTCGACACTTCAGAAAATTTGTGTCGACACTTACAGGGTCGGTGTCGACACAACCAAGGTGGTGTCGACACTTAGAATTTAAACAGAATTAACCAAGTAAAGTCTCGACTAAGTGTCGAGTTAAGTGGTGTCGACACATAAACAAGTGTCGACACATATATTCTGTCGACTATACTTGTGTCGACACATTATTATCGAGACATTATAAGTCTGTGTCGACACTTTTCAACAGTGTCGACACAATTTAAGTTTCTTGACGCGCCCTTTCATCTTCAATCCTAGAAAGGTATAAATAGGATTTCGCCATTGTCTGTTGACACGCTCACCAAAGTTTCGAGACCAAACTTGTGTGTCGACACCTCTATTCTCTCAATTCAAATTCTTCAAACCCTAATGGCGCCCAAGCTCGAAGAGAACGTGAATGAAGGATATGAACGTGTTCAGAGAGCAAGCTGAACAAAGGCCTGATTTTGAACAGTGGAGCCCCACCTCCAGGAATATTATCTTAACTGTATGGAAGGCTGCCAAGGATAATATTCAAGATAGAAACAAGTGGTATTCTGAACTGGAATGGAGGAAGCATGAGAACAGAAAAGAAGCCATTGTGCAATACAGGAGAAAGGCAAAGATGGGAAAGCTACCTCCTACTGCCCAGGAGCCTAGCAAGTACTTTACCAAGCCTTATCATTACTTTGAGAGGCAAAAGATCAAAGCTGAAGAGCTAAAAAAGAAGGATCTTAAAGCCAAGAAGCCTGCTGCTGTTGAAGATGCTGAAGCCCCTGTGTAAGCAAAGATACAGTCTGGGAAGGGCATAGTTATCAAGGAGGCTGAGCAAAAATAGAATAAAATTATCTTTAGTTTACAGTTGTAATCTTTTGCTTTTAAACACTCTGTAAACTTTTGTATAATGAATATGACAAAGTTGTTAGAACAATGTGATGTGTGAAAAATCTATTACATAATTGTTCTGAGATATATGTGTGTACATGTTTTGTTTAATACATGTTTTTGTACTTTCCCTGATTGCATAATCCTGTTTTACATCATTCTGTAATTTTGTTATGTATGGTGTATATCATTGACTAAGGGTTATGACTTCTCCAAATAGGGGGAGACTGTTGGGTACATTGGTTTAAATGTACCTGATTTGAAGAAGCCTCACCCTACTCAATGATATACATCAAAATGTATTTGATGTATTTTGAGTTTAGTTGTGCAGGTCAAGTATTTACAGGGAAAGCTGAAAAGTTTCTAAGTCCATGTGTCGACACCCAGAAGAAAAGTGTCGACACTTAAGAAGACTTGTGTCGACACCCAGACAAGCAGTGTCGACACTTGGAGTAATTGTGTCGACACCAGGGATGCAGAGTCGACACCAGACAGAAAGTGTCGACACATGAAGGCTGTGTCGACACTCAATGAAGAAATGTCCAGTGAAGAAGTGTCGACACTTAGAAGCAGTGTCGACACCCAGAGGAAGTGTGTCTACATCAGAAAGTGTCGACACTTGGAGGCTGTGTCGACACTCAGCAAATTTCAACAGAGTCTAAGAATAAGTGTCGATATAATGAAGAATGTGTCGACACACAGCAGAAGACTCAACACATGAAGAAAGTGTCGACATAATGAAGAATGTGTCGACACACAGCAGAAGACTCAACACATGAAGAAAGTGTCGACACTAGCAGGCTGTGTCGACACTCAGCAAAGTTCAACAAAATTCTAAGTACAAGTGTCGACACAAAGGAGATGTGTCGACACTCAGCAAAAGTCTCAACATAAGAAGAATGTGTCGACACAAGGAGCTGTGTCGACACTCAACAAGTATCAACACAGAAGACATGTGTCGACACCAAGAAGATGTGTCGACACTGAACAAGTTCAACACATGAAGATGTGTCGACACAAAGGAGTTGTGTCGACACTTACAAGAATTAAACTAAGGACTGAAGAACAAGAAGTTGTGTCGACACACAATATCAGTGTCGACACATGATGAAGAAGCAGTGTCGAGATATAAATTCTACAACATAAGGAGTTGTGTCGACACCTTGAAGGCTAGTGTCGACACTTAGTCTACTTGTGTCGACACTTAGTCTATAAGTGTCGACACTTAAAGACAGACTGTCTCGACACTTTCAGACAGTTATAAATATTTCAAGAAGTGACTGGATGACATGACAGCTGCCATTCCAGCCAGTCTACTGCAACTGTCAGAGATGTTAGATAGCTGTTAGGAACCGGATCAGCCGGTCACCATGAAGAAGGCCTATATAAAGGCTTATACTGTCAACAGAAAGAGATGATCAAGATATTGAAAAAGAGAAGAAGATCTAGCAATTCATTGAAGAATCATTTCAAGTAAAGATCTAAGTAGTTGGAGAGAGAGAGCTCCTTCCAAGAAGACAGCCGTTGGAACCAGGCTGTGAAGAAGGGTTCAGACCTAGTTCTGAATCTTAAGTTGCAGTGATTGAAGATCAGCTGCAGAGTATCAATCCTATTGTGTTCTACATTCAAGAAGCTTTGAAGAAAGCCAAGTGAGGTTGATCTCAGCAGAGTTCTTCCAAGAACTCATCAAGAACCTGTCAACTCATCTCTCTTTTTCTGAGTTGTAGGTATATTCTTTGTATTCTAAATTTCTTGTAGGATCCTTAGGGATCTGAGTTGTAAGCCTACAATTATAAAGGCTGAGTGGCAGGGGATGTGTGCCTGAGTGTAGGAGATCTTTTTCTCTGAGTGTAGGCCTGTTGTGGCTGAGTGTAGACCTTGTGGCTGAGTGTAGGCCTTGGTGGAGGCTGAATGTAGGTCTTTGGAGAAGACTGAGTTGTAGGGCCTTAGGCCTGAGCTATAGGAACCATTTGGGGTTCTGAGTGTAAGATCTGAGGATCTGAGGAATATTGGAGGAGTTTGACCGAATCTAGTACACTACTAGATAAGCGAAGGGGGAAAGTGGATGTACCCAAACCTTGGGGAACCACTATAAATCTGTGTGTTCACTGTGTGCATGCTTTATTCTGTGATTGCTGATTGTTTGCTGTGAAGAAGTAATTATAAATCTGTGATATTATCTACAATCTGCCTAAAAGTTTAAAAAAGATTTAGTCACCTATTCACCCCCCTCTAGGTGATTAGGTACAATTTCTTTCAGCAGGAAGTCACTCGATGGTGCCAACCTTGAACCCCGACCAGACCCCGCAGTCAGGCTCTCACCTAGCTGACAGGGGCTGGAAGTCACTCGGGGAAGTCCTACACTCTCCAGATAGTGTCTGACAAGCTTGGCTTTTCTTCTAAGAATGAGGAAGGGGAGATCGGCATAGGCGAGTCCGGGCTTGCCAGTTCGGCTCGGCCTCGGCAGAAGGGTGGCGAGCCGGCTCCTGGGACCTTGCTAAAGGGACGCGGATCCCGCCGAGAAGCTTAGCCCCCGCTTTGTTTTACTTAGAAAAATTTGGTGAATTTGATCTTATATTGATGAGGCTATGGGTAGCTCGCGAGCAAGCTGGGGTTGGCGTGCCCAGTATGGCGGGTAGTCCATCCCGGGTCACCTAAGAATTGGCGAGACCTCATAATATACTCCCACATAAGCTCTAACAATTACCATACTTGCAAAATCTATCAACGCGAGGTCTCCAAGGGAAGGGCTCGCGAGCGAGTGAGACACAACAAAGACAGAAAAAAGAAAAAAAAAGTGAACAAGGTTATAATCAAAAATATATTCCATTGAACAGTAATGTTTACAGATGGAGCTCGCCTCGGTGAGAAAACAAAAAGAAAAAATACAGCTTCAGCTCTCGCCCCCACCCCCACCAGATTGTTGGTCCTCCCCTCCTTCACCTGACAGGTCCTGGAAGCCCTTCCTGAACAGAGCGTCCAGACTGTCTTACTTCTCGCTGGGAGGCGTCGCCCGGAACAGGCTCAGCATCAGGTCCCGGGCCGAGATCTCCTCGCATCCCTCCACCAGGACTCCAGTGTCCTTCATCATCTGGTGGGTACATTCGGTGGCCTGGATGGAGATGATCCGCAGCCTCTCGGTGAGATCGGTCTCTCCAAAAATCCTGGGCCGCTGCTGGCCGGGAAGAAGATCTCCGCCTTGCAGCGGACCTCGTGGCTGAGGTTCACGTTCTCCTCCGTCAGCTTTGCATTCGCCCCCTCCAGCTCGACAAGGAGGGCGCGCAGCTGGCTGATCTCCTCCCCCTGCTCGGCATTGTGAGCCCGTAACTCCCCGGCGGCCTTGGCATCCTGACGAAAAAGGAAAGTTCGTTAGCGACAGCGTAAAATATTCTAAGTAAAAGGGGGAAGAAGAGCCTGATACTCACCAATCCGCCAACGGCCTGGGTGAGAAGACTCTCAGCGATGCCAAGATTCCTCGCCTGGTCGGCCACCTTGTCTTTGGCGACGTCGCATGCCTGCTCGGCTTTTTGAAGTTGATTGCCGAGGCCGAAGCTGCAGCGGACCATCATGTGGTGGAGCTCCATGGCTCGCATGTGGGCCTGCAGGCCCTCATGGCCGACCTGCCACAGGTTCATGCCCTTGTAGGCCTCAGCGTCCTCCCGACCATAGAGGCCGAAGCCAAGGGCATAAGCATGACTGGTGGTGGGCTCACGGTCATGCCAGGAGGGGTGGAGGGTGGAAATGGACACCCAGTGGGCCAGCTCATCCCACCGCACCATGGGCTCGCCCGCCAAGTCCTTTCACCGTCCCCCAAAGATGAAGAGGGGATGTTCTTTCGGCGCGCTGCTCTCGCGTGCCGTCCTCTTCACCGAAGGAGGTGGAGAGACCGCCACAGGGGGAGCAGGGGACTTGCCGCCCTTCCGCCTCTTGCTGGTGATTTCCTTCAGCGGGCTCTCCGGCGACGCGTCGGGAACGACTTCGGGCGAGCTCATGTATTTGGGGCTGGATTGATGTTGTTGTTGTTGTTTCCCCCGTAGAGCCAGCAGGGCTCTCCTCATATTTTTTGGTAATTGCTGGAGATGTGGCGGGTTCAATCCCGCATCCTCAGGTTGCCTCTTGCTGGAGGAGGGTTGAGAGAATGCCGCGTCATCTCGGCAGGCCGCCACCGCTGCCTTCTCGCGAGCAAGAGGGTCCGGGTACAACCCCGAGTCCGCAAACGGCGGGTTCACGTCGATTAGCCGCTCTCCTGCATAAATTAACTTAGAAAAATTTCCTTGACAAATACGGTGAGCTGAGTAGCAGATCAGAGAGTACCTTCACCGGACAGGATGGGGAGAAGCGCGTCGAGGCCCGTTCGCAGGAAGGCGAACTCAAAATTATTGTGGAGGAAGTACTTGGGGAGGTCGACATCATTGCCAAACACGGTAGGGGGGGGGGGTAGACCTCCTCGCGCTTCTGCTGTGGTGAGTACGGGATGTTGCCGGGATCGCCCTTGATAAAAGCGATCTTTGTCATCCAGTTGTGGTTCATGTTCGCGATTTCACGAACCTTGATCAGCGAGCCCCCAAAATAGGTGACCCCATCTGGCGTCGCCTTATAGGAAAAGAGTTTCCTGAACACAGTTAGGTTGAACTCTATCCTCTCTCACTGGAGATAGCTCGCGAACGCCACCATCATGGCGATGGCGTTGGAATTCAGCTGTGCGGGCACCACACCATAATATTTCAGAATCTGCCGGATCTCCGGCCAGAGGGGGAGGCGCAACCCCACCCCAAAGTGTGAGATGGGGAAGGCGAGTTCGTCATCATAGAAAGTATTGATGGTCTCGCACATCCTCGGCTGGCGCGCCTCGAAGGGATGAGGCACATGTTCGGCCACAAACTCGGCGAGCTCAGCCTCTATGGTATGCCCCTCAATGAAGCAGTAATCAGTAAAGTGCTGGGTGCACTTGGTGCGGCCGTCGGCGTCCGGGTTGGCCTTGCCCATACTCGCAGAAGAAGAAGTGGAGTACGAGTAAGAAAGAGAAAAGCGCAGGAAGAAAGAGAAAATGAGCAGTTAATACAGTGTACGGGGTAGGTGGGGGGGGGGGGGCTATTTATAGAAAAAGACATCTGGGGGAAAGCTGTCCAACCGGCCCAGCTCGCCACCGCTCGCCACCCCAGCTCGCCGACTTTCGACGCATCCCATCCCGCGCCAAGTTGAAAATGTGGAAACATATTTATTATTATTATTATTATTATTATCTTTCAAACATTAGGTACCGACCTAAAAAGTTTGTAGATTATTACAGGGATTAAGTAAAAATAAAAGGCAGGGCGCGCGAGCAGAGGGGAACTGGGAGGCGAGTACCGGTCGGCTCAATGATGGAGCCGCTTTTTATCTACCCCAGCCTCGCGCCCCTTACCCCCCATGCTGCTGTGTGCGAAGGAACTCGCGGATCCGCCCCGAGTTCCGCTAAGCCGCTAGGAGGCCCTCGTCGATTTCATCCAGGAGCCGGGAGGGAGACAACAACTCGCCATCCTGGCCGCCTCGCACCTCATCAACAAGCCGAACGTAGTCTCGCTGCAAAGCCTCGTTGACCTCCTGCACCTCGTGTAAGACCCCTTCCTCCCCCTTACCAAGGAGGCTACCGGGTCTTATGCCAAGAACCGCCGTCTTACGGTGGCACTAACGCACGGGTTAGTCGACACCACAACACACCGATACTGCCGGCTAGTACGATCATAAACATAACCTGTAGGCCATTATGAGAAGAAGAAGTAAAACAGTATATAAATCCACTAATCCACAAGTCACATAGTACAATCATATAAATGAAATGAAAATTACACTGATATAGTCCACAGAAGAGTACAAAAGAAAGAGTAATAAGGGCTTATGCCCGGTACATCAAATCAACTCTCTCTCAAAATAAATAAAAGCGGAAGCTATACTAGCATGTCGGATCTCGTCCCACCTGAGGACGCACAGTAGTGGTAGTAGCCTGCTGAAGCGGTATCTGCTCCTCAAGTCCTGCCTCCTCGACATGCTGGTGCTCCATCTCCACGGGCTCCTAAAAAGTTTGGTCACCGACCATTAGTCAAAAAGACTAAGTCGTTTCCTCCGCACCTCACCCCGTAGCTCCTAGGCACCGAGCGGGAGGACGAAGTGGAGGAAAACAAGGGGTAACAAAAGTGGAAGCAGGTGACAGAATCTAACTAGCAGTTGTAATAAGTAATAATGATCTACTCTAGCAGTTCTAAGTATGGTATAAGTAGTAAATAAGAGCAGTGTAGTAAAGAAAGTAAAGGATAGCGAAAGTAAAGGACAGCAGTAAGAGCAAGTAAATAAACTAATCTACCACTATACTATCATCACAAAAGTACCCTAACTTATATAAATGCCCATACAAATATATAAGTTAGGATTTTCAGAAAATTTAACTTATCATATAAAAGAACCCATACTAATTTATATGATAAGGATCTATGAAGCATATGACCTAATATGAATGAATGTTATGATGCAATTTCATGCACAGGCAAGTGCAACTCACACACAACGACTCTGTGATCACAGACCTTTAGTTCCCACTTTTTGAGAGATAGCATCACTCTCGGGTACCACCGCTGTGGCTACGGCAGCAGCGGAGCGGGTGTCTCCGCTTCTAGGCCGGTATGTACACTACCAAGCATTAGACCCCTCTCATACGCCTCTATACACGTCCAACGTGCACTCTAGAGTCTCGCGTACGTACTTTGCTGACAACCCGTCAGTCTTGTTGGGTCGGATGTGCGTTATCGGGGATCGTCCTCCAGACCGCAGTGTAAAACAACCCACTGGCCCCTCTAACCCTCACAACCGCCTAGTGCACCGTATTGCCATCGGTGTGACGAATGGCCAGTACCGCGTGCCCCGCCACTAGATTTATGCACATTCAAGTATTTCACTCCGAGCCTTTCGCTCGCAGGACCAAACCCGTCCTGAAAACCCTCAAACCCAACCCGGGTGAGAACGCACATTAGTGCCTTTATACCAACTCCCTCAAACCCTACACGGGTGAGCATATATCATGAATCTCTCCAACCCTACACGGGTGAGAAGGTACAACAAATGTCCTAACCTATTAGACTACTCTTGTCTACGGGTTATTATACTTAAAGATTTAAGGTTAATCCCAGGACTGCCCCCGGTATTCCCTGTGAAGGGCTCTCAAGGGGAACTAGGAACTGTGTTGGGATTACGCCCAGCGTTCCCTTTCGCAAGGATATTTATTTTAGTTGATGGCTACCCATGTTTCACCCCATCTCTCTTTATTGCTCTGGTACAACCCTAGTGACTTAAGATGTTACCGGGAAACCGACGGTCTTCCGTCGACCCCCACTCTAGTTGCTACCTAAAGACTTGCACTTTTAACCCATACCTTAAGACCATACTACCCACCAGGGATCATTCGAATTGCACTCTCTTATTTCTTCTGATAATCAATCCCCTGGTAACCCCTAAGGCAAGACCAATTTATGTTATATGCAAACCATGTCCTATTATTACCCTAAAAATGGAATCTTCCAATCCTTAAGGCATCTTGCCCCTAAATATTTATCCTAGGGTGATATGGGCTAAGGGAACTACCCTATGAATTCTTATAATTTTCCTTGGCCAAATAATCCTTTAATTAAATCTTTTAAATTAATTACTAGGTCACTTTACACATGAAGTAGTATGATTTAATATCCACTGACCTAGGTAGATTTTCTTGAGATGTATAATGATAAATTATTACTGTCTACAGAGTTTCATAATTTCCCTTTGAATATTTGTTCAAATTTATTATTTAATACCAAATTCACATAAATTCCATTTTCCAAATGAAGTATAGGAAATATGTAATCCAAAATTCCAGGAAAATTACAGAACATATAAAACCTTAATTTATGGCTATTGGCAGAGTCTCATCAAATTTTATTGTGTAATGGCCTATCAATTTCCATTCTTACATATTTACCAAAAATGCCATTATATTAATTTAAAGACTATAATTACACCCATTAATTCAAAAAAATTATGAAAGACTAATAATACAATTTTACAACATTAGAAGTATTTCCAAATTTTTCTGAGGTGCATATCCATCAATTCAAGAATAAATGAAATAAGGGTAAAATGAGCATTTTAAGATATTTTATTCCAAAAGCTCTTCAAACAGAAGGATCAATTTTTTCCTAAGTCAAATGTAACATTATCTATATCTTGGCAAAGTTTGAGGATTTGTGCTTGAGGAAAACCTATTTTCCAAATTTATTTTCAAAAGAGCTACATTTAAAATAATTTCCAATAAATGGGATTTTTGATTCCAAAAATCCCATAATTAATTTGAGGGGTGAAAGTTACCCTAATGACCACTGTAAACAAATCCAAGATTTTTGCATGCCTCCATTAGGCTGAATACACAATATTTGAACTATTGCTATTAGCACACCAAGGCAAAATATGAACTAACACATGCAAGTGGATTCTCCAACATGCAGTGATCCAAAGGTGCTGAACTTTTTATCATGCACAAAGGATGTCCCCAATGACCTACCACCAAGATTTGGGGCCATGGGGAGGCATATAACTCCATATATTTCATTTATTTACATTTTGACATTTTGACCAAAACTATAGGAACAGTTGTTCCAAAAATTCCTAAATTTTGCCAGGGGCTAAGTATGCCCTAATCATGCATGTACCCAAAATATGGGGACATGGTGATTGCTGGTTTGACTTGGGCATCCAAATGAAGTTCTGCCCTAGTATAGGACCAGTGCTAGGATAAATGCCCTACAGGACTGTACACTACACCAAATCACAACTTTAAGGTGGCAAATTAAAGGTAAGACAGGCAGCTACATTTTTCATTTAGAGACCAGTTTCTGGAAATGCATCTAAGAGGCCTAAAAATAACATGCAACATGACTATATTTTTGTTACACTTAATTAAATTCATTTCATTATATATATAAGTATTTAGATTTTTAAAATGAAATCGCACGAATCTTAAAGCGTAACCGACAGGATTCGGTCATCATCCCCACTGCATTAACGGCTGAGATTGAGCCGACCTGGGCGATTTTGCTGGCGATTTCCGGCCAGCTGAGGCGGCGCCACCTCCGCCCAACGGTGCCATCACCTTCACGGTGGTGGTGGCTATCGTTTCCCGCTGATGGGGCGGCGGGAGACGGCGGCGACGGCGAACCCAAGCGGTTTCTAAAACTTGAAAAATTCTCATTTTTCTCCCGTGGCATCGGGTTCAGTTGAGCCCGATATCTCACCTAATCGATCTAAGATCCTAGTACGGGTAGAGGTGAGGTGAAACGAACCTGAATTGGGGCTTGGCTGCGGGTCAGGCGGCGGTTTGCCATGGTGGTAGTGCGCCGGCGAGCTCCACCCCGATTCCTTGATTCTCCACTGTTTTCCATGATCCAGCACTCGAATTCCACTCCTTTCTACCTCCTGAAGCTGTTGGTGAGGTCTGTTTGGACTGAGGTGGAGTATATGGGGGGATACAACCAAGGTGAGCTCGGGGTCATCCTTGGTTGCTCCGCCCCTGCTGCCAAGTGGCTCTCAGCCCCTATTTTCTCCTGGAATGGAGAGAGGAGGTCGGCCATCTAGTTTTGGGCAGATAAATTAAGCTGAAGGGGTGGCCATGTGGCCACCATTCCCTTTCTTCTCCATTTCCCTCTCCTCCTTCTCTCAAAATCACATTTCTACCCCTTTGCATGTATTCTCTCTCCTGATTTAGAGGGGTAGGGCTGGTCTTGTTCACTTGGGATGGCCATGGGCCAATTTTGGTGGGCTTGGTCCAATGGTGGATGGCTTGGTCTTCATTTCATTCTTTTAGGTCAAATAGTTGACTTGTTGATTTGGAGAGTTGACTTAGTCAACATGGTGGGTGGGTTGACCCCATTTGATGTAAATGGGTCTAGTGGAACCACCCAACTTGGGTTGGGCCAAGTGGGTGCCCTACTTAGGCTAATTGGGCTTATGAGTGTGGGTTTGACCAAATTAAGCCCGAGGTTGACTTTGGTCAATTGGGGTCAAAGTGTTGACCTAGTGACATGCCCTAGGGTCCACTTAGATTGTTTTTAGGGTTAGGGCAATGTGGTGGGGTCATGGTGTGACTAGGGTCCTTATTTAGGCTAGTTTGACCTAGTTTGACTTGGTCCTATAGTGGGGCCCACATGGCTACCACCCACTACCTAGGGTCAAACCTAGCTAATTTCCCTAAAACTTACCACATGCCTAACCCAATCTAAGTTGAGGGGTCCAGAAGTAACATGGGATGTTACAAATTCCAATAAACAAGAAAATAATTTCGTCCCCGAAATTTAAGTTCGGGTCTACGGGGTTCTACTTGCAAGAATTTTTAAGAAACTTTAAAGCATAACTTGAAAGTACCTGATGCGAATAGCTCCGGGTGTTGCTCCAGCATCAGATCCCTCGGCTCCCAGGTGTGCTCCTCCCGTCCATGGTTGGACCACAACACCTTCACAAGAGGGACCTTCTTCTTCCGCAACACTCGGATGGCTGTATCGTCAATCCGGATCGGCTCCAATCTAACTGATCTGTCAGGCTCTACCGGTCCGGCTGTAGTAGTAATGTGCTGCTCCGGCCGAAGGAGAGCTCTTCGCAAGGAAGAGACATGTAAGACGTCATATAATGCACCCAACTCCGGTGGCAGCTGCAGTCGGTAAGCTAAGGGTCCGATCTGCTCCACGATCAGGTATGGCCCCATGTATCGTGGACTGAGCTTCTTGTGCCTCCGCACCCGAGAGACACCGTGTACTGGACGTATCTTCAAGAATACTCTGTCTCCAACCTAGAACTCCACCTTTCGGTGCCGAGCATCATAATACATTGCCTGCCTGCTCTGGGCCTCTAATAGCCGATCTCTGATCAATCGAATCTGAACCTCAGTATCCTCTATATAATCCGATCCAAGAGCCCTGGTATCCACATCCTGAACCCATGATAGCGGTGTCCGACATCTCCTCCCATAAAGTGCCTCATATGGAGCCATCCTGATGCTAGCCTGGTGGCTGTTATTGTACGAGAACTCAATCAGTGGCAGCAGCCTCTCCCAAGGCTTCCCTGTATCCAATATGCATAGTCTGAGTAGGTCCTCCATGGTCCGGATGGTCCGCTCGGTCTGTCCGTCGGTCTACGGATGGAAGGCTGTACTAAAAGTAAGCCGAGATCCCAAGTAAGCATGCACGGCCCTCCACTCGCTCGAAGTGAACCGACCATCACGGTCCGAAACAATCGTCCTGGGAATGCCATGATATCTGACGAACTGCTCCACAAATAATCTCACCAGAACTGCAACTGGTGCATCCTTCCGAACTGGAATAAATATCGCTACCTTGGTCAATCTATCCACTATGACCCATATAGAATCATGCCCAGAGTGGGAGCGAGGCAATCCGTGTACAAAGTCCATAGCAATGTCCTCGAACTTCCATTCTGGAACTGACAGTGGCTGTAGTAAACCTCCCGGGCTCTTGCATTCTGCTTTCACATGCTGGCAGGTCTCGCAATGGGTCACAAAATCCGTGATTTCCCTCTTCATCCATGGCCAATACATAGACCTCCGGAAATCTGCCCACATCTTGGTGATGCCGGGGTGCACTGAATATCTGGAGCAATGAGCCTCTTTGAGTATGTCATCCCGAATACTGCCCCCTGCTGGTATGTATATGCGCCCACGAAATCGAAGAAGATCATCCTGTAGCGTGTAGTCCTCAACCTTGCCCCTCTCCAGGGCACTAAAGATCGACTGTAACGCAGCATCCAGCCTCTGATGTGTTCGGATGCGCTCCTGTATATCATCGCCACTGATCACTGAGCTCAAATACTCTCGATACACTACTGGCTCGGTCTCAGATACCATGGTAATGTGCATGTCCTCCATCATCTGTAGCAGCTCTATAGACATCAACCGGGGCTCCGGTCCAGAAGTGCCGGCCCTTCTGCTCAAAGCATCTGCTACTGTGTTCGCTTTTCCCGGATGGTAGTGGATCTTGTAATCATAATCATAGAGGAATTCCAGCCATCTCCTCTGTCTCAGGTTTAAGTCCTTCTGTGTATCAATATACTTAAGATTCTTGTGATCTGAAAAGATGTCACAATGAATCCCGTATAAGTAATGCCTCCATATCTTTAGGGCGAATACCACAGCCCCAAGCTCTAGGTCATGTACTGGATAGTTATGCTCATGCTTCTTCAACTGTCTTGAAGCATAAGCAATAACATGTCCATGCTGCATCAGGACTGCACCCATCCCCTGATAAGAGGCGTCCGTGTAGATCTGGAATCCTTCGCTCCCGGATGGAAGCGCAAGAATGGGGGATGAGATGAGTCGGTCCTTCAGCTCCTGAAAAGCCATCTCGCACCGCTCTGACCAAACAAAATCTGCGTCCTTCTTCGTCAAGGATGTGAGGGGGAGTGCTATCCTCGAGAATCCCTCCACGAACTTGCGATAATACCCTGCTAGTCCCAAGAAACTGCGGATGTCAGATGCGGTCTTCGGCCGTGGACAATCCCTCACTGTCTCTATCTTGGCTGGGTCCACTGCTAATCCAGCCCCACTGATCGTGTGCCCCAGGAAAGCCACCTCCTGCAGCCAGAACTGGCACTTTGAAAATTTTGCGTACATCTGGGACTCCCTCAGCCTCTGCAAGACTTGCGCCAGGTGCTCCGTATGCTCCTCCTGAGTCCGAGAATATATAAGAATGTCGTCGATGAATACAATCACGAAGCGGTCTAAGAAGGGCTCGAATACACGGTTCATTAGACTCATGAATGCGGCAGGGACATTCGTGAGCCCAAAAGGCATCACCGTGAACTCGTATAATCCATAGCATGAACTAAATGCCGTCTTCGTTATGTCCTCTTCCCTGATACGGAGCTAGTAGTAATCGGATCACAAATCTAGCTTGGAGAACCAGAAGGCTCCCTGCAGCTGGTCAAATAACTCATCTATCTGAGGCAGGGGATAGGTATTGCGGACCGTTAACCGGTTCAGCTCCCGGTAATCTATGCATAGTCGCAATGACCCGTCCTTCTTCTTCACAAAGAGAACTGGCGCTCCCCACGGCGATGAAATGGGCCGCACAAATCCTGACTCGACTAGATCCTGTAGTTGAGTCCTGAACTCTGCTAACTCCCTGGGAGCCATCCTGTAGGGTGCCCGAGACACCGGCCTCGCTCCCGGTACTAGCTGAATCCTGAAATCCAAGTCTCTAGCAGGTGATAGCCCGTGCAATTTCTCCGGGAATACATCGGAGAAATCCCGGACCACCGGAATATCTGAAATAGTCGTCTCTGCTCCCACCATCTCAAAGCAGATAAGATAAACTTCTTCACCCTGCTCGTGGGCCTTCACAGCCTGTACAGAAGATAACAATAGGTGGCAGATAGGCTGAATACCTTCAACGACAACATGAGAATCGCCATGCCTGAGTGTGATCCTCCTGGACGGACAATCTATCTGAGCATGGTTCCGATGTAACCAAGCCATGCGCAAAATCAAGTCGAAGTCCTGCAGCTTTAGAATAGTTGCTGGCGCCTCAAATGCCTTGCCGCCAATCTCAGCCTCCATATCACAATGTGCAGTGGTCCGCAGCTCTGACCCATCGGTTAGACACACCCTCATCTCTAGTCCAGGAAACCTCTCCACGCCTTCGAGTCCGTCGATGAAGGCCTCGGATACGAACGAGTGCGAAGCACCCGTGTCGAAGAGAGTATGAGCGGGCTTGCCGCTGATCATAACTATGCCTGAGGTTTGTTTACGTTAAATTTAACTGTTAACCTATAGTTCCAGGTACTATATATAATTGAAAAAAAAATTCAAGAAATTTAATAATTAACTTTAAGTACCTGTGATAACCTCCTCGGGGTTCCTCTGCTCTGTGAGGTCCAAGGTGTATATCTGCTCCTGCTCGCGTCTCCTGTCGTGATATCCCCGGCCTCGGCCTCGTCCTCGGCCTCGGCCTCAGCCCTGCTGTACTGGGGCTACTGGAGGTGGAGGAGGAGGAGGAGGATGGAATCGATGCGGGCACTCCGACTTAATGTGCCCGAGCTGGCGACATCCGTAACAAACTACCTGTCGGTGGCCTCGGTCATCCTGTCTCCTCGGATCATGCATCTGTAGAGGTGGGGGAGCCAATACTGGAGGAGGCCCCTGCTCCTGCCTGAAGTTGGGACGGCGACGTCCCCCACCCTTCTTGTATCCGATAGTCCTGCCTCTCTGAGAGCCCCTGCTGCTCTCTCCTGATGTCGACCCATCAAATGGTCTCTTCCCTCTGGCTCGCACCATCAGATGGTCAGCCTCCAGCTTCTTTGCCATCTCGATGATCTGCCTAGATGTGCCATGAGATTTGAATAGCAAGGCCTGCCTCAAATCATCCCTGAGGCCCCGGTAGAACCTCTTGGCATACCTCCTATCATCGGTATCCTGAATCCCTGCGAACCTGGCCAAATGAGAGAACTCTCTCTGATACTCGATCACCGATCTAGTCCCCTGCCTGAGCTTCAAAAACCTCTCCTCCAAGGCATCTCTGTCCGTAGCAGAGACGAAGTGCTCTAGAAATACATCGCCAAACTCCTCCCATGATATCTCTGACAGCTCAAAATCCGCATAAGTAGACTCCCGCACTGATTTCCACCATCTCTTCGCATGAGCCTCTAGTGCAGAGGTGGCTAGAGGTACTGCCTCGCCGACTGGGCAGCTGATGCCTGCTAAGATCTTGTGTATGGCCTCCAGCCATTCTTCCGTCTTTACTGCATCCTCTGTCCCACGGTACGTCGGTGGGGACAGGCTCTTGAATGCACTCAGCCAGCTCGACCCCGGATTTGGCTGTGGAGCCGGGACTTGCTGGGATCTGAAGGCATCCAGAATCGCCGTCAAGGTCTGCCCCATCTCCGTATGTAGGAATGGAGTGGCAGCTGGAGGGGGAGGAGCCACATTTTGCGGCGCGACGACCTGTGGAGGTTGCATAAAGGTAAGGTTAAAACAGAACTGGCCTAACTCATTATACTTTGTGGACCATTTATGTGACTTTTGCACATGGGCACACCACTGCTTCCGCTCCATAGTTTTTCCGCAAACTAATGCTCGGGCGGGGGTGGTCCCATGTTGTGGACTTCTTTCTCATGTGATCGTTATTCAAGTGATACCAGTTTGTAAGACCCCTTCCTCCCCCCTTACCAAGGAGGCTACCGGGTCTTATGCCCAGAACCGCCGTCTTACGGTGGCACTAACGCACGGGTTAGTCAACACCGCAACACGCTGATCCTGCCGGCTAGTACGATCATAAACATCACCTGTAGGTCAATATGAGAAGAAGAAGTAAAACAGTATATAAATCCACTAGTCCACAAGTCACATAGTACAATCATATAAATGAAATGAAAAGTACACCGATATAGTCCACAAAAGAGTACAAAAGAAAGAGTAATAAGGGCTTATGCCCGGTACATCAAATCAACTCTCTCTCAAAATAAATAAAAGCGGAAGCTATACTAGCATGTCGGATCTCGTCCCACCTGAGGACGCACAGTAGTGGTAGTAGCCTGCTGAAGCGGTATCTGCTCCTCAAGTCCTGTCTCCTCGACGTGCTGGTGCTCCATCTCCACGGGCTCCTAAAAAGTTTGGTCACCGACCATTAGTCAAAAAGACTAAGTCGTTTCCTCCGCACCTCGCCCCGCATCTCCTAGGCACCGAGCGGGAGGACGAAGCGGAGGACAACAAGGGGTAGCAAAAGTGGAAGCAGGTGACAGAATCTAACTAGCAGTTGTAATAAGTAATAATGATCTACTCTAACAGTTCTAAGTATGGTACAAGTAGTAAATAAGAGCAGTGCAGTAAAGAAAGTAAAGGACATCAAAAGTAAAGGACAGCAGTAAGAGCAAGTAAATAAACTAATCTACCACTATACTATCATCACAAAAGTACCCTAACTTATATAAATGCCCATACAAATATATAAGTTAGGATTTCCAGGAAATTTAACTTATCATATAAAAGAGCCCATACTAATTTATATGATAAGGATCTATGAAGCGTATGACCTAATATGAATGAATGTTATGATGCAATTTCATGCACAGGCAAGTGCAACTCACACACAACGACTCTGTGATCACAGAACTTTAGTTCCCACTTTTTGAGAGCTAGTATCACTCTCGGGTACCACCGCTGTGGCTACGGCAGCAGTGGAGCGGACGTCTCCGCTTCTAGGCCGATATGCACACTATCAAGCCTTAGACCCCTCTCATACGCCTCTGTACACGTCCAAGGTGCACTCTAGAGTCTTGCGTACGTACTTTGCTAACAACCTGTCAGTCTTGTTGGGTCGGATGTGCGTTATCGGGGATCGTCCTCCAGACCGCAGTGTAAAACAACCCACTGGCCCCTTTAACCCTCACAACCGCCTGGTGTACCGTATTGCCATCAGTGTGACGAACGGCCAGTACCGCGTTCCCCGCCACTAGATTTATGCACATGAAAGTATTTCACTCCGAGCCTTCCGCTCGCAGGACCAAACCCGTCCTGAAAACCCTCAAACCCAACCAGGGTGAGAACGCACATTAGTGACTTTATACCAACTCCCTCAAACCCTACACGGGTGAGCATATATCATGAATCTCTCCAACCCTACACGGGCGAGAAGGTACAACAAATGTCCTAACCTATTAGACTACTCTTGTCTACGGGTTATTATACTTAAAGATTTAAGGTTAATCCCAGGACTGCCCCCGATATTCCCTGTGAAGGGCTCTCAAGGGGCACTAGGAACTGTGTTGGGATTACGCCCAACGTTCCCTTTCACAAGGATATTTATTTTAGTTGATGGCTACCCATGTTTCACCCCAGCTCTCTTTATTGCTCTGGTACAACCCTAGTGACTTAAGATGTTACCGGGAAACCGACGGTCTTCCGTCGACCACTCTAGTTGCTACCTAAAGACTTGCACTTTTAACCCATCACTTAAGACCATACTACCCACCAGGGATCATTCGTATTGCACTCTCTTATTTCTTCTGATAAACAATCCCCTGGTAACCCCTAAGGCAAGACCTATTTATGTTATATGCAGAACATGTCCTATTATTACCCTAAAAATGGAATCTTCCAATCCTTAAGGCATCTTGCCCCTAAATATTTATCCTAGGGTGATATGGGCTAAGGGAACTACCCTATGAATTCTCATAATTTTCCTTAGCTAAATAATCCTTTAATTAAATCTTTTAAATTAATTACTAGGTCACTTTACACATGAAGTAGTATGATTTAACATCCACTGACCTAGGTAACTTTTCCTGAGATGTATAATGATAAATTATTACTTTATACAGAGTTTCATAATTTTCCTTTGAATATTTATTCCAATTTCTTATTTAATACCAAATTCACATAAATTCCATTTTCCAAATGAAGTATAGTAAATATGTAATCCAAAATTCCAGTAAAATTACAGAACATATAAAACCTTAATTTATGGCTATTGGCAGAGTCTTATCAAATTTTATTGTGTAATGGCCTATCAATTTCCATTCTTACATATTTACCAAAAATGCCATTATATTAATTTGAAGACTATAATTACACCCATTAATTCAAAAGAATTATGCAAGACTAATAATACAATTTTACAGCACTAGAATTATTTCCAAACTTTTCTGAGGTGCATATCCATCAATTCAAGAATAAATGAAATAAGGGTAAAATGGGCATTTTAAGATATTTTATCCCAAGAGCTCTTCAAACAGAAGGATCAATTTTTTTCCTAAGTCAAATGTAACCTTATCTATATCTTGGTAAAGTTTGAGGATTTGTGCTTGAGGAAAACCTATTTTTCAAATTTATTTTCAAAAGAGCTACATCTAAAATAATTTCCAATAAATGAGATTTTTGATTCCAAAAATCCCATAATTAATTTGAGGGGTGAAATTTACCCTAATGAACCATTGTAAACAAATCCAAGATTTTTACATGCCTCCATTAGGCTGAATACACAATATTTGAACTATTGCTATTAGCACACCAAGGCAAAATATGAACTAACACATGCAAGTGGATTCTCCAACATGCAGTGATACAAAGGTGCTGAAATTTTTATCATGCACCAATGATGTCCCCAATGACCTACCACCAAGATTTGGGGCTATGGGGAGGCATATAACTCCATATATTTCATTTATTTACATTTTTACATTTTGACCAAAACTATGGGAAACGTTGTTCCAAAAATTCCTATATTTTGGCAGGGGCTAAGTATGCCCTAATCATGCATGTACCCAAAATTTGGGGCCTTGGTGATTGCTGGTTTGACTTGGGCATCCAAATGAATTTCTGCCCTAGTCTAGGACCAGTCCTAGGAGAAATGCCCTACAAGACTGTACACTACACCCAATCACAACTTTAAGGTGGAAAATTAAAGGTAAGACAGACAGCTACATTTGTTATTTAGAGACCAGTTTCTGGAAATGCTTCTAAGAGGCCTAAAAATAACATGCAACATGACTGTATTTTTGTGACACTTAATTAAATTCATTTCATTATATATATATATATATAAGTATTTAGATTTTTAAAATGAAATCGCACGAATCTTAAAGCGTAACCGACGGGATCCGGTCATCGTCCCCACTGCATTAACGGCTGAGATTGAGCCGACCTGGGCAATTTTGCTGGCGATTTCCGGCCAGCTGAGGCGGCGCCACCTCCGCCCAACAGTGTCATCACCTTCACGGTGGTGGTGGTTATCGTTTCCCGGTGATGGGGCGGCGGGAGACGGCGGCGACGGCGAACCCGAGCGGTTTCTAAAACTTGGAAAATTCTCATTTTTCTCCCATGGCATCGGGCTCAGTTGAGCCCGATATCTCACCTAATCGATCTAAGATCCTAGTACGGGTAGAGGTGAGGTGAAACGAACCTGAATTGGGGCTTGGCTGCGGGTCAGGCGGCAGTTTGCCATGGTGGTGGTGCGCCGACGAGCTCCACCCCGATTCCTTGATTCTCCACTGTTTTCCATGATCCAGCACTTGAATTCCACTCCTTTCTACCTCCTGAAGCTGTTGGTGAGGTCTGTTTGGACTGAGGTGGAGTATATGGGGGGATACAACCAAGGTGAGCTCGGGCTCAGCCTTGGTTGCTCCGCCCCTACTGCTAAGTGGCTCTCATCCCCAATTTTCTGCTGGAATGGAGAGAGGAGGTCAGCCATCTGGTTTTGGGCAGATAAATTCTGCTGAAGGGGTGGCCAGGTGGCCACCATTCCCTTTCTTCTCCATTTCTCTCTCCTCCTTCTCTCAAAATCACATTTCTACCCCTTTGCATGTATTCTCTCTCCTGATTTAGAGGGGTAGGGCTGGTCTTGTTCACTTAGGATGGCCTTGGGCCAATTTTGGTGGGCTTGGTCCAATGGTGGATGGCTTGGTCTTCATTTCATTCTTTTAGGTCAAATAGTTGACTTGTTGACTTGGAGAGTTGACTTAGTCAACATGGTGGGTGGGCTGACCCCATTTGATGGAAATGGGTCTAGTGGCACCACCCAACTTGGGTTGGGCCAAGTGGGTGCCCTACTTAGGCTAATTGGGCTTATGAGTGTGGGTTTGACCAAATTAAGCCCAAGGTTGACTTTGGTCAATTGGGGTCAAAGTGTTGACCTAGTGACATGCCCTAGGGTCCACTTAGATTGTTTTTAGGGTTAGGGCAATGTGGTGGGGTCATGGTGTGACTAGGGTCCTTATTTAGGCTAGTTTGACCTAGTTTGACTTGGTCCTATAGTGGGGCCCACATGGCTATACCCACTACCTAGGGTCAAACCTAGCTAATTTCCCTAAAACTCACCCCATGCCTAACCCAATCTAAGTTGAGGGGTGCTGAAGTAACATGGGATGTTACACCTCGTGCAGGCCGCACACGAGCTTCTTGAAGATCTTGATCTCCCTCCTCGTCAGCTCGTCACTTTCCACTTCAGTGCTCAAGTAGGAGTCCAGTGAGCTCGGGGAGGAGAGGGGAGAATAGAGAGCTGATCGTGAAGACTCCTCGGCCGCGGAGTGGCTGGGGGGACCTGCGAACACAGAAACATCAATGAGGAGGAGCAGCCCTAATAGAGCACAACAGTAATCTAAAGCCAACCATACCTGACGAGCTCGGCAAGTCCCGGGAAGCGCGGGGAGGGACAAATCTCAAGTCCTTCCCACGGCCTGGGAGGCGCGCTCCCGACGAGAGGAGGTCGAATCCTGGGATGGGGACGACCTCCACGGCTGTCCCCGTGGTCACGACAGGTTGCTGGGGAGTAGAAGCGCGAACTGGCGAGATCGGCCTCTGCGAGTCCAGCCCCAAGTTCCCGAAGGGAGGCGACGGGTCCCGGGGGCGATTTTCCGGAGTTCTAAACTGCGAGTCCCCAGCTATGTATTTGGCTCACGGGGTGGTGTCTCGTGGCGTGACGACTCCGCCACCGTCCAGTTGGCTGTCTGGGTCGTCGCAGACATCGACAATGTTTTTGCCCATGTCGTGGGCAGGCAGATTAGAGGAGCCGGTGCCATGCTCCAGGATTGTCTTCAGGTCGGCGAGGATGGGCTAGGCTGCCAGAGGAAACAGCTTCGCCCTCTTGGCAGGGTTGGGCTCGGCCGAGCCACTCTGCGGGACAGTGAGTGAAACTGCCATCAGGGCAGCTATGCGAGCAGAGGTGGAACGGCGGGCCCGATTAAGGCGTTCTTGGATCTCCTTCAGGATCGGCATCACGACAGGGATATAGCAAGGGGAATGGCAAGAGTCAGGCAGATGTGCGGGTGTATTTATATAGACACAGGTGGACCCCACCAGAAGATTCCCTCTGGCTCACCCCGCACTCGTCGAACACTTGGGGTTGGATGTTTCTTTTCGAGCTTTGCCAAGCTCAAAAATAGCGAGGATTTTGTACAACCCCCGTATCCGGCGAGTGGGATGGACCAAGAACCAGACCGGCCGGATCAGATCATCCAGGCCCTAGGAGAGCTCGACAGAGACATCCGACCCCGAGCTCGGAATTCGTCGACCGCGAGCTCGGCATTCGCCCTGCGAGGCAAGGGTTAGTCGAGCTGAGGCCGACTAATGGAGGCCAACTGATGGGCGAGCTTGCCACCATATCTCGCGCTCGCGCAAAGGAGATCGGTAACTTCAGGCGAGCCGGATTTTCAGGGGTCGCCGAGCTCCCCAGCTCGTCCAAGTCTATGAGGTACTTTTTACTGTTTTGCCCCCACCGGTCTGCCCATAGCCCTTCAAAACATCGGAGTTTGGCTGTTGGCAGACCCAGCCAGGGGGATTTTGGTAACTTCAGGTCAGTTCAGTCTGGTTATTGGCAGTTCGACTCCTAAAAATTATAAATAGGACCCAAGGGGTACCCCAGAAGTCACCCATCCTGTGCTCTCTTGCTCCGGCTCTCAAGTGATTTCTGAGGGTACCTTAGCTCGGCCTTTGGCTAAGGAGAGGAAGAGCTCTCAGTCTTTCGGGTGTGTGGTGGCTCCTCCCCGCCGAGCGCTTGGGTCAGTTGTTTCCTGTTTTCCTTGTTATTTTGCATACATGAGCGAAGTAGGTGCATGATCACCCCTTCCCCGAGGGTGAACTCCACAGGAGACCAAGAAATTGGTTTCAACATTAAACACCTCATGATTAATCTCATGGAGGAGAGAAATAATCCTGACATAGCTGGGAGCCTTAATGTTGTCCTTTATCTTATCCAGAATCATCATCCCAAATTGAAACTTTTTTCTCCAGACTATAGCGTGCATGATATCAAAGAAGTGGAGAGAGATATCCCTTATGGAACTTGTTTTGCAGAGAAGAACTTTGCCTATGATGTCCACTAACAACTTCCCTTCAGGATTCAAGTCAGATCTTTTGATGTATTATACATATGGAGAAATTCCACAGAACATACATATCCTATCAGATTCTTCAGGACCAAGATGATCTTCTTTATTAATAATCGGAAGACGAAGAACTGTTGAAACAAAGGTCTTGGTGAGTTTGATTTTGATTCCTCTGACTCCGGACTTGAGAACTGTACCATGTCTCTTGACTTTGACATTCTTGCAGAACTCTGCAACTTCTGGAAACAAGATTTTACATGGCTCTTGTAGAACGAAGGTGAGGCCGGCGGTGTCGAGAAGTATCAGAAGGTTTCGGAAATCATCTGAAATTTCGGCGATAACGGAGGCAACTAGTTCTGAACTGTTGCCAATCTTGGAGAAAGAGGCCATGATCCAGAAAGTGGAGAAAAATCTGCGGCGGGGAGGAAGAAGGCACGTGCTCTTCTATTTCCGACGGAAGATGAAACGTTTGTCAGCTTACTCGAGAGATGGAGTTTGATTCGTGTAGAAAGTAAATTCGGAATTTTCGAATTATATAACCCTAGGTTTATGTCTAAGTAAGAAATAAATAATGCAAATATACCTGGGAGAGGGCGGCATAAGCCTTGGGTTGCGAATAAAGAAATTTGAATCAAGGTAGAAAGTTTGTCTGCTAGATACTTGAGAGACTTGGCAGTACTCGAGTGAAGATATAGAAGTACTCGAGTAAAGAAAGCTGGAAGTACTCGAGCGATGTCTGGAAGTACTCGAGTAAATATATTGAAGTACTTGAGTAGTTATACTGAAGTACTCGAGTGAAGCTTTATTACTCGAGTAAGTCATTCTACTACACGAGTAGGTTACTCGAGTGCCTGATAAGGAACTCGAGTAGGTCAAGTGGATTACTCGAGTAGGTAACTTTCTTACTCGTGTAGTTTACTTCTTACTCGAGTCAAAAAGTTATAAATTTGTAGAATTTTAACTTTTGACTGATTCTTGATCTCTGAGCCTTCTTGTGAGTCCACCTTCTCTAATATTCTTTGTTGAGCATTCCAAGTTCTGTTTTGAAGAACGAGACTTTGGTCTCGTCCAGTGGCTTCGTGAAGATGTCTGCAATCTGCCTGTCTGTAGAGACATACTTAGATCTATGTCCCCATGCTCCACATGCTACCGGATGAAGTGATACCTCAACTCTATGTGCTATGTCCGGCTGTACGAGACTGAGTTGTTGGCTATTGCAATTGCGCTGGAAGAGTCGCAAAATAATGGAATGTTCTAAAAATTCATGTTGTAATTTTCAAATTGATTCTTTATCCATAGCAGCTGTGCACAACATCTACCTGCAGAGATATACTCTGACTAAGCTGTTGATATTGCAATACAGTTCTGCTTCTTCCTAGTCCAGGAAATAAGTCTTCTTCCAAGGAATTGGCAAGTCCCGGAAGTGCTTTTCCTGTCGTCTTTGTGTTGGAGTCACCATGATGATCTGGAAGTGATCAAGCATGTAGTCTCACTGCCAACGCGATATGAGCCTGCAGGGTCGCACATAAGAGATGTGGAGAAGTTGGATGATTGACTGTGTTGGTAAAGGTTACCAATCACCGACCTGAATAGGGTTATGGGCAAAGTGTTGCCTTATAGGATCATCGGGTTGGGCAAAGGTTGCCTTGAAGGGCTGGTTAGGTTCGTCGTCCGAGGGTCAAAGACATTAGTCGAGAATGGTCTTCTGATTCCCGCCGATCGACGAGAATCACCTTGCTGATTCTCGCCGATCGACGAGAATCGTCGAGAATCAATTATTGATTCTCGACGATCGACTACCTTGGCTATTGTCGTCGACCGCGGCTCGACGATCGTCGAGTATCATTATGAGTCGTCGAGCGCAGCTCGACGATCGGGGAGAATCGTCGAGTATTGTACTCTGATTCTCGCCGATCCAATGTGATACTCGTCGATTGATTCTCGCCGAACCTGCTCAGTGATTCTCGCCGATTGTCGCCGATTCTCACCGATTCATTCTCGCCGATTCTGAACCCTAGTTCTGGGTGGTCTGCGGATAGCGATTTTCCTGAGTTTATTTTATACTTTAGGTATAAATATAACACTTAGGGTTTCGGGTATGTATGCGATCAATCCCCTCTGTGCGAATCGAACCCGACGGAAGAGTTCCGCTCGTTCGCTCCGCCGATCCCGATCCCGCCGCCGGAAGTGTTCCGCCGCCGCGTTTGCTCCGTCGACCACCTTCTTTCCGGCGATCGTCGCTGGCGCTGCAATCCCTGGCGCGGACCTAGCAGTCCGTGGGAAAGCAAAGGTGCGGTCTTCTCCTTCCCGATCTTCCGTGCGACGGAAAGCTCGGCGTTCTCCCGCTCGTGTGGAATTCTGCAGAAACGTGGATACTATTCCACGTAGAACTCGCCACTAGCAAGCAGACGAAGTTTGGAGCTTCTCCGTTGAGTTGTGACTCAACGCCGCCGAGGTAATTTTTGCCTAGTTTTGCTAACTTCTTGATTCAACCGTCATGGCCCGATCCACATCTCTTTGGGTTTTTCTTGATGTTTTACTTTTCCGCTGCGTGCACAAGTGTTGTGCCAACCCCATAGAGAAACCCCAACACTTTGCTACCTGCAAAATCTGCATCTGAAAACCCAATTAGCTAGCTATCATTACTTCTTGGATACCATAAGCCAAGATTTGGCGTACCTTTAAGGTATCTCAAAATCCACTTTGCAGCAGCGTAGTGAGATTCCTAAGAGTTCATCTGAAATCTAGCACATACACCTGTTGAAAACATTATGTCAGGTCTACTGGCAGTAAGGTAGAGCAAGGATCCAATTATGCTTCTGTACTTGGTTTCATCAAAAGGTTTCCCTTTTTCATCCTTGTCCAGAGAGATAGCTGAACCCATTGGAGTCCTCATTGAGGTTGCGTTCTCCATTCCGAATTTCTTAATTATCTCTTTGGTGAACTTAGTCTGCGAGATGAAAATTCCATCTTTAGATTGTTTCACCCGAAGCCCTAAGAAATACTTCATATCTCCTATACTGCTCATTTCAAACTTCCCTTGTATAAGTTTTGAAAACTTCTTGCAGAGGTTGTCATCTGTAGAGCCAAAAATAATGTCGTCGACATAGATTTGCACTAGCAAAATCTTGCCTTTTATTTCCCTAAAAAATAATGTCTTATCTATCTTTCCCCCTGTGAACTTATTATCAAGTAGAAAGGTAGATAGCGTCTCATACCAACCTCAAGGAGCTTGTTTCAGACCATATAAAGCTTTATGCAATAAATAAATATAATCAGGAAAGTTAGAATCAATGAAACCTGGAGGTTGTTCCGCATTCCTTTATGTCACCATTAAGGAAGGCAGACTTCACGTCCATTTGATAGATGGTGAAACCCTTAAGAGCAGCATATGCTAGGAATAACCTCATTGCCTCCAGCCTTGCCACTGGAGCGTGCGTCGGGTCGAAGTCGATTCCTTCTTCTCGACGATATCCTTTAGCGACGAGTCTGGCCTTGTTCATTATGATCGTTCCATCCTCGTCCATCTTGTTCCTGTAGACCCATTTTGTCCCGATGACGTTCTTACCTCGGGGTCTTGGAATAAGTTTCCATACTTGGCAGTGCTTGAACTGATTTAGTTCTTCTTCCATCGCCATTATCCAAGATGCGTCTGATTTTGCTTCCTCAAACTTCTTTGGTTCAACATGTAAGAGAAAACTCAAGTATAAATTCTCGTTAGTTGTACCTCTACGAGTTCTGACACCATCCTTGGGATCTCCTATGATTTGGTCCATGGGGTGATCCTTCAGATGTCTGAGCTCTAGGGTCCTTGCATCTGGATTGTCTTCAATCACTAGAGTGACTTCATCAACTTGGACAATTTCTTCATCTTGATCATCAACCTCTCCAATAGGGGTTGGAGTGGTGTTGATGAACTTTTCATCTTTATCTTCGGACGGTTCAACCAAGCTAAGTTCTTTCAACTTTGTACCTGCATCTTCAATGAGCACACTAGAAGAGTTGCCTTGGAACAAGCTCGTCTCATCAAATACAACATGTATTGATTCTTCTATAACCAGAGTTTTTCTATTAAAAATTCTGTATGCCTTACTATGGCTACTGTATCCTACAAAAATACCTTCAAAACTCTTTTCGCTAAACTTGGTAGTATGATACTTGCCATTGTTAAGCACGAAGCACTTACAACCAAAAATTCTAAAATTTGAGACAGTTGGTTTCTTGCCCTTTAGAAGTTCGTAAGGTGTCTTATCGTGGTTTTTGTTTATGAGTGCTCGATTTTGCATGTGGCATACAGTATTGACGGCTTCAGCCCAGAAGTATTCCGGAAGTGAGGCATCACTCAACATGGTCTTGCATGCCTCTATGAGTGTTTTATTCCTTATCTCGGCCACTCCGTTCTATTGTGGAGTATGAGGAGAGGAAAACTCATGAAAGATACCCAAGCTTTCACAGAATTTTATCATGGCCCCAAACTTGAACTCTTTTCCATTGTCACTTCTGATTTTGACTATGGAATAATTGTATTCATTCTGGACTTGTCTGACAAAATTAGTAAAGATGTCGAAGGAATCTGACTCATGTTTCAGAAAGAACACACACGCAAAGCGCGAGTAATCATCAACAATTACTAACGTATAATCCTTACCTCCCAAACTTCTAATTTGTAGTGGACCAAACAAGTCCATATGGAGTAGATGGTGACATCTATTAGAATCTTTGCCAATAATTCTTTTAAAGGTAGCCCTTGTTTGCTTGCCTTTTACACATACATGACAAGGTCTATCTTTGACGTACTTGACATTAGGGGCATCACGTACTAAATTCAGTGAAAATAATTTATTAATGGTTTTGAAATTAATATGTGTTAGTCTCTTGTGCCATTGGTCAGCAAGAGATGCACTATCTTTTACTAAAAATCACACTGGTGGAGAAGAGTCTATACAAATGAAATTTAAACAAAATATGTTTCTGCTTCGAGTGCCGGATAGAATCGTTTTCATATTGTCAATGGATTTTATCAAGCACTTATCAACATGAAACTCAACTATGTATCCTTTATCGCAGAGTTGGCTTATGCTTATAAGATTGTGTTCCAATCCTTCAACATAAGCTACATCTAAAAAGGATACACTACCGTTAGTGATCATACCATAGCCTTTAGTGATTTCTCGGTCTGAACCTCCAAAGATGACCTTTGGTCTGTTCAAGACTGGAGAGTAATTCTGATTAGGCTTCTTGTCCCGTTCATGTGCCGAGAGCATCCACTGTCCAAATACCAGATAGGTGTTTTGGTGGCCTTTGGACATACCTGCAATCATAATCAGTTTGCCTTAGGAACTCAAAAACATTTGAGTCCTTGGTCTCATGTTAGAACACTCCCCCTACGAGTATTAGCATTATGAGTGGTCTTTCTCATACTGCCAACTTGAGGAGTTGCAAATTTTTTGAATTAAACCAGCAGTCAATGGCAAAGTGACCAATTCTGCCACAACACCAACAGTCAAACCTGTTGTATCTTTGTCTTATGTTTTCCCGCTTGATCTTTTGAAGTTGTGGTCTAGAAGGAGCAGCATTCTTGGAGGAAGAAGCTTCATGATGATGACAATCACATGATTTCTTCTCCTTCATTGGCTTTTCCACAATGTGCTTTACCTTTGGTGCTTTCTGGAAGTTATGACCATGATTGTAAGGGCCATAGATCTGAAGAATGACTTCTTCATAAGGTGCCTTAAAAAGACTTTCACCAAAGTTTTTGGGGTGAGTCTATACTTGGTAACGGGACTTTGGCTCTACATAGGTAGGCCTGGTCAAGTGACCGTATGATGAGTCAAGATCAAACTCGTTTGTTGGAAATATGACTTTCTTGCATGAAGTCTGATCTTGAGGGGCTTTCCCCTTCTCTTTGGCTAAGGATTTCTTGGCGGCCTTATTCTTTCTTTGAGCTTTGTTCCTCCTAGAAGATTTACTAGGAGCTTTTACATGGCCTAGTACAACACCCTTGGCCTTAGCTGAGAATTCAGCAACGAATTGAAGAACAGTCTTAGGCTTCGAGAAACTTTCAACAAGTTTCTTTTCAGCAGAGAGTTGTTCTTCCAACTCTTTGATGATTTTCTCTTTTAGGTCAAGGTGCTCAAGAGCCTTGTTGTATTCTTCAATAATATTATTGAAGTTCTCTTTGAGTGAGTCAGTCTTACCGACTTCCTCTCTCAAGATGCTCTCTTCAGCTTTTAGAGAATTTATTTCTTTAGCCTGAATTTTCACGACTCGATGACATTTGTCGTAAGCCATGATCATCTCCTTGTACTAGGCCATGAGTTCAGACTCATCGTCAGAAGAGCTATCCTTATTATCATGCTCATAAGCTTCAGATTCTGAAAGAGGAGTGTGAGAGTTTACCTTCCCAGTGAACTGGGGCTCTTATTCGTCATCAGTCTGAGCCATAAGCTCAAAGTAGGCTTCTTCTTCTTCACTTGACTCAGATGAGTCAGAGTTACTAAGAGTTTTGCCCTTCTTGGATATCAGGCTCTTCTCTGTCCTCTTCTTATTATATGATGACTTCTTTTCTTCTCTTCTTCCACCCTCCTTCTTCTTATGGGGGCAGTCAACAGTGACATGACTTGGCTTATTACAACAGTAATAAACGATGTCAGTAGAAATATGTTTGTTCTGTTTAGGAGAATACCATTTGTGTCTGCTTAATCCTTTTCTTTGTCGATCACCCTCATGTCGTGATCTTCTATAGGAGGCATCCTTACCTTTCCACTGCTTCTTTTTGTTCAAGAATTTCTTGAAATATCGTGAGAGCAGAGAGAACTCTCCTTCAGATAGCTCAGAGCCTGAGGTACTTTGCTCCGAGGTTTCTTCTTCACTCACTTCTTGTGCTGGGGAAGGAGAGGCAGCTTTTGACTTCCTTGAGGTGTCTACCTTTAGAGCAACAGACTTCTCTTTGGATGCAGAGCTACTCTTCTCTTCTTCAGCCTTTCTAGTGTTGAGTTGAACTCATATGACATAAGCTTCCCGAAGAGATTCTGCGGGTATGTTTCAGCCCAAATTCCCTGATGGCACAGACCTTGTTATCCCATTCCTTGGTTAGGGATCTCAAGAACTTGTCCTTTAATTCTCCGTTTGTGAAGACTCGGCCATAGAACCTTAGGCCATTTATTATCTTGAAGAAGTTCTCAAACGTGTCAGCAATGGTATCCTTGTGTCCTTGTCGGAAGGCTTCATACTTATGATTCAGAAGGGATCTTCTATCGTCCCTAACTTCTTCTGTACCTTCCATCAAAGTGACTAGGT
This sequence comes from Platanthera guangdongensis, assembly GCA_039583875.1. Lineage (NCBI taxonomy): Eukaryota > Viridiplantae > Streptophyta > Magnoliopsida > Asparagales > Orchidaceae > Platanthera > Platanthera guangdongensis. The sequence continues at coordinate 168,103,064 of CM077156.1, read as the reverse complement.
ATTGCCACATCTCCTTTGCAGACTGGCAGTGGATCAAGTTCTGCAGCATGGAGTTATCGACTACACTTGCTATTATGTTCTTGGCCTTCTTATCTAAAGACACCGGTGCAATCTCGTCTTTGTCTAGATCCATTAATTTCTTTGAAACTTTCTTTGTTGGATCTATTATGGAGATGGTCATGTGAATGTAAGGACCTTGTTCAACGATCATGAAGATCATTGGATCCACAGCTTCCATGAAAACTTTTATTCTTTCTTTCCACATGGGAAAGTTATTCTTGGTGCACAAAGGAAGCTTGACAAAATCTTTAGCCTTGTCCATGCTTGGTAGATCTCAAAATACAACTAGGAAGAATTGATCAAGGTGTTAACCTTTTAATGATCAACCTTACCCTGATAGCAATTAAAAGTGTTCAGTTGTCTACCTAAATCACCTAGAGGGGATGAATAGGTGAGTTGTGCGTCTTTTTGCGAAATAAAAATTTAAGATCTATGCACATAATTATCTACCAAGCAATCACAGACGACAAAAGATTTATAGTGGTTCCCCAACCTTGGGTACATCCACTTTCCCTCACTGATCTAGCAATACACTAGACTCGGCTACTCCACTATCTCGGATTGAAAAACCAATCCCACGTCTCGGAACAAAGTTCCTACAATCTCGATCCACAATAAGGATCTACACTCGGAAGATAAAACTTCCTACAACTCGGAGACAAAAAGCTCCTACACTCGGAGAGAATTCACCTACAAGAATGAAATAGAAAGTATGTGAAAATACAAACAATACAACTTTCTCAGATCTAGAAGAAGTCGGCCTGAATCTTCTTCTATGATCTTTGCGGCTTTATCAGAGAGGTTGAAGAAGAATCTCGGCAAAAGTTAGATCTGAAACTTCTTGGCTTCACACGATCTGATAGATGATGAAGAATTAAAAGACAATCTGGATCTGTGAATCTTCTTGATCTGAATCTTCTGGAATCGAAAACTCTGGCAGAATATGCGTGATGAAGGTCAGCGGCGGCGGCTTCTGTTTTTAGAGAGAGAGAATGAGATTCAGAAAATACTTAGAATAATCTTAACAATACTTGTTAGGGTTTGTCGGTTTTGACAAGACTTTATATAAGATCTTCCCTAACAGTCTTAATTAGTCTTAATGACGTACACGTGGACCAATCACGTCAAGGTTTTTTAAAATTTTGTCAAATCTGGACTTAACGATTTTTCAGAAAAGGAAGACTGAAATACTCGAGTTAAGGTTTACCTACCAGAGTACCTAATGAGATTACTCGAGTGAATAGAAGAGGACAAATCGAGTAGATGACTTAGAGAAAATCCAGAAATGATGAGCAGCTACTCGAGTACAAAGAAACTTACTCGAGTGCTAATATAGTTACTTGAGATGTGAAGGTTAACTACACGAGTACAAGAAGTACTACTCGAGAGAATAGAGATTAACTACTCAAGAGGTAGAGGAACTACTCGAGTAAAAGACTTAGAATAATTTCTTTAAGAAAAATATGGGTTACTCAAGTAGTGAAACTGGACTACTCGAGAGGAGATAAACTACTCGAGTATGTAGATATAGCTACTCGAGTAATGGACTTAGAAAAATTCTGAGGGTTGAAAATTGAAAGAATTGGTTCCTAAACACCTAGAGGGGGGGGGGGGGGTGAATAGGTGCAAATCCTTTTTACACTAAGGCAGAATATTTATGCAGATAATCAAATCAATCTATCAATGCTACAACTACCACAATCACAGAATTCACAAAATTACACACAATCACAGATTGCACACAGTTTTATAGTGGTTCCCCAAGGTCTAGGTATATCCACTTTCCCCCTTCGCCTATCTAGCAGTGTGTTAGATTCAGCCTAACTTCTTCTCTTCACCTTAGATCCGCAGATCTTACAGCTCAGAACCCAAACAAGGCTCCTATAACTCAGAGTTAGTCCACACTCCTACAGCTCAGGCAATCTGCCCTACCTCAGCCTTCAACAAGGCCTACAACTTAGAGATAACAATCTCCTACAGCTCAGGATCACAGCCCTACCTCATCCTTCAACAAGGCCTACCACTCAGAGATAACAATCTCCTACACTCAGCTTTTAAAAAAAAGGCTTACAACTCAGATTTTATAAAGATCCTACAGAAAATAGATTTTATTTTGTAATTTACCACCACCCTGGTTGAGAGAGAAAGGATGGTAGGTTTCTTAATCAGTTCTTGGAAGAATCTGATGGTAGAGAACAACCTCTCTTAGCTTTCTTCAAAGCTTCTTGAATCTGAACTTAGTAGGGTTGAACTCCTTTGAAGTTGATCTTCAATCAGCTTCTTTCTTGAAATTCAGATCTCAATCTGAACCCTTCTTGGCAGACTGGTTCAGAATCTGCACTTAAGAGACTTGTTGTTATAAGTCCCTTTCTTCACTTCAATAGATGGAGCTATCTCTCTCCAAATTCTTCTTAGATCTTCTGACGAAAATCTTCTTCTATTTTTTATGTAACTGTATGTGTATACTCTTTTCATCACTTTTTCTGTTGATGGAGAATGCCTTTATATAGACTTCCTCCATGGTAACCGGCTGATCCGGTTTCTAACAAACTTCTGACAGCTCTGACAATTGCAGTAGACCAGTTGGTAATGACAGCTGTCAAGTCATCCAGTCACTTCTTGAAACTCTGTCTCTGTCAGCAAAGTGTCGATACTGAACTTCATCATATGTCGACACAAGTAGACTAAGTGTCGACACAAGCCTTGGTGGTGTCGACACAGCTGCCTTAGTGTTGACACTGCTTCTCGACACAGTTTTTGTAGAATGTGTCGACACTAGTTCTGTGTGTCGACACAGTCACTTCTTTTCTTCACAAAAAATTAACTATGTTGAAACTCTGCCATGTGTCGACACAAGTCCTGTGTGTCGACACAGTTGATGTCGACAAAGTCTTCTGTGTGTCGACACTGCCTCTGTGTGTCGACACAATTGATGTCGACTAAGCTTTTCTGTGTGTCGACACTGCCTCTAGGTGTCGACATAGTTGATGTTGACTAAGCTTCACTGTGTGTCGACACTGCCTCTGTGTGTCGACACAGTTTCTTTTGGTGTCGACACAGCCTTTCCAAGTGTCGACACAATTGACTCCAAGTGTCGACACAGCTTTTCTCCTGGTGTCGACTCATGGACTTAGAAACTTTTTCCTGCATTCCTGCATTTTCTTAACCTGCACATATAAACTCAAAACAACATCAAATACACCTTGATGCATATCCTTGAGTAAGGTGAGACTTCTTCAAATCTGGTACACATTTTCCAATGTACCCAACAATCTCCCCCTATTTGGAGAAGTCATAACCCTTAGTCAATGATATACACCATTCATAATAAACACACATGATGATGTATAACAAGATTATATGATAGGGTAACTTCTAAACAAAACATATATAACATGTCGTCACAGAATAATAATGCTAACACAATGAGCATTAATCATAGTTTTTGTTGAAGTCAAATATGACCCCAACTGAAGTTCGAAGAAAAAGGGGTGCAGCCAAAACCTACTTCTCTCAAGTCTCAACCCTTGACTGGATTAAGGACCTAAGACTGACCCAAAAGCCCCAGCAGGGAGGTCTCACCTCACACCCGGAAGATCCCTGAGAGCTTCCCCTCCAAAGCCAAAGCTGGGCTAGGAGCTCTTTAGAAAGCACTGAAATGTTGAGAGACAATGATAGCTTGCTTTCTAAGGAGCCCTTATGGGTCTATTTATAGCATTTTGCTGCCCTGAATTTACTAAAAAGCCCCTAGTTGGTCTGCCAATAGCCGAATCCCACTGTTTTTCTGAGGGTACTGAAGTAATTCCTCCTGAGGGCAATTAGGACATTCTTCCTAAGGCACTGGGCCCCACTAGGCGAGAGCTGTGGCGAGACCCCTCTGCCTAGGGCCTCGCGCGAACGTTCTCGCCCGGCATAGTAGGCGAGAACTCTTTGAGATACGGGCTTGGATCGGGCGCAAGCGTCTCCGCGCAGGACGCGCTCGACGACCTTGGCCTACATTTCCTCGTTCAACGATCATGCGCAATCGGTCTCGCCTTCTTTGGGCGAGATCTCCCTTAGGGCGGGAACAATTAGGCTAACCCAAATGTGGCCATTGTGCCTTGTCTAGCTCAGCGAATATGGGGTTGTACACAATCCCCGCTCTTTTTGAGCTAGCACCGCGCTCGAAAAGACATGTCCAACCCAAAATATTCGCTGAGCACGTGTCAACATCAGGGAATCTTTCGGTGGGCCATATGGTGCCTATAAATATGTGTGCCGATAGACAGCCATAATACTTCCCTCGAGTCATCATTCTCCCCCTGCGCTCTCGCCTTCTCTCGCTATGCCTTCCAAGTGTGCTGACAAACCGCTTCCGCATGATCTGCAGGACCGCATTAACGCGGCACAGGCGCGAGCTAGGGCTAACAGCGCCCTGGTTGCCCCATGGCTAGCGAGACAATCGTCGGTTGCTGAGCCCTCTCTGCCTAAGAAGAAGAAGAAGAAGGCGAAGGTGGTTCAGCGGGACCTGTCCCGCGAGAACAGGTGCCCGCCCACCCCGACCCCTAGTCGCGTGGACGGCCCCTTGCCGCGGAAGGTAAGCCCGATATACCAATTACTAAAAACCAGCTGTTCAGTTGTTTAACGTGATACCTCTCGCAGGAGACGGTTCCCGACGCTGCCGCGTCCCCGCGAGAACCTTTGGATCCACCCTCTAGCCGTCATGATGATCAACCGCGGGTTCCAGAGGTGGCCCCTCCACCTGACCCGAAACTCGCAGGTAACGGTTCCCCTCTCACCCTCAACTTAAATTTTTAAGTGCTGACCTGATTTCTCGCAGCGTCGGTTTCCGCACCTCCAGATCTCGCCACCCGGGAGAGTGGGGCGAGAACTGCAAATCAGTCTGCCCATGCGGTTGATTCCTCCCTACTGGCGGGAGGAAATAATGCCGAGATCCCCGTGCCACTGTTTGACGCTATCCCTCCTGCGGGAGAGGAGACCCGCTCCCCCGCTCCTGACCAAGCCGGGATCACCATCCGGAAAGTTTACCCCCCGGAAAAGGAAAGCCAATCCACCTCCTCTTTGGAGCTGGGGGGGGGGGGGGGCTGGGCCTTCTCGCCTGCCGTCGACCGGGGGGCCTTGTCACTCTGAAGGTATACAGAAATTTTATCGCAGCTATCCTTTAGCTCCCGCTAAAATGGGGATTCTTTTGACAGGGGACATGGGCTCGCGGCTTGGCGCTGACGTAGAGGAAGAAGAAGAAGAAAGAGAGGGAGAAGATGGCGAGAGCTCTCCCTTCCCTTCGTCTGACGAGATGGTGGAGATCCTGACGGGTGCCGGGAGCGCGAGAAGACGGGGGAAGAAGGTTGCCGCTGTTCTGTCAAAGCTCATTCGGCGAGATCGGGTCCGCGACCTTGCTGCCAAAGAGTTCCGCCTATCAGTGGAGAAGAGGCTAGATTCCCTGGAGCGGGATTACCTTATCGGCGAGATGGACCGGCCGGGGGGAGCTACCGCTAGATCCTCACCCGAGAGGTATATCGAGCGCATCTGGGATCTGTCCCGCCGGGTTGACCTGGGATGCAGCGTTCTGTCGTCCTACTTCAACCCGCAGGCGCCTCCACGGACCAAGCTGCGGGACCGAGGCAAATGGCGGTGGGAGCAAGGGAAATGGCGCTGGGAGCCATACTGAAGCGCGAGACCTTCCCTCCCCTTCCCCAGGCCCTCCCTTCTCTGATGTACTCGTATTTACTTTTATAGAGTTGTAACTAATGATTCCGCACTTTTATCGCTTATTATTTTATCCCGTTCTCGCTCAGCGAGAGAAATAACGCGGTCTTTAATATTTTCTATTATTGTATGCATATGAGTTATTTTCCCAGGTTCTTGTGTGGCGAGAGCCACCTTGCTTCCGCCTACCTTGCCCGTCGCATGACCTCTTGCAACGTTTGCGCTAGTCACTTAGTCAATCGGTCACTGTCAAACTTGGGCGGGAAAAACGAAGCGCCGCTGACCTAGGACGCGCCGGCTGTACCCCCGCCGCCTTTCTGAAAAAAGCCATCATTACCCTGATTTTCTATAAATAGAAGGCTCACCTACCACATTCATTTTTCCGACCCCAGTCTCTCTCCTTTCCTGTTGCTCTCGCGGTTTCTCCAAAGCTCTCGCCTGTCTCCGCCTTCTACTTTCGTTCTCGTGTCGTTCTCGCTCTCGCCCTCTTCTCGTAGATCTCGCCTTCAAACTATTTCGTGATGCCGGGCGGAAGTGAAGGACGATCCAATTGCGCGGAAGCTTTCCAAAAGCATCTTTTCCCTTCCTGCACTCTTACCGTGGACGAGTTTAACCTGATCAAGACTCAGCACGTTCCCGCCGGCTTCACCGCGCGGAACCCGGGCAACCACGACAAAGTAAACACCGCTGGGGAGGGGGAGCTCGCCATCCCTATTGAACACTTCGAGGTGGGCTTCCGCCTCCCGCTGTGGCCTGAGATGCGGCAGGCCCTCCGGTACTTCAGGGTGGTTCCCGCGCAACTGAACCCTTATTCAGTTGCTATTCTCGTGGCATTCATATGCTATATGCGGTCCGAGAGGATCGAGTTTAACTTGCCAATCTTCCGCAAGCTATTTACTTTCCGTGCGAAAGGAGGCGTGGTGTTCTTTTCCGGGCAACTGCTGAAGACGATCGGTCTTGCTAACAAGCACCATCACTGGGGCGAGAGGTTCATCTACGTTTCCGGCGACTTCGGGACCGTACCCCTTGCCCCCATCCAATACGAGGATGCCGCCTATAAGCCTCCGTCCTTGGGCTCCAGCGAGAGCGCCCTCCTCGAGTTCTTCGGAACCAAGGACTTCGACGTCCTCTACCTCCGGCGAGACGTCGATTCTCTTCCCCCTGTACTTCCGGGAGAAGGTACGGTCTCGCCTTCATTTGCCTTTTTATTGCTTTTTCCAAGGTTGGAACTTATCGCTATTGTTTTCGCAGGAGAGCGCGAGATCCCCCTTCGCCAGCCTTTCGACGAGGCTCGTGCCGGAGGGAGTCAACCTCCTAGGGACCCGCTGGCTCTTGCGAAAGCCGCTGCGCAAGCCTACCGAAAAGAGCCGGGCCCTCCCCCTTCAAGCGGTGTCGTGAAGCGAAAGCCTGGTGCCTCCGCGCCCCAACCAATCAATAGACCCAAGACAACGGACACCGAGAAGGGCAAGGCTGTCGTGGTGTCGCCCGTCCAACCTCTCCCTACCGGCCGCTCCTTTGAGGAGGTCTTGCAGGCAATAAGCAAGATTGCGGCCACCAGGGGCGGCCCCGAGACTCCTGCCGAGAACCCTCGGGCCCCTGGTGCCGTAGAGAGCGAGGATGCCGCCGCCGGGACCTCTGGCCAACCCCTGTCTGACGAGGTGCTGCGGGGCCATCGTAACTTTGGTCTCGGCATGAGGTGCTTGGACGCGGAAAACAAGCCGCTGCTGCAGTGGGATCCTGACGCCAACAAGGCGTCGATCTCGTCCCTCTTGCCAAGCCGGGCAGAGCGAGACGAGGTTACCGGCGAAGCGTTCGCCCTAGGGTATTGTCTCTACAGCCGGGAGGACGCCAGCATCTACGATAGGATGTCGACCCGGCTGCTCGCCTATGACTCCACTCGCACTTTGATGCGTGGGCTGGAGCTTGCGCACATGTGTGCCCGGCGGAGCATCATGATTGACCGCAACTTTCAGGATATGTTCAAGGCCAGGGATGATGCGGTGGCTCAGGCGGCTACTCTGGCCAAGGAGCTGGCCGAGGCCCAGCAAATGTTATCCTCGCGCCAAGCGGAAGGGGTAAGAGAGACCTTTCACAATCACTTATTCTTGCCTCCCTAACTCTTCTCTTATGCAAACCTTCCGCCGTTCAGGATTCCGCCCAAGCCGCACTTCGCGAGGAGCTGTCTCAGGCCCGATACGACAACATTCTCCTGCGGGAGCAGATCACGCGCCTCGAGGCGAGTGCTGCCCCTCCGTTGGACGAGAGATTGAAGAGCTAGTATTACTCAGCTTATGACATCGACAAGCTGCTCCAGGGGAATGCGCAAGCCACAGTAAAGTTGACGCTGGAGACGCTGCGCGACATCGACTGCTGGGACGGGAGGGGCAAAGGCATCACTGCCCAACAGCTTGTCCCATGGCTCTTCGAGCCCATTCCAAAGCCCCCTGGCGCCCCTAATACCCCACCCTCGGACGTCCCGAAGTCCCCTGCGGTGAGTGGCGGGACCTCCGGGGAGAGCTCCAGCGAGAGCTCCAGCGGGAGCTCAAGCGGGAGCTCGGAGGGGTACAGCATGTCTCCGTGAGGGGCCTCCTCTTCTTTTCCTTTCCGCCTCTGCTTTTTTCTTCCGCCTTAATGTAAACGCGAGACGTTACTAGTTGGTTCTCTTAATATATTTAATGCAAATGTTTTTCTTTGTAAATATCTCGCTCCGTTATTGTGAATGCGCCTGATGTAATTGTTGTGGTCGGATGTCGTCTATGCGTGCTTCCGTCGATGCCCTTGGTCATCTTAGGATAGCCCTCCCTAGAGATGGATCCACGGGATCCTGCGCGAATCCTTAGGCGGGAACCTGCTGCGAACTGCTAGACGGAAGCGTGGCTCGCGCACCCTTAGGACGGAACCGTGCTCTTTAGCCTGCATGAGTCCCTTCTAGACTGCCGCCTAACGATCCCGCCCATTTGTTCGAGAATGTTAAGAGTCTTCTTGGCGAAAGCCCCCTCACTACGAGACCTCTTTGGCGGGAACTTCCCAGCCAAGATCTATCCCTGCCGAGACCTTTCCTATCTTTTCCATTTTGTCTTCCCAATGCGCCTCCTGCCTTGTCCAAACCAAACCAACCAAACCAATCCTATCCCCCACAGGCGAGCCCTCGGACCTGCCAGCTGGATGAGAGCCTGCGCAGCGGGTCTACCTGGGGCCGAGCCGAGCTCGGGGTGCCGATGAAGATCTCAAACCAACCAAACCTATCCCCCACAGGCGAGCCTACGTACCTGCCAGCTAGATGAGAGCCTGCGCAGCGGGTCTACCTGGGGCCGAGCCGAGCTCGGGGTGCCGATGAAGATCTCAAACCAACCAAACCTATCCCCCACAGGCGAGCCTACGGATCTGCCAGCTATATGAGAGCCTGCGCAGCGGGTCTACCTGGGGCCGAGCCGAGCTCGGGGTGCTGATGAAGCTCTCAAACCAACCAAACCTATCCCCCACAGGCGAGCCTACGGACCTGCCAGCTAGATGAGAGCCTGCGCAGCGGGTCTACCTTGGGCCGAGCCAAGCTCGGGGTGCCGATGAAGATCCCAAACCAACCAAACCTATCCCCCACAGGCGAGCCTACGGACCTGCCAGCTAGATGAGAGCCTGCGCAGCGGGTCTACCTGGGGCCGAGCCGAGCTCGGGGTGCCGATGAAGATCTCAAACCAACCAAACCTATCCCCCACAGGCGAGCCTACGGACCTGCCAGCTAGATGAGAGCCTGCGCAGCGGGTCTACCTGGGGCCGAGCCGAGCTCGGGGTGCCGATGAAGATCTCAAACCAACCAAACCTATCCCCCACAGGCGAGCCTACAGATCTGCCAACTAGATGAGAGCCTGCGCAGCGTGTCTACCTGGGGTTGAGCCGAGCTCGGAGTGCTGATGAAGATCTCAAACCAACCAAACCTATCCCCCACAGGCGAGCCTACGGACCTGCCAGCTAGATGTGAGCCTGCGCAGCGGGTCTACCTGGGGCCGAGCCGAGCTCGGGGTGCCGATGAAGATCTCAAACCAACCAAACCTATCCCCCACAGGCGAGCCTACGGACCTGCCAGCTAGATGAGAGCCTGCGCAGCGGGTCTACCTGTGGCCGAGCCGAGCTCGGGGTGCTGATGAAGATCTCAAACCAACCAAACCTATCCCCCACAGGCGAGCCTACAAACCTGCCAGCTAGATGAGAGCCTGCGCAGCGGGTCTAACTGGGGCCGAGCCGAGCTCGGGGTGCCGATGAAGATCTCAAACCAACCAAACCTATCCCCCATAGGCGAGCCTACGGACCTGCCAGCTAGATGAGAGCCTGCGCAGCAGGTCTACCTGGGCCGAGCCGAGCTCGGGGTGCTGATTAAGATCTCAAACCAACCAAACCTATCCCCCACAGGCGAGCCTACGGACCTGCCAGCTAGATGAGAGCCTGCACAGCGGGTCTACCTGTGGCCGAGCCGAGCTCGGGATGCTGATGAAGATCTCAAACCAACCAAACCTATCCCCCACAGGCGAGCCTACAAACCTGCCAGCTAGATGAGAGCCTGCGCAGCGGGTCTAACTGGGGTCGAGCCGAGCTCGGGGTGCCGATGAAGATCTCAAACCAACCAAACCTATCCCCCATAGGCGAGCCTACGGACCTGCCAGCTAGATGAGAGCCTGCGCAGCAGGTCTACCTGGGGCCGAGCCGAGCTCGGGGTGCTGATTAAGATCTCAAACCAACCAAACCTATCCCCCACAGGCGAGCCTACAAACCTGCCAGCTAGATGAGAGCCTGCGCAGCGGGTCTACCTGGGGCCGAACCGAGCACGGGGTGCCGATGAAGATCTCAAACCAACCAGACCTATCCCCCACAGGCGAGCCTACGGACCTGCCAGCTAGATGAGAGCCTGCGCAGCGGGTCTACCTGGGGCCGAGCCGAGCTCGGGGTGCCGCAAAACGAATGATCACGTTATATTATGAAAAACTTGGCAACAGTTAAGAAAAATCCACTCGATATAGTATAATAAATTTATTTTTGAAATACATGGTTACATCCTTCCCCCCTCAGGGGTAGAAGCGTTTTAGATGATCACCACTCCAAGTGTGGCTTAGGGCTCTTCCCTCCACGTCCTAGAGGTAGTATCCCCCCGTTTCGAGGACTTCCTTCACAATGTATGGACCTTCCCAGTTCGGGTGGAGCTTACCCACAAGAGCCGACCTTCCTACCGCGTCGACCTTTCTCAGCACCAGATCCCCTTCAGCGAACTACTTGACCCTGACATGCTTATGAAAATGCTTGGCCATCCGTCGCTTGATCTCTTCTTGCCTGATAGCCGCCACATCTCGCAGTTCGTCCACCATATCTAACGAGAGGCGCTGCCCCTCTTCATTCTCCACCCTCCAAGCCTCGTCCCCTTCGCCCGCGACTAAAACTCGCGGGGACCGGACCTCGAACTCCACTGGTAGGACGGCTTCACACCCATGAGAGAGCTTGAAGGGGGTCTCACCGGTGGCCGTGTTCGGAGTCGTTCGTAGTGCCCACAGGACCGATGGGAGCTGCTCCACCCAATTTCCCTTCAAGTTCTCCACCTTCTTCTTTAGTAGGTTTACAATGATTTTGTTTGCTGCTTCCACCTGGCCGTTACTCCAAGGGTGATGGACGGAGGCAAACCGGAGATCTATCCCTAGTTGAGCGCAGAAGCTGATGAACTCCTCGCTACCAAACTGGGGGCCGTTATCGGTCACTATTGCTTGGGGCAACCCATGTATGCAAATGATTTCCCCCAGATGAAATTCCTTATGACCGGCGAGGTGACCTTGGCTAAGGCTTTAACCTCTAGCCACTTCGAGAAATAATCGACCAGGACCAAGAGGAACCTCCTCTGCCCACTAGCCGGAGGAAAGGGCCCAACTAAGTCCATTCCCCAGATAGCAAATGGCCATGGTGCCGTGATACTCCGGAGCCTCTGAGCTGCCAAGAGCTGAAGGGGGGCGTAGAGCTGACATTTTTGACACCTCCTCGCAAACTCCATGGCATCCTTCCTTAGGGTGGGCCAGAAGTACCCCTGCCTGACCACCCTTGCTTCCAACGTCCTTCCTCCAGAGTGACTGCCGCACTCTCCCGAGTGCACCTCCCTTAAAATCTTCGAGATCCCTTCTTCGGTCGCACATCTAGCCAGGAGCCCTGAGAATATCTTACGATGCAGACCCCCCTCCATCATTAAGTAGTGAGCCGCTTTGCGCTTGAAGCTTCTCCCGACCTTGGTCCCCTCAGGCAGTTCACCGGTGGTCAGGAAGGCCACAAACAGATCTACCCACGAGGGTTGCCGATCCACCAGCATCAACTCTCCTTCCTCAATAGCCGGTCGGAATAGCTCCGTCAAGGTCCCTTCCCCGCGAGGTCCGAACTTGGCTAGTCGATCGGCGGCTACACTTTCTTCCCTTGGAACATGTTGAATTGAGAATGACCGGAAACCTCCGATGATCGCCCTTACCTTGGAGAGGTACCTGATGAGGGTAGGCTCCCGAGCTTCAAATTCTCCCCGGATCTGCGATGCTACTACCTTTGAATCGGTGAAGACTTCCACATCCTGAATCTCCCGCTCCTTTGCCAGGCGGAGGCCGGCGATCACGGCCTCATATTCTGCTTGATTGTTGGTCACGGGGAAATGTAGAATGACCGCCTGCTCTATGGTTACCCCCTGGGGACTTGTCAATACCACCCCCGCCCCTAGGGAGTGCCTTCCTGAGACCCCATCCACCATCAACTTCCACTCTTCTCGAGGTGACTGCTCTCCCGCCTCGACCTCAACGATGTAGTCTGCTAGGAAGTCAGCCACTGCCTGTGCCTTGATGGAGAGCCTGGGGACAAAAGAGATGTCGAATTCACTTAGCTCAATAGACCATTTAGCCAGTCTTCCTGAGTTCTCCACTCCTTCGAAGATCTTACGAAGAGGGTGGTCGGTCACAACCCTGATCGAACGCGCTTGAAAGTATGGCCGGAGTTTTCTTGCCGAGATGACCAAGGCGTAAGCGAGCTTTTCCAGGATGGGGTAGCGGAGCTCCGCTTTCCTCAATATCCGGCTGACATAGTAGATGGGCAGCTGCTTCTTCCCTTTTTCCCTCACTAGGACGGAGCTCACCGCCTTCGCTCCTACCCCGAGGTACAAGGTCAGGTCCTCCCCTTCCTTTGGGCTCTGAAGGAGGGGAGCCTGAGAGAGTTGTCTTTTCAGCCCTTGGAAGGCCTCTTCGCACTCGGCTATCCATTCGAACCTTTGATTCCCCCGCAGCACCTTAAAGAATGAAGAACACTTGTCTCCTGCCCTAGAGAGGAACCTGCTTAGCCCAGCTAGCTTGCCTGTCAAGCCCTGGACCTCCTTGGCGTCGCGCGGTGACTCCAGATCCAGGATGGCCTTGACCTTGTCCGGGTTGGGCTCCACCCCTGCCGGAGTCAGAAGATGCCCGAGGAACTTCCCGTGGCTGGCCCCGAAGACACACTTCAATGGATTCAGCCTCATTTTAAACCTTCTTAGGGTTGCAAATGTTTCCTCAAGATCTTGCAGGTGCGAAACCATGCACTTGCTTTTGATCATTAGGTCGTCGACGTAGACCTCCAAGTTCCTCCCCCTCTGATCCCGGAAGACCCGATCCATCATGCGCTGATAGGTAGCCCCTGCGTTCTTCAAACCAAAGGGCATCATCTTATAACTGAAGCATCCCTCCCTCGTGATGAAGGAAACATCCTTGGTGTCAGGAGGGTGCATCCGGATCTGGTAATAACCTGAAAAAGCATCTAAAAAACTCATGACAGAAAAACCGACGGCTGAATCAACCAGCGTGTCGATCCGAGGCAGAGGGTAGCAATCCTTAGGGCATGATTTACTCAACAAGGAAAAGTCAACACACATCCTCCATTTACCACATCCTTTCTTTACCATTACCATATTGGAGATCCAGCCTGGATACTGGATCTCTGAGATGAAGCCCGCCTCCAGGAGCTTCTTGACCTCCTCGCGAATGGGCTCCTCTAGCTTGGTGGCGACGGCTCTCATCTTTTGACGGATGGGGAGGGTGCGGGGGTCCAAGTTCAGGCGGTGGCAGGCTACGTCGGCGTCGATGCCCGACATGTCCGCCGCGCTCCAAGAGAAGATGTCAACGTTGCTTTGAATGCAAGCCCGCACCTGCTCCCGGGCCTCGAGACTCAAGCCCCCGCTGACCCGCACCCTTTGTACTTTTCCTGCGTCGGTGAAGACCTCCATCTCCACCACTTCTTCGGCCGGCTCCAGCCGCGACTGTTCCCAACCGGTCCTTGCCTCTTCCTCTAGCTCCAGCTCTCCTCTTTCTCTCTTCTCCTCAATCTCCATCGCTTCTACCCGCCCCTGCTGCTACTGCTCGACTTCTACGCCCCTCGGGGCCCCTCCCTCGACTTCTTCTGCCGCTTGCCCTTCTACTTCTAACGCCCCTTCCAGGCTCTCCTGCTCCCCGTCCCCCGGGACCGCCTGCATATCTCCTTGCAGCTTCTCAGTCTCTTCTCCTCCGACTTCCTCCCCAGCTATCCCTCTTGCCTCCTCTAAGACCATCTCCTCATCCTCAACAACCTCCTCTAGGGCCGCCATCTCTATCTCCAACTCTTCTGCCTCCACCATCCACGAAATGGTGTTGACTGCTGTAACGTAACATTGCCTTGCCACCTTCGGGTCTCCTCTTACCCTGACCTGCACCCCCCATTGTTGAACTTAAGGCACTGATGGAACGAGGAGGGGACGCAGCGAAAGGCGCTGATGAGGGGGCACCCAAAGATGGCATTATAGCTGCTCGGGGCGTCCACGATCACGAACCTGCAGTTCCACGACACGCCCCCCAACCTTATGTGCAACCCTACTCCTCCTTCTACCTCCTTTCTCTCCCCGAAGAACCCGAACAGAGGTCCATCCGATGCCAAGACCCTCTTCCCTTCAACCCTCATCTCATCAAAGGCCTTCTTGAAGATGACATTAACCGAGCTCCCGTTATCTACCAGTATCCTTGAGACCGTATAGTTTTCCACCGCCGTCTGGATCACCAGGGCTTCGCAGAATAGATCTTCATAGTCTGGCATGTCCGCTGATGAAAAAGTAATCTTTTCTTCTAGTGGGGGAACCTGGGAGGTGGAGGCCACCCCCCTCCGGTACATGCTTTGCAGGCTCCCCTTGCGGGTTGCCTCAATCCCCACTCCTCCGTGAATCACCCCGATTCCTCCCCGGGTCCCTACATCCACCCTGTCTTCGCACCTGTCTTCCACTTCGCCCTGCTACACCTCCACTATCCTCATCGGTGGATCCTGCCTCCCTGCTCCTCTGGCCTCCCTCAACTCTAAGAACTCCGGGCAGGTGGCTGTCGCGTGACCTTCCTCCTGGTGGAAGTCACAAAAAGGCAACGCCTCCCCGCCCCTTCTTCCGTCTCCCCTACCTCTTCTGCCTCCTCGAGCTCCCCTGGCTGCTCCTCTCCCTCTCCCTACTTCCATGGCCTCCTGCGGTGGCGGGGGACGACCCCTCGGCTCCTGCCTCCATGCCTGTCGATCGAACCTCCGGGGCTCCCGCAGGTTATCTCTCCCCTAATAGCCTTCTCCTGGGCCCTAGGGGCGACCCTCCTGGGGCCTCCAACCTAACCGGTTATTCGGCTCCCGGGCCCCCCAACCCTGCTGCTGCCCAAACCTTCGGGGCTCCTCCCTTCTCCTTTCTTCCCTTTGCTCCCTCTGTTCCCTCAGCTCCTTCTGCCTTCCCACTGCTGGTTCCTTCCTGTCATCCTCTGCTAGCTTGGCCAACTTCCTGGCGAATGCTGGGTTTGCTCTCTCGAAGTCAATCTCCTTTGCCTCCCTCTCCATGAGCTCCTCGAAGGAGAGGGGTGGCACCCACTTCAACTCCATGCTAAAAAATCCCGGTCTCAGCCCCAGGGTGAAGGCCAGCATCAGCGCGTACCTTGGAACCTCCTGGACCAAAAGGATCTCCTCCTGGAACCGGTCAACATAGTGACCCAGCGTCTCATCTGGCCTCTGCCTCACCGCAAACAGACACTCCGCTTCCTTCTTCCGCTTCTTTGAGGTTGAGAACCTCAACAGGAAACTTCTCCGCAGATCTTCAAAACAGTAGATGGATCTTGCTGGCAACTGGTGGAACCAGTCCCGAGCCTTCTCTTTCAACGTGATGGCGAACAGCCGGAACTTGAAGGCATCTGTCATCTGCCTTATTGACACAACGTCTTCAAACCACTATACGTGCTGCACCGGGTCATCCTTCCCCGAGTAGTAGGACATGTCGGGCTCCCGGAACCCCTCCGGTACCGGAGCCGAGATGATGAGCTCGCTAAATGGTCTCTCGCCTCCTGCCTGGCGAGAAGGTACGTCTCGCAGCCTCGGCTGACTTTCCCGATCCGCGAGACCGTGCCCTGGGAAGAGTTCCCGCACCGCCGCCTCCTTCTCGCCCGGATCCGTCAGCACCTCCTTGCCCGGGTGCTGGCTCTGGCCCGGGAATAGCTCCCGCGCCGCCACGTCTCTCTCGCCAGCCTCCCCCGGGACCTCCTTCCCCAGGCGCTGCCCCGGGGTGTTCTCGCCTGAGAGCAGGACCTCTTCAATTGGGACCTGAGGGGTGGCCCACTCGCCTCTTGCCGAGAAGGCCAAACTGATTGTTTGCAAAACCTCTCTCCTGAACTCATCCAGCATCCTCTTCGTTGCTTCCTCTCCCCGGGTGGGGGATCCTCCAGAACCTGACCCTTCACCTTCACCTCCAGCCATGGGGCCAAACTCAAGGCTTTCTTGTATCAGCTGCCTTCCACGCTCACCGCACCAGAACTGTTGAAGCCAAATATGACCCAAACTGAAGTTCGAAGAAAAAGGGGTGCAGCCAAAACCTACTTCTCTCAAGTCTCAACCCTTGACTGGATTCTAAGGACCTAAGACCGACCCAAAAGCCCCAGCAGGGAGGTCCCACCTCACACCCGGAAGATCCCTGAGAGCTTCCCCTCCAAAGCCAAAGCTGGGCTAGGAGCTCTTCAGAAAGCACTGAAATTTTGAGAGACAATGATAGCTTGCTTTCTAAGGAGCCCTTATGGGTCTATTTATAGCATTTTGCTGCCCTGAATTTACTGAAAAGCCCCTAGTTGGTCTGCTAATAGCCGAATCCCGCTGTTTTTCTGAGGGTACTGAAGTAATTCCTCCTGAGGGCAATTAGGACATTCTTCCTAAGGCACTGGGCCCCACTCGGCGAGAGCTGTGTCGAGACCCCTCTGCCTAGGGCCTCACGCGAACGTTCTCACCCGGCATAGTAGGCGAGAACTCTTTGAGATAGGGGCTTGGCTCGGGCGCAAGCGTCTCCGCGCAGGCCGCACTCGACGACCTTGGCCCATGGTTCCTCGTTCAACGATCATGCGCAATCGGTCTCGCCTTCTTTGGGCGAGATCTCCCTTAGGGCGGGAACAATTCGGCTAACCCAAATGTGACCATTGTGCCTTGTCTGGCTCAGCGAATATGAGGTTGTACAGTTTTGTTTAAAACTTACAAAAGTTTCTTATCAAAAGTTTACATAGCTTTTAACACAAAGATTACAAAGTTGTAAAATCTAGTAAATCTAATATAAGGCTGGTCTAGCTCCTTGATGACTATGCCTTTGCCTGATTGGATCATGACTTGTACTGGAGCATCAGTATCATCAGCTGGCTTTTTGCCCTTTAGATCTTTCTTCTTTTGTTCTTCAGCCCTTATTCTTTGCCTTTCAAAATAGTGAAAAGGCTTTGGGAAGTATTTGCTAGGCTCCTGAGCATTAGTAGGTAGCTTCCCAGCTTTTGCCTTTCTTCTATATTGAATAATGGCTTCCTGCCTGGCTTCATACTTTTGCCATTCTTGTTCAGTGTACCATTTGCCCCTATCATGGGTCTTGTCCTTAACAGCTTTCCAGGCAGTAAATATAATATTCCTTGAAGTAGGACTCCACTGTTCAAAATCAGGCTTCAACTCAGCCTGTTCTCTGAATCTCTTCTTTGATAGTTGAGCTTCTTGCTCCTTAGTCACAACTGCCTCTGACATTTCTAACTTCTCAAGGATAACATTTTTGGTACCTTCTGGAGGGTTGTACATCTGACCAACCAGGTGTTGAATTTGCTCAAAGTTAGAAGGGGGATATATGATTTGAGCTATTTCTTGCTGACCCCCTTCATTTCCTTTAGCTTGAATTCCTGACTCAGCTGTGTTGTCATCATCACATAGGGGTGGATAACCCAGAGTTGCTCTAACAACATTTGTTATCCATTTAGCATGCTCTGAGCTAGCATTGACTAACACTCTCTCCCCCTTTATGACTTCTTTTGCAATATGATTCCTGAGGTCATCTTTATGAAATCTGACTTGTTCATCAAGATAATTAACACCATCTTTATAGAATGACTTGAGTTTCAGAAGCTGATCAGAAATAATCTTTTGAGAATTCTTAATTGCTGTTTGGATAGCAGCTAGTCCATCCTGTAATTGCTTGTCAAAATCTGACTTGGCTTTAGCCCTTGCCTCAGTTTGGGCAACAATAGTATTATTTAACTCTGTAACAATCACATTATGTGATTCAGTCAGATTATCATTCATTCTAAGTTGATTCTCTAGGACATAGCCTTGCTTAATAGCTATATCATCAACTTGAGTCTTGATTTTTTTCTTGATGTGTTGCTAGGAAAACCACAGCATTGCCTCCTTTGTGAAAGCAGTCTGTCATTTCCTTCTTGTGCTGGTTTACTTCAAATCTTATGGATTTGATATATTGAGCCAAGGAGAATTGCAGATCTTTATGGGTCTCATCCATATATTTCTCCATGGTAATCCTTTATTCATCTAGCTTTACTTGCAATGAGACTAATAAGGAGCTATAATTAGTTGCTGGGGCAGATTGTGGAGCAGTTTGCAATGCCCTCTTATAGCTTTGGCTCCTTCTTTTGAAAACCATCAGTTTTCTCTTCTTTGCTTGTATTTCTGCTTCATCTTCAGAAGCTGAGGTACTAGCAATATCAACTCTTTCCATAGGACTAGGAGACAATTCCTGTTCAGTCCTAGGTTGCTCCCCCTGAGTCCCTTGCTCCTCCCTCTCAGTTCTTTCTTTCTCCCCCTGAGTGTTAATTGGCTCCCCCTCAATTTCTGCTTTCTCCCCCTCAAATTTAGTTTGCTCCCCCTCAGTTCTTGCTTGTACTATATCAGGAAACAACTCTTCAAGGGTAAACTCTTATTGAGTAGGGACTTGAGGCACCACAAACTCAGGAGCATCTGTAGCTGTAGATGTATCCTCCATGATAACATCTTGTGCTTGACTATTTAGTTGTGTGGTCTGGTCAGCATCAATCAAGGACTCAGTTAGTATTTCATCCTCATTATTGAAATTTGTTTGATTAACTTCATGTATTAACTCAAGAATAGTTTGTGTAGCCATTTTACTTTCCAAGTGTGTTGGCTCTACCTCAAGATGAGGCTCCCCTGCACCTGAGCACCATCTGTAATATCTTGTGCAGGAGATTTTTCAGGAATCTCTTGCCTCTTTTCATCAGGCATGTCCTTTGTTAGGACTCTATCCCATCTGGAGATGATCCTTATGTCCATTCTTCTCATATGGTTGATCTTTGAACCAGCAGTTTGTTCCATTACTTCAAAAATTGTTCTAACCAAGTACAGACTCATAATTCTTCCTAGATTTGGTTTCTTAATACTTTCCTTAATCTTTTCAAAAATTACTGCTGACCAATCTGTGTTTAGTCTGTAGATAATCCTGGTCATCAGGCTGAACATATAGGCAGAAACCCTATCATGTCCCCCTGGCTTGAAGAGAATGACTTTGCCAACCACTTCTGAAAGGAATTTTCCTTGTAGATTCATCCCTTTTCTATTCATTGCAGACCCAATCTTCATGGCGGGATCCAATCCACACCACTGAAGTGCTTACCTAGTCTTGGTTGTGGGTACTTCTTCTTATTCTTGAGTTCTTGGAAGTTGAAGAGTTTTCCTCAAGCTCTTCAAGGTAAGTTTAGCTTTAGCTCCCTGAACAGTAGATTTGATCTTAAGTCCAGTTGAATCTATAGTAGTTGCTCCATAGAATTCCAGTATTTCTTTCTTCCAAATCTTTGTGGGTTCGGATACCAGAAATTCCAACCCATTTTCTGCAATTAGGGTTATCACAGCTTGAATCACTGGTTCAGCATTATCAAAGGCGTTGCGAACCAGTTTATAGCCTTCATTGACATTATCTTCAACTTTTGGCGCCATTGGGGTTGAGAAAAAGCTTGGATTGAGAAGAGAGAAGTTGTCGACACAGGGTTTTGGTCTCGAAATGGAGAGTGTGTCGACAAGGTTTCTTGTTGACCTATTTATACCCTTCTATATAATGAAGGTGAAAAGGCACGTCAAAATCCTCTTAATGTGTCGACACTGTTGAAAAGTGTCGACACAGACTTCTAATGTCTCGACATTAATTCTATTTGTCTTGGTCGAGTTCGAGGAAGACCCTGTGAAGTCGTCGATCTGAGGTCGACGATTTGAAGTTGACGAAATGTTGTTGAATCTGCGCTCGACGATCAGTTGATTTTTAGTGTCGACACAACTTCTCTGAAGAGTCAACACCTATTCTCTAGATGTGTCAACACCACTTTCCTGGAATGTCGACACCTATTTTCTAGATGTGTCGACACCACTTTCCTGGAGTGTCGACACCAACTTCCTGGAGTGTCGACACCAACTACCTGGAGTGTCGACACCAACTACCTGGAGTGTCGACACCAACTACCTGGAGTGTCGACACCAACTACTATATGTCGACATAGACAACTCTTTGTGTCGACATAATTTTACTTAGCCAAATTTGTTAAACTAACTTATGTTCAACATTCCTAATTCAATTTTGAAATTATTGAATTTAGTTTCATCTAAAGGCTTAGTGAACATATCAGCAAGTTGTAAATCTGTATTAACAAATTCTAAAGAAATATCTTCTTTCTCTATATGATCTCGTAGAAAATGGTATCTTATTTCTATACGCTTTGTTCTACTATGAGAAACAGGATTATGAGCAATAGAAATAACACTAGTAAAATCACATAATAAAGGAGTTCTACTTACCCGAGTACCATAATCTTCTAACCGATGCTGTATCCACAATAGTTGTGCACAGCAACTTCCTGCAGCAACATACTCAGACTCAGCTATAGAAATTGCCACACTGGTCTGCTTCCTGCAGCACCAAGACACCAATCTTCCTCCTAGAAATTGACAGGTGCCTGCTGTGCTTTTCCTATCTACTTTGCAACCTGCAAAGTCTGCATCTGAATAGCCCATTAGTAGAAAATCTCTATTCCTAGGATACCAAAGGCCTAGATTAGATGTGCCCTTAAGATATCTCAAAATCCTTTTGACAGTAGTAAGATGAGATTCTTTAGGGCAGGATTGGTACCTAGTACAGATACATATAACATACATGATATCTGGTCCACTAGCAGTCAGATATAGGAGGGAGCCAACTATCCCTCTATACAAAGTTTCATCTACAGGTTTCCCTGCATCATCTTTGCTTAGAGATACACTTGTACCCATTGGAGTTCTCATGGTAGTGGATGACTCCATACCATACTTCTTAATTAATTCCTGGGTGAACTTAGACTGGGATATGGACAAGCCATCATCAATCTGTCTTACTTGGAGACCCAAGAAGAACTTAAGTTCTCCCATACTGCTCATTTCAAATTTCCCTTGCATAAGTTTTGCAAACTTTCTACAAGGTTACTTTCAGTAGAATCAAATATTATGTCATCAACATATA
Organism: Platanthera guangdongensis; assembly: GCA_039583875.1. NCBI lineage: Eukaryota > Viridiplantae > Streptophyta > Magnoliopsida > Asparagales > Orchidaceae > Platanthera > Platanthera guangdongensis. Next base: position 168,081,499 of record CM077156.1, on the reverse strand, counting down.
TTTGGACTAGGATGATCTTTTCTTTGGATTCCCTAAGGAATAAAGTCTTATCTATTTTCCCCCTTGAGAATTTGTTCTCAATGAGGAAATTGGATAGGGTTTCATACCAAGCCCTTGGAGCTTGTTTCAACCCATACAAAGCTTTCCTAAGTCTATAGACATAAGTAGGATTGAGTAGATCAACAAAACCTGAGGGCTGTTCTACATAGACCTCCTCTTTTAAGTCTCCATTTAAGAATGCAGACTTAACATCTATCTGGAACACTTTGAAGCCTTGATATGCTGCATAGGCTAGAAATAGCCTGATAGCTTCCAGCCTTTCCACAGGGGCAAAAGTCTGATCAAAGTCTATGCCCTCCTCCTGTCTGTATCCTTTGGCAACTAGTTTTGCCTTGTTCTTCACTATGATCCTACTCTCATCAAGCTTGTTTGTATAAATCCACTTTGTCCCTATGACATTGTGGCCTTTCGATTTTGGAACCAAATCCCAGACCTTGCACCTTCTGAATTGATTTAACTCCTCCTGCATAGCATCAATCCAGTGAGGGTCTTGTATTGCTTCTTCAAATCACTTGGGTTCCACTTGAGATAAGAAGCTAGAGCAAAGAACTGTGTTCAAGTTCCTACTCTTTGTTTGTACTCCTTGTCTTGGATCACCAATGATCTGGTGTGCAGGATGATCCTTCAAATGTCTAACTGCTGGAGGTAATCTATCAGTAGTTTGACCTTCTCCAATTTCTTCATTATGCTGCACCTCATGGTCTTCATCAGCATCTTGTGTGTCTTGTATTCCCCCAGGACAGCAACTACCATTTTCCTCATCCTGCTTTGCAGTTGGATCTTCTCTGATAGTAAGCTGGTCCATCTTCTGCTGTATATCTATAGAGCTACAAGAACTACTTGACAACTCACTGCTAATAAGTCTAGCTTCATCAAAGATGACATGAACTGACTCTTGTACAACTTGAGTAGCCAAATTATAGACCCTATAAGCCTTACTATTGTTGCTGTACCCAACAAATATCCCATCTTGAGATTTGGAAACAAACTTAGTTAGGTGAGATTTGCCATTGTCAAACACATAGCATTTGCAACCAAAGATCCTAAAATAGGATAAGTTTGGTTTTCTTCCTTTCATAACCTCATAGGGTGTCTTTTTGTGGCTTTTGGTGATAGAAGCCCTATTGAACACATGGCATGCAGTGTTTACTACCTCAGCCTAGAAATATTCTGGGAGAGAAGTATCACTCAATAGTGTTCTTCCAGCCTCAATCAATGTCCTATTCTTTCTCTCAGCAATGCCATTTTGCTGAGGTGTTCTAGGTGAGGACAATTCCTGAAGAATCCCAAATTCCTCACACAGCCTTGTCATACTTTCAAATTGGAATTCAGTTCCATGGTCACTTCTGATTTTGACCACTGAACTATTTAATTCATTCTGAATTTGTTTGACAAAATTGTAGAAGACCTTTAGGGTTTTAGATTTCTGTCTCAGAAAGAATACTCATGAGAATCTAGAATAGTCATCTACAACCATAAAAGTGTAGACCTTCCTACTTAGGCTCTGAACTAGCATAGGACCAAATAAGTCCATATGCAAGAGGTATAAGCACCTCACTAAGTCTTTGGTTTCAAGGCTATGAAAGGAGGATCTAGTCTGCTTGACTTTTTGACAAGCTGAACATATTCCATCCTTATAACAATTAACTTGAGGACCATTCCTCACTAACTCTTTACTAAAGAGTTGGCCAATTGTCTTGTAGTTAAGATGGGCTAGCCTCTTATGCCATTTGACACAATGAGAGGCTTTCTCAACAGCCACAAGACAGATAGGAGAATTTTTATTCTCACACTCAAAATTTAGGCAGTATACATTTCTTTTCCTATAGCCAGTCAATATGACTTTTTGATCACTTGACCTCTTGATATGACACTCATTCTTGACAAATGAAATGTCATATCCTAGATCACTCAGCTGGCTTATGCTTATTAGGTTATGTTTCAAACCCTTTTCATAGGCCACTTGAGTGATTGTAATTGAGTTGTTATAAATGTTACCAAAACCTTTGATGACTCCTTTTTCAGAATCACCAAAGATTACTTCAGGACCATTCAGCATTGGTGAGTAGTCCTTCAACAATCCCCTTATTCCAGTCATATGCTTGGAACACCCACTGTCCAAGTACCATATAGGGGCATGGCAACTTGGACTCACCTGCAACAAAGATTACTTAACCTTAGAACCCAAATAACTTTTGGGTCCTTGGTTCAAGTTAGCCCGAAACTTGACAAATCTGCCTACAATCTTTCTAACAGGTAGATTGCTATTCTTCATGACACTGGTATTGTGCCAACAGTCTAAGGCATAATGGTCTATCTTGCCATAGCACCAACACTCAAACTTATTATACCTCCATTTAGGTATAATCTTAGCTGTGTTGTTTGCAGGAGGTCTTTTGTTTTGTGCTGGGGCTTAGCCTTTCTAATTGGACTGTGCAGCCCATGCAGTTCCCTTAAAGCCTAATCCTGCCTTACCCTTTTGTGACACAAAGTCATCAATCAAGGGTAGGACAGATTTTGGCTTAGAGAAACAAACCACTATCTCCTTCTCTTTCTGAAGTCTGTTTTCCAGACTTTTGATCTGATCATTTTTGAATGTGATTGTTCCCATCTGAATAACTGTTATGTTTTTCAGTCTGGATATCTCATTCAACTTTTGATCCAGCAGCTTCTCTGAATTAGATGCAGCCAGCTTAAGAGCTGCAATTTCCTTAGCTTGATTTTTGACCAGGTTTTTGCTTCTCTTAAGTGCCTGCAATAAATCCCCATATTCATCTATTAGATGATGAATATCTCCATCAGATTCAGTCCCATCTTCATCTCTTGATGGATATGCATCTGATTCTGACCCAGTGAAGTAATCAGAATCTATAGATACACTTTTTACCTTACTGGGGCCAGACTGATCCTAGCACTGGTTTTCTTCAGACACTGCCATCAATCCTTTGCACTGATGGTCTTCTTGCTCATAAATAGAGTCCAGTAATTGTATGAACTCATCCTCTTCTTCTGTTGCAAACAAACCAATATATGCCTCAGCCTCAGATTTAGATTCTGAAGTTGATTGATCTGTCCAACTTTTCTCTTTCTCAACAACCAAGGATTTCTCCTTCTTACTCTTGTGCTGAGACTTCGTTTTGTTAGCTGACTCCTTCCTTTTGTCTGGACAGTCAGCCACCACATGTCCAGGTTTGTTGCAGCAATAACAAATAATTTTTGATGCAGTTGACTTGCCAGGCTTTGTCCCACTCCTGTCCTTCCTGGATGATTTCCTCTTCTGATAATAGTCATCCTTGGACTGAGATGAGGATGGATTAGATTTCCACTGCTTCTTCTTTAAGAACCTCTGGAACTACCTTGTGAATGCTGCAAAGCCTTCATCAGAATTATTGTTGTCTGTACTGTGATTATTAGAATTTTCTGAAAACACTTCTGCATCTTTCTTAGGAGAAGATGGAGACATTCATCTATTCTTCCTTGTGGCTTCTACCTCAAAGGCCACTGACTTTTCTCTATAGTCACACTTTGTATTTTTATCTTCCTCCTTTCTGGCTAACAACTGCATCTCATAAGAAAGTAATTTTCCAAATAGTGTTGGAGGTGAAATCTCTGCCAGTCTGGCCACTTCCCTTATGACACAGATCTTTGTATCCCAATCCTTAGTCAAAGACCTAAGGAATTTGTCATTCAGTTCATATGTACTGAATATTCTTCCATAAGACATTAATTCATTTACAATCCTGTAGAACTTTTTATAACATTCAGTTATACTTTCAGACTTGGCCTGTTTGAAACTCCAATATTTTTGATTAAGCATGGACTTTCTATCTTGCCAAACCTCTTTAGAACCCTCCATGTAGACTATCAATGTGTCCCATATCTCCTTGGAGGTTTTGCAGTGAATTAGATTCTAGAATGTTGAATCATCAATGACACTCACTATAATATTCTGTGCTCTTTTATCCATTGTAGCCAAGATGATCTCATCCTTACTCATCTCTGAAAAATCCTTTGGAATTCTTTGATTGGCATCAAGAACAAAAACCTTCATTGGAACATATGGCCCTTCCTTAACTGTTATATAGATTCTAGGATCAGATGCCTCCATAAATAATCTGACCCTTTCCTTCCATATTCCAAATATTTCCTTCTTGTAAATAGGAAATTTCATTGCACCAAGTTCTTTATGGTTTTCTCCTAAACCCATTTTCTTGAACTTATTCTGCCTCACAGATCTCACTCAGACTGTTAAGTCTATCTTTGAGGAACCTGGCTCTGATACCACTTGAAAGAATTGGTTACTAAACATATAGAGGGGGGGGGGGGGTGAATAGGTGCAAATCCTTTTTACACTAAGGCAGAATATTTATGCAGATAATCAAATCAATCTATCAATGCTACAGCTACCACAATCACAATATTCACAAAATTACACACAATCACAGATTGCACATAGTTTTATAGTGGTTCCCCAAGGTCTGGGTACATCCACTTTCCCCCTTCGCCTATCTAGTAGTGTGCTAGATTCATCCTAACATCTTCTCTTCACCTCAGATCCGCAGATCTTACAGCTCAGAACCCAAACAAGGCTCCTACAACTCAGAGTAAGTCCACACTCCTACAGCTCAGGCAATCTACCCTACCTCAGCCTTGAACAAGGCCTACAACTTAGAGATAACAATCTCCTACAACTCAGGCTCACAGCCCTACCTCAGCCTTCAACAAGGCCTACCACTCAGAGATAACAATCTCCTACACTCAGCCTTTATAAATCAGGCTTACAACTAAGATCTTATAAAGAACCTACAGAAAATAGATTTTAGTTTGTAATTTACCACCACCCTGGTTGAGAGAGAAAGGATGGTAGGTTTCTTGATCAGTTCTTGGAAGAATCTGATGGTAGAGAACAACCTCTCTTAGCTTTCTTCAAAGCTTCTTGAATCTGAACTCAGTAGGGTTAAACTCCTTTGAAGTTGATCTTCAATCAGCTTCTTTCTTGAAATTCAGATCTCAATCTGAATCCTTCTTGGCAGACTGGTTCAGAATCTGCACTTAAGAGACTTGTTGTTATAAGTCCCTTTCTTCACTTCAATAGATGAAGCTCTCTCTCTCTCCAAATTATTCTTAGATCTTCTAACGAAAATATTCTTCTATTTTTATGTAACTGTATGTGTATACTCTTTTCATCACTTTTTCTGTTGATGGAGAATACCTTTATATAGACTTCCTCCATGGTAACCGACTGATCCGGTTTCTAACAAACTTCTGACAGCTCTGATAGTTGCAGTAGACCGGTTGGTAATGGCAGCTGTCAAGTCATCCAATCACTTCTTGAAACTCTATCTCTATCAGCAAAGTGTCGAGACTGAACTTCATCATGTGGCGACACAAGTAGACTAAGTGTCGACACAAGCCTTGGTGGTGTCGACACAGTTCCCTTAGTGTTGACACTGCTTCTCGACACAGCTTCTGTAGAATGTGTCGACACTAGTTCTGTGTGTCGACACAGTTACTTATTTTCTTCACAAAAAATTAACTTTGTTGAAACTCTGCCATGTGTCGACACAAGTCCTATGTGTCCACACAGTTGATGTCGACAAAGTCTTCTGTGTGTCGACACTGCCTCTGTGTGTCGACACAATTGATGTCGACTAAGCTTTTTTGTGTGTCGACACTGCCTTTAGGTGTCGATACAGTTGATGTCGACTAAGCTTCACTGTGTGTCGACATTGCCTCTTTGTGTCGACATAGTTTCTTCTGGTGTCGACACAATCTTTCCAAGTGTCGACATAATTGACTCCAAGTGTCGACACAGCTTTTCTCCCGGTGTCGACTCATGGACTTAGAAACTTTTTCCTGCATTCCTGCATTTTCTTAATCTGCACATATAAACTCAAAACAACATCAAATACACCTTAATGCATATCATTGAGTAAGCTGAGGCTTCTTCAAATCTGGTACACATTTTCCAATGTACCCAACAAAAATCTTGTTACTCGAGTATTAAACCTGAGCTACTCGAGTAGTAGATAGACTACTCGATTACATAAACTTAACTACTTGAGTGAAGTAAAATTACACGAAATCCTGTCTTTGCTAACTCGAGACAAAAGACTAAACTGCTCGAGTACTTATATGACTACTCGAGTAATTTACATAGAAAATTTTCTGGAGAAGAAATTCTGTTAACTCGAGAATGAGAATGGATCTACTCGAGTAATTTACTTAACTACTCGAGAGCTATAACTTGACTACTCGAGAGCTAATTTCCTTACTCGAGTATAGATAGTCTTACTCGAGTATTGACTAAGTGTTTTACTCGAGTATGAAAGTGACTACTCGAGTCAAATACTTAGAAAAGTTTCTTCAACAGAATTTTCTCTTCTTTAGTGAATTCAACAACAAGTCTTTCTCCAATCCATCCTAGTGCTTGAATATGAAGTGTATCCCAATAGAGAGGCTACACATGAGTCAACACCATGGATCACACAATGAGGGATTACATTGTATGGTCCTGTGTTTGGTGACCCATTGTAAACTGACATGGGTCTACACTTGGCAATATAATCCTGCAAACACATAACTTGAACAAAGCATCAAATACAAATTTAATTCATCTTATTTCAAGGGTGACTTCACCAAATCTGGGTTAATGTGGATACAATACCCAACAGGATGGGTGATCCGGCTATGGTCTCGATGTTTTCGACCATCTGCCTACCACAGCCCCTCCTTGCGGGGCGCTTTGTTGATCTCTGGGTGCCCTAGGCAGATCCTGCTAATCTTGTAGGCGTCCCTGCAAAAATATTTCGAGCAGCCCCAGGTGAACAAGGCCCTTGATTTCCTACTTCAAGCGGGAACAGTCTTCAGTAGTGTGCCCCATGTTGCAGAATAGAGATCGGGCGGTCTGGCGGTCTGACTCTGGCGGGTTGCAGTCCGGGCAGTCTATCGGTTTCTCTCCTGAGGTTTGGTTGCAGACTTGTTGCTGTTCGTGCTCTGGCAGTTTATCAATCAGTCCCTGGCGACTTGGAGACCGGGCGACCTGGAGGTCTATTGTGGCTGGTTGTTGTCTCCCTCTGGTGGTTGTCGGGCATTTTGCCCATTCATCAAACCGTGCAGCTTGGTCGACTTTTATTTATGTTAAACCGCTTGTACATGATATTTTTTAGTCCTACATTGTTTATTTGTAATCTCTTCCATCTCCTCCATTCTATAAAAGGGAGGTTATACCATGTAATTCACACCTTTTTTGGAATACAAAAATTTCTGTTTGTCCAATTTCCAGACTCTCTTTTTTTGTTCGCACATGGTATCAGAGACAACGATCTTGTCCGCTTGATTCAGTGCCTTCTTCTGTCCGCGCGACTTGATCTCATTCTTACCGCTTGTTTGTGCGGCCTCTCCTCCTTTATCGCTGCTCTTTGTTTGCGTGGCCTTCTTCTTCTCGCTCTTTCTCCGCGGACTGCTTTCGCGGCTTATTGGTCTTATGTTCGTGTGGCCTGATATCTTCTCGTGCGACTTCTTTCCTTTTTTCCGCTGCGGGTTCTTGTTCTATTCCTGTAGGACCTTTAATTGAGTACACTGCGGTCTTCTCTCTTCCCGCGCGGCCTTTTATCCGCCCCGACCTCTTTCTTTCCACGCGACCTTTCTCTCTTCTCTTTACCTGCGCGGCTTGTTCCATGGCCCTTTCCGGCTCTTCTGCCACCAATGCTACTCCTGTGACAACTCTGCCTCCTCCTCCCATTCCTTCCGGGAATCTTGGCACCGTCTCCAAGCTTGTTGGTTCCAACTACTCGGATTGGAGCATCTCCTTCACCTTCCTCCTTCGCTCACAATGCAAATGCCACAACCTTACTGATGACCCTCCTCCTACCACTTTCGCTGAATTTAACGACTGGGATTCTAGCAATGCGCTTGTCCGCACTTGGCTCGCTAACAATCTTTTCGATGAGTATCTTCCTGTCATCTGTCATAATGAGACGGTCAAGAAGGCATGACTTCATCTTGCTGCTCTGTACTCGAAGGGGGCTCAGACGTCCCGTATCTATACTTTGTATGCGGACCTATTTGTCCGTCCTTCGATGTCTCTTGCTGTCGCTTATCAACAGGTCCAAGCTCCTGGGGCTGAGATTCTTCAACATCGCCCCTTATTTGCAGATCTTGCCGAATAGCACAAGCACTTTCAAGAACTTCTTGTTGTGTGCTACCTCCTACAACTTCCTAATTTCTACAACATGATCCACAACCAAATCTTGGGTGAAGTGGAATCTCCCAACTTGGATATAACTGTAGCATGCATTACCATAGTTACATGTCTTCTTCAGCGTCCGCTTCTGTCTTCTCCTCCTCTGGACTCAACGGAGTGGCTCTAGTAGTCACAACCACCATTCCGGTGGTCGGAGTTTTTCCCGCTTCCTCTGCTCTCACTGTGGCCGTACTGGGCATCTTATGGATCGATGCTGGCTGAAACATCCACATCTTCGCCCTTCTAGTGACTCTTCCACCTCCTCTTCCAAGCCGTCTGCTTCGGTGGTCACTTCCTCAGGTAGTGCTCACGTGGTTACTCAAGGTAAATGTCTCATCTACTCTAGTGTAACTAATCACAAGACCTGCAATCCGCAATGCTTTTCTCTCCTTGAAACACATAATCGGTTGCCCCCGGTACTTATTGCAGACGACTCTTTCTCCCCGGTTCATGGGATGAGAGTGGTTCATGTTACTCCATCTTTTCGCTTGGCCGACACTCTATATGTGCCCAATTTTCCCTGCAATTTGTTGTCAGTTACATCTTTATGCAAGCAACTTCAATGCTCCATCACATTTACTCCCACTTCTTGCTCTTTTTAGGATCCGAGCTCCCAACGAACGATTGCTACTGGGACTGAGAGTGGCGGCCTCTACTTCCGCGATAATGTTTCTGCTCTATCAACCTTCTCCTCCTCTTCTCAGATCTCCTACAATGGCATCTCTGCAATAAGACCCCTTTTTTTTCTCTAAAACCCCCGGGGTCTTATGCCAGAACTGCCGTTTTGCGGTGACACTAACACTTGGGAAGGTTACCACTATAAAATGCCGATCCTGCCTACCTTTACGATCACCATAAAGAAAGACAAGTATACACATAGTATGGATAAACTAAGTTCACAATCACATGTAATATATGTAAAGGAAAATCACATCAAGTCCACATATAATAAAACAGGCTCAAGCCCGGTACATCAAATCCTCACTACAAACACTCGCGGAAGCTAAGTAACTAATCACTCACGGAACCATTAGCTGGTGCTCCTGTGCTAGACTGGCCCACCACCATGAGCACCGTACTTCGCTGGTGCTGTGTCCCCTGCTACTGCTACCTGTCTCCAATTCGGAGTCCCTGGAATGTTATGGTCCGAAAACCGTTAGTCAAAAAGACTAAGTCCTATCATCCCCTACCCATCCCCCATGGCTCCCAGGCACCGAGCGGGGAGGAGGAAAGGGAAGCTATGAAGGTGGAGAATAAGAAAAAAAGGTGACGGTGGAACTATTCTAGCAGTTAATTATAAAGTATATATAGCTAAGCATGGAAGGTAGAAGCTAGCAGTTCTATAGTAGTAAGCAGTAAGGTAAACAAGTAGAGTAAAGCAACACATATAGAAAAGACATTCTAAAAAGTAAGTAACCTTAACTTATATGAATGCCCATACAGAATTATAAGTTAAGGGGTCTTCTGCAAGACTCTCATCGTATAAACAGTCTCATACTGATTTACACGTTGGGGTGTCGGTTGTATGCAAGTATGAGTGTAGTGATATGTCATGCCATGATTCATGCAAGTGCAACTCACGCACATGACTCTATGCGCATAGACCTTTAGTTCGCCCTATTTGGGCAGCTAGCTTCACTCCCAGGAACCTCCATAGTGGCAAACAGAGACAGTGGGTCGGGCCCCCCACTCCTAGGTGGGTATCCACACTACCAGGCCTAGCCCTTACGTACGCCTCTAGTAGGACACAACCTAGAGTCACCACGTACTAATGCTGGCCATATCCCCTAGACTTTCTTTGGCTAAGTGTCAACCATACCCACCGAGTCAACGTATCGACGTCGGTGTAAACGACCGTCCAATATCGAAGACCCACCACCTTATTTATATATCCAAATCCTTCCGATCCACCGGTTCCCCGGACTATCCCGTCCGTTGCATTTACCTTATGAACCTACCGTTCGAATGTAAAATCAAACTAACCTAACCAACCTCCCGAGCTACCGTGGTGTGTGAATGTGAAACCCTAGTAATACTAGTTGCTCTTAAACAATGATTTTACTTACAGGTTAGGTTAGCCCTGGACTACCCAAGGTATTCCCCGTGAAGGGCTCTCGAGGGCACTTGGAACTACGATGTGCTGAAGCCCAAAGCTCCCTTTCGCAATGCACTTACTGTTATTGATTATTACCTATTACCTGATCCCTTTAATCATTATGTTAGAACTAACCTTAATGTATTTGACTCTTCCTCTCCGCGGGAAAGACGATCTTTCGTCGAACCGAAGCACTACCTACTCTAGTTATCCCTTCATTATTTCCAATGATGAACTCCTTAGTACTTGATCTCAACCAATAACCTAATATCCAACTCTTTGAGTTCATTTTGCAGTTTTACTATGTGAAGACCATCCTAGGTTATATGATGTGCATGATAAGGGGTACTCCGCATTTTCATTCAAAAGCCATAAGATAATTAATGGGGGTCTATCATGTCATGATTAGCCTAAATCCAGAAATTTATAATTTTCTAATTAAATTTGGCATTTAATAAATTTTTCCCAAAATTAATCCATAGGTGATTTGAACATGAAGTACTAGATTTACTTAGATTAGGACCATTCAAAAATTATGAATGTTGTAGGTTAACAAGATATCAGTGAATACTAAATATCATAAACTTTCATAAAACATTTAACCTCTAAATATTTATTCCAAAATAATTCATATAATAGGGGTATTGAAGGAAGTACCAAAAATACAAGTCCAAAAATTCCTCAAAAATTAGCAGAGTTACATTATAATCATAAAATTGCACTTCCTAAGTTTCATGAAATTCCCAAGTAGACTAGGTAAAAGATTATCCTAAGGAAAACCATCATAAGACACTTTATGAAGACACACCCTTGTAAACTCAATTAAACAACATTTAATTATTTTTCCATGCTTCTATATGCCCTAATATGTTCCTTGACTAAGTATCATAATTTTTCAGCAATCTATGATATTTATTTCCTATTTATCCAGGTAAGGTGCACTAGTTTACTTTACAAAGGAGGTACTACTAATAAAGCTTCAACCACTCCAAATAAAGTACTAGTGCTGTCTAAAGACATTTGAATATCTATTACAGAATTTCAAGTCATTCTACTACATATACATCATGATTTCATCATTAACATCAATAGGGCAATATGGAAGTTACTACTACAAGAATGATCTACTGATCTCTAAACACCATAAGATAATTAACAGAGGTTAATAATACTATGAAATTGTCCATGCCAAAATATCATCAAGATTCACGGTCATTTGAACCATAAGATAATTTCTAGGGTGTTAAACCTCTGCACCCTTTTTTCCACTCCAAAACCCGGGTCAAAGGTTGGAGGAGTGGGGCTAATATAAGTTCGAGAGGACCGTCTGGGTAGGCGGTGTGGGACTAATCAAGCATGCCTATTTTTGGTTCATGCCGACCGTCCAACATAGGGTTTAAAGTCATAAATGCTTATTAAGTGGTTTATGTGGGGTGCATGTGTATAAGTACCACCATTTCCCTTACTAGGGCATTCCAACACCCTAGGATCTCATGGACTGATCCCCAAGTCCATCCAAGAACATAACCCCCTATGTCCTTCACAAGCCCCCAAAGTTCATCCTTAGGGTTAGAACTAGGGTCCTAGGGCTAATCTACCCTAAACCACCCCATAATCTATATGAGGGTGTTAAATGTCATGTAAAACTAGTGGCCAAAATTTTAACCTCTGTTGAGGTGGTTTGGCCACTCAAACCCAGAAGGGGAACTTTGACCTAAATACCCCTTTTAGGGCAAGGCTAGGGTTTGCTTATTTCCAAACTAAATCATCACCAAATGGGATGAAAATTTATACAGAGCCTTATGATGACCCCAAGGACCACTCACCAAAATTTGGGAGGGTTTGGAGGTAGTTAGACCTATTAAATAATTCCTACATGGATTATTAAATTCCTAGAAAAAATTTAGGAAAACTTTTTCCAAAAATTACCAATTTTGGATATGTTCTAGGTATAGGTAAGAATGTCCCCATCCAAAATTTTAGGTCATTTGGATGGATGGATTGATGTGGGTACTCAAAATAGTCTCTGGTCTAGCCTAGTTATAGTGCTCACCAAAATGAGTGTTGTGGTCAAACCAGTTACCCAAATTGGTTAAAATCAATTTTAAATTAAAGTATACCAGTAGAGCTATAATTTTTATTCTGACAACTGTTTCTGAAACACCACTAAGTTTTTTTAATATTTAATTTAAAAACAGCCCAGAAATGAGGCAGAAATTAATAAAACAGGAATTATTAAAATCAGATCCAGCACGGATCTTAAAGCAAATCCAACACCTCCTGTTCATCTTCTTCCTCCAGCGAAGGGCTGGGATTGCCCGAACCTAGAGCAACGTCCAATACATTTTCCCGGCCATCCAACCACCTTCCTGGCCGGCCACCACCACCACTATCTTCGTTGTGGTGGGGGATATTGCCGGGCGGCGGCATAGCCGCTAGAGGGGTGGTTTCCGGCGAACCCACGAGGTATAAAAAGCCATGAAAATCTGAAATTTCCCTCACCCGATTGGGTTCAATTGAGCCTGATTTCTCACCTAATTGATCTAGGATTTTAGCCCACGAAGAGAGGAGTAGAGGAAGACCTGTAATCATGCTTGCCGATGGGTTTGGTGGTGGTGTGCCATGGCCGGATTTTGGAGCTTCGGGTATTCTGCAACAACACTACCAAATGGCTCAAAACCTTCAGGGAAGATGTGAAAACAACTCCTCTAGTCCTAAGGAAGCTTTTAAAACCATCAAATGGGGGAGGGAAAGGGTGTGGCATCAATGGACAATAATGGCCATGAATGGAAAATTTCGGCCATGGAGTATTCACTGGATTCAGCTCCTATGTGGCTGGCTAAGGCTGTTGATCTTCTCAAAACTGAAGGGGGAATGAATCCAACATGAAGAGACGAGATCTCAGCCTTCCTATGACATGAATGAGCGTCACTCCCCACCTTCTCTCTCCTCCATTAAAGGGGAAAAATGAAGCTTTTCTCTCTCCTAGTCATCAAGGCCGATTTTGATGTCTCCTCCAACCTATTGGCAGCCCACTATGTAGGATCAAGCGCATACCCAACTGTTCCAAAAGCCCGGACTGTTGGAAAGGGTGCTATTTAATTTCATAAATAAGTATTAGAGTGCCACGTGTCAAGTAAAGGAATGCCGGACCAAACTACCCCCCCCCCCCCCCCCCCGGCGTCCAGCATAACCCGCTGGCTCAGAGTTGGAGTTACCACATGGCCCACATGGCTCAGAGGTGGGGTTACCACATGTCCATGATTGCATGACTCAGAGGTGGGGTTACCATATGTCCACGGTTGCCTGACCCACCGGACCCACATAGGTAGAAGGGAAAAATCAGGATTTAATAGCACACCCCCGGTCTTGAACTCGTGACCTCCTCTGATACCAAATGTAGGATCACGCGGATACCCAACTGTTCCAAAAGCACGGACTGTTGGAAAGAGTGCTACTTAATTTCATAAATAAGTAGTAGAGCACCACGAGTCAAGTGAAGGAATGCAGGACCCAACACACTAACTCATATTAATAATATAAATGAGGTTAGCCCAAGTGAGGGAAATGAGTTTGAGTTTGGGCTAGCCCATTTGGGCTAATTTGACCTAACACTAGAATAGAGTTGACCTTGGTCAACATGACCATTTGGGTTGACCCCAATGGGTCCTTGGTGACCCATTGGCCTCCCTTAAGGTCTAGGAAGACTTGGGTAGGGTTGGTTGGGCATCTTGGGGGTCACTTGACCCTTAGTTAGGGCACTTTGACCCTTTTTGAAGCTAGGGTTGACTTGGGTTAACTTAGCCTCTTTGGTTGACCCCAATAGGTCCTTAGTGACCCATTGGCCTCCCCTAAGATCTAGGAAGTGTTGGGTAGGGTTGTCCTGGCACTTTGGAGGTCACCCGCCCTTAGGAAGGGTACTTTGACCAAATTAGGGTTAGGGTTGACTTTGGTCAACCTAGACTCTTGGGTTGACCCTAATGGGTCCTTGGTGACCCATTGGCCTAACTTTAGGGTTAGGAAGGCATGTGTGGGGTTCACTTAGCTAAGGTAAGGTAAATTGACCCTAAGTAGGCCAGTTTGACCCATTTAGGGTTAGGGTGGACTTAAGCCAGCTTGGCCACTTTGCCTGTCCCCATTGGGTCCTTAGTGACCCTATGGACCACCAAGGTGGTTTAGGGTGTTATGGTTGGGTCATGGGGTCAAGTTGGAGCCCTAAAGTCAAACCCTAAGTCTAGTGGTGAGGATGTGCTATAGGCAAACCAAGGTGATTTTCACCTTGCCCCTTGTTCACTTGGTCCTTTGAGCTTCCTATGGTTTTGTCATGACACAGTCATGACAAAACCATTCTTAGGGGCCTAGTTGTTTGAGGGATGTTACAAATCCCAATATATAAAAAGTAAAAATTTTGTCCCCGAAATTAAAGTTAAGCCTACGGAAGTAAAAGTATGTAATATCCCGAGGAGTTGAAGGTATACCTGACTCGAAAAGGTTCCGGGTACTTTTGCTGCATCAAGTCCTGTGGCTCCCAAGTGTGCTCCTCCTTCCCATGGTTTCTCCGCAGAACCTTGACTAGTGGAACCTTCTTGCGTCGCAGGACCCGCATCGCCGTATCATCGATTCTGATCGGCTCCATGCTAACCGATCGATCTGAGGCCACCGGGCCATCTATAGTGGAAATCAGCTGCTCAAGGCGTAGTAGAGCTCTCCTAAGTGAAGAGACGTGGAAGACGTAGTGCAATCCCGCCAACTCCGGCGGCAGCTCCAGTCTATAAGACAAGGGGCCGATCCGCTCCAGGATCCTGTAAGGCCCCATGTATCTCGGACTGAGCTTCTTCCATCGGCGAACCCGCGAGACTCCATGCATTGGCCGTATATTTAAGAAGACCCGGTCTCCAACCTGGAACTCCACCTGACGATGCTGCGCATCGTAATATTTGGCCTACCAGCTCTGGTCCTCCAACATCCTGTCCTGGATCAATCTAACCTGAGCATCAGTGTCCTCCACAAACTCTGAGCCGAGTGCCTTCGGATCCTCATCCTGAACCCAATATAGTGGGGTCCTGCACCTCCGTCCGTATAATGCCTCATAAGGGGACATGCCTATGCTGGACTGATGTCTATTATTGTACGAGAACTCGATCAGCGGCAGCAGTTTCTCCCAAGGCTCGCCGTGGTCCAAACTACATAGGCGCTAAAGATCTTCCAGTGTCTGGTTGGTGCGCTCCATCTGTCCCTCTGTCTGGGGGTGGAAAGCCATGCTGAATGTCAACTGATAACCCAGGTAAGCCTGAACTGACCTCCACTCCTTGGACGTAAACCGTCCGTCCCGATCTGACACAATCGTCCTGGGCACCCCATGATAGCGCACAAACTGCTCGATGAACCTCCGTACCAGCATACACTACTAGAAAACAGACTTTTAGCCACGTTTTTTTTGCCACAGGGGAAAACCATGGCTAATAATGAAGTATTAGCCACGATACCTATTCCGTGGCTAATAAGTTAGTATTAACCACGGATGACTAATTCGTGGCAAATAAAAAAGTTTTTTCCACGGTTTGCCTATTCTGTGGCTAATACTATTAGTATTAGCCACGGAAACCTAATCCGTGGCAAAAAATGGATATTTTTAGTCCCTGACTGGCAGTTAAAACTTCTATTTCGGGTTTATATTACCAATTCCGCAATGAATGTTTGAATTAAGCTGGGCTCCCGGGCAGGCGGGCGGCCGCGCCGGCGAAATTTTTTTTATGTGAGGAAAGAAAGAGCTTTTACCCACGTCAATTGAACCGTGGCAAAAAAGAAGCTTTTAGCCACGACAATTGAACCATGGTTAATAATTGCTAAAAACAGGCCCTTTAGCCACGATTTTAATTTGTGGCTAAAATTCGTGGCTAAAGCTTATTTGCCACGAATTCAGTGTGGA
This sequence comes from Platanthera guangdongensis, assembly GCA_039583875.1. NCBI lineage: Eukaryota > Viridiplantae > Streptophyta > Magnoliopsida > Asparagales > Orchidaceae > Platanthera > Platanthera guangdongensis. The sequence continues at coordinate 168,065,170 of CM077156.1, read as the reverse complement.
TAATACTATTAGCCACACTCGCATTGCCCACGTCCATTTGCCATGGGTAGGTCGTGGCTAAAAGGCTTTAGCCACGGTTTTGGACTTTTAGCCACAACAATCTGTCGTGACTAAAAGTCTGTTTTCTAGTAGTGACACTGATCGAAGCGTCCTTCGCAACTCGAATGAACCTGGCCACCTTCGTAAGTCTATCGACAATGACCCAGATCGAATCATTCCCCACACGAGATTGGGGTAGCCCATGTATAAAATCCATGGCTATGTCCTCAAACTTCCACTCTGGCACTGGAAGTGGCTGTAGTAACCCGGTCAGATTCTTGCACTCCGCCTTTACGAGCTGACAAGCCTTTCAATGCGCCACAAAATATGTAATTTCCTTCTTCATACCTGGCCAATACATCATCTTTTTCAGGTCCGCTGCCATCTTATTGATCCCCAGGTGCACTGAGTATCTGCTATAGTGTGCCTCTGACATGATATCCTCCCGAATCTGGCATCCTGCCGCTATATAGACCCTGCCTCTAAAACATAACAGTCTATCCCTCAAGGAGTAATCCCTGGCCGTTCCTTACTCCAAGGCTCTGAATATCGGCTCTGCCCTCGCATACAGCCTATGCCCGTCCCTGATGCGATCCTGAATGTCATCGGTGGCAGTCATCGATGCTAGGTACTTCGTATATAGCTTTAGATCATCCTCAGACATGAAAGATATATGCATCTCCTCCAACATCTTCACAAACTCCAAGGCCATCAGCTGAGGACCTGCTCCTGATGTAGTTGCTCTCCGGCTCAGAGCGTCTGCCACAACGTTTGCCTTCCCGGGATGGTAGTGCATGGTGTACTGATAGTCCGACAAAAACTCTACCCAACATCTATGTCTGATGTTTAGCTCCTTCTTCATGTCCACGTACTTCAAGTTTTTATGATCCAAGAATATATCGCAGTGGACACCGTATAGATAGTGTCGCTAGATCTTCAGAGCAAAAATAACCGCCCCCATCTCCAAGTCATGCACTGGGTAGTTTTGTTCATGTTTCTTCAACTGATGGGAGGCGTAAGCTATCACATGCCCATTCTGCATCAGAACGACACACATCCCCTGATATGATGCATTAGTGTATACCTAGAATCCTTCCTTCCACGATGGAAGAGCAAGGATAGGGGCCGAGGTAAGCTGACCCTTTAGCTCCAGAAAGGCAGCCTCGTACCGTGGCGTCCAAACAAATGGAGACTCCTTCTTCGCCAGAGACGTGAGAGGGAGAGCAATCCGAGGGAATCCCTCCGTGAACTTCCGGTAGTATCCGGCAAGCCCTAAGAAACTCCTGACATCCGTTGCCGTCTTTAGTGGTGGCCAATCCCATATGTACAACCCTGTGTCCGGCGAGAGGGTCCCGCCAGGGAGGTTGAGCAGGCCTGGCCCCGCGACCCGCACCCGAGCGACAAAACGGGCTAGACGGCGGAAGGGCTGGCCCGCTCCCGCCCATTTCAGGCGAGCGAGCCGGCGAGGCGAGCGAGCTGGCGACCCGCGATTGGCGGGTCGATCGAAGTCGCGACGACCGCCGGCCAACTCCCACACGCGACCTGGCTGCCGATCCGCCCGGCAGAAGACGGGCAGCTCGCCCATATCGGCTCGCGCTCGCCCAGGGAGTATAGGCGAGCCACGAGGCCAGGCCGCGCCCGCCTCCTGCGGGGGAACTGGAGGCGAGCTGACCCCCCAGGGGTGCGAATAACTACTCAGAACAGCGGAGCCTCGCTGTTGGCAGACCAGGTTGGACTGCGCATAACTATTCAGAACAGCGGAGTTTGGCTGTTGGCAGACCCAACCAGGGGCCTTTTGGTATTTCCAGGTCAGTCCTTTTGGTTATTGGCAGTTCAGATTCTGAAAATCTATAAATAAGACCCAAGGGGTACCTCAGAGGACACGCTTTCGGTGCCTCCTTACTCTCATTTTCAAGTGTTCTCTGAGGGTACCTTAGCTCGGCTATTGGCTAAGGTGGGGAAGCGCTCAGAGATCTTCCGGGTTTGTGGTGGGACCTCCCTGCCGAGCCCTTGGGTCTGTCCCTTCTTGTCTCTTTCGTTGTTTTTCTTGCAGGAGCAAAGTAGGCGCGAGACCACCCCTTCCCCAAGGGTCGAACTCCACAAGAGGCCGGATTCAGGTTTCAACATTTTGGTGCGGTGAGCGTGGAGAGTGGTCAGTGCAGAAAAGCTTCGACGAGCTCAATGACGGGAGGTCAAGGATCAGACAGGCAAGACTCGCCACCCCCACCACCTCTTGCAACGGTGGGAATGTTTGAAGACTTCAGGAATGAGGTGCTGACTCTGGTCAAGTTCGCGCTCGGCACGCGGGCCGAGTGCTCGACTCCGGCGATCCCGATCGCGGCCGCCCCCTCCTTGGGCGAGGACGCTCCCGGCAGGCGAGCCGGGAAGGAGGTGGCCGAGGAAGGCCGAGGAAGCGAGCTCCCGGGGCGCGAGCTCTTCCCCGGTTCGGCAGGCCGAGGCCGGTTCGGCGAGTTGGGTCCGCGAGACTCGCCGGCCCGCCAGGTGGGGGGAGGCAGCCCCTTCAGCGAGCTGGTCTCCTCAGCTCCAGTACCAGACGGGTTCAGGGAGCCCGAGATGACCTACTACACCGGGAAGGGAGACCCGGTTCAGCACGTCCAGTGGTTCGAGGACGTAGTCTCCATCCGTCAGATGTCGGACGGATTCAAGTGCCGTCTCTTCGCCATCACCCTCCGAGAGAAGGCAAGGGAGTGGTCCACCAGCTGCCGGCCAGTTCCATCTATTGCTTCGAGGACTTGCGCCGAGGGTTCATGTTGAGGTTCACCACCTCAAAGAAGAGGAAGAAGGAGTCTGAGTCCCTGTTCCACATAAAGCAGGGGGTGAACGAGACGTTGGGGAGCTATGTGGATCGGTTTCAGGAGGAGGTTACCCAAGTCCAGGAGATGTCGGGCCACAGTCTGATGATGGCCTTCACCCTGGGCCTGCAGCAGGGTTTCTTCCGCATGGAGCTGAAGAGAATTCCCCCCCTCTCCTACGAGGAGCTGATGGAGAGGGCGGCGAGAGAGGTCGACGGGGAGGCGTCGAACCCAAAATTTGCAAGGAAGTTGGCCAGGTGGGCGACTGAGGAAGAAAAGGAGTCAAAGGGAGGAAGAGGACAGGAAGAGAGAAGGGGGGAGCCTAGGCAAAGGGAGTAGAGGGAGCAGAGGTAGCTCCAATGGCAGCAGCCGCCGAGGTGGGGGCACCGGGAGCCCGACCGCCGGCTGGGCTGGAGACCTGAGTGGCAAGGGAAGGGGCCACAGGGGGGGTACTACGGAAGGGGTCACCATCAGGGGAGACAGGATCAGTTCCACCCACCGGGCTGGAGGCAAGGTCAGAGGCCTCGGCTCCCCGATCAGGAGGAGGCCATGGCCATAGCTCTGGGAACGAGGAGAGGGATCATGAGAAGGAGGAGAAGGGAGTTCAGGGTGGAGCTGCCCTATTGCGACTTCCATCAGGAAGAGGGGCACGCAACAGCCACGTGTCCGGAATTCTTGGAGATGAGAGGAAACAGGGGGCGGCAGCAGCAGCAGGAGGAGGTGCGGCAGGAAGTGAGGATCGAGGAGGTCCTGCCTCGGGCGGAGGAGGATCGCTGTGAAGACCGGGTGGATGTGGGGACCCGAGGAGGGATCAGAGTGATCCATGGGGGTGTGGGGATCGAGGCTTCCCGCAAGGCAAGCCTCCACACCATGTACCGGCGGAGCGTCGCCTCTACGTCCCAAACCCCGCCGCCAGAGGAGAGGATCACCTTCTCCAGAAGTGATATGCCAGACCACGAGGATCCGTTCTGTGATGCGCTGGTCATCAAGGCCGCCATCGAGAACTTCACTGTCTCTCGGATCCTCGTGGACAATGGAAGCTCCGTGAACGTCGTCTTCAAAAAGGCGTTTGACGCGATGCAAGTGGAAGCTAAGAGGGTGCTGGCCTCGGACGGGCCCTTGTTCGGATTCTCGGGAGAAAGGAAGGAGGTAGAGGGAGGAGTCGGCCTCCATGTCACCCTGGGGGGGGGGGGGGCAGTCCCGAAACTGCAAGTTCGTCATCGTGGACGCCCCCAGTAGCTACAGCGCAATCTTTGGGAGGCCCCTGATCAGCGCCTTCCGTTGCGTCCCCTCATCTTTCCATCAGTGCTTGAAGTTCAACGCTGAGGGGGTGCAAGTCAGGGTTAGGGGGGACCCAAAGGTGGCACGGGAATGCTATGTCACTGCGGTGAACACCATCTCTTGGCTAGAGGGAGCCGAGAAGATAGGGCAGAGAATGGAGGAGGTCGAACAAGAAGCAGGAGAGGAGGAGCTTGGAGTGAAGAACTGCGCAGAGAAGGCAGCAGGGGGAGATCTGGAGGAAGTGGCCGAGGTAAGGGCCGTGGGAGGAGAGGTGGAGGTAGAGGTCCCCGTTCCGGAGGAAGGGGACGCCGAAGGATGGGGGGAACGATCCAGGATGGAGGCGGAGGAAGAAGTGGTGGAGCTGGAGGTGCTCACCCGGGGAGGAAGGATGGAGAAGGTTCGCGTCAGCGGAGGGCTGACCCCGGAAGACCAGGGCCGGATGCTGGAGTGCATCCAGAAGAACGTGGACATCTTCGCCTGGAACGCCGCGGAGATGCCGGGGGTTGACGCGGATGTAGCCTGCCACCGCCTCAACTTGGACCCGGGGACACGCCCCGTCCAGCAGAAAAAGAGATCCACGGCGGACAAGCTGGCAGAACCCATCAGGGAGGAGGTGGCGAAGCTTCTCAAAGCTGGCTTCGTGTCAGAAATTCAGTACCCTGGCTGGGTCTCCAACGTTGTGATGGTCAAAAAAGGAGACGGCCGCTGGCGGTTGTGTATCGATTTTTCCCTTCTTAATAAAGCTTGTCCTAAGGACTATTACCCTTTGCCTCGGATCGACGCGCTGGTTGACTCCGCCGTCGGCTTTTCTGTAATGAGTTTTTTAGATGCCTTTTCAAGTTACCATCAGGTCAGGATGCACCCCCCAGACGTCAAGGACGTCTCGTTCATCACAGGGGATGGATGCTACTGCTACAAGATGATGCCATTCGGGCTGAAGAACGCTGGGGCCACCTACCAAAGAATGATGGATAGGGTCTTCAAAGAGCAAAGGGGAAGGAACTTGGAGGTATACGTCGACGACCTCATGATCAAAAGCCGGGACGTGGACTCCCACCTCTGGGACCTGGAGGAGACCTTCGCCACCCTGCGCAAATTCAAGATGCGGTTGAATCCCCTTAAATGTGTCTTTGTGGCCAGCCGGGGAAAGTTCTTGGGGCATCTCCTCACCCCCGCAGGGGTCGAGCCGAATCCGGACAAGGTCAAGGATATCTTGGAGCTGGGATCACCGCGAAACGCAAAGGAGGTCCAACGGTTGACGGGGAAGCTAGCAGGGCTGAGCCGCTTTCTTTCTCGGGCAGGAGAGAAGTGTTCCCCCTTCTTCAAAACACTGAAGGGAGGTCAAAGGTTTGAATGGACCAAGGAATGCGAGGAGGCGTTCCAGGCCCTCAAGGCGCAGTTGACACAGGCGCTGCTGCTCCAAGGACCGAAGGAAGGGGAAGATTTGTTCTTATATCTCGGAGTCGGGGCGGAGGCCCTGAGCTCCGTCTTGGTTCGCGAGGAAGGGAAGAAGCAGCTCCCGATTTATTACGTCAGCCGGGTCCTGAAGAAGGCCGAGCTCCGGTATCCAATCTTGGAGAAGCTCGCGTTCGCACTAATCGTCTCAGCTCGGAGGCTACGACCTTACTTCCAGGCACACTCAATCCGAGTAGTGACCGACCATCCTCTCCGCAACGTCTTCGAGGGGGTGGAGCATTCAGGCCGGCTGGCCAAGTGGTCGGTGGAGCTGAGCGAGTTCGATGTCTCCTTCGTTCCACGACTCTCGATCAAAGCTCAGGCGATGGCCGATTTCCTGGCTGACTACGTGATAGAAATAGCGGAGGAGGAGCTCACCCGCCTGACCCATTGGAAGGTGAGGGTGGATGGAGCCTCAGGAAGGCATTCTCTCGGAGTAGGAGTGGTCCTAGAAAGCCCCCAAGGGACTCAGATTGAGCAGACGGTGGTGGTGCATTTTCCCATTACCAACAACCAGGCCGAGTACGAGGCAGTGATAGCGGGGCTGCGCTTGGCCAGGGAGCTGGGGGTGCGGGACGTGGAGGTCCTAACCGACTCCATGGTGGTGGCTTCCCAGATCAACGGGGAGTTCCAAGCAAGGGAGCCCACTCTGAGGTTGTACTTGGCCAAAGTAAAGGGGGTCATAGGGCTCTTTCAGGCCTTCTCCATCCGACATGTGCCAAGGGAAGAGAACGAACAAGCCGATCAGTTAGCAAAGCAGGGTCCCCGGGCAGGGGGCACCATCACCGACCTGTTCCGCCCCTCCATCGAAGAAGGGGAGCTCATGGAGATCGACCAGCAAGCTTCGTGGATGGATCCAGTAGTGGTTTTCCTCTCCACGGGAGAATATCCGGAGGGGGTGGACAGGAAGAAGCTAAGGCACAAGTCAGCTTACTACCTCATTAAAGACGGGCAGCTGTACCGGAAGACCCTCTCCGGGATGTTGGCTCGCTGCGTAGCCGAGGGTGAGGCGCAGAGGATCCTGGAGGAAGTCCACTCCGGGGAGTGCGGAAGTCATTCCGGGAGTCGGACCCTGGAAGGAAGGATAGTCAGGCAAGGGTATTTCTGGCCCACCCTGGGCCGAGATGCCGCGGAGTTCGCAAAGAGATGTCATAAGTGCCAGCTGTTTGCCCCCCTCCAGCTACAGCCGGCCCAACAACTCAAGAGTATCACGGCCCCCTGGCCCTTTGCAATCTGGGGAATGGATTTGGTTGGACCGTTCCCCCAGGCCAGCGGCCAGAGAAAGTTCCTCCTAGTGATGATCGACTACTTCTCAAAGTGGATGGAGGTGAAGGCGTTGGCCAAGGTGACCTCCCAAGTGATCAGGAACTTTGTCTGGGGGGAGATCATCTGTCGCCACGGGATGCCTCAAGCCATTGTCACCGATAACGGACCCCAGTTCGCCAGTGCCGAGTTCACCAGCTTCTGTGAGCAGCTTGGAATCGACCTCAGGTTCTCCTCGGTCCACCACCCCAGGAGCAACGGGCAGGTGGAGGCGGCGAACAAGATCATCGTCAATCTCCTCAAGAAGAAGGTGGAAAACTTGAGGGGGAGCTGGGTGGAGCAGCTCCCCGCAGTTCTTTGGGCCCTTAGAACCACCACTAAGACGGCCACGGGGGAGACACCCTTCAAGCTCTCCCATGGGTGCGAGGCGGTGCTCCCCATAGAATTTGAGGTCCAAACGCCGCGAGTCGGAATGGCTAGGGAGGGCCGAGAGGAATGGCAAGCCGAGAACGGGGAGGAGCTGAGACTCTCCCTTGACATGGTGGAAGAGTTGAGGGATCTTTCGGCCATCCGACAGGAGGAGGTCAAAAGGAGGATGGCAAAATACTTTGACAAGCATGTCAGGGTCAAGCAGTTCGCGGAAGGGGACCTGGTGCTGAAGAAGGTGGACGCGGCAGGGAGGTCAGCTTCCGTAGGGAAGCTCAACCCCAGCTGGGAGGGGCCATTCATTGTGAAGGAAACTTTGAAGTCAGGGGGATATCGGCTCCAAAATGTAGAGGGCGAGGCCCTGAGTCTCACCTGGAGTGGAGACGACTTGAAGAGGTTTTTTCCCTAAGCTCCTGTAAGAGACGCGATTTGTTATAATGAAGTCTTTCTTCTCTCCCCCCCAGGATTGTCATATCTAGCTTGCTCAGAGAATTGGAATGAGTCTGGACCCCGAGAAGATCCCGCTGCCAGGCTCCCACCTAGCTGGCAGGGCCGAAAGTCACTCGGTGTCATCCCTAGCCTCGAGAAGATCCCGCTGCCAGGCTCCCACCTAGCTGGCAGGGCCGGAAGTCACTCGATGGAATGAGTTAGGACCCCGAGAAGATCCTACTGCCAGGCTCCCACCTAGCTGGCAGGGCCGGAAGTCACTCGGTGTCATCCCTAGCCTCGAGAAGATCCCGCTGCCAGGCTCCCACCTAGCTGGCAGGGCTGGAAGTCACTCGATGGAATGAGTTAGGACCCCGAGAAGATCCCGCTGCCAGGCTCCCACCTAGCTGGCAGGGCCGGAAGTCACTCGGTGTCATCCCTAGCCTCGAGAAGATCCCGCTGCCAGGCTCCCACCTAGCAGGCAGGGCCGGAAGTCACTCGATGGAATGAGTTAGGACCCCGAGAAGATCCCGCTGCCAGGCTCCCACCTAGCTGGCAGGGCCGGAAGTCACTCGGTGTCATCCCTAGCCTCGAGAAGATCCCGCTGCCAGGCTCCCACCTAGCTGACAGGGCCGGAAGTCACTCGATGGAATGAGTTAGGACCCCGAGAAGATCCTGCTGTCAGGCTCCCACCTAGCTGGCAGGGCCGGAAGTCACTCGGTGTCATCCCTAGCCTCGAGAAGATCCCGCTGCCAGGCTCCCACCTAGCTGGCAGGGCCGGAAGTCACTCGATGGAATGAGTTAGGACCCCGAGAAGATCCCGCTGCCAGGCTCCCACCTAGCTGGCAGAGCCGGAAGTCACTCGGTGTCATCCTTAAGCCTCGAGAAGATCCCGCTGCCAGGCTCCCACCTAGCTGGCAGGGCCGGAAGTCACTCGATGGAATGACTCAGTAAGCGATAACCTGCGACCCAGAACAAATCACGTTGCCGGACTCCCACCTAGCCGGCGAGGCCGGGAACTACTCGAAAGGCGTGAGCAGCAGTTTGGAATCACAAGAGTTAGTCAAAAAGGGGGAAAGGGTCTAGCATAACCCCACCCTCAAGCCCTAGGAAAGGCGGCCGAGTAGACGCAAAGGCCTGGGCGAGAGTCCGCAGGGAATTAGGCATACGGACGAGGGACGAGCCGGCTCGCCTCGCTCGAGGGACGAACCGGCTCGCCTCGCTCGGCGGACGGGCAGCCGCCTCATCAGAGCCGGGCCGCAGGGTCAGGTCGCGTCATCCGGCAATAACGGCGTTGGAAAAATAAGGCAGGCGAGAGGGCATTCATAAAAGGAACAATAGCTAAAAAATACGAAGTATAAGCGCAACCCGCGCATACATTTCAGAACAGATTGATATACATGATAATGTTCATCTAAAAGAATAAATTACGAGAGTCTGGGGAAACGCGAGATCTGGGTTGATAAATCCTAAATGGGCCGGAAGCCTTTGTCGCCAGGTTCCGGCACGGGGAGAAATAGCGCCGGCACCACGTCTTCCGCCGAGAGTCCCGCCGCCTCGCTCGTAAGCAGATCCGCGCGCCGCAGCATTTGCATCGTGTATTTCGCTGCGCTGGCCGTGTTCTTTTGCATTAGCACTTCCAGGTCGTAGTCGGAGAGGTGCTCGCGCGGGCAGACCCTGATGTCTGGAGGAGGGACAGCGGCGGCGGCCTCCAGCTCGCATACCCGCGCCTCCAACGCCGCCTTCTCTTGGCCAAGGGTGGCGATCTCGGCACCCATCCGGCTCGCCGTCGCCGCGTCCTGGGGAAAGGGATAAGAATAATCGTGAGCTGTGTCCGCGAAAAGGGGGGAGGGTAATTCAGGTTGAGCACGTACCACCCCGCCCAGGTACTGCGCGAGGGTCTCCTCGGCCGCGTCGGCTCGCCTCCTGTGAAGGTCCGCGTCCACCTGAGCGAGCTTTCGGGCCTCTTCCTTCTCATCCGCCATCTTTTGGATGGACGCGACGTTCCGCTCCACCTGGGTGCAGCGCCTCCCCACCATGTGAGCCAGCTCCAGACCGCGCAGCTGGGCCCGCGCGCTCTCATGAATCAGCACTCGCGTCTCCTCCTTGTCATAAATGGCGGCGTCTTCGCGCGAGTACAGACCAAAGGAGAAGTTATACGCCTCCGCGCTGATAGAATCCTGCTCCATCCAGCTCGGCAGCAGGGTCGAGATCATCGCACGGTTCGACTCCTTATCCCACGACAGGAGCGGGACGCCGAGCTCGTCCAGGCACCTCTCGCCGTAGCCGAAGTTACGATGCCCCCTCGGCACCGGCTCCGCAGCGACTTGAGACCCGCCCGGCGGCGCGGAGGTGCCCGCCGCCCTGACCGGGGAGTCGCTGGTCGAAGCAACCAGTGGGGGCGAGGGGCCCTCGGCCGGTAGGACCGCGGGAGCCTTGTCCTTCCTTTGCCTCGCGGCGAGTTGTTGATCCACGGTCTTCGCCACCTTCGGCGGAGGGGCTGGCTGTCCGCCACCCGACCGCTTCTTGGCCGCGACCGATGAGATGTCGCGCTGGGCGGCATCCGCAGCCTGTGCACGGGCGAGAACCCCGGGGGGAATACGAGCGCTCTCGTAAGGAGGGTGAAGAGGGATGTCGCGCTCGCCTGACAGAAGGAAGGGGTGAGATAAAGGAAGAAAGGGAATAAGGTATAACAGCGGCGAGTGACAAACCTCCCCCCGGCGGGACAGCAGCGAGGTCGTCAAGATTGCGGCGCAGGAACGCGACCTCAAAATTCTTCCCAGCGAAGAACGCGCACAGGTCAGCTTCGTGGCCACCTAGGCTGGGGGGCCGGTAGCTCGCCTTGCTAAGTTGCACCGGCGAGAAGGGGACGTTACTGAAGTCCCCTTTGACGAACAAGAATCTCTTGATCCAATTGTGACTCTTGTTGACTGTCTCTCGCACCTTGAGGTGGGCGCTGGAGAAGTAGGCCGTCCCGTCTCGATTCGCCCGGAAGGAGAACAGCTTCTGGAATACGGCGAGGCTGAACTCCACCCGCTCCTCTCGCAGGAAGCAGGCGAACCCCACCATGACGGCTATGGAGTTCGGGGTCATTTGGCCTAGGACGACCCCGAAATACTTCAACACCTGTCGCACCTCGGGCCACAGGGGAAGTCGCAGGCCCACCTCAAAGTGAGCGAGAGGGATGGCGAGCACATCCCTAGACAAGTCGTTGATCTTCTCCCCATCCCCGGGCCGCCTCGCAGAAAAGCCCGGCAGAACGTGGTCGCCAAGGGCATCCAGGTATTCGCGCTCAGAGAGGATGGCGCGAGGAAAATCGTGCTCGGAGAAGGTCCAAGCGCACTTGCTTCGGCCGTCCACGTCGCCGCCGCCTCCGCCCATTCCCATCGAGTCGCCGCCGAACGCGCGAAGAAGAGCCAGAAGGCGAACACAGACGGTACTCCGCGGGGAACGAGAAGCGGGAGGGTTTGGAATCGGTGGAGAAATAAGGGCCTGCAAGGCCTATTTATAGGGAAAGAGAAAGGGCGGGAAACTTCCCGCCGAAAGATGGGGTGCGGATAGCAAAAATCAGTCCGACGGTTCGACTTCCCGCGCGCGACCGCACCTCAAAGGTCGATCCGACACGGTTCTCGCCCGGCCGCAACCGCGGAAGACCAGTGCGGGTGAGCCTCAACCCGCACCCGTATGCTGTTCCGCGCGAGACGGGAGACTCCCGTCTGGCGAGCTCCTCGGCTCGCCCTCGCCCCGATCAGCGCAAGAGGAAGAACGGACCTTTCCCTTAACCCGCCCACAGAAAACAATAAAAACAGCATGATATTTCCAATGAACCTCAGCAGTAACAAGTTAGGCCCATAGGCGGGCTAAAAGAGTCGCTAGCGATTACAAATACCAGATAACTCCGAAATGACAACAACCCCGCGGTACCCCGCAAGCGAGGGGCAGAAGACTGGGTCAGTACTCGACCCACTTCCACCTGTGCCGCCTCTTCGTTCCCGATCGCGGCGGCACACGAGGATCGTGGTAATCGCGAACCGCCACCAGTTCCCGCTGAGCCAGGCCGACCTGCTCCATGGCGCTCTTAAGATGCCCCTCGGCTCGCGTTATATGCACGCCCGGTGAGGTGACATCGTCGTCTTCCGCTTCGCGCGGAGGGCCCTCCAAGGCCGCGAGCCGGGCCTCGGTCTCGGCCTTGTCGTCATCGACCCTCTTCATGATCTCCTGCAGCAGCAGTGTGTGTTTCTGGAACAGCCGCGTCACCTGCCTCTTCATCCCCACCGCATCGGTCGGGTCGCCCAGGTAGTCAGAAACACTGTCCACGTCGGGCGGAGGCGAGTACCCTTCGCTCATCTCTGTTTCAGAAGAGGCCCTGTTAAAGCCTGCAAACGTGGGGGGGGGGGGGTCAGATGGAGCGAGCAAGAGACAAAGCCAACGATAAAAACCAGCTCACCAGGGGTTGGTACGTTGCCCGCACCGACAGATAGGCGAGAAGAGCCCAGCCGACCCTGAAAGTTTCCTCCCTCGAGGGTCTCAAGAGATTTTCCCAGCCCGTGGGAAGCCGGCGGACAGGGAGTTTCCGGAGGTGGGCGGTCCAGAACCGGGGAACCAGCGACCTTCTCGGGCGACACGCGAGGGGGGCGATCCTCTCCCCCATTCCCCACCTCTTCACAAGGAATCGCCTGCAAAACAAAAGGACAGAGGTACAGCAATAATCCGTCGAAGGTCATGTACCCCGGGGACTACCTCGACACCCGCCGCCGAGCTGGAGCCCGGATAGTCACCCGCCAGAGACCGCCTGACAATCTTTCACTTCGTCGGCCTGAAGAGAGGGCCGGGAGACCCGCGTGATAACCAAGGGGCAGCCTCGAGGGCCTCCTCCTGAGTCTTCAGGCCCGCTGCTGCCAGGCGAGCTCGCACCTCTTCGCTGACCGGCATCGAGAAATTAAGATCTTCTCAAAGGAAATGGGGAGCCTCCTCCAGGGGTTAGCGGTGTGTATTTATAGCAGGACAGTGGGCCCCCACCAGAAGATTCCCTGCCAGCTCAGCACAGAGCTCGCCGAACACGCGGGTTGGATGATTCTTTCCGAGCTTGATTCAAGCTCAAAAAGAGCGGGGATTGTGTACAACCCTGTGTCCGGCGAGCGGGTCCCGCCAGGGAGGTTGAGCAGGCCTGGCCCCGCGACCTGCACCCGAGTGACAAAACGGGCTAGACGGTGGAAGGGCTGGCCCGCTCCCGCCCATTTCAGGCGAGCGAGCCGGCGAGGCGAGCGAGCGGGCGACCCGCGATTGGCGGGTCGATCGAAGTCGCGATGACCGCCGGCCAACTCCCACACGCGACCTGGCTGCCGATCCGCCCGGCAGAAGACGGGTAGCTCGCCCATATCGGCTCGCGCTCGCCCAGGGAGTATAGGCGAGCCACGAGACCAGGCCGCGCCCGCCTCCTGCGGGGGAACTGGAGGCGAGCTGACCCCCCAGGGGTGCGAATAGCTACTCAGAACAGCGGAGCCTCGCTGTTGGCAGACCAGGTTGGACTGCGCATAGCTATTCAGAACAGCGGAGTTTGGCTGTTGGCAGACCCAACCAGGGGCCTTTTGGTATTTCCAGGTCAGTCCTTTTGGTTATTGGCAGTTCAGATTCTGAAAATCTATAAATAAGACCCAAGGGGTACCTCAGAGGAAACGTTTTTAGTGCCTCCTTACTCTCATTTTCAAGTGTTCTCTGAGGGTACCTTAGCTCGGCTCTTGGCTAAGGAGGGGAAGCGCTCAGAGATCTTCTGGGTTTGTGGTGGGACCTCCCTGCCGAGCCCTTGGGTCTGTCCCTTCTTGTCTCTTTCGTTGTTTTTCTTGCAGGAGCAAAGTAGGCGCGAGACCACCCCTTCCCCAAGGGTCGAACTCCACAAGAGGCCGGATTTCGGTTTCAACACCATACTGCCTGGATCTTCGCTGGATCTACCGCCAATCCCGCTCCACTGATAATATGGCCCAAAAGGCCACCTCCTTCAGCTAAAATTGGCACTTGCTAAACTTAGCAAATAACTTGTGCTCTCGGAGCTTTCCCAGTGTCAGATCTAGGTGTCTCGCATGATCCTCTTTTGTCCTCGAGTAGATGAGGATGTCGTCAATAAATACGATGACGAAGACATTCAGATATGGCTCAAATACCCGGCTCATCAAACTCATGAATGCGGAGGGTGTATTCGTGAGACTGAAGGGCATTATAGTAAACTTGTACAATCCATATCTACTGCTGAAGGCTGTCTTCGGGATGTCCTCCTCCTGAATGCGCAGCTGATAGTACCCCGACCTTAGATCCGCTTTGAAAACCAGTGAGCTCCCTCCAACTGATCAAATAGTTCATCTATCCTCGACAGAGGATACGTGTTCCAGACCGTCAACCTACTCAAGGCCCGGTAGTCGATACATAATTGAAGTGTCCCATCCTTCTTCTTGACGAACAACACCGGAGCTCCCCAAGGTGAAGAGCTAGGCCAGACAAATCCGGTTTCCACTAGATCCTGTAGTTAGCTTAGAAACTCCACCAACTCCTTTGGGGCCATCCGGTAAGGAGCTCTAGATGTCGTCTTAGCCCCCAGCACGAGCTGAATCTGAAAATCCTTCTCCAGGTGTGGGGGTAGCCCTTTTAGCTTCTCCGAAAATACATCGGCAAAGTCCCGTACCACCGGGATATTCTGAATGGAATATTTGGCCTCGTCCATCTCAAACAGCACCCGATACACGTCGTCTACTTGTAGATGGGCCATAACGTCTTGAATAGAAGATAACAACATACGAGGTGCGAGTTCAATACCTTGGAAAATGACCTCCGAGTCCTCATTCCTCAAGACAATTTCCTTTTCTGCACAGTCAATTCTGGCGTGGTGCTAACACAGCCATGCCATGCCCAAAATAAGATTGAACCCCGGTATTTCCAATACCGTTGCCAGGGTTTCGAAGGTCTTTCCTCCAATACAAACTTCCATATTGCACTTTGCGTACGAAGTCATCACGGAGCCGTCTGCGAGGCGTACCCTTCGAGTGATGCCGGTAAAGCGGTGCTCCTCACCTATGTATTTAGCGAAGTCCGCCGAAACTAACGAGTGTGTGGCACTGGTGTCGAACAGAGTATAAGCGAGCTTGCCGTTGATAGAGACTATGCTTGAGGTAGTTAAATGTTTTAGAATTCTAGTTATGGTTTTCCTTTCCTATTTCTAACTACTATATATCCATGAATCTAGTTTTTTTTGAAAGAAAATAACTTAAAATTTACTGGCATAACTTCTATCACCCGCTCCAGATTCCGAGGTTGTGCCAGGTCCAGGGCATATACTTGCCCTCTCTCCTGCCCGCGGTCTCTGTCCTGAAATCCATGTCCTCGGTCGCATCCTCGGCCGCCAAACTGCCGAGGTGGTGGGGCATCCCGAAGTGCTGGTTGGGGTGCTTCCCTCATGGAGCAGTTCCTCTTGAAGTGTCCTGGCTGGTTGCACCGAAAAAAAGTTGGTGCGTTCTCCGCTGTCCTTGGCATCTCTAACATCTGTAAAGGCTGAGGAGCCAGTACGCCCGGGTTACTCTACTCCTTCCTATCCTCTAGGCGAGGTTGATCCCCGTTCCTCCTTTTACCAATAACCTAACCTCGAGGACGGTCTCTACGACCTCTAATCACTGCATCGTCAGCTGATCTCTTTCAGCTCCTGACTGTGAGCTGATCTGCCTCTCTCTTCTTAGCCATCTCCAAAATCCTGGCCAAGCTCCCCTCAGAGACAAAGAGGAGGGTCTGTCTCATGTTGTCATTAAGACCCTTGTAGAACCTCTTTGCGTAGCCCACGTCATCCAACTGATATGAATCTGCATAGCGGGCTAGGTGAGTAAACTCTTGGTAGTACTCTAGCACGGTCCTGTTGCCATGCTTTAACTACAGGAACCTATCCTCCAGCTCATCCCTCGCTGACTGAGGTACAACACGTCCCAGTAAAGCTGCTCTGAACTCCTCCCAGGAGATGTCTGCGCAATCCACTCCAACAAAGGTGGTATCTAGACGTGACTTCCACCATCTCTTCCCATGGGACTCTAGGCAGGAAACTGCCAAACCAACCGCCTCCTCTATTGGGCATCGAATCCCAGCAAGCACCTCATAGATGGTGTACAACCACTCCTCTGTGCGTACTGCCAACTCCGTCCCTAGGTAGGATGGAGGAGAAAGCCCTCGAAAGGCACTCATCCAGTTGGCCCCAGGATTTGGCTGTGGAGCTGCGGCCTGCTGAGCCCTGAAGGCCTCCAAAATGGCCGTCAATATTTGTCCCATCTCCGTCTGTTGGAATGGAGCAGGAGACTGCGGGGGTGGAACCATATACTGGGCCTGAGGTGTTCCCTGCTGTGGGGTAGGGTTCATCGCAGGCTACAAAGAAGAATTCTAATTGTTAGATAGTGTACAAATGAAATGAATGGAAGAGATAAAATGGACTTTTACATGTGATTCCCCTTATGGGCCCACCACTGCTTCCGCTGCCAGTTTGTCCGCAAACTAAGTTCGAGTGGGGGTGACCCAGGGTTTTGTGGACTTCTTCTCTTGGATCGATGTCTCCTCTGATACCAGTTTGTAAGACCCCTTTTTTCTCAAAAACCCCCGGGGTCTTATGCCCAGAACCGCCATTTTGCGGTGATATCGACACTCGAGAAGGTCGCCACTACAAAACGCCGATCCTGCTAGCCTTTACGATCACCATAGAGAAAGAGAAGTATACACATAGTATGGATAAACTAAGTCCACAATCACATGTAATATATGTAATGGAAAATCACATCAAGTCCACATATAATAAAAGTACTGAAATAAAACGGTGCAAGGAAATATAAACGGGCTCAAGTCCAATACATCAAATTCTCATCACAAACACTCGCGGAAGCTAAGTAACTAATCACTCACAGAACCAGTATCTAGTGCTCCTATGGTAGACTGGCCCACCTCCATGAGTACCGTACTCCGCTGGTGCTGTGTCCCCTGCTGCTGCTCCCTGTCTCCCATTCGGAGTCCCTAGAATGTTGTGGTCCAAAAACCGTTAGTTAAAAAGACTAAGTCCTATCATCCCCAACCCCTCCTCCATGACTCCTAGGCACTTAGAGGGGAGGAGGAAAAAGAAGCTATGAAGGTGGAGAATAAGCAAAGCAGGTGATGGTGGAACTATTCTAGCAGTTAATTATAAAGTATATACAACTAAGGATGGAAAGTACAAGCAAGAAGTTCTATAATAGTATGCAGTAAGGTAAACAATTAGAGTAAAGCAACACAGGTAGAAAAGACATTCTAAGAAGTAAGTAACCTTAACCTATATGAATGCCCATACAAACTTATAACTTAAGGGGTCTTCTGCAAGGCTCCCATCGTATAAAAAGTCTCATACCGATTTATACGTTGGGGTGTCGGTTGCATGCAAGTATGATGTTAGTGATATGTCATGCCATGATTCATGCAAGTGCAACTCACGCACATGACTCTATGCGTATAGACCTTTAGTTCCCCCCATTTGGGCTGCTAGCTTCACTCCAAGGAACCTCTGAAGTGGAAAACGGAGACAGTGGGTCGGGCCCCCCACTCCTAGGCGGGTATCCACACTACCAAGCCTAGCCCTTACATACACCTCTAGAAGGACACAATCTAGA
This sequence comes from Platanthera guangdongensis, assembly GCA_039583875.1. Taxonomy (NCBI): domain Eukaryota; kingdom Viridiplantae; phylum Streptophyta; class Magnoliopsida; order Asparagales; family Orchidaceae; genus Platanthera; species Platanthera guangdongensis. The sequence goes on along the minus strand of CM077156.1, from coordinate 168,047,817 downwards.
TTCACCACGTACTAATGCTGGCCATATCCATCAGAATTTCTTTGGCTAAGTGTCAACCATACCCTCCGAGTCAACATATCGATGTCGGTGTGAACGACCGTCCGTTGCATTTACCTTCCGCACCTACCATTCGGATGTCTAATCAAACTAACCTAACCAACATCCCGAGCTACCTTGGTGTGTGTATGTGGAACCCTAGTTATACTAGTTGCTCTTAAACATTGATTTTACTTACAGTTTACGTTAGCCCAGGACTGCCCAAGGTATTTCCCGCGAATGGCTCTCGAGGGCACTAGGAACTACGATGGGGTGAAGCCCAAAGCTCCCTTTCGTAAGACACTTACTGTTATTGGTTATTATCTATTACCTGATCCCTTTAATCGTTATGTTAGAACTAACCCTAATGTATTTGAGTCTTCCTCTCCGCGGGAAAGATGATCTTTCGTCGAACCCAAGCACCACCTACTCTAGGTATCCCTTCATTATTTCCAATGGTGAACTCCTTAGTACATGACCTCAACCAATTACCTAATATCCAACTCTCTGAGTTCATTTTGCAGTTTTACTATGTGCAGACCATCCTAGGCTATATGATGTACATGATAGGGGTACTCCATATTTTCATCCAAAAGCCTTAATATAATTAGTGGGGGTCTATCATGTCATGATTAGCCTAAATCCATAAATTTATAATTTTCTAATTAAATTTGGCATTTAATTAATTTTTCCAAAAATTAATCCATGGGTGATTTGAACATTAAGTACTAGATTTACTTAGAGTAGGACCATTCAAAAATTATGAACACTGTAGGTACCAAGATATCAGTGAATAATAAATATCATAAACTTTCATAAAACATTTAACCTCTAAATATTTATTCCAAAATAATTCATATAAATAGGGGTATTGAAGGAAGTACCAAAAATACTGGTCCAAAAATTCCTCAAAAATTAACAGAGCAACATTATAATCATAAAATTTCACTTTCTAAGTTTCATGAAATTCCCAAGTCAGTAGACCAGGTAAAAGATTATCCTAAGGAAAACAATCATAAGGCACTTTATGAAGACACACCCTTGTAAACTCAATTAAACAACATTTAATTATTTTTCCATGCTTCTATATTCCCTAATATGTTCCTTGACTAAGTATCACAATTTTTCAGCAAGCTATGATATTTATTTCCTATTTATCCACGTAAGGTGCACTAGTTTACTTTAAAAAGGAGGTACTGTTGAAACCGAAAAATGGTCTCCTGTGGAGTTCACCCTTGGGGAAGGGGTGGTCTCGCGCCTACTTTACTCCTGCAAGCAAAATAATAAAGAAAACTAGGAAAGACCGACCCAAGGGCTCGGCGGGGAGGACCCACCACACACTCGGAAGATCTGAGGGTGCTTCCCCTCCTTAGCCAGAGGCCGAGCTAAGGTACCCTCAGAAAGCACTTGAAAACTGGAGCAGGAGAGCATATGAAGCCTGCTTTCTGGGGTACCCCTTGGGTCCTATTTATAGTTTTTGGAATCTAAATTGCGAATAACCAAATGAACTGACCTGAATTTACCAAAAAACCCTTGGCTGGGTCTGCCAACAACCAAACTCCGTTGTTTTGAAGGGCTATAGGCAGACCAGCGGGGGCAAAACAGTAAAAAGTACCTCACACATCCTGGCGGGCCTGAGAGCTTGATCAACTCGGCAAGTCCTGCTCGCCTGCTGTTGCCGAGCTCCGTTGCGAGGGAGCGAGCTGGGATGGTGAGCTCGCCCATCACTTGGCCGCCATCAGTTGGCCTAGGCATTGGCGATTCTTGGGCTAGCTCGGCGAATGCCGAGCTCGGGGTCGACGAATGCCTGATCTTCATTTGACGAATGCCATTCTCCAGAAGACGATTGCTGATCTCCGTTCGACGAATGCCGAGCTCAGGCTCGGCTTCTCTACTGCCGAGATCGCCCACTATCTTCAGCCCGATCGGTCTGGTTCCTGGCGACCTTGCTCGCCGGACACGGGGTTGTACATAATCCCCGCTCTTTTTGAGCTTGGCAAAGCTCAGAAAGAAACATCCAACCCCAAGTGTGCGGCGAGCGCGGGGTGGCGAGTTGGAGGGAATCTTTGTGTGGGGGTCCACCTGCAGCTATATATATGCACATGCTCACCTGCCTGACTCTTGCCATTCCCTTTGCTCTAACCCTGCCAAGATGCCGCTCCCCAAGGAGATTCAAGAGCGTCTAGACCGAGCTCGCCAGGCTTCTACAACACGCGTAGCCGCCCTGACGGCAGTTCCTGCCGCTGTGCTGCAGGGTGGCTCTGCCGAGCCTAGTTCCAAGAAGATGAAACCATTCCCTCAGGAAGCCGAGCCCATCTACAACGACCTGAGGGCCACCTTGGAGCATGAGACCGACTCCTCCACTCTGCCTGACTCTGAAAGAGGGAGGAACGTTGTCGAGGTCTGCGACGACCCAGACCGCCACCCTGATGGTGCAGAAAATACAGCGCCGCGAGACGCCACCCTGTGAGCCAAGACCACTCATGGGGACTCGCGGTTCATGACTCCGGAAAACCGTCACCGGGAGCCGTCCCCTCCCTTTGGGACCTTAGGGCTGAGCTCGCAGAGGCCGAGCTCACCGGTGCCACACCCTCGCCTCGACAAACTGACGTGGCCGCGGGGGAGGGTCAGGGAACCATCCCCACCCCGGTATTCGAGCTTCTTTCGTCGGGGACTCGCGGCCTAGGTCGCGGGAAGGATCTGAGGTTCATCCCTCCCCGCATCTCCTTTGAGCTGTCGAGCTCGTTGGATCGATTTTGCTTGTATTCTTGCCCAATGAGTTTTCCCTGCATTCCTCTTCTTGCTGACGTTTGTCTTCATAGCTCACCCCAGCCAATCCGCTACCGAGAAGTCCTCGCGGGCAGCCCACTACTCTCTCCTCCCTTCCCCAAGCTCGATGGACTCTTACCTAGGCCCTAAAGTGGATCAAGGAGAGCTGATGAGAAGGGAGGTCAAGCTTCTCAAGAAGCTGGTGTGCGGGCTGCGCGAGGTGCAGGGCGTCAACGAGACGCTACAACGCGACTACGTGCATCTCGCCGACGAGGTGCGAAGCGGCCAGGCTGGCGAGCTGATGTCCCCCTCCCGGCTTCTGGACGAGATAGATGACGGCCTCTCAGTGGCGCAGAGGATTTCTGGGAGGATCCGCGAGCTGCTCCATGCGCGGCAGTCTGGGGGGCGGGACCCGCGAGGCCGTGGTAGGTAAGAGGGCGGCTCCTTTGTCGAGCCGACCGGTACTCGCATCCTGATGCTCCCCCTGCACGCGCGCCCCGCTTTTTTATTCCTGAACTTGATCTCTATAATAAGTAGTTTTTAGAATATTCTTGGACATGCGTTATTCAAATAATATACTGCAATATTTGACTTAGCCTTGGTTGGGACGCGCCGGAAGTCGACGAGCGGGGGTGGCGAATTGGGGTGGCGAGCTGGGGCGGCGAGCTGAGCCGATTTGGACGGCCTGGCCCCAGATTTCTTTTTATATAAATAGTGCCCCCCTCACCACCAACCCCCGTACTGTGCTTTTATTGCTTTCTTTCCCTCTCTTCCAGCGCTTTTCTCCTTTTCTGCTCGCGCTCTGCTTTTTCCTCTGCGAGCATGGGCAAGGCCAACCATGATGTCGACGGCCGCTCCAAGTGCGCGCATCACTTCACTGACTATTGCTTCTTTGAGGGGCACACCAGCGAGGAGGAGCTCGCAGAGTTCAAGGCCGAGTATGTGCTGCCGTGCTTCGAGGCACGCAGGCCGAGGTAGGGGGAGGCTATCAAAACTTTTTACGAGGACGAGCTCGCCTTCCCCATCTCGCATTTCGTGGTGGGGTTGCACCTCCCCCTCTGGCCGGAGATCCGACAAATCCTGAAGTACTACGGCGCGGTACCCGCGCAGCTGAACTCCAACGCCATCGCCATGATGGTGGCATTCGCGAGCTACCTCCGGCGAGAGAGGGTTGAGTTCAACCTGATAGTGTTCAGGAAGCTCTTTCCCTACAAGGCAACGCCGGATGGGGTCGCCTACTTCGGCGGCTCCCTGATCAAGGTTCGCGAGATCGCGAACAAGCACCACAACTGGATGACCAGGATCGCCTTCACCAAGGGCGATCTCGACAACATCCCCTACTCTGCCTAGCAGAAGGGCGAGGAGGTCTACCACCCCCCTACCGTGTCAGACAATGACGTCGACCTCCACAAATACTTCCTCCATAAGGACTTCGAGGTCGCCTTCCTGCGAAGGGGCCTTGACTCGCTTCCCCCCGTTATACCCGACGAAGGTATTGTTCTCTCCTCATCTTGCCGAGCTCACCCGATTGCCGAGCTCGCCAAATTGTTGTTGAATTTCCTCTAATTTTTTCCAAGTAACTTATTGCATGGGAGCGGATAATTCCCGCGAACCCGCCATTTGCAGACTCGGGGTCGCACCCGGACCCCCTTGCTCCCGAGAAGGCGGCGGCAGCGGCCTGCCGGGATGAGGCGGCCCTCTCCCAACCCTCTTCCAGCAAGAGGCGACCTGAGGACACGGGGTCGAACCCACCACACCGCCAGCGACTGCCAAAAAAGATGAGGAGAGTCCTGTTGGCTCTACGGGGGCAACATCAATCCAGACCCAAATACATTAGCTCGTCCGAGAACCCTCCCGACGCGTCGCCGGAGAGCCCACTGAAGGAGACCACCAACAAAAGCCGGAAGGGCGGCGAGGCTCCTCCTTCCGCGGTGGCGATCTCCCCACCTCCTTCGGCGAAGAGGGTGGCTCGCGAGTGCGGGGTGCCGAAGCAACATCCCCTCTTCAACTTCGGGGGGCAGTGGAAGGAATCGGCGGGCGAGCCCATGGTGCAGTGGGAAAAGCTGGCCCATCGGGTCTCCATCTCCACTCTGCGCCCGTCCTGGCATGACCGCGAGCCCGCGACCGGTCATGCTTACGCCCTCGGCTTCGGCCTCTATGACCGCGAGGATGCCAAGGCCTACAAGAACATGACCCTCCGACAGCTCGGCCATGAGGGTCTGCAGGCCCACCTGCGGACCATGGAGCTCCACCACATGCTGACCCGCCGTAGCTTTGCCCTCAGCAATCAACTCCTAAAAGCCGAGCAGGCCCGCGATGTCGCCTAGGACAAGGTTGCTGATCAGGCAAAGCAGCTCGACATTGCTGAGGGCCTCCTCGCCCATGCCGCCGACGGGTTGGTGAGTGTCAGGCCCCTTCCCTCTTTTTACTTGAAATATTTTGCACTGCTAACGAACTTCGCTCTTGCATCAGGATGCCAAGGCTGTCGGGGAGCTGCAGGCTCGCAATGCCGAGCAGGAGGAGGAGATCAGCCAGCTGCCTGCCCGGCTTGCCGAGCTGGAGGGGGCGAATGCGAGGCTGAAGGAGGAGAATCGGGACCTCAGCCGCGAGGCCCGGCGCCAGGCAGAGATCTTCTTCCCGGCGGGCGACATAGACCCTACCCTTCAATATAATAGGCCACGGGTCTTTGGCGAGGCCGACCTCACCGAGAGGCTGCGGATCAACTCCATCCAAGCGGTCGAGTGCACCCTCCAAATGATGAAGGACACGGGGGTGCTGGTGCCGGGGTGCGAAGAGATCTCTGCCAAGGACCTGATGCCGAGCCTGTTCCCGGCGACGCCGCCCAGTGAGAAAGAGGACAGCCTGGACGTAATGTTTGGGAAGGGCTTCCCGGACCAGCCGGGTGAAGGGGAGGACCAGTCCGGCGGGGGGGGGGGGGGGGGGTGCGTGGGTGCGAGGCCTGAACTTGTATATTCTTCTTTATGTTCTACTCGCCGAAGCGAGCCCCTGTAAACTTCTTTTGTAAACATCTTTATTTAATGAAAAAAGGTTTTAGATCATACCCGCGCCATGTCCTTTCTTTTTTCCGTTTTCTGTTTGTTGTGCTCTGCATATCCGCGAGTACTTCCCCATGCGACCTCGCATAGACAGGTACCGCGAGTAGGATAGTCATTAGTACGCGCCCGCGAGTGGGTATGTTTTGAGTGCTTGCCGAGCTTCAGGCGATTTGGGAGCGGGCTGCTCTCTGCCCTTGTCACGCCACCTCAGCTCTCCCGGGAGCCATCCAGGTTGAACTCAGATATAAAGAAAAATCTTCTAAGTAAAACAGACAAAGGTGTGAAGTGCTCTGGCCTGGCTCGCCTTCCTTCAGCGAGGTCCTGGCTCGCCACCTCTTTGCCGATGCTGAACTGGGTTTGGCGAGTCCAAACTCGCCTGTGCAGGATCCCTTTGCCGATGCCGAGCTGGGTTGGGCGAGTCCAAACTCTCCTGTGCAGAACCTCTCCCCCCGTATTCCTTGGCATTCGAAACCTCTTGGTCTTTACATGGTGAATTCAAGGCCGATACCATCGAGTGACTTCCTGCCATGCTAGCTAGGTGAGAGCCTGACAGCGGGATCTGCTCGAGGTCTAAGGATTACACCGAGTGACTTCCAGCCCTGCAAGCTAGGTGAGAGCCTGACAATGGGATCTGCTCAGGGTCCACTACCAATACCATCGAGTGACTTCCAGCCCTTCCAGCTAGGTGAGAGCCTGACAGCGAGATCTTCTCGAGGCCCAAGGATAAAACCGACTGACTTCTAGCCCTGCCAGCTAGGTGAGAGCCTGATAGCGGGATCTGCTCGGGGTCCACTACCAATACCATCGAGTGACTTCCAGCCCTACCAGCTAGGTGAGAGCCTAACAGCGGGATCTACTCGAGGCCCAAGGATGACACCGAGTGACTTCCAGCCCTAGCAGCTAGGTGAGAGCCTGACAGCGGGATCTGCTCGGGGTCCACTATCGATACTATCGAGTGACTTCCAACCCTGTCAGCTAGGTGAGAGCCTGACAGCGGGATCTGCCCGAGGCCCAAGGATGACACCGAACGACTTCCAGCTCTGTTAGCTAGGTGAGAGCCTGACAGCGGGATCTACTCGGGGTCCACTATCGATACCATCGAGTGACTTCCAGCCCTGCCAGCTAGGTGAGAGCCTAACAGCGGGATCTGCTCGAGGCCCAAGGATGACACCGAGTGACTTCCAGCCATGCCAGCTAGGTGAGAGCCTGACAGCGAGATCTGCTCGGGGTCCACTATCGATACCATCGAGTGACTTCCAGCCCTGCCAGTAAGGTAGGAGCCTGACAGCGGGATCTGCTCGAGGCCCAAAGATAACACCGAGTGACTTCCAACCCTATCAGCCAGGTGAGAGCCAGACAGCAGGATCTGCTCGGGGTCCACTACCAATACCATCGGGTGACTTCCAGCCCTGCCAGCTAGGTGAGAGCCTGATAGCGGGATCTGCGTGAGGCCCAAGGATGACACCGAGTGACTTCCAGCCCTGCCAGCTAGGTGAGAGCCTGACAGCGGGATCTGTTAGGGGTCCACTATCGATACCATCGAGTGACTTCCAGCCCTGCCTGTTCGGTAAGAGCTTGACAGCGGGATCTGCTCGAGGCCCAAGGATGACACCGACTGACTTCCAGCCCTGTCAGCCAGGTGGGAGCCAGACAGCGGGATCTGCTCGGGGTCCACTACCAATACCATCGAGTGACTTCCAGCCCTGCCAGCTAGGTGAGAGCCTGACAGCGGGATCTGCTCGAGGCCCAAGGATGACACCGAGTGACTTCCAGCCCTATCAGCCAGGTGAGAGCCAGACAGCGGGATCTGCTCGAGGTCCACTACCAATACCATCGAGTGACTTCCAGCCCTACCAGCTAGGTGAGAGCCTGACAGCGGGATCTGCTCGAGGCCCAAGGATGACACCGAGTGACTTCCAGCCCTGCCAGCTAGGTGAGAGCCTGACAGCAGGATCTGCTCGGGGTCCACAATCGATACCATCGAGAGACTTCCAGCCATGCCAGCTAGGTGAAGCCTGACAGCGGGATCTGCTCGAGGCCCGATGATGACACCGAGTGACTTCCAGCCCTGCCAGCTAGGTGAGAGCCTGACAGCGGGATCTGCTCGGTGTCCACTATCGATACCATCGAGTGACTTCCAGCCCTGCCAGTTAGGTAAGAGCCTGGCAGCGGGATCTGCTCGAGGCCCAAGGATGACACCGAGTGACTTCCAGCCCTGTCAGCCAGGTGAGAGCCAGATAGCGGGATCTACTCGGGGTCCACTACCAATACCATCGAGTGACTTCCAGCCCTACCATCTAGGTGAGAGCCTGACAGCAGGATCTGCTCGAGGCCCAAGGATGACACCGAGTGACTTCCAGCCCTGCTAGCTAGGTGAGGGCCTGACAGCGGGATCTACTCGGGGTCCACTATCGATACCATTGAGTGACTTCCAGCCCTGCCATCTAGGTGAGAGCCTGACAGTAGGATCTTCTCGAGGCCCAAGGATGACACCGAGTGACTTCCAGCCCTGTCAGCTAGGTGAGAGTCAGACAGCGGGTTCTGCTCGGGGTCCACTATCAATACCATCGAGTGACTTCCAGCCCTGCCAGCTAGGTGAGAGCCTGACAGCGGGATCTACTCGAGGCCCAAGGATGACACCGAGTGACTTCCAGCCCTGTCAGCTAGGTGAGAGCCTGACAGCGGGATCTGCTCGGGGTCCACTATCGATACCATCGAGTGACTTCCAGCCCTGCTAGCTAGGTGAGAGCCTGACAGCGGGATCTATTCGAGGCCCAAGGATGACACCGAGTGACTTCCAGCCCTGCCAGCTAGGTGAGAGCCTGACAGCAGGATCTGCTCGGGGTCCACTATCGATACCATCGAGTGACTTCCAGCCCTGCCAGCTAGGTGAGAGCCTGACAACGGGATCTGCTCGAGGCCCAAAGATGACACCGAGTGACTTCCAGCCCTGTCAGCTAGGTGAGAGCTTGACAGCGGGATCTGCTCGGGGTCCAAACATATTCCAGTTCTTCATGCAAGCTAGTTGTGATAGTATTGAAACGTTAAGGAATTTTATTAGAATCAAGGTATCTCTTACATGTTTCTGGGGAAAAATGTTTTAAGTCGTCACCACTCCAGGTGAGACTCAGGGTCTCGCCCTCTACATTTTGGTGTCGATAACCTCCCGATTTTAAAGCCTCTTTTACAATAAACGGTCCTTCCCAGCTGGGGTTGAGCTTCCCTGCGGATGCTGACCTCCCTGCCGCATCCACCTTCTTTAGTACCAAATCCCCTTCCACAAATTGTTTGACTCTGACATGCTTGTCAAAGTACTTGGCCATTATCCTTTTCACCTCTTCCTGTCAGATGGTGGAAAGGTCCCTCAGCTCTTCCACCATGTCAATGGAGAGCCTCAGCTCCTCCTCGTTCTCTGCCTGCTATTCTTCTCTGCCTTCTTTGGCCGTAATGACTCGAGGTGTTTGGACTTCAAATTCCACGGGGAGAACTGCCTCGCACCCATGGGAGAGTTTAAAGGGGGTCTCTCCTGTAGCTGTATTAGGGGTGGTTCTTAGAGCCCAAAGGACCGCGGGAAGCTGCTCCACCCAACTCCCCTTCAAATTCTCCACTTTCCTTTTGAGGAGGTTGACGATGATCTTGTTCGCAGACTCCACCTGCCCGTTGCTCCTGGGGTGATGAACCGAGGCAAACCTAAGGTCGATTCCAAGCTGCTCGCAAAAACTAGTGAAATCAGCGCAGACGAACTGGGGTCCGTTGTCCGTGACAATAGCTTGGGGCAGCCCATGGCGGCAGATGATCTCCCCCTAAACAAAGTTCCTGATTACCTGGGAGGTCACCTTGGCCAGCGCCTTCACTTCCAACCACTTGGAGAAGTAATCGATCATTACTAGGAAGAACCTCCTCTGCCCACTGGCCTGGTGGAATGGCCCAACCAAATCCATCCCCCGAATGGCGAAGGGCCGGGGGGCCGTGATACTTTTGAGTTGCTGGGCCGGCTGTAGCTGGAGGGGGGTAAATAGCTGGTACTTATGGAACCTTCTTGCGAACTCCGTTGCGTCATGGCCCAGGGTGGGCCAGAAGTACCCTGCCTGACAATCCTTCCTTCCAGGGTCTGACTCCCGGAGTGACTCCCACACTCTCCGGAGTGGAATTCCTCTAGGATTCTTTGTACCTCCTCCTCGGCCACGCAACGAGCCAACATCCCCGAGAGTGTCTTTCTGTACATCTGCCCATCCTGGAGGAGGTAGTACATCGACTTATGCCTTAGCTTCTTCTTATCTGCCCCCTCCGGATACTCTCCCGTGGAAAGGAAAGTTACAACTGGGTCCATCCATGAAGTATGTTGATCTATCTCCATGAGCTCTCCTTCTTCGATGGAGGGGTGGAATAGGTCGGTGATAGTACCCCCCACCTGTGGAACATGCTTTGCTAGTTGGTCGACCTGCTCGTTTTATTCCCTGGGCACGTGTCGGATGGAGAAGGTTTGGAAAGTGCCTATGACCCCCTTCACCTTGGCTAAGTACATCCGCAGGGTAGGCTCCTTTGCCTCAAACTCCCCGTTGATTTGGGAAGCTACCACCATGGAGTCGGTAAGGACCTCCACGTCCAACACCCCCGTCTCCCTGGCCAGGCGTAGCCCTGCTATCACGGCTTTATACTCGGCTTGATTGTTGGTGATGGGAAAGTGCATCACCACCATTTGCTCAATTCTAATCCCCTGAGGGCGCTCCAAGATCACCCCACTCCTAGGGAATGCCTCCCGAAGGCGCCATCCACCTTTACCTTCTAAGGAGTTGGGCGAGTGAGCTCTTCCTCTGCCGCCTCAACTACATAATCTGCCAAGAAGTCGGCCATTGCCTGAGCCTTGATCGAGAGGCGGGGAACGAAAGAGACGTCGAACTCACTCAACTCCACCGACCACTTGGCTAGCCTGCCTGAATGCTCCACCCCCTCAAAGATGTTGCGGAGGGGATGGTCAGTCACCACTCGGATTGAGTGTGCCTGGAAATAAGGTCGCAGTCTCCGGGCTGAGATGATCAGGGCGAAAGCCAGCTTCTCCAAAATCGGGTACCAGAGCTCGGCCTTCCTCAGGACCCGACTCACATAATAAATATGGAGCTGCTTCTTCCCCTCTTCACGAACTAGGACGGAGCTCAAGGACTACACCCCGACCCCGAGATACAAAAACAGGTCCTCCCCCTCCTTTGGCCCTTGGAGCAGCGGAGCCTGAGTCAACTGTATCTTGAGGGCCTGGAATGCCTCCTCGCAATCCTTGGTCCATTCGAACTTTCGACCACCCCTTAATGTTTTGAAGAAGGGGGAGCACTTCTCCCCTGCCCGGGAGAGGAACATACTCAACCCTGCCAGCTTCCCCGTCATCCGTTGGACCTCCTTAGCATTCCTTGGCGACCCCAGCTCCAGGATAGCCTTGAACTTATTAGGATTCGGCTCTACCCCTGCAGGGGTGAGGAGGTGTCCCAAGAACTTTCCCCTACTAGCCCTAAAGATACATTTTAGGGGATTCAACAGTATCTTGTATCTGCGCAGGGTAGCAATGGTCTCCTCTAGGTCCTGGAGGTGGGAGTCCACATCCCGACTCTTTATCATGAGGTCATCCACGTACACCTCCAGATTGCTCCCCTTTTGCTCCTTGAAGACCCTATCCATCATCTTCTGGTAGGTTGCCCCTACGTTCTTCAGCCCGAAGGGCATCATCTTATAACAGTAGCATCCATCCCCCGTGATGAACGAGACATCCTTGATGTCTGGGGGGTGCATCCTGATTTGATGATAACCTGAAAATGCATCTAGAAAACTCATTACAGAAAAACCAACGGCTGAGTCAACCAGCGCGTCGATCCGAGGCAAAGGATAACAGTCCTTAGGACAAGCTTTCTTAAGTAAAGAAAAATCGATACACATCCTCCACCGGCCGCCTCCCTTTTTGACCATGACCATATTGGAGACCCAGCCGGGGTATTGGATCTCGGACACGAAGCCGGCCTTGAGGAACTTTGCTACCTCCTCTCTGATGGGCTCTGCCAGCTTGTCTACAGTGGACCTCTTCTTCTGTTGGACGGGGCGTGTTCCTGGGTCAAGATTAAGGCAGTGGCAGGCCACATCCGCGTCAACCCCTGTCATCTCTGCGGCGTTCCATGCGAAGATGTCCACATTCTTCTGGATGCACTCCAGCATCCTGCCTTGGTCCTCCGTGGTCAGCCCTCCGCTGACGCGGACCTTCTCCACCCTGCCTCCACGGGTGAGCACCTCCAACTCCACCACTTCTTCTGCAGCCTCCAACATGGATTGCTCTCCCCATCCTTCAGCATCCCTCTCTTCCGAGGCCGGGATCTCCACCTCCACCTCTTCTTCCACGGCCATCACTTCGGCCATCTCCTCCTGATCTCTTCCCGCCGCCTCCTCCTCAGCGCAACTCTCCACCTCCAGCTCCTCCCAGCCAGCTTCCTGCTCGGCGTCCTCCATTCTTCGCCCCATCTCCTCGGCTCCCTCCTGCCAAGAGATGGAGTTCACGGCGATGACATAGCATTCTCACGCCACCTTGGGGTCCCACCTGACCCTGACCTGAATCCCCTCAGTGTTGAACTTTAAGCATTGGTGGAATGATGAGGGGACGAAGCGGAAGGCGCTGATAAGGGGCATTCCGAAGATGGCTCTGTAGCTGCTGGGGGCATCCACAATGACGAACCTGCAGTTCCTGGACTTCCCCCCTAGGGTAACATGGAGGCCTACTCCTCCCTCCACTTCCTTCCTCTCCCCCGAAAACCCGAACAAGGTTCCGTCCGAGGCCAGCACCCTCTTCGCCTCTACCTTCATCGCGTTAAAGGCCTTCTTAAAGACGACGTTGACAGAGCTCTCGTTGTCAACGAGGATCCGAGAGACAGTAAAATTCTCGATGGCTGCCTTGATGACCAGCGCATCGCAGAATGGATCCTCGTGATCTGGCATATCGCTTCTGGAGAAGGTGATCCTTTATTCTAGGGGTGGGGTCTGGGATGTGGAGGCAATGCTGCGACAGTACATGGTGTGGAGGATTGCCTTGCGGGAGTCCTCGACCCCCCCCCCCCCCCCCCCACCCCCCACTCTGATCCCACCTCGGGTACCAACATCCACCCGGTCTTCACAACGGTCCTCCTCTGCCCGAGGCAGGACCTCCTCGATCCTTACTTCCTAGCGCCCCTGCTGCTGCTGCTGCTCCCTGTTCCCTCTCATTTCAAGGAACTCCGGGCACGTGGCTGTGGCGTGCCCTCCTCCTGATGGAAGTCAGAATAGGGCAACTCCACCCTAACTTCTCTCCTTCTTCTCCTTGCTTCTCTCCTCCTCTCCCTGAAGGCTATGGCCATAGCCTCTTCTTGATCGGGGAGCCGGTGCCTCTGGGCCTACCTCCAGCCCGGGGGTGGAATTGATCTTGCCCACCTTGATAGCGATCCCTTCCTTGATATCCCATTTATGGCCCCTGCCCTTGCCACTCAGGTCTCCAGCCCAGCCGACGGTCGGGCTCCTGACGCCCCTACCTCGGCTGCTGCTGCCCCTGGAGCTGCCTCTTCTCCCTCTGTCGGGGCTCTCCTCTCCTCTCCTCCTGTCCTCTTCCTCCTCTCGACTCCTTCTCCTCCTCTATGGCCCACCTGGCCAGCTTCTGCGCAAACTCCGGGTTTGACGCCTCCCCGTCAACTTCTCTTACCACCCTCTCCATTAGCTCCTCGTAGGAGAGGGGGGGGGGGGAACTCTCTTCAGCTCCATCCTGAAGAACCCCTGCTGTAGGCCCAGGGTAAAGGCCATCATCAAACTATGGCCCGACATCTCCTGGACCTGAGTAACCTCCTCCTGGAATCGATCCACGTAGCTCCCCAGGGTCTCATTCACCCCCTGCTTGATGTGGAACAGGAATTCTGACTCCTTCTTCCTCCTCTTCGAGGTAGTGAACCTCAGCATGAACCCCCGACGCAGGTCCTCAAAGCAGTAGATGGAGCTGGCCGATAGCTGATGGAACCACTCCCTTGCCTTCTCCCTGAGGGTGATAGCGAAGAGTCGGCACTTGAACCTGTCCGACATCTGTCGGATGGAGACTACATCCTCGAACCATTGACCATGCTGGACCGGGTCTCCCTTCCTGGTGTAGTAGGACATCTCGGGTTCCCTGAACCCATCTGGAACTGGAGCTGAAGAGACCAACTCGCCGAAGGGGCTGCCTCCCACAGCTGGGCGAGCTGGCGAACCTCGCGAGCCTAGCTCTCCGAACCGGCCTCGACCTGTCGAGCCGGGAAAGAGCTCGTGCCCGAGGAGCTCGCACTTACTGCCTTCCTCGGCAATTTCCTTCCCAGCTCGCCTGCCGGGGGCGTCCTTGCCCAAAGAGGGGGCGGCCGTGATCTGGACTGCTGGAGTCGAGAACTCGGCCCGCGTGCCGAGTGCGAACTTGACGAGGTTCAGCACCTCATTCCTGAAATCTTCGAACATCCCCACCGTGGCGAGAGGCGAAGGCGGGGGGGGGGGGGAGTCCGGCCTGTCAGATCCCTGTCCTCCCATCATCGAACTCGCTGAAGCTTTTCTGCACTGACCACGCTCCACGCTCACCGCACCAAAATGTTGAAACCAAAAAACGGTCTGCTGTGGAGTTCACCCTTGGGGAAGGGGTGGTCTCGCGCCTACTTTACTCCTGTAAGCAAAACAACAAAGAAAATAAGGAAAGACCGACCCAAGGGCTCGGCGGGGTGGACCCACCACACACCCAGAAGATCTGAGAGCACTTCCCCTCCTTAGCCAGAGGCCGAGCTAAGGTACCCTCAGAAAGCACTTGAAAACTAGAGCAGGAGAGCACAGGAAGCCTGCTTTCTGGGGTACCCCTTGGGTCCTATTTATAGTTTTTGGAATCTGAACTGCCAATAACCAAATGAATTGTCCTGAAGTTACCAAAAAACCCTTGGCTTGGTCTGCCAACAGCCAAAACCACTGTTTTGAAGGGCTATAGACAGACCAGCGGAGGCAAAATAGTAAAAAGTACCTCACACATCTAGGCGGGCCTGGGAGCTTGATCACCTCGGCAAGTCCTGCTCTCCTGCTGTTGCCGAGCTCTATTGCGAGGGCGCGAGTTGGGACGGGGAGCTCTCCCATCCCTTAGTCGCCATTAGTTGGCCTGGGCTTTGACGATTCTTGGGCTAGCTCAGTTAATGCCGAGCTTGGGGTCGACGAATGCCTGATCTTCGTTCGACGAATGCCGTTCTCCGGTCGACGATTGCCAATCTCCGTTCGACAAATGCCGAGCTCGGGCTCAGCTTCTCTAATGCCGAGCTCGCCTACTATCTTTAGCCCGATCGGTCTGGTTCCTGGCGACCTTGCTCGTCGGACACGGGGTTGTACAAGTACTACTAATAAAGCTTCAACCACTCCAAATAAACTACTAGTGCTGCCTAAAGACATTTGATTATATATTACAGAATTTCAAGCCATTCTACCACATATACATCATGATTTCATCATTAACATCAAAAGGGCAATATGGAAGTTACTGCTACAAGAATGATCTACTGATCTCTAAACACCATAAGATAATTAACAGAGGTTAATAATACTATGAAATTTTCCATGCCAAAATATCATCAAGATTCAAGGTCATTTGACCCATAAGATAATTTCTAGGGTTTAAAGTCATAAATGCTTATTAAGTGGTTTATGTGGGGTGCACGTGTATAAGTACCACCATATCCCTTCCTAGGGCATTCCACCAACCTAGGATCTCATGGACTGATCCCCAAGTCCATCCAAGAACATAACCCCCTATATCCTTCACAAGCCCCCAAAGTTCATCCTTAGGGTTAGAACTAGGGTCCTAGGGCTAATCTACCCTAAACCACCCCATAATCCATATGAGGGTGTTAAATGTCATGTCAAACCTAGAGCTGTCACTTAAAACCAAAAACCGTAAACCGAACCAGAATCGAACTGGAACCGCAAAGAACCTGAACGAACCGTTTGCAAATTATTCGGGTTCTGGTTTGAATTTTGGAACCGTGACAACTTTTGTTTGGGTGTGGTTCTTATATTTTATTATCCAGACTAGAACCGGAACCGGAACCGGAACCGCAACATACAAGTCTCAGGTGGTTTCAAGTTTTTTGGACCCGATCCGAACCGGACCGAAGTAGAACCGAACCGCAACCCGTTTATTATTATTAATGTTATTATAATATTATTATAATTTTATAATCTATCTATAATTTTTATGTTAGAAAAATTAAGGTGCGTCGCTACGCAATTGTATTATCAAAAATTTAGGATAATTACAAAACGTTGAATGTAGTGATGACGGATGAAAGATCGTCTTATTTAAAATCTAATAATCTCTATTGGAGTAATATGTAATATTTACTTTTCTAATTAGTCAAATTAATTTAAGAATGCACAAATGAAATAGAGCTCGAATAAACCGTAACTGAAGTGCCGAAAATTTATACCGTCGTTTGTTCTGAGCTCATGCTTCGTGATAACGGATGTTCGCAACAGTTGACATGTATTTTCTTTATGAACTCTGCGACGCTAGCATTTCCCGTTAGCATACAAAATTATATGTTGTTTAGATTACTACAACAAGAGATAATTAGTATAATGTATGCATATAAAATAATCTCTTCACCCGAGTCAGTAATTTATGAATATGCTAAAAACTCTTGATCAAAAATTAATAGTTGCAATCTAATGAATGATAGTATTCAGAGCTTGCACACCCTTAGGAATCTATTACCAAAAACTAAATAACAGTGAACATAATGCATGCAATTTCGGATTATTGTGATCTATAGTTTTCTGCTACTGTGTATGTATATCCATATCAATTCAAAGCCTAGATTTTGGTCAAAAATTGAAGACCTATATAGGTATAGGTATAGGTGTGCATACCTTTTCATGGTCAAAAACCTCCAACAATGAAAAGGCGACATATACTAGCCCACCGATCGTGGAAGAGATCGTCGAACAGTGTGCAACTTAATTATTTCTATTTTGAAGGAGTTTTGAGTTTTTTGCAGACCGCTTTTATTTCATTCTGTCAAATTTGGTTTTAGTTGGAACCGATTGGAACCGGACCGAACCGCATAGAACCGGACCGAACCTTAAATGACCAGTTTGGTTTTGGTTCACATTAAACCGGAATCAGAACCATTGACAGGATGGTTCCAAAAATTATGATGGAACCGGAACCAGAACTGGAACCGGTCAAACCATATAAGGTTTTGGTTCTAACTTGAAGAACCATTACCTTAGCGGTTCGGTTCATGGTTTTAGTAGAACCGGAACCATGACAGCTATAGTCAAACCAGTGGCCAAAATTTTAACCTCTGTTGAGGTGGTTTGGCCACTCAAACCCACAAAGGGCACTTTGACCTAAATACCCCTTTTAGGGAAAGGCTAGAGTTTGCTTATTTACTAAGTAAATCATCACCAAATGGGATGAAAATTTATAAAGAGCCTTATGATGACCCCAAGGACCACTCACCAAAATTTGGGAGGGTTTGGAGGTAATTAGACCTATTAAATAATTCCTACATTTATTATTAAATTCCTAGAAAAAATTTAGGAAACCTTTTTTTAAAAATTCCCAATTTTGGATATGTTCTAGGTATAGGTAAGAATGATCCCCATCCAAAATTTCAGGTCATTTGGATGGATGGATTGATGGGCGCACTCAAAATAGTCTCGAGTCTTGTCGAGGTATAGTCCTCACCAAAATGAGTGTTGTGATCAAACCACTTACCCAAATTGGTTAAAACCAATTTTAAATTAAAGTAGACCCATAGAGCTACAATTTTCATGTTGACAACATTTCCAAAACACCAATAAGTATTTTTAATATTTAATTTAAAAACAGCTCAGAAATGGGGCAGAAATTAATAAAACAGGAATTATTAAAATCAGATCCAGCACGGATCTTAAAGCAAATCCAACACCTCCTGTTCATCTTCTTCCTCCAACCAAGGGAAGGGATTGCCCGAACCTGGAGCAACGTCCAAGCCATTTTCCCGGCCATCCAACCACCTTCCCGGTCGGCCACCACCGCCACCACCTTCGTTGAGGTGGGGGCTATCACCGGGAGGCAGCACGGTCACCGGAGGGTCAGTTTTCCGCGAACCCGTGAGGTATAAAAAGCTATGAAAATCTCAAATTTTCCTCACCCGATCAGGCTCAATTGAGCCCGATTTCTCTCCTAATTGATCTAGGACTCTAGCCCACGAAGAGAGGAGTAGAGGAGGACCTGAAATCGTGCTTGTTGGGGTTTGGTGGTGGTGCGCCATGGCCGGATTTTGGAGCTTCGAGTGTTCTGCAATAGCACTACCAAATGGCTCGAAACCTTCGGTGAAGATGTAGAAACGACTCCTCTGGTCCTAAGGAGGCTTTTAAAACCATCAAATGTGGGAGGGGAAGGGTGTTGCATCAATGACCATTAATGGCCATGAATGGAAAATTTCGGCCATGGAGTATTCACTGGATTCAGCCCCTATGTGGCTGGCTAAGGCTGTTGATCTTCTCAAAACTGAAGGGGGAATGAATCCAGCATGTAGAGAGGATCACTTGGCCTTCCTATGCCATGAATGGCCTTCATTCCACACCTTCTCTCTCCTCCATTAAAGGGGAAAAATAAACCTTTCTCTCTCCTAGTCATCAAGGCCTATTTTGATGTCTCCTCCTGCCTATTGGTAGCCCACTAACTCATATTAATAATAAAAATGAGGTTAGCCCAAGTGGGGGAAATGGGTTTGAGCTTGGGTTAGCCAATTTGGGTTAATTTGACCTAACACTAGAATAGAGTTGACCTTGGTCAACATGACCAATTGGGTTGACCCCAATGGCTCCTTGGTGACCCATTGGCCTACCCTAAAGTCTTGGAAGACTTGGGTAGGGTTGGTTGGTCATCTTTGGGGTCACCTGACCCTTAGTTAGGGCACTTTGACCCCCTGTTGAAGCTAGGGTTGACTTGGGTCAACTTAGCCTCTTTGGTTGACCCCAATGGATCCTTGGTGACCCATTGACCTCCCCTAAGATTTAGGAAGGGTTGGGTAGGGTTGTCTTGGCACTTTAAAGGTCACCTGCCCTTAGGAAGTGTACTTTGACCAAATTAGGGTTAGGGCTGACTTTAGTCAACCAAGACTCTTGGGTTGACCCTAATGGGTCCTTGGTGACCCATTGGCCTAACTTTAGGATTAGGAAGGAATGTGTGGGGTTCACTTAGCTAAGGGAAGGTAAATTGACCCTAAGTAGGCCAGTTTGACCCATTTAGGGTTAGGGTGGACTTAAGCCAACTTGGCCACTTTTCCTGTCCCCATTGTGTCCTTAGTGACCCTATGGAACACCCAAGGGGGTTTAGGGTGTTGTGGTTGGGTCATGGGGTCAATTTGGAGCCCTAAAGTCAAACCCTAATTATGGTGGTGAGGCTGTGCTATAGGCAAACCAATGTGATTTTCACATTGACCCTTGTTCACTTGGTCCTATGAGCTTCCTATTGTTTTGTCATGACCCAGTCATGACAAAACAATTCCTAGGGGTCTAGTTGTTTTAGGGATGTTACATCTGACTTAGGCATCCTAATCCATGACTTCTTCATCAACTTCTGCCTCACCTCCCTCCGCACAGTTCTCCTCTAAACTGCGGAACCTGTCAGCTTGGCAAGAATTACCGTTCCTCCTTCCAGCCAAAGCAAGTTCGTGGTTCTACCCATCCGTTTGATCTTGTTCACTCCGACATCTGGGATCCTGCTCCTACCCTCACCGTTGGTCGGTGTAGCTCTTATTTTGTTACTTTCATTGAAGATTTCTCTCGATGTACTTGGGTGTATCTCTTACGAGAACACTCTGAGCTTTTTGATGTATGTAGATCTTTTTATCACTTAATAAAAATCAGTTTGATGTTTCTAGTAAAGTCTTACGCTCTGATAATGCCAAAGAGTACATTAGTCAAGCTTTTTCCTCCTTTGTTATGCAACATGAGATTATTCATCAAACAAGTTGTGTTTATACCTCCCAACAAAATGGGGTGGCGAAACGCAAAAAACGTCACCTCCTTGATGTTGCTCGCACCTTACTAACACAAATGCATGTCCATCACTCCTACTGGGGCTATGATGTCCTCATTTCTTGTTATCTCAACAATCGCATTCCCTCCACTATTCTCCGGGGTCAAACCCCTTTCTCCATTCTATATCCAGGAAAGGATCCCTTTCCTCTCCCTCTCCGTATCTTTGGGTGCACAGCCTTTGTGCATGCCCCCTCCGCCACCCACGACAAACTCTCCCCTCGCTCCACCAAATGTGTCTTTCTGGGCTACTCTTTCACTCAGAAAGGCTACCGTTATTTTGACCCCATTCTTCACGAGCAGTTCGTCTCCGCCGACGTTACCTTCTTTGAGAATGCTCCATATTTCTCTAACGACTCCTCTCCTCTCCCTGTGGCATCCAGTCTTACTCTTCCTCTTCCTTCCAGCCCATCCCCTCCTACCCAGGTATTTCCTCCTCCACCGTCTTCATCCTCTTCTCCTCCCTCTCCACCTCCGCAATCTCCCTCCTATTCGCAACCACTCTCTCCTCCCAGGCCAGCTCTCACCACCATGGAAGCTCCGGATACTGAGGAACCTGCTGACCTGGACCTCCCTATTGACCTTCGCAAAGGGGTTCGGGCTTGTACCAAGCATACACTTATTGTTGTTATTTCCTATGATCATCTAACACCTGCTCGCAGGAAGTTTGTGCTGGCTATCTCTTCCACTTCCACCCCCCATTCCTATCAGGAGTCCCTTACCATTCCATAATGGAAGGCTGTCATGGATGAAGAGATTGTTACTCTAACTGAACGGGGTACCTGGACCCTGATTCCTCCTCTATTCGGCACATATATTTTTGGTTGTCGCTGGGTCTTTGTGGAGAAATTCCTCCCCGATGGCAGTGTGGATCATTATAAGGCTCGGCTTGTTGCCAAGGGCTTTACCCAGACTTATGGTGTTGATTACTTTGACACTTTCTCTCCAGTTTCTCGTCTCAGTATTGTTCGGGTCCTTCTCTCTGTGGATGTCAACATGGATTGGCCCATTTCACAGCTGGATGTCAAGAATGCCTTTCTTTATGGGGATCTTCAGGAAGATGTTTACATGGAGCAACCTCCAGGGTATGTTGCTCAGGGGGAGACATAGGTTTGCCAGCTCAAGAAGGCTATCTATGGCCTAAAACAATGTCCTCGCGCTTGGCTTGACAAGTTTAGCGAGATTGTGGTGGCCGTAGGTTTTAGGAGAAGTTCCGCTAATCACTCCCTATTTACTCGTAAAAGTTCTTTGGGTCTAGTGGTACTTGCAATATATGTGGATGATATTCTTCTTACTAGAGATGACCAAGCTGGGATAATCTTGACAAAGAAGCATCTTCGGCAACACTTGGTTACAAAGGATATGAGCTCTCCAAAATACTTTCTGGGGATAGAAATTTCTCGGAAGCCCTCTTATTTTGTCCTCTCCCAATAGAAGTACGCTCTTGACTTGTTAAAAGAGGTAGGGTTGACTGGGGCTAAACCTGCCCGATGTCCCATGGTGACTGGAGAAGATAAAACATGGATGGATGACTCTCCTCTTCTTTCTGATGTTACGAGGTACAAACATCTGGTTGGTAAACTCATATATCTCACAGTGACCAGACCCTACATTGCCTATGCTGTAGGCAAGGTTAGCCAGTTCATGCAAGCTCCTAGGGAGTTCCATCTATAGTCTTCCCTGAAGATATTGGAGTATATTAAATCAGCTCTTGGGAAAGGACTTCTTTTTCAGAAGAATGGACATTTAAGGGTTGAAGCGTACTCCGATTCAAGCTATGCCAATGTTAAAGGAGACCGTAAGTCAACATCATATTTTTGCACCTTTGTGTGTGTGTGGGGGGGGGGGACCTTATGAGCTAAAAAAGCAGGAAACAGTTGGTAGTCTCCAGGTCTAGTGCAGAAGAAAAATATTGAAGTATGATATCGACCACGTGTGAGTTGAAGTGGTTATGGGCTCTCATGCTTGAATTACGTGAGGTCTATAACCATCCTCTTCCTATGTTCTGTGACAACAAAGCCGTCATATACATCTCTAAAAATCTGGTCTTCTATGAGAGAACCAAGAACATTGAAGTTGACTGCCATTTTATTCGGGAGGAGATTCTGACGGATCAAATTTGTACTACGTTCATCACCTCCAATAAAAAGTTGGCTGATATTTTCACCAAATCGGTATCCGCCTCTTTTCATCACATTTGCGACAAGATGGACATGATATATATATATGCTCCAGCTTGAGGGGGAGTGTTGCAGAATAGAGACCGGGCGGTATGGCGGTCTGACTCTGGCGGGTTACAGTCTGGGCAGTATGTCGGTTTCTCTCCTGCGGTTTGGTTACAGACCTGTTGTTGTTAGTGCTCTGGCGGTTTATCAATCAGTCCCTAACGACTTGGAGACCGGGCGACCTGGCAGTCTATTGTGGCGGCTTGGTGTCTCCCTCTGGTGGTTGCCGGGCGTTTTGCCCATTCATCAAACTGCTCGGCTTGGTCGGCTTGTATTTATGTTAAACCGCTTGTACATGATATTTTTTAGTCCCACATTATTTATTTATAATCTCTCCCATCTCCTCCATTCTATAAAATGGAGGCTATACCATGTAATTCACACCTTTTTTGGAATACAAAAATTTCTTTTTGTCCGATTTCCGGACTCTCTTTTTCTGTTCGCACACCCTGTGCTTCGGTGAAACTCACAGTACTTAGACTGGTCGTTCCTGGGGTTATATGCCGGCTTCTTAGGATGTTGTAAGACCGACTCATTCTGGATAGCGTAGAGTATGTTAGTGGGCGTGGTATTGAAGGGTGTGAAATCCCATGGCGGCTGGTCCCCCTGACGGTCGCGTCGGCGTTGACCGTTTCGACGTTCTTCTTAGAATCTTCCTTCTTGGTGTTGAGGAGCCGTCTCATTCTCCCTCTTGCCATTTTGGTTTCCATCGAACTGTTGATGACGAGCTTCAATAGCCTTGTCGACTGCGATCTGCGCCTCTAGGCGGTGTATGAGGTTGGGGTAGCTAGGGACGGTTTCCCTCATTAATTCTGAGTAGAAGCCGCTATGACAGAGGCCCCCAAGGAATACTCCTTGTAACAGTTCTGGGTTGACACCTGGGATTTGGCGAGCTTCAGTAGAGAACCTGTTGAAGAAGCCTTTCAAAGACTCTCCCTCATTCTGGAGGATACCTGATAAGTGAGAAGGGTCGCAAACGATCCTCCGATTTGCTATAAACTGATCGCGAACTATCTCGTTAGATCTATTATGTTGGAAATGGTGCCCACCCTCAAGGAGTGAAACCATACGCCGGCTTGCCCTTTGAGAGTGGCTATGAACACTTGGCAGAGTAACTGATCAGGTGCGTTGTAGATCCTCATGATAGTAGTCAAGTGGTTGACATGTTCCAACGGATCGTCCGTCCCGTCGAACGTCTCGATATTTGGTAGCTTGAAACCACGAGGAATTGGATGAGCTCGAATTAATGGAGCAAGGGGGAGACTTGGCAGAATGGTCGGCAAGTATGGATATCCCATCGGCCGGCCTGTCGGTATTCTTCTGTGATCACCTCCCGAATTTCTTCCCGGGTGAACCTTTCGAATGGGGGGAAGTCGGGACTCGTCTCTCCAGTTGTGGTGGTGTCACCCAGTTTCAGTTTCTACACGAACCTGGTGGGTTGAGCTGACGGCGTCGGAGTATTCTTCAGGCGCCTCATGTCTTGGAGCTTCTTGCGCCCTGCCATGAGTTGGTAGTGGTGGGATAACCAGTTTTAGAGGAGGAGCAGGAGGTGCTCCCAGATTCCTGAGTAGAGCAAGCATTTTAGTTTACTGCTCCTCCATTTATCGAACCCGCCACTTGTGGGCGGTTATAGGCACGAAAGCGGCGTCAATGGTCAATGGCACGTCTACTAGAGAGTGGGAGCGTGCTGGTTCAGCATGTCCTTCTAGGACGGATCCTTCGGCTGTGCGAGTGCTTCTTTTTGTCATTGAAGCGGAACTTGAGTGTGGCAAGGATGGAGGTCCCGACTTCTAAAGGATGTTGGGAATCATGTTTCCTACAGATGACACCAATCTATTGTGGACAAACTCGGTATCCCGGTCAGACTGTAATGAACTGGGCCGCCTTAGCTCTTAGGACGGTCGAACACGCGCACAGTCAATGAAAAGAGAGAGTTGACACAGGAGATTTTAACATGGAAAAACCCCTCAACTGGGTAAAAAACCATGTGAACGGATCTATGTCGGTCAAAGTCCACTATCAGATTGAAGTTACAACATGTTGGAGAATCTAGGGTGATAGGTCTCCCCTCGTTACAACTTGGAGATGATAGAGAATTTTTAACTCGCAACGGGCAACAGGCTGCGCAGAGGGAGTTCTGTATGCTAACTTGATTGTTGGTGTGCTTGAGCGTTAGTGGTGGTCGTCTTCCTCCCTTCTCCATGCACTTGGGGACTTGGGCATTCCTCTGGATCGTAGGCGGCTTGAAGATGACCCGATGGTGGAGTTTGACAGAGCTCTGGTTTGAGAAAGAAGAAGACTCCGGAGCCAAAAAGTTGAGAAATGAGGAGTCTTGAGGTTGCTTTTATAGACCCAGGAGGTATTCATGGCGGGCCCCCACTAACTTGGTGGTTTAGTGGGTGGTTACCTGCAGATCGGATGGCGACGGATTCTCAGTAGTGATTTGACGGTGGCCAACCTGCAAGCGGCGGCGACGGTTGGAGACTGTGGCAGCCGGTAGCGGCGGTGGCCGGTGGCGGGCGGGCGGAGGTAGTGGCCGGCGGCGGTTGGCGGCGAAGACGGCAGGGGCCGGCCGGCGGCGGCGCCGGAGGCGGCGACGGTAGTTGTTGAGTGAGAGGCCCCCATAATTTCTCCTATTGTGGTGGAGATCATAGGGAGTGAGTTGACCGGTCAAACACATTATCTCCACAATAGAGGGGGGAGATGGTTAAGTGCACACCCAAATATATAAATGGGGCTCCATTCCCATCAATATATATAGATATATATATTATCTATATAAAAGAATATAAATATTTGGAGGCACACCATCCATTCAATTTAAGTCATTAGATCTTCTCAAAAACTAATATCAATCCTTGGAAATAGTAGGAGAGAGAGGGAAGAGAGTGGGGAGAGAAATAAAAAAAATGTCTGAAGAGAGATAGGGTGGAACCATGGATGCGAGAGGAATAAGGAGAGAGAGGGAGGGAAATAATTTTTTTGAAGTCAAAACGTACATTTTTTTACAAAATAAAAATTGTAATAGTTGTTTATATTTTTTTACGGTCATTTTGAGTACTCATAAGTATATGTTGCAGGCACAAACCACAGACGCATCGAGTACAGGCGATGGCCGTGCGGAGGCAGGCGAAACCCTCTTGGATGCGGTCGAAGGCTGCCCGAGAGCATCAAGCATGTGCGTAGCCTGCCGGGGAGGGCTTTGCTCCTACTTAAATGTCAAATCGGCGAAACCTGCTTGATTGTGGGCGAAGCCTGCTTGGTTGTGGGCGAAGCCCGCAAGCCACACTGGGCTAAGCTCGTTCAAAGATGCTAGTATATATATATATATATATATATATATATATATATATATATATTTCACTATTATAAAGAAAAAGTCGTCTTTGGTGAAACATTCAAAGATACCAATTATGCCCCCATTTTTATATTTTAATGATTTCACATATATTATAATCTATTTCATAGAAATTAAAATACAATGTCCATTCAAGTAATTACACTATCAAAAAATTAGAAGTAATGATGAAAATCTATTTAAATTCAAAACGCTTTTTAGTAGAGCTCCTACACCTACTATGGTAGGTTTTCTTTAGGCATGTCAGCTGTCTATTCAAGAAAGGTTATCATTAGACATATCAATGGTATTTTCGTATATTATTTTCGTATATTATTTAATGTCATTAGACATTAAATCAATCAACTTTATTAACGTCAAAATTAATTTTTTTAGGTCAAAACGTGTATTATTTTACAAAATAAAAATTGTAATATTTATGTATATATTTTTACGGTAATTTTGAGTACTCATATGTATATGTGATGAGTACAATTAGATATGTCCGTTTTACTATCATATTTGTAATCATGTCCACTATTGTATACCTCCAATCGTTATAATTGTGCAAAAATAGTTAAGAATTAGAATTATCATGAATAGAAGAGCACAATATGAAGTTTCCTTTATTTCCTGTATCAAGCTATTTATTTATTCATTCATCTTCTTAATGCAGGTATTGCAAGTCCTTGGAACTAAAAGTCTTGGAGCAAACAAAGGTGTTCACAGATCCAACATGACTGAGGACAGGACTGGAATTAGGCACACACGGGTAGGAATACGCCCATGTCACTCCCTGTGTCCTTATCGGGAAAGATCATGAGGATTGTAAGAGAAGTCAGAGCACCACATGGGTAGGAACACGGTCGTGTCACTACCCGTGTCCTTATCATGCCTGCTATCAAACCAAGCCGTATGTGGAGCCACAAAGAACAACACGGCCGTGTTCTCAGCCGTGTCAAATGATACGGCCCACGACCAGATACATCTTCTCATATTAAACTATTTTTGAACTTCCCACACGACCTGTGACACGGCCGTGTTGAACCCGTGTTCGACCCTGTTTGCAAGAAGACTATAAAAACCTGTATGAAAATAGAAGGGGGACTTATTGATTGAAGAACTTGGAGAACTCCTAAAGGACGAAAGTGGAGCATTTAGCGGAGGGGTGATCGAAGGAGATAATCCGTATGATTTTATTTTTTATGTATCTCTTTTGATTCCCCCTCCTCTTAGTGGATCTAAACTTAATTTTGAATTTTGCATGAGACTTGTTTTTATGAATCAATTCAGTAATCATGTATGTTATTTTTACTTTGGATTCGTGGTATTTTATTCGTATGGATGCTTTCAAACAAAGAGATTGCTATTAGATTTGAAGTTAGAACTTGAATTTGAATCCCAAACTTCTAGATTGAGAAATTGGATATTTGTGATGATGTTTATACATTCATATTCTGGTGTTCTTTCTCTTTGTATTTCAAATCGCATGATCGAGAGATATGTTGTTTGGATCATGGTAATACAGATAATTGGATTCATGGTATCTTAGAGATAGGATTTCATAAATTTATGTATTAGATAGGTTTACTTTATGTTAGTGCAAACTTGAGTATTGTGAATTGTTCGAGAGCAAATTTACTCAACTTAGGTTTAGGTATTAGATTGCTCGAGAGAGAATTCGATAGAGGTTTAACCCTTACAATACAACGAATTCGATAATCTTGTCATTACGTGATTACATAGAATTGAATTAATGCGTGAATATTCTCATGTGATTACTCTTAGATTATCTGCTTTTTACTATCATTAATCCTCCAATGTCTCTTTATCCAAGTAGTCCTAATAAGGTTAATTTAGGGTAACAATCAATTTTAATTATAGGTACGATAATAGAGTGAGAGTGAGTACGAGTACTTGAAAAGATCCCGTGGAATACGACACGAGATGTAGATTTCTCCTATACTATATTGATAGGTGCACTTGCCTGAGAGTAAAATCAAGTTAGCTTTTACCTGTCTACATAGTTTATACATAGAGTAAAAATAATCTCATCAAGTTTTTGGCGCCATTGTCGGGGACACTCCATTTTCAATATTTTGAAAGCTTAAACTCTATTAATATACGAATTTTTGATTACTAACATATAATTGTAAATTAGTTTATTTCATATAATTGTAAATTACTAACACATAATTGTAAATTAAATTACTGTGTAATTATATCTCTTAATCTCTGTTTTGTAGTCTGTTAGTCTATGACCAGGGGAAGGAATTCAGGGTTAACACCATTTCATCCTGACCCAGAACAAATTATTCACAACACCGATCAAAGGGACTTGGGAACCGATAACACAGATAATTCAAACGTACTTTCAGAAGTGGAAACAGTAAACTTATGAGATCATCATCCAGATAATTCAGAAAACATGGAAAACCAGAACGAGCAAACCATGTCTGACTTTGCTAAACCTAATCTCCAGGGTATTGGGTCAAGCATTGTTAGACCACCAATTGTCGCCAACAACTTCGAACTGAAGCCGAGTATTATTCAGATGGTTCAACAATATGTCCAATATGATGGCCTGCAAGATGAAGATCCCAACACACATTTAGCCGAATTCTTGGAGATATGTTATACATTCAAGATCAATGGAGTTACCAATGATGCCATTTGATTGAGGTTGTTTCCATTCTCACTAAGGCATAAGGCGAAGCAGTGGTTAAACTCATTAACTAGAGGGTCGATTACTATATGGGATATGATGGTTAAGAAGTTCTTGATGAAGTATTTTCCACCGGCAAAGATTGCAAAGCTAAGGAATGACATTTCTATGTATGTTCAACTAGAATCTAAATCATTGTATGACACATGGGAATGATTCAAGGATCTAATAAGGAAATGTCCCCATCATGCATTACCTTCTTGGCTTCAGATTCAGACCTTCTACGATGGTCTCAATCCAGCCACTAAATAGATGATCGATGCGGCTAGTGGGGGCACCTTGAATAATAAGATACCTGAAGCAGCTCAACAGTTGATAGAAGACATGGCAATAAATAACTACAATGGAATACCGTGAGACAAAAGCTTAATAAGCTTGCAGGAATTTATGAAGTGGATGTTGTCACTACCTTAGCTATTCAAGTGGAGAAGCTCCACCAGAAGATGGATAACCTATCTTTAGCATCACCCTTCATGGTACCTCAACAATGGGACCCCTCATTTAGAGGAATGTCTGGTTGTGAACCTCAAGTGCAAGAACATGTTGACTATATGGGCAATAATACCAGACCTCCCTTCAACCAAGCAAACAACCCATATAGTTGTACATACAATCCTGGATGGAGGAACAACCCCAATTTATCTTGGGGAGGATAAGGAAATCGAGCTTTCCGGAATCAATAGGGCTCTATTCGGAATTTGGAGAACTAGATTGGTCAGATCACAAGGATGGTATCTAAAAGGCAATAGGGAACACTTTCAGGTAATAATGAAACAAACCCAAAGGTGCATGCAAAAGCAATCCAATTGAGTAGTAAAAGGAATTACAAGACCAAAGGCTTAAAAGGAAGCACCCTAAGAGGAGTCTAGTGGCGAAGGACAAAACGAGATGAATTCAAAATCAAAGGAGTATCAACCAGCAATACCGTATCCAGTGAAGCTGAACAAGGAGCTCATGGATGCACAATATGGTAAGTTCTTAACTATATTTAAACAATTACATGTTAATCTACCTTTTTCTGAAGTTATTCAAATGTCGAAGTATGCTAAATTTCTAAAGGACTTGATCTCAAATAAAAATAAAATAGAAGAGTTATCTTTAGTAACACTTAGTGAAGAATGTTCCGCGATTTTACAGAACAAATTACCACAAAAACTTAAGAATCCCGGTTCATTTTCAATTCCATGTTTAATCGGTGATTTACAAGTGAATAAAGATTTAGCGGATTTAGAAGCTAGTATAAACTTAATGTGTTATAAACTATATTCGAAACTAGGTCTAGGAGAACTTAGCCCTATTATAATGAGTATTCAATTAGCAGATCGTTCGGTTAAGTATCCTAGAGGAATAGTAGAGGATGTATTGGTTAAGGTAGATAAGATAATATTTCCCGCCGATTTTGTTATTCTATATATGGACGAAAATGCAGAAGTGCCACTCATACTAGGTCGTCCATTCTTAGACACATCTAGATCTCTTATTGACGTTTTTGATGGTAAATTAGTTTTGCGAGTAGGGGAAGATGTAGTCACTTTTCAAATTGGCAACATAAATCAAACTTTGGATAAAACTATTTTCCATGAAATAAATTTTCAAAAAATTATAAAAATCCTTAGAGACTTCTATGACAGTAATTTTTATTATATAGACAATTTAGACAATTGTGACTACATATTAGATAATAGCAAAACTCAATTTAACATTGAATACTCAATAAGAGATAGTGGTTCTAAGATATGGAAGATTAGTATGAGTGCACTTGAATTTTCGTCATATAAGAATCCAAAATCCGGGAAAATTAGTATTTATCATCTTAACCAATACATTACTTTATTATTCTTCTAATACTTAACTGAAAGATTGCTAATTAATACTATTAATAAAGAACTAAGGTTG